>JAMZAV010000078.1:0-676889 GCA_024449915.1 Sweltsa coloradensis
GATAAATTCGCCCCTCCCCTCCTACCTCCCCCACCCTAGTCATTTCAATACACAGAGTTCTTCAACTATCTCACTCAACAAACCACATATAATATATTGCCTGCCAAGCTCGGGATAAAAAATAACATTAAAATATCGCATTTTATATTGGGATATCCGACATGATTGATAATGGTTCGCACTAGTTAATTTATTCTACGATAATGGTGCCTATGCGGCGATAGCATGGACTTTTTGTCTCGTCAGCAACAAATCGACAGAACCATGAAACACAGTGCTTTGGGTGGCGTTCTCCAATTAATTATATTTTTAAAGCGATTACTATTTCGATTGATATTTTGTATTTATAACCATCATGATTGATTCAACTTGTGTATTTTTATTGTGTAGGCTTCAGTAACTTATAATAATTGTTTTAAGTTTGGAAAGCCTACGCAACAACCACTTTGTATCTAAAGATAGCTGGAAGGACGAAGAAACTGCGTGTGAATACGTGTTCCTAAGAAATCAATTCAGAAATTACAAAATCCATCTCCGCGGGGGGCATCGAAACCAGGTCTCCCATTTGTACGTCGGGTGTTTTACCCCTGAGCTACTAAGACGGTTAACTTCAAAACAACTAGATTGTTGGTGCAATGTAGATCTGTCTCCGTAGCTTAGGGGTAAAACACTCGATCGGAAATTGGGAGACTGGGATTCGATACCCCGCTGAGATGGATTTTGTAATTTCAGGATTGATTTCCATAAAATCAATTACTCCTACGTGAGTGTTTAACAATTAATAAATTGAGAAACGTGCTCCTGACTTTCACAAAGTGGCTATAGCTGGTTGTGTCTCTGTTTCCAGTGCAGAAGATGCAGGGTTCGATAACCGGTCTAGGCAAACATTTTTAACTTCTCATGTGGACTTAATTATTTTATTGCCACCAACAACAGAGTTACCTCCACAAGTGCGATATAGGCATTTCATAAAATTAGCTAATACTAAAGCACAAAAAATAAAAATGATATCAAAAATCAAACAACATCTTAATATGTCTCAGGTGCACAAAAGAACATTATACTAAACGAAATGCAAATAAAAAATAAAATATGACGATTAAAAATGTTATAAACCTCAAGAACATATTTTGAAGAAATAGCTTTTAAAACATTGAAAGTTTAGGTGATGGTGGTGATGGTTTGAGTGATGTCAAGATCAGGATGGATGACAACTAATTGGTTATACGTATGTTGGATCCGGTTAATGGGGGAATTACTAAAAATGTCTAGTCTGCTTCTGGGAAGACGGAAAGTCTGAAGGTTTCGTGTTAGTCTTGCAGGAACGTGGAAATGTACTGAATGAAGAAGTTGAGAGTCAAAATAATTGTGCAGAAGCTTATACAGAAATATTAGATCTGTATGCTGGCGACGATTTTCGAGTGATACAAGATTTAAATTCTTGCATAAAGTTGAAAAGTTGCATCTATGATAAGTAACATTGGTCTTGTAGCAGACATGCTACAATCCATCAATACTTTGATTAGAAATGTGTAAAGGGTGAAATTCGAGCAACGCCTCCACCTACTTACTTTATTATTTGATTTCCGTACACATCATCATCATTTCCAAATGAATTGTCTTTACTTTTGATATTTAAAAGATTTGATTATAGTTATTATTCATTTTATATTTTCTATGCATTATTAATGTGAGTATTTACACTTGTGGGGCACTCTGTTGCAATATGCAAAATAAACTACATGCAGCGATTAACTATTACAATTAGTAACTATTAGTTATTTATACCCCTGTGGTCAACCAATGCCAGTTGGTCAGCAACTGATATCAATTCAGATTGAATTTAATATTTTTAAATACACCTAACTTTAAGCATGTACTTTAACATACGCAATACCTCACACATAGTTATTTCCTTTTTTCAATTGATTGTTAACACAAATAGATAATATATAATGTTTCGTGCAGGGTGCAATTTATGCCCTTCTTCTGGTGCCCAACTAGGTATGTTGCGGATAGGACAATTGTTACGGGATGTCCGAGGGCTGTTTAAGAGGAATTTATTCCTTGCATTCACATTAACGACCGAGGAAAACAAAACAAACTTCAGTCAGGATTGCTGGTCTCGACGGGATTTGAATCCGTGACCTCCCGAATCAGAGTTCAGATTCAACGATACGTGAAATCAAATGGACGAATGACTCAAAGTATAACCATGTTACTATTCCCCGATACATTCATAGAACACACCGGAAGAATGATTACAAAATTAATGTGAAACCATTCTTTTTAACTATCCAAATATTTGCATAAAAGCCGCATAATAGTTAAAACAATACCCCGTGCAATGCAAGTAAATGTTCAATTATTGCGCCGAGGATCCACCATTAAACCCTGTAGCGAACGAACCGGCGGATGCATTAATATCACTGATTAACGGGGCGATAAATACATAATTCATTGCGATTGCCTAATACCAATAATCACCGAAAACAGTACGCTGTTGTATAATCCTCTTATAGATGCAGTTAATTAAAAATAAAGAGCTGTGTAAATGTGATTACTGATGGCCTACTTCTTTTAACCTTCAGTCATATGCATTGTGGGAATAACTTCCATGGTAAATTACCAATACGTTATTGTTAATTCCCGATTAGATATATAATAATCGCAATAATATCGAAGGTACTCATTCAAAATGTAGATGTTCAAAATTGGTCTGGTCTATTGCACACACTTTATTTTGAAATGCCAAACAAAAATGCTGTTAATATACTGTAATACTTTTATCATATTTGCCATATTCAATATAAATAACAGTTGATCTATCATGGAAGTTAATAAATACCGTATATTGAAGTATTATTATAATCTCGAGCCATAATTCACAAACCGAATCTCGGCGCACGATCTATCCCTGTCAGCGACATTCAGTGTATAAATCACAATATCAGTGAATACCTTTCGAAATCCTTTGCGTGCGCCTAGATGTTGGTTAGCTTCCTAGTGATATTTCAAACCGACCGACATCTAGCGTAAGTCCGTTCTGTTGGCAACTCTACAATCACTAATCCGATTATTCTCTAGGCGGTGGGGGGGGGTGGGGGGGGGGGGGGGGGGGGCATGTTACTACACCAACACATTACCAGAGTCGGGTCTTGTGATAAGTCCTTTAAAATAAGACCGAGAATAATATAATGTTGAGAGACGATGTTTCGTGTTTGTTAAGTTGGTACTTGTGAATCTACGTTTGAGACTTTAGCAGCGTCAGGGTGGCGAAAGGAGCTTTGCTACTTTAAAACACTAGGAAATAGTTTTGATGAGTATGCATTTCCATGTTGCGTTGTGTAAAGTATGGTCGGGGTTATGGGGAGTGGGGAGTGAGGAGAAAGGTTAGAATTGTGACCTGAACATTAATTTATTAAAATATATACATATTTTTTCTTAAGTCATTCAAACTGATTGTCAAAGGAGGTCTATAAAAAAGCATTTTCCACCAAAAAATTCACAATATTTGCGTTACTTTGTTAATTATTTTAATAAGAAATAACAATGTGCAATAGCAAAATAATATAGGCCTAATCAATCATAACATAACTAAAAAAATGTATATTATAAAAAGTGTAGAGATTGTATTAATATTAATAAAATATAAATAGAAAAAATATACCATCAAATTAAGAGTTTGATTAGAATAACCAAAAAAGTGAAAATACAATTTTAAATAAATTAAAGTAAAAAATATATATGCTTTCCCAGAATCAGAAACAGTTATCATATAAAATTGAAATATCGCGGAAGAAAATGCAGAACACGAATCATCGATCTTTTTGCGAGAAACATAATACGTTTTATAGATACTTACAGAATTCATGGGCAAAGTATTTTGTAAATAATATAAAAACCAAGGAATTGGAGGTTGAATGTAGTTGCAGGCTGTGATGTTACTTGGGATTGCAAAATATCTCATCGATGTATATAAAGGCCAAGTTTGAAGTACTTGAAAACCAGACGAGGAAGAAAGTTATTTTAAAGTTTATTTTATGCATAAAAACACAAAAAAAGGAATTGCGGTGAAAGTGGTCGAACAAATACTTGAGTTGAAGACGAAAGTAAAGAGTTCAGGTTCATGGATATGAAATGAAGATTGGCGATAAAGAAGGATAACGGTTGTATTGGTAGATGAGCGTATTTGGCGTGTCTCACTGCATCCTTACATTCTAGAAAACAAATAGTTAAAACGTTAATTTCCTGATAAATAACTCCATGATCGTGCCAAAATGATTTGCATGTGTAAGCTTAGAGATTTCAAAGAGTCCCCATACATGTTCATCAAGATTGGAGTAATCTTTTGTCCGGTAGGATATAGCAAAGTTGCCCTACATTGCGCAAAAAAAAGTAAAAGTACGATTTTTTTTACCGATTCATGTTTTAGATTGAACTCAAAATCGTTTCAGGTCTAGGCTTATAAACAACGCAGGCCCCCGAAAATGTCATTATCTTCGGACTGGTCGTTTGTCCGGTAGATAGCGAACAAAAAGTCAAAGAAACATACACTGAGGGTAATTATATTGACTTTTTCGTTCATCAAGCTCACTATGAACTATTAGATGTGTTGTTATGAATGTGTACGCATAATATTGACTTTTGATATGGACATACCTCGATAGCAAACACCCAACAGCCACTACAACAACGTACATTGTGTTATGAATATTAGTGTTAGTTGGGAATATACCAATTCAACATTTTTATGTGACAACTTTTACAATAAACAATTTTAATAAATATTTGCAACGAAATAGGAGAAACTGCGGATAATCTGTATCTAGGTACCAACTATGCTTTTCTTAAGGATTTGGCTCAACCCCAAAATTAAATCAATTTCGCAACACAAAAATAAACAAAATAAACCCCGGGTTTCGTGGCAAACACCCAATCCCTCTTTCAGGGTGCGAGTGGTTGACAAAGGGTTGTTTTGGAGTGGGTAGGGGAGTTTTTACATCTGCGAATGTGGGTTAAGAATGCACTGGTGTGTGAACGCTGAACAACATTTAAGTGTGCTTTAGAAATATCTTACAATAACAGCTCCTGATATTGAGGGAAATGCGAGATTGCTCCTGTTGATTTTATTCTGATATCAACATTAGCATTGCGACGGAGGGAGGGAGTGTTTCTGCCAATCACTTCAATAGATATGTCAACTATTCTAAGGTATGCGACATAAATGACAAATAATGATTCATTCTTTATCTTACTTATATGTAGAGATTTAAAAAGAATCGTTTAAAAGTTAAAATATAATAATAAATAAATATATATATATATAGTGAGTTTGAAATTACTGTACAATTCTGATCACGATAATTGTGATAGTAATATCCCAAGACTGTTCTTGTAAGTAAATGTTTAAAATTTAGGCCAAGTAATAATCAACTGCCATATCATATTTTACTCATATAAATAAAAAAGAAAAAAAAATGTATTTATAGTCTATCCACTCAGTTATATAACTGATTTTCAGTGAAGGACTTTAAATCAAAGCGACCAAGCCAACCCTGTAGGCCCCGACGCAATCGACGAGTGAGCGATAACCAACCAAAGATCGATATTTTTAATAGGAAATATAGCAATCAGTGGTATGGACAGTGCGAACACCCGCGAATCAACAAGTCCGATTCAGAACAACTCTGAATATACTATGTGCTTCGATGCTACCAACATTTATATTTAAAGTTATTTATAATATATATTTATAACATTTATCCCATTCCTTTAAAACAGATCGTTATCAAAATGTACTCAGTTTGTAATTTTTATTCTCAGTTTCAATCTTGATGTTAAGTTTCTCTTAAAATAAGTTATGCTCTTGAAGGATCTGTGCCCCCTAAAATAATATTTTACTAGAAATGGTTGATTAACGATTAACGACAAGATTAAAAGTCTATAAAATTTATGAAAAACAAAATACATTTAAACATACCATTGTATTTATGATTAGCAAAATTAATTGTCTTCTGTGAAGCAGATCGTGACCTACCTCAGGGTATTGTTCAAACTAATTTCGATGCGGTACGATGCTTTGTACAGATACAAGTAATTAATTGGTTAATTTCTTGTTTAATCTTCTAATTAATTCCGATACTGTCTGGGATGAAGCTAGAGCGGAAGATGTACCCGATTGGCTACTCAATCCAGCAAGGGGTGAGGGTAATTTATCAAAACATTAATTGAAATGTCAAAGTGAACAGAGGAGTGGCAACGTCGAAGTGGCGATGTGCTCGGCCTATCCTGGACGATGACATCGGTTTTATTTCACAGAGATTATCATTGTGTACATTCCTTATCAAGAGGTAACAGCTTCATACTGGTAGATACGTGTGTCAGTTACTTGAATGGGTTTGTTTGTTGTTTTTTGGTCATTTATGTTATTTTGGAAGAGATAAGGCAAGATATGGCAAACATACGAACGTATTATTTATAAATCAGGTGTAATTTGAAATATTACACACATTTAATATATATTATTAATGATTGCATTATAAATAAATATTGTTAACGATACTAACTAAGGTATTCACTATGGCTAGAAAAAATGTAAACATAGAACGTTATCCGTGCTTTTTATTGGAAATTTAAAAGCGCATGACTTCAAATTATTTAAGAATACATCCTGGATTTTTAAGAATTTATGCAACGAATTTACTCTGTGATTAAATCAAATATTATAATAAATTTATAAATATATTCATTGTACACAATAATCCCACTTTCGTTTGTTAATCTCTTTATGAGAAAATACTTTTCGAGATGCTGTTTATAAACCAATAAATTTTAATTGAATGCAAATAATGTCAAAATATATAATATATGCACAAAGTACCTATCACATGGTCACGTTTCTTTATCCTGGCCATGTTCTTTGGCAGATTTATTTTTGTATGGCCGATTGAAATGGGAAGAGAAAAAATTCGAAAAAAATTTGACAAGAGGGGGCACATTGCATTGCTATACTATTTTTGACAGAGAGTCAAATAGTTTTCGGAATCATCAAAAGCTACCCACCCCCCACAAACCCCTTCCAGATATCGTTATGTACCCTTATCGTCCTTTTTTGACATGATCTTGTGATTAGAATATGCATATCTCTAGTTTAGAACAACACTTTAAAGTGTAAGTTTTTGCATGGCGATTCTTTTATCGAATTTTGTCGAAAGTCTGATGTGTAATGTACATACAGGTCAAGGGCTAGGTATACCTTATTACTAATATAAACACAATTACAAATAAAATACAAGTATAAGTAAATGAAATATTAACAGGTAATCGAATGTAATACAATGTAAGTAATAAGAGGGCTGTGCCATTGACCTTAGCGTGCGAAAGAGTGAAGAGAGCAAAGAAAAACTTTCGGAAGAAAATGTGTAATTTTTTGAAAATATCTTTATTTTTCCTAACACGGCACCTCCACCAAATGTGCCGTGTTTTATTAACTTCAGACTTAAAACAACGTTTTATAGCTTCGCATTATATTTGTGCCTTTTTATATTTTTGTACATTGAGGCTTAAATTAAATATATTAAAAATTAAATCAAATAAATAAAATACAATTTTAAAAAATTAAAAAATTAAAAAAATTAAAAATTAAAAATAAAATTATTAAAAAATAAAAAAATAAATAAAAAATAAATTTTCTGTGCGAGTGCCACTTTTTTAAAAAGTAGGCTAGCATTAGAAATGAGAGTGTGTGAGTTGTGATACAAATTTTGTCCTAACTATTTTCATTCAGCAATCAAACTTTGATTTTACATACACTTCCGTAAATTAATAATACTTTTAGATGCTCTGTTAGATTAAATCTTTACATCAGTTGACCCAACGGTGAACGCACATTTAATGTCACGTAATAAAATAATTAGACGTGCCAGGATATAAAATGTAAATTGTATTGTTTTAAACCAAGTGGCGGAAACCGCAGACTTAAAACTACGCGTTCGACTTTACTGTGACCTTGAACCCGTGACCTTTACAAGCGTTCATATTAATATTCCAGCCCCGTAGAGCAGTCTCCAAGAGCAAACCAACATAATAACTAGCAGCTATTTCAAATATTAGCTTAAACAATCTTTACCACGACGTTAGCCGAATTGCTTTGACCTTTATACAATCAAACAGTATTAAAACAACGTGATGACTTGTTATTATTTATTTTTAAATTCTTTCTTGGTATAAATTGATAGTTTTAAATTAATATCTGAGCACAAAGTATTTTCATTTACACTCATTAAAATATTTAAGTTTTCTTGAAATTGGCGCTCTCACGGATACGATAAGAGACGGTCACGCATTCTGCCGGCCAGGAGGCCTACACTAGAATAGGCGCTTCACGCATTTTCCCTTGTTACCCGCTAGAGGGCAGGCAGCGCTTCTTTTGCTCGCCTAGAAACAGTTCCATTCTCTCTCCTACAACGTTTGTAAAACGTAACGTAATTGTATCACAACTTGTCTTGCTAATAATTAAATCTAACGAGTATTCTTGAACAAGTCTTGAATTCCTTTATGTGTGAAGTAACCCTGCGTATCCACTCAACCTGCTCCACAGGTTATGGGGCCCAGATTAACGGAATAAACGTTGGGTTAATTGATAAACAAAAGGTAAGTGCTTGAGGAATCACGTATTCAGATTTAGGCCTAGGCCTAGCCTACGCGTCGCGAAGGTTCTGGACCGACGGAATATGATGGCGTCCTCTAGCTCGGCCAGAATTGAACTATTAGACAAGGATAATTACGATACGTGGAAAATACAGATGGAAGCTTTATTGGTTAAAAACGATGCTTGGGCGTACGTGAGTGGGGAAGACAGAAAACCTACAATCAGAACTGGAGACGCCGCCGCGGCATCGGTTATAGCTTTGAAGGAGTGGGAAAATAAAGATAGGAAGGCTAAGTCGGACCTTATCTTGTCAATTAGCCCTTCAGAGCTAAAACAAATAAAAGGATGTGTAACATCGAACGAAGTTTGGGTTAAACTGCAGTCGATATACCAATCAAGAGGGCCTGCTCGCAAGGCCACACTGTTGAAACAATTAACCTTGCATCGTATGGATGATAGTGAAGACGTGCGCGAACATCTTCGGAAGTTCTTCGATACGATCGACAAACTGAATGAGATGGAAATAAACATTAATCCGGATTTATTGACCATAATGCTCCTGTATAGCTTGCCGCCTAGTTTCGAGAATTTTCGGTGTGCGATAGAATCTCGGGACGAGTTACCAACACCGGAAGTATTGCGCGTAAAAATCGTGGAAGAAAATGATGCGCGGAAAAATGACACACGTATCTCGGACAATAACGCGATGTTCGTTCCTAAACGAAATGTGAAACGGTACGGTAGCTCCAACAAAAATAAAGGTGGTAAAAACGAACAGAAATCCAACGAACCATTTAAATATAAATGTCACCGCTGTCATCAGGTAGGTCACAAAGCCAAGGAATGTGTAAATGAGAAGAAAACATGCCGAAATCGCAAAGAAAGCTGAGAATTTAAGCTTGTACGTTTCTTCGGAAAATTTATGCGAGGAAGCATTGAGATCAACGACCGCGAATCGTGGTGAGAAATGGTGCTTAGATAGTGGCTGCACGTCGCACCTATGCAATGACAGGGACAGGTTCGTTAAAATTGCTGAAAATAGACCCGGAAAATTAAATCTCGCCAGCAACACATCGACGGAGACTACGGCCAAGGGAATCGTGGCGATCACAGCTGAAGTCAACGGACAACAGAAGAATGTAAGTCTGAAAGACACGCTGCACGTTCCTGACTTACGAATGAACTTGCTGTCAGTCGGTAAAATCACTGACTGTGGATTCAAAGTAACATTTGGAAAGGAATCGGCCAAGATCATCGATGGAACGGGTAGGACAGTATTGTCAGCTGATCGAGTGAACGGGCTCTACTGTGTGCAAGAGAGTGAGCAGCAATGTAACATAACCACTGAATCAAAACGCGCTACTGTGGAGAGTTGGCATCGCAGAATGGGACATCTTAACGTCAAAGATCTCCTGGAAGGCGAACGCAACGGAACTGTGCTGGGTATCGATGTAATCGAACCGAGAGAGACGTTCGATTGTGAAACGTGCATCCGTGGAAAAATGACCAGAGCCCCTTTTCCCAAAAATTCGGAGAGAAACACGGAATTGCTGGAAATAATTTACTCCGATATTTGTGGTCCGATGCGCGTTGAATCGAACGGAAAGGCAAGATATTTTATCACGTTCATCGACGATTGCTCTCGCTGGTGTGAAGTGAAAATGCTCAAGCAGAAAAGTGAGGCTCTGGATGCATTTAAGGAATTCAAAGCTTTCGTCGAGACACATACTAGTAAGAAAATAATGTATCTTCAATCGGACAATGGCACAGAATATCGAAGTATCGCTTTTGAAGACTACTTAAAGACAAACGGCATCGGACGTAGGTTAACGGTTACGCACACACCGGAACAGAACGGAGTCGCGGAAAGGAAAAACCGTACGCTCGTGGAAATGGCGAGGTGCCTACTGATACAATCCGGACTGCCACCGTCGTTTTGGGGCGAAGCAATAAACACGGCAAATTACATCAGAAACAGGTGTCCTTCTAGAAGCATAAGTGGCAAAACTCCTTTCGAGAAGTGGACTGGAGAAGCACCGGACGTTAGTAACTTACGTGAATTCGGCTGCGAAGTCTTCACTTTGATCCGGGAACCAGCTCGGAGCAAGTTCGAGCCACGCTCGAAGAAAGGTGTATTTGTCGGTTATTCGAAGGAGTCGAAAGCATACAGAGTATGGGTACCGGAAGATAGAAAAATCGACATAACGCGAGACGTGGAATTTACTAAGTCAGTAACATTCCCATCCGACAAAGTGTACGAGGATTTTATGCCGGAGGAAACCAACTCCCCAGTTCGGAAGGTCGTTGAGTTTCCGATCAAAGAGAACGAGTCGAATGAAGAAAACGCGCCGGAAGAAGACGCGGCTGAGAATGAACCAAGAAGAGGCCGTGGCCGACCCGGAAGACTCATGACCGGTCTCAGGGGAAGACCCAAGAAGATCTACCAACCGGCCTGTTACGCGGAAGAAGATTTGGAATTTGCCGGTGTAGCCGAAGTTCCATTTCAAGAGGCGATAGATGGTCCGAACAGGGACGAGTGGCGTCAAGCCGTAGCATCCGAGCTGAAATCGATTATCAAGAAAGATACGTGGAAGCTGGTGGAACGTCCATCGGATCGCAAGGTAATTGGCAGTCGAGTAGTCCTGAGAAACAAATACGATCAGGATGGGAACATCGACCGAAGAAAAGCTAGATAGTCGCTAGGGGCTTTGCACAGCGTCCAGGTGTGGATTTCGACGAGACTTTTGCGCCGGTGGCGCGTATCAGTTCCGTACGTATGATGATGGCTCTAGCTGCACAGCATGGGATGAAGGTAAATCAGTTCGACGTCACGACCGCGTACCTGAATGGCGTGCTCGAAGAGAAGATATACATGGAGGTGCCCAAGCTCACTGAAGAAACACTAGAGGAAATATCTCACACGGAATCGAAGAACAGCGAAACTGGAAAGAAAGCAACGGATATGCTCCACGAACTAAGGGATGGTAACAAGGTATGTCTCTTAAATAAGGCGCTTTACGGTCTGCGTCAGGCCGGACGTCGCTGGCATGCAGCATTGAGCGAACAACTAACGAAATTTGGATTGAAGCAATCTGCTGCCGACCCTTGCACATTTTTCTCCGGGCAAGGAGAAAACATCCTGATCATAATGGTATACGTGGATGACATGTTAGTCGCATCCCGAAACGAGAAAGTCATTGCCGAAGTTTTTGATCATCTATCGAAGGTATTCGAAGTCAAAAATCTTGGAGAAGTGAAATACTGTCTTGGAATAGAATTCGTCAGAGACGTTAAAGGAATATCCATGAACCAGCGAGGATATGTAAACGACATCCTAGAACGTTACGGAATGTCGGAGTCGAAGCCCGTATCTACGCCGTTGGACCCTGGCACGAAGCTGAAGAGGAACGAAGAGAAGTCCGAACCAGGGGAAGAGAAACTGCCGTACAGAGAACTAATAGGGGCACTGATGTATTTGGCTGTTTGCTCTAGACCTGACATAGCCCACGCGGTCAGCTATCTAAGCCAATACAATTCCTGCTACGACAGAACTCACTGGATCGCGGCGAAACGCGTTCTGCGGTATTTGAAGGGAACGGCAGATATCGGTCTACGATTCGAGAAATCAGCTGGAAGTTTGGTTGGTTTCGGGGACGCAGATTGGGGGAACTGTTCGAACGACAGGAGATCCTATACAGGGTATGCTTTCATCCTGAGCGGTTGTCCGATTTCCTGGGAATCAAGAAAGCAGAGAACAGTGGCCCTATCGTCGACTGAGGCTGAGTATATGGCTCTCACCGAAGCCGCTAAGGAAGCCATATACCTTCAGCGATTCCTCGTAGAACTCGGTTTTGAGAAATTAGCCGAAGTAAAAATATTCAGCGACAACAATGGGGCACGAAAGTTATCAGAAAACCCCATTTACCATCGAAGAACGAAGCACATAGATGTGCGCCACCACTTCATCAGAGAAGTGTTGGAAAATGGACTTGTGAAGGTCGAGTACAGGTCGACCGAGGACATGGCAGCTGACGTACTAACAAAGGGACTGCCTGGACCGAAGCACGCGAAATGCCTTCGGATGCTGGGACTGCAGAATCTCCGTTCTCATCTCGAGGGGAAGTGTTGAAATTGGCGCTCTCACGGATACGATAAGAGACGGTCACGCATTCTGCCGGCCAGGAGGCCTACACTAGAATAGGCGCTTCACGCATTTTCCCTTGTTACCCGCTAGAGGGCAGGCAGCGCTTCTTTTGCTCGCCTAGAAACAGTTCCATTCTCTCTCCTACAACGTTTGTAAAACGTAACGTAATTGTATCACAACTTGTCTTGCTAATAATTAAATCTAACGAGTATTCTTGAACAAGTCTTGAATTCCTTTATGTGTGAAGTAACCCTGCGTATCCACTCAACCTGCTCCACAGTTTTCTAGTCCGGTACCTCCATACCTCCACCAAATATTCGGTGTTTTATTAGCTGTAAACATGAAAATACGTTTTAACCTTTATAAATAAATAAAAGTAAATAAATAAATTCTTATTTAGAATCGACCCACTCAGTCATATAACTGATTTTGTTGGGGGCAGTAAACCAAAGCGACCAAGCCGACCCTGTAGACCTTGACGCAATCGACGAGTGAACGATTACCAAACAAAGATCGACATTTTTTAATGGGTAGTAATTATTGTGTTAAATTGTGTTTCTTAACGATAAATTTACTCAGACTCGGTGCATAGTATTTCTTTGAATATTATTACATCTTTTTAAAACCGAATTTATGAAAATTTCTAAAACTCTTCCGATCTTTATTTGAACATTATTGCAATATTCACAAAATCAGCGAGTTACTTCCTCTGAACATTGCTCTTCATACGCATGACCATATCACCAGGTGCACACCCGCTTACACCGTTGAGCAAACAAACAGCGTAATGCACTCAATACCTAGCCCGGTGCAATAAAGGTCACGCTGAAACATTGCTAATTGAAATATAAACCAGGATTATCTAGGATCGCAGGATCCGGTTTATCACCGAATGAATGTCACCGCTCAATGGTTAATGCACAGCTCTCACTACGAAGGGTATACTAATTTGGTTTGCAAAATACCCTAAATTATTCATATTAGGAATATAAAATTCTATTTGATTGATTGCTTTAGTTATCTGTTTATTATCCACATAATTATTGAATTGCATGTGAGTGTTTGGGTCATAATCTCCCATGATACGAGGATGAGAACGGTGTTGTGGATTTTAGTTTCGAATTTACTGTTATTGTATTTTTTCTTAATATTATTACACTAGATGATTTATTTGGTATCCTTTAGTACGGAATGGTTCATAATCACTGTTCTTATTGTTGAATTGTAAGTGTTTATTACATTACGTGTATTGCTAATGATTCTTACTTGACTTCACTAACTAAGAATCAATTGACAATATGTTTGCGTTAATAACGTGTTCGATTGTTTGGTTTTATTATTTAAGTGTAAACTATGAATAATATGCGTTTATTAGCATTCATGTGTCATTTGTGAGCATTTATAACAAATTACATATGTGTTTGTGTGTGTATTGTGCAAACATTGTAAAGAATGAAATACACATTTTTTTTAGATAATTGTGTCAATAACATGACACGTAAAGATTACAGCGCATTATCATGACGCATTCAGTATTAATGGCTCTTAATTAAAACCCCCAAAATAAGAGCTCAATCATTGTGATGTATACTAAATCTTTAAATAAATAAATAAATAAATAAATAAATATATTTGTATTTAGAGTCTACCCACTCAATCATATAACTGATTTTCAGTGGGGGTAAAGCGACCAAGCCAACCCTGTAGGCCCCAACGCAATCGACGAGTGAGCGATAACCAACCAAAGATTATAAAAATATATAAATATAGCAATCAGTGGTATGGACGGTGCTTACATCCGCGGATTAACGCCAGAATCAATCAAGGCCGATTCAGAACAACTTTAAATTTATTAAATGCCTTGTTGCTAGGACGGCTCCAAAGTCACCGTTTACAAATTCCTAAGACAAAAACTGATGGACTTAAGTCCAAATCAGAAATTAAAAATCTTTTGACTTAAACGGGAATCAAACCCTGGACCTGCTGATCGGAAGCAGATACGCTAACCACAAAACAAAAAATGTTTATTCAAACAATTTATTTGTTTTTTGCTAGATTTTAAATTTTAAATGTGTTTCTCAATATTAAATGCACATTTTTACAAAACAAAACAATACAACTTTACTAAATTCCCAGAATACTTTGTAAACAACACTCGTTTCAACCAATCAACTCGTACCCCAAGAAACTCATGTAAATGCTATCGTCTACATCAAAAGTGTCTCCACTTCTTCTCCTTGTTTTGTTTTCCCGCCGTTTTAATCAGCCCCTCGCCACTTAAGAAAATTAATATTCATCCCAGTCCGCTAATATCTGTTGTGACAATAGCTTTAATGGTTGCGCTCGGATGCTAATAACACGGTTACATTGAATAACATGGTCGGATCTCCACTCGACTGTTTAATTGTTTCATTCAGTCATGAGGCGAACTCACGCGGTCAGCCTTGTGTACCGTGGTCATTAGCCCACACGGTTATGTCTTTGTTCATATATAAGGGGTAATCATAAGCAAAGCCGATGAATTAATTGAGAATTAATTATCGTTTTACCGTGGATTTGTGTATAATAGGAACGTACTCAAGGGATCTGGGTCAACAGAAATGTTTGTTCTAAACTAGAAAGCAAACGACAATATATTAATGTCTGGATGTATGCAAGCGTTGATAAATGTGCATATATGCATATTGGTGTCTGTGAACGTGAAATGGAAGGTTTGTTGGAAGGCGAACGTTATCGTAGATAAATTTTGATGCCGAACCAAGCTTACAACCAATAAGAATCAATGGTTTTACATTAACTTAATAAGGCATTGATAGTAATTAACGCAGCATTTTACCATAATGTTTTCCAATTGATGAACAGGCGTTACTAAAACTAAATCCAGGGCTGATTAGCGCTTGTGCGCTTGTATGTATTGCATTAGCAATGGTTCAAGTAAATATTTAATTTTATGCCCTTATGCCTGCAATAATAACTTCATAGTGTAGGCGATTACGGTATTATGTTTAACTTTGCCTCCTGTCACTGCAACAATGGACTTATTACCCGTATTTTATGTATCCCGTCTATTGTTAATAAATTATCGAGAAGCGACAATAAACAACTGGAGACAGCCATTTGAAACCGAAAACACCGGCCAAGCTAGCTGGACAACGACCACACGATCTTCGTCGCGATTTTACCCATAACTATCTCTCCTACAAACTCGGTCTATTCTTCCGCGTCTGTACTATTGTATATTTCTCAGACAAGTTTCCTTTTTCATTCATATTCTCATTTATGGATATTTCCTCGGGGAACCCCAACATCGTACTAAAGCATTTGTATAACGAGGTGTACGGAAGGAAGTATTAAAGAATGGAATGTAGGTTAATGTTGAGAGTAAAATCATGTAGAGAGTTATTCGCCAAGATGTGAATTTGTGCAGGAGCGAATACGAGCGAGGGTGAAGTAATAATATGTGAACGTATTATCGACGAGGAAAGAAAAAGAAACAATGGAATGACGTCAATGGGAAACTTTCAACTTCAAATCTGGGGATGGAAACATTGCTTAGCGTATAGGAGAGTGTCCACGAAACTGATTATTATAAAGAGTCTTCACGAAACATTAATGTATGCTGCAAGCTCGTAAGTATACTCACAATAATTTGTACGACGCTCTGGAGAAAATTTGAAAATACATATACAAATTCTAAAATGCACAAAACACTGACTTTTTTGATGAGCGTAGCGAGCGAAGCGAGTGAAGCGAAGACTTCAATTTCACTGACCCCCAAAAAATTTAGCTCGGGTGTTTTTTTTTTTTTTTTTTTTTTGTTTTTTTTTTTTTTTTTTGATTTTTTTTTTTTTTTTTTTTGTTTTTTTGTCTGTTTGTTTCGCTCTCTACCGGGCAAACGGCAGATGCGATCTTGATGAAAATTTGACAGGACTTCGAAATCTCTGAACTTAGACTTGCTACGTTTTTGGGTACAATCGAAAGAAATATTTCTCATGAAATATCGTACTTTTACGATTTTTTTCGATTTTTAGTGCGATATTTTCGTGACAATTTGGGCCGATTCTGACCAAACGGTGTGGGGCTACAACGTTCATATTTCACATGGACATTAAGGTAATAGTGATGTATTGCTTTTTAAAAGAAAAGTTGAAAAAGTTAGCCAGAATCTATAGAAATAAAGCTTTTAATATAAGTTTTTTGATTTTTTGTGCGATATTTTCGTGCCATTTGGGCCAATTCTGACCAAACGGGTGGGGCTACAACGTTCATATTATACATGGACATTAAGGTTATGGTGATGTAGTACCTTTTGAAAGAAAAAGTTGAAAAAGTTAGCCAGAATCCATAGAAATTAAGCTTTTATTATATAAGTTTTATAAGGTAAATAATACCAATTGACAAGTAACAATAGTAACTTGACAACAATCACTTCAATGAGTAGGCAACAAAACAAAGCACTTGCAAAAGTAAAAATATGCCACGCAAACTAAAAACTATAAAAAGCTCATCCTTCAACGCGGCGGGACTTTAGCGTTTTCCTAGTTATACAGAACAACATACAAAAAACAGAATTGCTTTATGCTATAAACACTACTATACACCGTGTTTAAGCATAAAGTCGACGCAACGGCAACTCCAGATGCGTCGACTTTATGCTTAATGGTGTAAAGTAGTGTTTATTACATAAAGTAATTCTGTTTTTTGTTTGTTGTTCTGTACAAAAATGTCAGTGTTTTGTGCATTTTAGAATTTGCATATGTAGTATCAGATTTTCTCCAGAGCTTTTTACAAATTAATACAAAGGAAAATTAACAACAATCCATATAAAAGAAGATCATAAACAAAATAACCTTGAAACATATCTGCCATCACAATGAAAATAAAATAGACACAAACAAAAATAGATCAAAAAATAATAGTGACGATGAGAAAATTACAAGAAGTCTTTTATTGACAAAACAAATATACATAACGTTGAATTGGATCGAGATGCACTAAGACAAAAATAGGTTTCTTGACTATTGTTGGAACATTCTAGATCTTAATAGATTTCACATAAACTTACATAATTGACTCAACGGTGATATTCACATTCCTTAGTATGTATTATCTTCCAGGTTTGATAACACATTACGGAAAATAGGTCGATGTTTTGCATGGATAGGTGTATTTACTTACACCCCTGGGATTGCATTACGTCTAATTGGACAAGGAGAATGATGTCGCCAAACAAGATTTACCCCGGACTTCCATTAGCTAATACGATCAGGTTTTTCTTGTGTTTAATCAAGTTTCTCGTAATGCGGTGATTAAGTTGTCTTAAATATACGAGGCGATCATAAAATTAGCTCAAGAAGTTTCAGATGATGGTAAACATAATTAAAATGTTACAAAGTTGATTGTTTAATGTTTCCAGTGTTTTCAATTGTGCAGTTTACGCGTATCGACGTTTAAGAGTCACAAGTAAACATCGTTGATTGAAGTGGCGATAAACAAGCATTTTAGATAGATAATCAGCCTTTGAAACATAGTTTTTCTTTCTTAGTTTAACTGATTGGGGGTGGTCTAGATTTTCACTACAGGTGGTATCAAAGTAATTTGGTTTTATGTAGTTTTTAAAGTAAAATTTTAAAAATTTAAAGTCGAAACCCATTCTTCATATACAGAGGAAAAGTTATTCCTTCATGTTACATATCTACTGTTTCAAGATATTTCATGTACAAAATGAAAAATTTTCGGAAAAAAACACACATATTCGTGGTACCTTGCCACTGTTATCCCTTTTCGGTCAGATTATGTTTTTAATTATTCAGAAGGCAGTGGGACTGTTAACTATAGTAAGTGCATTAAAAGACTTGTACGGAAGGGTACATATACAAAGTTTTCAAAATTAAAAAACATCATAAAAACAAAACAATTTTTTTAATGTTTTTGTGGGATGTGTAATAAAGTGTGCAGAAACACCCATGTTGGGGCTGCCCCGACTCATGACCGAAAAGGGGTTTACACAACAATGTTAAAAAAAACACGAAAAACATACAACCGTTATCACGGTCACATGAAATATTGAAAACTTTCGTGCCTCACTTCCTGAAGTAGGATAGGCCTCTCCGTGAGGCAGAGCAAGGAAATGTTGCATGACCCTGATTATGTGTTTTATTGTCACATCCAGGTCAATAAGCTTTTATCACATTATTAAAGTACAGTGCGAGCGTCTCCATTAGAGCAAACTTAATTAGTATTAGCGTTTCATTAAGCGAGACCTACTTCCCTCAATAACCATTGACATTAATCCGAATACGTTATTTGAATGTCTGCAATTACACTTTTTACCATCCGTTCTCGTTAAAATTAATTGTATTTCATTACATTCCTTGTTAATGAACTATCGCGACGGAGTGGATTCCGTTCACGAGCACTTCAGAAGTAAGTACGACAATAACCTATTTCACTCACTCACTCACTCGTTCATTAGACTAATTGGGTGAGATTTATAGTGTTTTGTTAATTAGCTCTGAATACTGCCATTGTATAAAAATTAGTAATTGAAATTTTTATTTGTACGTTTGTTTTGTTATATCTATATTTTTAACAATCATTTGGATCCTCCTGAATTAAAAATTATGTCTCAAGAAGGAATAGTCCACATTGATCAGTTATCAAAAAGCGATTCGCTCGGCCAAGAAGAATCCAATGTATATGAAACTTTGGAAAAATGTCAATGAAGCATACACGGACTGCCCTACAGTCATAAATTTGACAAATTTTGTCTTTATCAGACATAAAATATTCACGAATATAGTCAATTTTGGACTTTTAACAAAATCGAAATTCGTCAGTACTAGTTTATTTTTTAAATTATTTTAAAACTAATTTTAGAAATGCGTTTCGTGACATATGTTCGAACACCTGTGGTGTCAGTCGGCCAAGCGAACAGCAATTGGCCTAAACGAATGTTCTGTACTTTCTATAATTGGATGAGCGAAGCGAAGACTTCAATTTCACCGACCCCCAAAAAATTTAGCTCGGTTGTTTTTTTGTGTGTTTGTTTTTGTGTTTTTTGTTTTTTTGTCTGTTTGTTCGCACGATTCCGAGCACGGCATATACGATCTTGATGAAAATTGAAGGGGACCTTCGAAATCTCTGAACTTAGACGTGCCACGTTTTTGGGAAAAATCGAAGAAATATTATGAATATCGCACTTTTACGATTTTTTTTCGATTTTTAGTGCGATATTTTCGAGACATTTGGGCCGATTCTGACCAAACGGGTAGGGCTACAACGTTCATATTTCACATGGACATTAAGGTTATGGTGATGTATTGCTTTCTGAAAGAAAAAGTTGAAAAAGTTAGCCAGAATCTATAGAAATAAAGCTTTTAATATAAGTTTTTTGACTTTTTGTGCGATATTTTCGTGCCATTTGGGTCAATTCTGACCAAACGGGTGAGGCTACAACGTTCATATTTCACATGGACATTAAGGTAATGGTGATGTATTGCTTTCTGAAAGAAAAAGTTGGAAAAGTTAGTCAGAATCTATAGAAATAAAGCTTTTAATATAAGTTTTTTGATTTTTTTGCGATATTTTCGTGCCATTTGGGCCAATTCTGACCAAACGGGTGGGCCTACAACGTTCATATTATACATGGACATTAAGGTAATGGTGATGTAGTACCTTTTAAAAGAAAAAGTTGAAAAAGT
Source organism: Sweltsa coloradensis (assembly GCA_024449915.1). Classification (NCBI taxonomy): domain Eukaryota; kingdom Metazoa; phylum Arthropoda; class Insecta; order Plecoptera; family Chloroperlidae; genus Sweltsa; species Sweltsa coloradensis. The sequence goes on from JAMZAV010000078.1 coordinate 20,501, forward strand.
TAGCCAGAATCCATAGAAATAAAGCTTTTAATATAAGTTTTTACGGTAAATAATAACAATTGACAGGTAACAAAAGAAATTTGACAACAATCACTTACAATGCGTAGGCAGCAAAACAAAGCACTTGCAAAAGTAAAGATATCCCACGCAAACTAAAAACTTTAAAAACGTCATCCATCAACGCGGCGGGACTTAAGCGTTTTCCTAGTGAAATATAGAACTAGAACTACAACAAGCACCGATGCAAGCGAAGCTACTTAATAAACAGGTTGTTGTAAAAAGGTACAAAAATAACACATCATTCATGTTGATTTGTTTTGGTGGTAGTGCCGCGTTCAAAAGTTTTGTATTTTTATGTGAGGATAGCTATGTCAGTTCACCTGATCTAGGCTCATCATTAAAGATCAATGCCAACAAAAAGACATTCCAATGGGAGGTTATTTTTGGTTTTAGCGTGAGAGTGATACACAAGCTTCTCTTTTTTATAATATAATAAAATACATAATCATAAGAACGAAACGCTAGATCCCTGCAAAGCGGACAGAAATATCGTTGCCATGGCGATGCACACTAAACCAGTTCAATCCTGTGAAGTTGGCTCCTCGAGGCCTATAACAATGAGTTTGTCGCATTATTTCACCCTTGCGGATTATTCCGCCCTTAAATTCGTTTCACGCCAATAACTTCGCCTTGTTTATTATTTTTTTATGTATCTCTCTTTCTCTCTCCCTCTCTCCCTATTTGATAAATGGCTCGATCCACCTGAATTCAATCGTTATTGCTTTTGCTTTGATTTATCCATCACTGTTGGACGGCGCCGGCCGATGTAGAATACACACCACGGTCTGAAATTATTTATCCAGCACTAAATGAACATTGTTCGCGGGGGGTGGGGGGGAGGAGGGGGAGAGTGTCCGCGGGTAGACAGACGCGAAACAACACACATACTTGTAACGACCTTTCAACTTGGAATACAACAAGCCGTGGTTTGCGTCGTGTTTTGTTTTGTTTTTCGTTCTTTCTGTCGGAATGTGTTTATTTGCGATGCCCCCTGGCCGTGTGGAAATTGCCTCGTTGGCTGTGGTTTCCATATGTTCCACGGTTTATTGCCAGGTCTTGATTTAACGTGACATGTCGTCGTGTGTTTTAGGTGGTGTGCTGGATTGCGGGGAGCGAGCGAAGCGGGTCATTCGTACGGGCGGACTACTAGATTGGTGGCCGACCACACATATGTCACAACCTCCATACATTATACACACAAACTCGCAAGGTTTTCACCAACAAAGAGCATTTATGTGTGCAGATTTAAGTAAAGAAATAAACATAATTCAAACGTTCACTACCAAATACTTATTTCTATTCATTGAATCAAGTTAGTGTTAAAATTTTTAATTATATTGAATAAGTCTAAATAATTGTTACGCAAATTTGTTATGCATATCATCAGTCAGGAAAAAGCAGAAATGTTTAAATTTTGTGTCGGATAGATTTTTTAAATCGAAATAAATTTTTATTTCACCAATTATTAACCATGGAACACAGTTTGATAAAAACTTATCCAAGATAACCATTTTTTGAGATAGCTATTAAGTCAAGATAATGAACTAGTTTAAGCCATACTATGTGGAACAATTATTATTTGTGAACAATAATCTATATCTGAATTGCAAAAACATGAAAGTCAAAAAGTTAAATATTATATTTATGTCAGGGCACACTCAAATTCACACAGTTTCTACTAAACATTCTGTATAAACGAGTAATGTTTCACACAGGAGTTCAGTAATACAATATTTAAAACGATTTTATGAATTTCTGTGAAGATTATAAAATACTTTTTATCCTTGTTTGTAAATCTATTTCCTTTCATTAAAATAAGGTTTAAAATGCTCTGTAAAGGAACGTTATTTCAATATTTAAATACACTTAATTGATAAAAATGTTTAAGAACAACACCATAAAAACAACAACACAGACTGTTTTAAACGAGGAATTTCACACGTTAAAATGAAAACATTTTCTCTGCCTCTACGCATAAAACAGTTTTACTTTCACATTCTTCTGACATACCGATTCCCCGGTTATGAAAAATAATAAATTCCTTAGTTTTATTTCCCAACAACGTTGCTGCGTTCCTGGAGATACTTCACTTGTACAACGGTATTTTGAATAAGTGACGCCCATTTCAACTCACATTTTATTGCGTTTCCCAACGCTGAAACAAAAATAAATGCCCCTTCATTTAAAAGCTCCATAAATCAGCAAATTTGAATATTAGTTTTGTGAATTTTTTGTTTACACTTTTCCTCTTTGGTGTTTTGTTATTTTAAATCAAACATTTTAATTAATCTAATGTTTTTTAATCATGTTATGAAATCTGCAATTCGCGTCGAGTTAAAATTTAACGTAACAAACGAGCGAATGGTTAAAAATAAAAGAGTCGCGCAAACAATGACGTATTCATCATATCGGGCTCTGTACGGCAAACATACAAACAAACCGATACAAATAGCCATGCTATATTTATACGTTCGGAATAAATTTATTACCCCCGTTTCCGGATAAAAATGGACGCACTAGCAGTCTAGCATAATCCGGGGGGTAAGGGGAGTTATAAAAAATTGATTCAAAGGTTTGATAAATGTATATGTTTCTCTGTGTGGCAAATCCATATATCATGCGAGTTTACAATGATAATAGTGTGGTGAGAATTCAACCATCTCTCTCTCTCTCTCTCTCCAATTGTCTCTCTCTCTCACACTCCCATTCATACTTCACTGCAGCGCAAATGGCATTAAGAACTCGATCGCTTTCACTAATGATTTCAAACATGCAACGCCAAGGGAAAAATGAAACGGGTTTCAGAGAAAAAACTAGATATCGTTAACAAATTTCCTAAAACGATAACTCATTTTTATGATCAAACAATCTTAATTGATGAATGAGATTATTATTAATGAAACTATCCTAACAACAGTGGCGAGATTTTTCAAAGACTAACGGGATTAAAGTTTTACAGACGAGGCGTATTTTTACTGACAGACACGTTTAGCGGTTAACATCTAAATTTTATCACGATGACAGAAAAAAACACTATAAAGTGAAAAAATAAAGAAATGACTTCCAATTTTAAGTTGGTAGCTTTTTAGGACAAAATTTAACTTTATTTGTCGAAAATAATAACGAAAAATAATCTTTATTATTATTAATGTTGAATATTTCTTGAATGTGACTATTTTAGACTTTGCTTTGATACAGTTCATCATTTTGTCTACATTTATGTAATTTGTTTGTATTGAGTTGACATAAAAAGTAAAAATTGTTTTTGTTAATAGTTAATTTAAAAAGAAAATTTTTTATTCAAATTTATTTAATATATTTAAAAAATAAAAAATAATAATGATAATAAATAATTGCTTGTTGTTGTCCTCCTTTGTAAATCTGTTTTAATAACTGAATAGGATAGACGTTAAATAAATAAATAAAATAAATAAATAAAATTCATCTAACTGTCGTACACATTATGATTGTAGAGCTGTATCTTGTCGCTCAGTGAGCTACCGCGTCACTGTGAATGATTCCATGACCTACAGAACATCTCGGATCGAACTTTCAATCAGCTGAAACCAGGAAGTCCTAGATCCTGTACTCCCGTCCCCAGATCCCCATTCACAAATCCCTAGATCCCGTGATTTCGCAACATTATGTCCGGCTCTGCTTCTATTTGATTAGACGACAAAACTCATCCCATGGTTCAAGAAGTTTCCACCATTAGGAAATTATTTTTTTAACAGCTGGAAACTTGGCCGGGTTTCCTAGGTCTCACGGGAACGACAAAATTGGGTTCTAAAAACATTTTAGTACGTAATGAAAAAAATACATCGTAGCACATAAAAATTATTATCTCTCTTCCGGAAGGGAAAAAATACAAGACATTACAATCGCATTTAATGTTGAGAACACGAGGTCTCGACAATGAGTTTGTGTCGTTTAAATAATGAAACAAGTTTTGAATATTAGATATGATATATAAATTATGGATTTTAGAGAAAATATAAGAGAGTATAGCATAAGATTGCATTTTGATGAACATACAAAAGTATTTTATCAGGATACAAAGTAAACATTTATTTAAATGTTGCTAATTCTTTATTCTGAAAGCAATACAAAGATCTGTAAAAATAAAATTGTGAGTTATTTTGTATGCATAGCTAAGAACTGGACATTCAAATATTATATTGATGCTCATAATTACGACCCATAAATTAAATCCCCTTATATAAGTACAATGCTGACCTTGAAACAGAAAAGAATTTGTTTTGATTTACAGTGTAAGTTTTGTTTAAGTTAAAAATCTTAGGTTAAAGTTCCATTTTGCATTATTTAATAAACACTTATCAGTAATGTTAAAAATGTAAGATGTATATTCACTTGTATCTTAAAGATATCTTATAAAATGTGTGTTAAGAAAGATGAGTCTCAATTATTACAAATACTTTTTTACTTTTACTTATAAATTTAATTAGAAAGCATAAAAGTGATATTCTATTGTATGATTCTTGAAATTGAGGTAAATTGATTCCCCGTTCACAAGGTTAAAAAAGTTAAGATGTATTCCAAGTTCGCATGATGGTTTGTAATAGGCGAGTAGCATGTGTGAAGTAATTATCCATACTAAGGGGGCAGTGAATGGAATATTAAGCAAGTTTATTTATGGCTATCAGTTAATTTGTTAGAACGCCGAGTAATTGAATGCACAATGGAGAACACTGAACATGGTATCAAACTTTTAATTATGCTGAAAGTACGTATCCTAAAACCGAATCACCTCTTGAAGGCAATAGTGCTTAGCAAGTACAAAAGAAAACCCATATGTAAATAGTTAACACAATCTCTCAAGAACAGTTGCGCCTTGTTACGGAATCTTTTATGAACATGTAAATTTGTTTCGTAAAGGTTTTGACATGGTTGTTGTCAACTCATTCATTGCTTATTTTAATTAGAGCGAGGTACTACAACGTTATGGGTCTATGTTGCTGTGTAAGACTTTTATGATTCTGTCAGCACGCACGAACACGCTGCATTCACCCCACGTTGTAAAACTACGCACATAGTCACTGCATTCACCCCATGTTGTAACACTACGCACATGGTTTAATAAGAAGACAACAATACATTCGTATGATATACGTTCACGAAGACAATTGACAATGACAACTTAGTAAATAGGGAACTAGTCTTGGTTTGAGAATTACGATAAACATATATTTTTATTAACTTTCAGAACACTTCAAAACCTGAAATTATGTCTTCTCTCAATTTATGCTCCTTAACCAGTCGTCGTTCTCTGGCCGATTTGAAGTTTTTTCATAAAATCGTTAATGGTAATCTTCGACCTCCACTAATCAATTTTTTCTCCCTACATGTACGATCCCGCCTAACCAGATCGACTCAACTGTTTCATTTACCTATTCCTCGCCTGGAAATTATCAAACGCTCCCTCTTCTACCGGCTACCCTTCACCTACAATTCACTTGCCACACCCACCCTAGACATTTTTGCGAACCACCGCGAGTTCATAACTAGCGTAAAACCCCTTATTAGCCATGCTTAGTTAATTTTTCAATTTAATTTTTAATTTTTAATTAATTTTTTTTATTCTTTCTTTCTTTCTGTTTTTACTATTTCGTCCGTATAATTCATTATTCATGTGTTCATGTATTTCTATTCGTATTTCCTCTGTTATCATGTTTAGTTTAAGTTAGAATAAGTTAGTTAGTAATGTTATTATGTTTACAATGCACAATGTAAAATGGCCTATGGCTGTATTTGTGTCCAGTTGAATAAATAAAATAAAATAACAACGAACAGGTGTACAAAGTTATAGGGTTTTGAATTCCCGCGCCAACGCTCGCTGATGGGCCGCGACGTACGATCCGCTTTTTACGTAGTACGCAGCATGTTTACCGTAGGCCGCTTGAAAATGGCCGCCTTGTCGCCCATATTTATCTCGATTGGTACCTGGCCTAAGAAGGCTACACAAGTGACTGAACAGGGTTAGGACAAGGCTGACTCCATAAACAGTAAATGTAAATGCCCTTATGGTAAATGCCTTTTATAACGCGGCATTTCTTTTAATCTAGAAATCCAAACGATAACACGACTCAAAGGAGCACGGGAAGCAGTCTGGTAGCTTCCTTTGAGTGTGCGACCAACTGCGTAGACGTTGGCGACGTTCCGGTGGAGGTACGTCCACTACTGTATGACCTCTAACAACACTACATACTCAATGGTTTTATCCCCCACTCACGCATTGCGTTTCACTCCCCTTCATTTAGGGCAACTTTCAGCCGGCTCTGAATGGATACTACCCCTTCACTGACACACTGTCACGTGGTTTACGCGCCTTCACACGCACATCCACAGCCATCTGAATTTTGAAATTAACACTCATGAATTATTTAATAAAAGTGAAAAAAACATGGTAAGGTCTATTGAAAGCGTGATGAGGAACTATTTCATTAACATGGACCGGCCGTGAATGTGGCTACTGATGTATCAGTCCGCGGTGAGAGTTGATATGGCAACCCTGTCGTGCAACGGAATAAATGAATATCAAAATTAGGGAACGAAAAAGGGTGAAAACGAGAAAAAAATGCAACGGTTTCGTTTATAGAGTGTATGCACGCGGCTTTTTTGGTGTTTTTTCCGCAGCTGAAATAATACAAGTTTAATGTGAAAGCGCAAAATTTCGCGGCGATTCGGTTTTCGCGTTTGTAACGAATGAATGGACAGAGTTGAATTATGAATGAGTGGATTTTCGCTGTGGAAGAAGAATTGTTCGAAAAAGGGACAGAGAAATTTAAACAAGAGGATTTAAAAATTGTCGCGCGGAAAAGTGTTTCTTTCTATTACCGTGATGGGTGTAACGAGCCGTCGCTTGGGTCTTTGGTTAGTGGTTTAACGCGTCCTTCTGCCTCCATCCCCTCACTCTACCACCCTCACTGGAGGTACACGATGCAGGCATTAAGATTGTGTGAGCAGTGAGCAGTGGAAGCTAGTTCCAATCGGATAAATGAAATTACACATTTTACTAAACTTTCAATATTTAGATCAATCAAAATATATTAAAAAACAAAAATAATTGCTAAAATACCTTAATTCGCTTCTATGAATAGTTCTGAACACCAACCAAAAAAGGTAACATTAAAGTCCTTCTTTGCTAGAATATAGAAACCACACCATCATTTTGCCATTTGTACTTTATGTTTTACACATAAGAATATTGTGAAAAAGTTTTAACAATAATGCATTCGTCCACCATTCTATGCTGTAAGCATTAAGCTTGTATATAATACGCAGGGTGACTAATCAAGACGGGTAATGGATTGGCCTAAGTATGTTGATGAATAGTTGGCTTTAATTAATGATGAATGATGACAAGTACACTTCACACGTAGATAATATCACTGGTATTATCATCCTTCATGTCAATGACCATGCGTCATCATTCTCACTAATAATGAGCGAGATTCTGCCTCTCCCTTACCTAAACTCCACAGCCTCCTAGATGCTACTCGTGTCTCGAGCAGCGAGAAGCATCTAGGAGGCAGTGCTCAACTCAATCCAACACAATCTTAGCAAAAGGCAAACCATTAGTTTAATAATATTGACGCGTGAATCTAAAGGTAATCATGCTATTCTATTGACGATTATATTCTGTTAAAACTGAGTGAATAGGTTGAAAAATATGCCGAATTAGAATATTGGGTTGTTTATTTTATTTTATGGAATATATAGTGAGTTCGTAAAAACACGTCCGAACTATTAAACATATTGCGATAAAATTTTAAACAAACATCCGGGGCCAGTTTTGTGGGTTCTGTTAACATTTCCAGCAAACTCCGTTTTGATTTAAACTCACAAGAAATAAAAATTTGAAAATTTATAACCAACAATGGTAATTAAGCAAATAGCGTTTAAATACAACCAATTCACTTGATGTGGCCATGCCAGGATACAATTTGTCGAAGAAAAAGGCTTAAAAAGTATATTTTTAAATATATATTACAAAGTTGTGAGAGCACGTACAAATACTGAGATGGATTTTTGGCTTTCATTGTCTGAGTACACGTTGAGCTACATTTTTGAAATACACTTAATAAATTCACCGTCGCGTGTGCTTTATTATTTAAAAAAATACCACAATAATACCTTTCTCCGAACTAGATGCATAAAGTAGATATTATAAAAATATCAGTAAGTTAGGACCCGGCACCTCCACCATCAATGCTATTCTTATGAAGTTAAAACTTTTCTCGTTCTACCCGGCACCTCCACCATCAATGCTATTCTTATGAAGTTAAAACTTTTCTCGTTCTACCCGGCACCTCCACCAGTCGCACTTTATATTTTGCTATTTGAATAGTTTGTTTATGACAATACGGTGAATTTGATTTCATTATGATAGAATTAAGCTGAATAATCAAGAATTTAATAACGCTAGGATTAAGTTTGAGATTAAGTATAATAAGTCAACAATTTCATGTAACATAATATTCAAATAGTATATTAAAAATGTGAGATGACATCATATGCATGAAATAATATTTTACAGGTATTTTTAATTATTACGTAAAGTTAAATTTTATATGTCTCGCTGTATTACAATGTCAAGTCATGTTTATAAGGTTTGATGGCAGAGAACGCTTAACTTGCATTTATCAAACATTAAGTAAATAAAATCAATCAATCTGTCCCTGTCACAATCGACCATTGATTAGCACAATATCGACATCTTACTTCGAGAGAGTAAACTACGCCTACTATTAATATTAACCGAGTCAATAATCTCTCTCTCTCTCTCTCTCTCTCTCTCTCTCTCTCTCTCTCTCTCTTTCTCTCAAGCGTGTCGCCGTATGACATATTCAAATTGAATTACAATTTAGATATTCGTATGATTCAATAATGAACAACGTTTGTTATTTAAATCAGTCAAGTTAGCTTTCACACGCTACTCGCGCAGAGAAATGAGATATCAAACTGAGAATATTTTAACTTACGAAGAGTTTCTGGTCTTGTAGGTCCGACTTACAACCGGCTTTCCAAAGCGTATCTGGTAACTTACCTGAAAACAGAAACGGACAACTATTACTAAAGCATTCTCGTACATAATACAATTTATCAAGTTTAAGTTATAATTTTCAGTTTCGAAAATGTATCAATCATATAAGAAAAAATCCTGCTCTGTATTTTACTACAGCATAGGCCTACCCTTTGAACAAGAAATATGTTAATTATCAATAAGAATTTGTCTTTGTTTTAAAAATGTTCAAGAAAAATAACATTTAAAAATATTACTTTTCCAAACGGAATATTGGGAAAGAAAAGCACAATCTTAAAAAAAATAATTAGCGTTTTATCCATTAAGGATACTGTTCCAAATCACTGAAGAACTCAAAAATCGAAAAACAAAAATAACATAGAAATTTGATGTAGTACATGTATAGAAGTGATTTGAATTTGTTTGATGACTTGAGTTCATACAGCAAGACATTTTTAATATTCAAGTATATTCCTTTGGTTTAGTTTTGTTACGAAATACGTTTTAATAAATATTTAATTGATATTTACTTTTGCAATCATGTCTGAACATACAAACTTCTGAAATTATTAATTAAACTTTTTTGGATGAGCGTAGCGAGCGAAGCGAAGATTCCATTTCACTACACTGGAGAAAAAAATCCGGAATGTTTTTTTTTCTTTTTTTTCGTATTTTTGTCTGTTTGTTAACACGATTCCGGCTAAACCGATACTCCGATTGCAATGAAATTTTATGGAGACCTTCGAAATTTCTGAACTTAGAACTGCACCGTAGGAAAAATTGATCGAAAAATTATTTCTCATGAAAATCGCAATTTTATGATTTTTTTCCTTTTTCCTTTTTGTTTTTGTTTGTATTTTTGTATGTTTGTTGACACGATTCCGGCTAAACCGATACTCCAATTGCGATGACATTTTCTGGAGACCTTTGAAATCTTTGAACTTAGAACTGCCACTTTTAAGAGCGCAATCAAAAAATTATTTTGTCATGAAAATCGCAATTTTACGATTTTTTTTCGTTTTTCTTGTTTTTTCTGTTTGTATTTTTGTGTGTTTGTTAACACGATTCCGGCTAAACCGATACTCCAATTGCGATAAAATTTTCTAGGGACCTTCGAAATCGTTAAACTTAGAACTGCCACGTTTTTTGGTACAATCGAAGAAATATTTCTTGTGAATATCGTACTTTTACGATTTTTTACGATTTTTAGTGCAATATTTTCGTGACATTTGGGCCGATTTTGACCAAACGGGTGGGGCTACAACGTTCATATTTCACATGGACATTAAGGTTATGGTTATGTATTGCTTTTTGAAAGAAAAAGTTGAAAAAGTTAGCCAGAATCCATAGAAATAAAGGTTTTAATAAGAGTTTTTGAGGTTTATAATAACAATTTACAAGTAACAATAGAAACTTGACAACAATCACCTACAATGCATTCAAAAAGCACTTGCAAAGGAAAAGTGGTTCTACAAAAACTAAAAACTTATAAAAACGCTCATCCATCAACGCGGCGGGACTAAAGCGTTTTCCTAGTATTTTATCATATTATCTACGGAAGAAATGTATTCAGAAAGAGAAATTTCTTTTATTGGTTTATTTACATATCAATACAATGGAGAATAATATAATCGTACTTTCTTTTAATAAATAAGTAAAATTGTATTTACTTCAGTATATCCTTTCTTTTTAACGATACTAATGAATTTTACAAACATTTACTCATTTTGAACATCTAGCAGATTTATAAAAACACTCTTAATACCTGAACGTTTTAAAATTACCCTCTCCATAAAACTTGCTAACACCATGCTCGTGCACCGTAAACGTGCTGTAGCTGAAAGGGGGCGTAAACACTCAAAGGCCTATTACAGAAACATCAAAGATTTCACTTCCGTCCGTTTAATCCTTTGTTTAATTCCGCCCTAAACAAAAGTCTTAACTTTGAAAATTATATTCAAACTTGAAACACGCATTGAAACGTGCTGTTGAAATCCACTTGAAGTAAAACTTGGAGGCGCTTGGAGCCGGCTTTAGATTGCCTGTCGCAGGTAATATCACTCTCGCCGTGCTTTATAGCCCCCCCCCCCCCCCCCCCAAACCCCGTCACTGCCTACGACATTACGTTACTCGAGTACTACTTGTTCACAATACTTTGCTTCTAATTGTTTATGCAAACTAACTAAATAAGTTTTCGCGTGGATGTTTTCGTATAACGTAGCAGGAAGACCGTCGTGAGATGGGATATTACATTACGCGTAACTTAAACTTTGTGGAATTGCTGTGGAATTACAAATTAAGGTAAATTGAGCAAGAGTAAAAATTATAAAGTCATCCTTTATGTAAAGCCTACCATAGGTGAAAATGATTATATGGAAATCAATCCAGAAATTACAAAATCCATTCCAAACGGATATTGAAACAACCCAGATATTATGAAGATATCTGTCTCGGTAACTTATAGGGGTAAAGCACTTGACCGGCAATTGGAAGACCCGGGTTCGATACCCAGCTGAGACGAACTTTATAATTTCTGGATTGATTGACAAATCATTTTTCTTGTGTCCACACTTTGAAATATGAGCTCACCCCCACTTAAATACTTTATAAAATGCAATTTTCTTTGATGCGATTAATGCAAATTGTTTGCATTTAAGATTTAAATTCGATAGGCATTGAAAATAAAAATATAATTTAATAAATCATATTGTTAATACGACGGCCATTTGATACATTGCATGACACATATCTTTTGAAACATATTTTAACACGCACATGCCAATTACTCTCAAATATTAAACATGAACGAATGTTATATAAAAATAAATTGAATCTCGGGTTCAAAATTTGTCCATGTCTAATATCTTAAGGCATAAAGTTTACATGTCATTCAATTAGGCCGAATGAAATAATGACAGTAATAAACGATGTACATGAAATTATTATCAATGGCAGTTGAGTTCCATGCCTTTTCGTATATTTTACGATATACTTTAACCAAGAAAAAACACAAACTCAAATCGTTATTTTAATTAAATTAGATTAAAATTTACATCCTATGTTTTCTCACAGCTTGGAAAGAAAATTAAAAACAATTGTTTTCCTATTTGTAAAATTACCTGTTGCCAAGCTACGAAAGAATACCCCCCAACGTTGGATGAAAAGTAGATAGGCCCTTCCGTTTATTGTTTTGTTTTCTCCGGAGAGTAAAACGTTCTCTTTTGTTCAATTTCTTTTGTTTTCGCTTTCTCTTTTCAACATATTTTCCTTTTTTCAATTATTCTTCTACCATTGTCTCATTTCGAGTAATTACAAAAATTTATTCCCCACTCTGGTTCGCTTCTCGCGTTTAATTGCCGTATTACTTAGCTGAATAGAACTATCCGCCTCGGAAGAAAATTATAAGGCTTTTCTGGAAGAAAAACTGGAAGATTTACTAACGATGTTCGGGTTAAAGCCCCGAAGGTCAAGGATTCTAACGGTGTGTTTAATATTGTTGATATTGTCGAAACAATAGCTAAAACTAGTATTAGGGACAGTCAACGCAGCCCATAAGTCATGTTTGTCAAAGCATATGTTTTGGAATCCAAACTGAGTGTTACTTTTACATTATTATGTTAGACACCCACAAAAAAGTCGCCAAAACTCACGCTCAAACACAAACTCATCACTTGTGTGGCTCGTTGGTCTTGGTTAGCGTACTGCTTCCAATGCAGAAGGTCGAGGGTTCGATTCCGTCAAAGTCAGAAGTTTTTTAACTTCTGATTTGGACTTAAGTCCATCAGTTCTTGTCTTAAGAGTTTGTAAACGGTGACTTTGGAGCCGTCCTAGCAACGAAGCACATAATAAATTTCAGAGTTGTTCTGAATCGGCCTTGTTGATTCTGGCGTTGATTCGCGGGTGTTCGCACTGTCCATACACTGATTGCTATATTTCCTATTAAAAATATCGATCTTTGGTTGGTTATCGCTCACTCGTCGATTGCGTCGGGGCCTGCAGGGTTGGCTTGGTCGCTTTGATTCAAGTCCCCCACTGAAAATCAGTTATATAACTGAGTGGGCAGACACTAAATAAAATTTCTTTATTTATTTATTTAAAGTCATCTAATAACACATAAGACACATATACAAGGAAACACGCAATTCGCAGTTTATATTGTTGACACCAACACCGACAGACAAGACCACCAACCCCGCGAACTTCCATTTACACTCTTGCCAAAACACAATGAAAATATACACTAACCAATACTCAATGTGTGTAATGTGATTGCATTCTATTTATAAACCAAAAATCAAGTAAAATATGTGAATGTTTAATTCACATTTCAATTTATGGTTTTATACTTAATCATCCAACAAGCTTCACTCTATTTCTTTTGGAAGCTGCTTTTAATTTATGTTGGCCTCACTGTGTATCAGTTCACTATACGATTATAAGTATATGACAATGTTACCTTCAGCTCAATATTGATAAATAAAACAATCGAACTTAACGGGGACTCGAAACCGGATACACCGTTTACCGGGCGGGACAACCGTTGATATTTTGATATGTTAAAATTTATAGATTGCTCAAAAACAATATTTAAATTTAAATTTTTTATTCTTCCTACGGAAAAGTTTCCCCACCAATACAGCCAGGAAATATTGTACATTAAAATTTGTGGTTGTAAGATGGTCTGTTGTTTAAAATGGGATTAATTCCAAAAATTATTAACGCTAGCAGAGTTCTTTCAGAAAAACAGGCGGTTTTAATTTAAATTTCTTGCTATAAAATAAGATTTTAATATTAATACAATACATTACTAAAAACTTGTGAATTTCATTAGAGACAATAATATGTTGAATATTGTTAATGTTAACTACTACTTTTCTGTCGTTTCGACATTTAAAATACTCTTAAAACTTTCCAAGAGCTCCAATATTCTCACCTATTCTTAAATATTAACTTGAAACGAGTTTTCCTGTGAATGTTCTCCGTCTGTGATGACGTCACGAAATGCAATCATACTTTTGAGTTGTTTCTCTGGTTTTAGTTAATGTTCCGGAATCGCCTTTGTTTTACGCGCCGTATAAACTACTTCAACACTTGTACAGAAAACATTCATTATTTTACAAAATGAGAATTTCGTCTGTGAACATTTCAAAAGCGACCCCATTTGGCGTTATTAAAAACACCACGAAAGTTTAATAATGGTTTGTTCAAGTGTAAATCCGCCGTTTTGTTTTTATGACAAACGTTGATGGTCCTTGACGATTTGATTTTTATTTATGTCCGCGTTCACACAGTAATGACTGTCGTTACTAATTGTAACTTCAGCGATGCGTTTACTAATTTGTGGCGGCACTTTGTGTTCACAATGTGGCGATAATGATTCCGCCCCACTGCTGCCACCATTCTACTGAAGCAGGTAGAACCCCTGATTTCAAGACCCGCCTCACATGTGCTAATACGCCTTGCATGGTGATAATGATATACAAGACCTGACATACGTTCACGCACAAGTTACTAATGCATTATCTACGATATGTGGCACGTTGCACGTGCGAGATAGTATATAGACCCCCTGCCTATTCCAACTAATAGTCCTAAGACAACTTTCCTAACAATCATTCATAAAACTAGGAAAACGCCGAAAGTCGTTGTTGGATGAGCGTAATTGGTGCATTGAGCCGCCTTGTCTTATGTTAATTAAACGAATTTAAAAAAAAACGAAAAATTGTAATTTTTTGTCAGAAATAATTCTTCGATTAACCTCAATTTCGGCATGAATCTATTGATTAATAAAATGAAGGTTCTATTAAAATTTAATTACGATCGGATTAACGATGTAGGTGGTAGAAAGTGAAGAACGTCTAAAATTAATAAAAATCATCGAAAAATTCAGCAATTTTTATGAGAAATAATCTTGGATTGTGCTTAAATTTGACACATGTGTAGAGGGACATATAAGAAACGTCCCATACAAATGTCATTACGACCGGATCATGCATGCAGGCGATGAAGAGCGAAGAATTTCCACAAAAAATCCAAAAAAAAAGCGTAAAATTGCGATTTTCATGAGAAATAATTTTTCGATTGCGCTCAAAAACGTGGCAGTTCTAAGTTTAAAGATTTTGAAGGCCTCCAGAAAATTTCATCGCAATTGGAGTATCGGTTTAGCCGGAATCGTGTTAACAAACACACAAAAATACAAACAGAAAAAAAAAAAAAAGAAAAACATTCCGGATTTTTTTTTCCAGTGAAGTAAAATGGAATCTTCGCTTCGCTCGCTTCGCTCGCTACGCTCATCAAAAACATTACACATTTAACACCCTCATTAATGATTCAATTTAAACACTACAAATAATACAATAAAAAAATTTATAAAATGATAAAATAAGGTATTCATAAAATAAGGTAATATACATTTGATAGTTTGAATTGAATTTGAACAACCACAATGTCAGAGTAATGCATACTTCAACATCTTTCGTAAATTATTGCCTATATTTTCTAACATCGTTGTTTAAAGTAGGCTATTTTATTAAGCTCTCTTGTTTTCGACAAGTAACATAACATTACTTGGTGCGTTTTTACTTTCTGTAAATGTTTCTCTTTTTGAACCACATTTGTCGTGGATTGAAACATTCTGGATAGTACTAATGAAATGGGGACACATGGTCGGATTTTTGTTTTATCTTTTTTGTAACTTTGTTTTAACAAAAATAAATACAACAAATACGCATTTAAGAGTCGATTTACTTATAGCTTCAGAACCGACATTTAGTAAAGGACATAAAATAAAGCGGAAGGAGCCATTTCTGTGGTACAGACGTCATCGACGAGTGAAATGACCAACCTGAGATTAGCATTTGAAGTATGTTATCTCGTCCTTTGCATTGAGATTTAATTAAAGCTGAAAATAATAGATTTATAAATTCAAATTTTCATGTTATTTACATTCTTCTTGTTGTGAAATAGCATTAATTAAAGCAATAGTTCATTTGATCATTGTTGTTTGTGTAAGTGTTGTTATTGTTTAATCAGCATACAGAAATTACAATTTTCAACTTAACTAAATAACAAACCTCATATGAACAATAAACAACTTAGGAAATAACCTACATCCATGCACAGTAGATAGAGTTGCGAAGTAGTTAATAACGTCATAGCAAAACTAATTCGAAACCTAGGAAGGTAAAGCACACACAAACAAACACAATTGCCAATGGCAAGAATTGAGTCAGCAAACATCCCTGGAACTAGTTTGTTTTGAACAACTCATCCCCCGACGTCAGTCAACATGAGTCATCAGTCACATCCCATTGTTTGACACCCTGTCAAATATATCTAGTTAAAGTTAATTATCGCAATAACTTTATGCAAATCGGAGCAAGCTACAATGTGGTTAGAACAGACAAGGTGTTTGTTTCAAGTCTATGACGATATTTTATTAACATGGGCGTATTATTATTCAAATGAGTAGATTACGTCAGAAGCAACTCGGAAAATCTTCTGTAATATTGAAACAGAATCTGTGTGGGAAACTACATCAAGTGAATTTGTTCGGGATTATCTTAAGCCGATTATTTGTTAGGCTGGGTATACTGGTTCCGGTTGTATTAACATATAAATAAGTAGGAAGTTGTGTGTAAATAAGAAATTCATTTTAATGCGGTGTTGTTTTAAAGATCAAATCTGAAATATTATGATAACAAAGATGTTAATAACGAAAATGTTGCAACATTAATCAAAACAAGTATAAAATTAAAATAAGAATCGTCAAACTTCACCAAGGACAATATGTTATTGAAGGCATATTCTTTGCTCTATTTATTCACATCTTGTTGATTTTATCAAGTATTGCTACTTATTGTCATATTCAAATCATCACTTGAAGTCACATCAAACACTACTTTCACGACTATTTACATTATTATATTGACAACATAACATAATTAGGGACATCCGAATTACATGCGCTTTTTGTTGACAACAGGGATGATCCAGAATGTTCTTGGTAGCGTTAGAGATCATAGGGAAAGGGCTATCCTCACTTAAAATGGGGATATTTTCAAACCCGGCACCTCCACCAAACGAGAAGAGCGTGCCTTAGTTTGTTTTCTTCTCTGACAATCCGTTAATTAAGTAGCTTCGCTCACTATTTTGGATACTTCCGTACCCTAATAGTTAAATTTCTTACATGCACAAGTTTCGACTAAATCGACATTTGTGCAAACAATATTTTTTGTCTAACTGTGGAACCCTTAAGAGAATGGGATAATCGTGAAATTAAAACCATGCGAAATAACAGTTTTTTCGTGATATCTCGAGAACGATGCAAATTATCTAAAACCTGATTCTAGACAGCTATGTGGTTTTGTGAGAACTACAGCCTGTACGATAAAATATTGCAATGTGATGGTAATTAATTTTTTTATTAGAATTTTAATTAATTACATGCATATCTTAAGTACAAACCGCACCGATTATTATATTTGAATATTTTTTCTTGCATTATATTGTTCTTACAAAACCACATATTGGTCTAGGATAAGTTTTTAGATGTTTTGCACCGTTCTCGAGATATCACGAAAAAACTGTAATTTCGTGTGGTTTTATTTTCACGACTATCCCATCCTCTTAAGGCTATTCCACCGCGTTTTTCTATTTTCCAAAATATGCTACTTTGTCAAAATATAGTGAATGGCTTTGAAACATGGCTATTTCAGAAAATCAAAAATATTTTTTTCAAAATTTTCTGATCCGGTACACGGCCAATATAGCCACCTCAAAATAATTTCCAACTTCAATTCGCCAAGGCACACCATTCAACGTAGGGTGTTGTGTTTGTTTTTGTGACATTAATTTTGAACTGTTTTTCTATGGACTGACTGAGAGAAAACAGATTTTTTTTAACAATTGTCTTTCCTGCGAATTTTTTCGTTTGGCGGTACAAATCGGTAAAAAATACCGCCAAACGAAAAAATTCGCTGGAAAGAGAATTGGTAAAATAAATCTGTTTTCTCTCAGTCAGTCCATAGAAAAACAGTTGAAAATTAATGTCACAAAAACACAACACCCTAAGTTGAATGGTGTGCCTTGGCGAATTGAAGTTGGAAATTATTTTGAGGTGGCTATATTGGCCGTGTACTGGATCAGAAAAATTTGAAAAAAATATTTTTGATTTTCTAAAATAGCCAGGTTTGAAAGCCATTCACTATGTTTTGACTTGGTAGCATATTTTGGAAAATAGAAAAACGCGGTGGAATAGCCTTAATATAATGAACTGGAAACTCAACGTCATGCTACCGATTGAGCTAATATTTGTATCACCCGCTATCCAACACTTGTGTAAGTCTTATCCACATGGGGTGGAATACGTACCTTAAAGTCAGCGGCGTCGCGTTTAAAAACCGAACTACACCTCTAAACACAAGAAAAAGGCGATGGTGATTCCCCCTACGTAGCTAACGAGGCAAATAAGGACTTAGCCATTCAATTATTCACGCCGGCAAAAAGCATTCGTGTTGGCTGTTGTGGCTATGGAGTCGGATGATTAACTAACGAGGACGTCCACACGCGCCTAGCCGACAAGAAGTTGTGTGCGGAGTGCTAATTATTTAAGTCATGCGTTTTAGGGCGAACATTTTCTCGGCTTCATAATTGACCTATATAGGAAATGAAAATAAATTTATGATGAACTGGCTACGTTCAGGGTGGAACGAGTTGTATGAATAATTTGTGTGATGTTTGAGTGAAATGAATGAGAATTCTCTTCAACAGAATTGATAAATATATTTGTACTGTTTTGAATTCTTCTTTATTTGTCCGAACGTATAAGCGGAACTTCCCGTAAGAAAACTTTATTGTTACATTTATAAAACACAATATTCAGTGGAAATAAACCTACATTTGAGGGTTTCGGGACCGTTGTTCATTGTTGTATCAAAGCAAGACATAATATGTTCGTTCATTGCACAATCCTAAGCAAAGCTTATGTTCAGTTTAATTCACAAAGACAACCAAAAATAGACAATAAAGTGAAATAATATATTTATTTCAAAAACATCGTTACACAACCAATATTTTCTTTTCAGATGAATAATGATCAAGACATTAAACGATTAAGATAAAAATTATTTTAATGATGCATGTTGACAATTCTTTATTCATTCGCACAAGTTGCAATTTCCATAGTCAATACAAAATAATATGGTATATCAAGATACAATGGATGAAATGCAAGTTGACAACATGTTAATCTAACAGACACAATTGATAACATAAAGTCACGACATTTCAAATGCATTTTTACTCACTGGCATCACTTTAAAAATAATCGCACTTATCTTATAATCAAAGTAAATTTTCTATTTGATCCACAGCTAAATACCAAAACCCTTTTCTTTCTCTGAATCGAAATCAAAACAAAGCCAAGTCAAAAACCCTCCGATGTTGTTTCCCGTAGTCAATAAATTCCTTCTCGGTCGTCGCCATTACTAAAGAATTCCTTCTCGCTTAACGCTTTCAAGTCTCCGTCCCTAATCACTTCTTTTATTTCTTTCTTTTCTTTTCTCTAGCACTCCTTTCCATTCTCTTAATCACCACCCTATTGCCGGCTAACCACCCCAGCCCTGCTAGTAGGTAACAGCGTCTGCGGCAGCTAGGCGCGGACTTTGAGCCGCGTCAAGAGGGCTGTACTTGACAGCAATACTAGCGGAACCACAAATATCAACCCAATTAAAATAGTTTGCAGAGTTACATTGTTGGATTTGAGTAATGGATATTTTAGGGAGTTTGCTGCGAATTTGGATGATGAATAGAGGACTATTCTCAGAGGGCCTAAACATACATGACACACTTATTTATTCATAGGTGTCTTGGAATTAGCAGGATGGTTAAATATTTGTGCACCCGAAGTTAGACATTGTAAAACTTTTTTACCTAGCCACTTAGTATCCAAATGTTAGTGTGTTAACCTTGAAATGTGCAACAGCAGTGACAATAAGGATAAATTGATAAAATAAGAAATAATGTGAAACGACGAATTACGTTTAGGGTTTAACAACTTTTCATAAGAAATTCGTCTAACTCGTAACATCGTCAACTGATTTGTGCCCCATCTATACTTTTCTTTATCAGTCGTACAGATTAAGGAATTTAATCTGTAAACAAGTAAGATGCTAAATGCAGTGGAGGGTTACACAATATTATTATTGCGATTATTGAATTAATATCTTTAGCAAATTTAATTCATTTGTCAAACTACAAATATTAATAATTGTCAAATATTTTGTTCACCTTACAATTTCCAAAAAACAAGATGTGGTGATAAAAAGCAGACATGTTCACGGTTTAGTTTATGTAAATGTATATGCGAGATAACATGAATTTCGGATTTAATAGACTATTTGTTTCTCTAATGAGGCTATTAGTTCGTAGTTTATTGCCAGAAATTGTCAGATCTAATCAAAATGTATATTTGTTAGATGTTAGCATGCTTGTTGGACTAATAATGATAATACCTAGTTGTGTATCCAAGCAGTAACAACTAATGGCCTTTGAAGAAAACCAGTCTCGTGTTCATTTTATAAAAAGGTTTCTTTAACGATTGTTATGCAGACGAAAAGCTTTGACGAAAACACATAAAGTCCCCTTGTTATTGGGTCTCAAATAGATTTTCCAACTCAACGGGCAGATAAATTTTGATTTGCTTATTTCCCCATTTCCTAAGCCAATTAACGTTCTGAAATATTTGACTTGGGCCTTCCGTTTCCCCGTTATCTTTACTGATACAAATGTGTCTCATTTTCAAGCTAAAAGATATTTTAACTCGAAACTTACTCGACTGTTTAAAAAGTTTTTTGACTTCGAAAGGAAGATGAATTAGCTGCGAAGTTTCGTTTACAAGGCTCGGGGGAATAGAACGGGAGGGATATTTTTAAGAGCCTCATACTTTGACTTTTAACTGCGGCAAAGAATATTAATCTTGTTCTTTCCATTCCGTTGCTTCTTGGCCGTCGTGCCCACCGCAGACTTTCACACAGTCCCCTCAATCGTTTCTGTTTAGACGAAACGCTCACATTATTTCAACCAAAGACAAATAGATTAAAGAAACATATCGACTTTTCCTCTTCAAACAAACTTGTCGGTTGAGTAAAAATAAAAATCAAGTTAGACTTACGCAAACCGCTTGATCTAAAGAAGAGATTTGTTCTTTCTGATTTATTATTTATTTTTAAATCGTTCTATTTTCGCTTATCTGGTTGTTTGAAAAGTTTCTTAACCGTAATTGTCCACATATATCATCGACAAATTGGATTTATCTCCCACAGACGAAGGAATTGTTCGGTTTGTATTGTAAAATTTAGAAACCGTCTTCATTTGAACTTATTACCCACTTTGAGTTTCTGTAAGATCGACGTCAACCACTTTAGAACCCTTAATAAATGCCCTCAGGTAACCACCATTAAATATTGCACTTAAAAAATGTCATATAATAAATTATTATTATATATCAGTAGCTAACGTCCTACCCTTATCTTTCCTTTTGTCAATTTGCCGTGTAATTTTGTAGGGTCATGTCACTTATTTAAATATTGTTTCCAATTAAAAGACAATTATTGGAAATGTACTTTACAAGATATTATGAACTTCTTCCTTGTTAGCTGACGTATCACTAATAATTAAATAACATGCCACTTCACATACACACATTTCATCGTTTTTTATTGTAGTCACTTTGGGTAGCCCTAAAACTATGAGAACATTTTGTTGCATTAAAATATTTACGAAGACACTTTCTTGAAACGGTCTTTTGCAAAACATTATATGTAATTGGATCGTCAAACAGAAAACAACTAAAAGTTTTATTCTTTGATGTTTGGTGGACAAACGCGCTTTGTAGTAGTCAAGTATTCTCCACTGATGATTACGGCGGCCGTAGCAGGGGCACCCACACAGTTCTTTGACACAACGACAAGCAAGGTGGTCTTTTAGAGCTCTGAAAGAGGGTAAAGTATGTGCCTGAAATTATTTCTGCAGACTCTTTGCAAGGATAAACAAAGGAGCCTAATTAGAGTGGAGTTTCTAGGGTCCTAGAAGTCTAAAAAAAACGGCGGAGAATATGACAATTTGAAACTGTCACTTTTGTAGACTACTCTGAGTAGTTGAGAAAGAGAAAAAAGTTTGTGAGCATGTGTTAGATTTGATGAAAATATACACTCTTGGTTACTATAGATGGGGTATGATCTTCTTAAAACCCTTTAAGTCCCGAATTAAATTGGTGGAATTTAAATAATTTTAAGCAATTAAATCTAATCCAGATTTTTTAATAAGATTTATAATGTTTCAAAATAGTTTTTATCACGTTTTGTAATGAATTTTGGTGAAATTTTGGATTCTGAATAAAAGTTTCAATTTAATTTTAAATATAAATTTGAATTCTATTCCTAAAACCTGATTCTTTTCTGATTTTTTTTGCACATGTTGCATTTTTTGTATCTCAAATAATAACAGTACTAGGAATTATTACTTTTCTGGGACAAACCCCACTTTAATTTTTTTTTACTCTTTTCGCAGATGTGTATTTTCAAACTTTTCTAAAAAGGGCACTTTTTGTCCCATTGACATGGGCAAAAAATGTATTTATTAAAATTTACAAAAAAAATTGTGACAAATTGGAAAACTTATAATTTGCCCGGATTTAAATTTAAAATGTGATGTTCATTTAAATGGGTTAAAGGGTTTAAAGGGGTTAAAAGAAAGTACGATACGAATCTATTTAAATCTGTATTAAGACTCTGATATTAGCAAGATAATAGATTTTAGAGTTTGGTAAACAAATAACATTCAAGATGAGTGGTGTAAATTTTGTAACATTTTTGTCATTTTTATTCAATTTAATTGTCCAAGGGGAACATGCGCTCTTTGTTGACATTACCCTTCAACAAGGATGATACATAATGCTCACTCAAAAAGTGTATAATCAACGCTACAAGAAAGTTTGTTTGTGGAAAAAGCTTCGCTCCCTATCGTTAGGTACTCCCGAACCCGTGCTTGGTGAGTTTAAGATAACCTCGTCTGCCTCTGCTCTTAAACCACGAGATGCGTTATTGAGTTACGCAAGATTGTATCTCACTACAAATTAAATTAACACTAATTCTTTGTAGCCTTCGAAATGCAATCAAAAGTTTTTAACAAAGTAAGAAGATTTTATCGAATATTCAACGGGTTTAAGGCTCAAGCGATTTAACAAAAAGTATTTTACGGTCTTTTAACTACGACGTACAAACGATCACTCTAAATGAAAAGATCAGTAGTTTTTCTTTGGAGAATTGCCTTTTGAAAAAAAATTAAATGTTTATTATTTCTAGAAAGAAAAAAAAACTTAAATAATTCTCAACGAAACAATGTTTCTTTGAAAATGTGAAACAAATTATTGAATAAGGAATAAATTACAAATGGCTAACATAATAAAGTATGCCAAACGTAAACCAAAAATAATATAACAGAAACACATTCGTATTTTTTTGATATTTTTTTACAATTTGTTTACAGTTAAAATTAAGAAAATGTCTTTCCTTTCAAATCAAAATATTTTCATTGAAATAGGCATGCATGCATAAAATATGTAAAACATATTGGAAGATTGTTTTTTACCTTGGGTACCCATGAATAACGAAACACCACTAGCTCCAAGCGTCACTTACATTCAACAAAACAACTGGAATTTTGAGTAACACTCCTTACCTCTCAAGAGAGCTACGACGTCCTCGGTCCGACTCTTCCGCTGGCGGCAGGAACCCGCCCACCGAGGATTAACGAGCGCAGGTCAGTTAACTACTGCTGGAATAAGGGTGTACTCGAAATTCGCAATGTTTTAGTAATACCCTTGGCTATGTTTTGGTGTTCGTTTTAAAATATTCTTCAGACTTAGATACGATGGAAGGAATGTTTGACGTATGTGTGGTTCCGAGTATACAAATGGAAGTCGTCCATCTCAAATAAGTGGAGGGCGTGTTTTTTATAAAATACGACCCGAAGATTCGGATCGAGTCCGAAAATGGGAAGACCAACCCCGATTAACGGTGAAGGTGCTATTTTTTTAAAAGGAATTCAAACACTCAACTAATAGGAATACTTGCAGCAGTTTTTTTTAAAATACACTACATTAGATGAGGGAGAAACCTTAATGTGGAGGACGAGTTCAAATGAAACAAACTCAAGATTGGTGGAGTGCCGTTTTTATAGAAACAAACCAAAATGTTGGTGGAGGTGCCTGTTTTTAAAAATCAAACAAAATCACAATAATGGTGAAGTGCTATTTTTTTTAAGGAATTCAACTCAAATAATAGTATGGTGCCAGTTTTTTCAAAGAATAATACCCAATTGATGGTGGAGGTGCCAGTTTTTTTAAAAGGAATATAAAAAGTTCTTAACTTTGGTTGAGGTGCCGGATTTTGAATCGAAGACAATCTCAAAATAATGGTGAAGGTGCTAATTTTTTTTTAAGGAATTCAAACTCAAAATAATGGTGGAGATATCAGTTTTTTTAGAATTAGCTATGGTGGAGGTGCCGGGTCATTTATAGTTACTAATCAATTTCAATTGAAATGTTTGAAACACATTGTTTAAACAAATGCCTAGATTGTTGTACTACGTAGTTCCCTCAGATGAGGAATTTAAATTAATGCACGTTCTACATTGTAGAGTTATCAAGAAAAATATATTATACATAAATTAAAGATAACAAATGAGGATCATTCGCATCGAATCGAGTCTAGAATTTAACAAATTAGTAAAAATGTTTTACACAGTTCACAGTATGACAAATGAAATGCCATAACTTTGTTAAGTTGGTATTAAAATGCTACTTCAGACTAATAAGGATTCATTTATTATAAATTCAACGAGATTTATTATACATTCAAAGAGATTTACGAGGATTTAACGCAACGAGCGATTACGAAAATGGAATAACAGAAAAGTCAACATCGTAATGGGATGAGTGTAATATACGTGTTACTGCTCTAGTACGAGATTTGGAGTTTGAAAACATAAAGCAATGTTAAGTTTTTTGGTATTACATTCAACGTGAATATAATAGAAAATTAAATTTCAAGTTAAATTATAATTTATTTTCAGTTTAGTTAATTTGTATTTGATTTTGGAAAATATTTATTGTATTGTTTATTTATTTGCTATTCTGATTTTATATTTATTGCTACACACGTATTTTACAACCACTAGGAAATAATGGCACTATGATTCAATTATTTTTTCCGTTTAATGTAAGTTCGACACAATAATTAATTGTTGGGCAAGCTAGGGTGCAAATGTAGTGGCTGTTTTCTTCGGGTAGTGTTCCCTAATAATTGTCATTTCACATTAATCATTTTATAACGTCAATATAAATTTTGACTTGTTCGCTTTGGATAAGTATAATGAGTGTTTTGACAGCTGATTATTATATAAGCAATACAATGATTTACAGTTCGATTATGATAATTCACATAAGGTATACTTCAATAGTTCAATTAATCCAACAATATTCATTTTCGAGCCCTTACTGCAAATAGATAAAATGACCACTAGAGAAAAAACTTTCTCTCTCTCTCTCTCTCTCTCTCTCCGAGACAGAAACTTTTTACGTACTTAATTGACAATTTTATCGCCACTGTGTTTTTCCATCTTAACGGCCGTGTATCGTCGTCATGAAAAAAGAAACCATCGTCATCTCGGGCAGCGAACGAAGTTATTCAAGTTTAATTTCACACCCGACTAGACACTCAAGTCATTTTGATCCCGAGATTCGTAAAATGATATCCACCGTCTTTTCCCCTTTCTTTTACTCACCCTCTTGGAGTTATAAGTATGATTAATTCCCCTACAAGAAAGTCCATACCCAATAACCTTTTATTACAAGAAATATTAGAACTACCGTGAGGGGGTGGGGAGTGTTTTGTTTCAAAGGAAGCTGATTCCACTGAAAATATCTTCCGTTACAAGCACCTTGGTATTGGATTTTATTTAAAATCTGTCTTACTTCGTACCTGCCTTTCTGCTTGAGTTTCAAGCACAGCACAAAAGAAATTACGTCGGAAATTCGAGACTCGTTATCGCATTTCCACTTGAATTCAAATTTCATTCCGAATTGTTTATTGTTTATTTAAGTCTCTCAGATGTCAAGAAACACGAATCAAAAGTACGAGCTGTTTGTCCCAAGTGGGAATCATAAGGTTCTTAGAAACTCTGAAATTAATTTTGTTTTATTCATGAGGTCCTTTGATTGATTTATCATCCGTGGTTTCAAATATTTCTTCGCATTTTCATAAATTTCCATTTTCCAGTTCCAATCTGGGTGCAATGCATTCCCCTAACTGGATAAACTTGGTATTTGGACATTTGTTAAAGGATGTCAGATGATGTTTGAGATGACTCAATCCCTTACATTTGCGTTAACGACTGAAGAAAATCTTGAGAAAACTATCAGTCAGGATTGCTGGTGACGGGATTTGATCCCGGAACTTTACAACGCAAAGTATCGCGTTTTACCCTTGAACTATTACTGTAGGTTAATTATAAAACTATATTTTTACTTTCACATCTATATCCTACATAAAATACCTCGTATCTTTTTTTGCTGAAAAATTCCTTTGCAACATTTTAAAGCTTGTTAGGCTAAAATTGCTCTAATTATCGAAAAGAGCAGATTTGAGGTGTAACAATTGAATCTAATCTAATAAACCTGAATACAAAAACTTCCAAACAACATTTATTCCTCCAAACTCACTCTATAAGATTCCACCCGAAACAGCCTGTTTAACCGACTATTTTGACCATGTATCGGTACCTTAATGCTCACGTTAAGATTTCACAACCGTTCACTGGCGCCATCTATCGGCAATTTGTGTTAATAAAAGCAGTCTCTATCTAAACGTTAATCCGCGTGCGTCTTCTTCCCGCGCTATGCGGCAATGTAATCAGCAGGCTGAATAGGACAACTCGGGAGAGGGCGTGGGATTCAGTCCGTGCGCAACTCTTCGTGATTGGATCCCATACGGTCAAAGGACTCATTCCGTTCGCTAACGAATTTCCGTCGGATATATGAGGTAGGTAATCAACTTGCAATGAAAAACATGGAATCCTTGTGTGGGATTTGATTAATATTGTAAACTTTTCTACTGCTACTCAGTTGCGGAAAGCAATATAAGAGCAGAGTAAAGGGGAATTTCTGTTTTTGGGATAGATTTTTCTAAGGGTTGATGCGAATTAATTATTTTCTATGGTGAACAAAGTGTTTTTCGTTTACCTTAAACCGAAATGGAATGTAAGGAATGAGAGTTTGTAGAATGTTTGATGCATACTTCTTGAAATGATTCTATCTACTGTGGTGAAATGTTGAATAAGAGATAGAGGAATTTATGTAAGTTAAGAAGACGAGAACATGTTTGATTGGTGAAAGGTGAAAAAGAACTTAAGGTCGTTAAAATTTATATTTATATTTTTTTGCTTCAAAATAAGGTAATTCTGCACATTTTGATAATATGTTTCATCCTTTAATTTACGACTAATAAATTAACAATTTACAATTATTTAAAGTGGAAAATGGTAGTACATCAAAATCAATTTTTTTATTTGAAATTCCCTCCTCACCACCCCGCCCCCCCCCCCAATCACATCCATGGTGCATTAATATTGTTGTTGCTGAAATAAAACAATGATATCTGACAGTTTCAACAAGAATAATGAAAACCAACATTTTACACCCAGCAATTTTAAAACTCCGATACTAATCCCAAGTCTAAGTGCGACTTAAGGTCCCTTTTTCCAGAGCATATCACATATATTTAAATTGTCAAGTACAGGATTCTCACTTGATAATAAATTACCCGAGGGCACAATATTGCGTTGTAATTCAACTGGACGCATTATGAATTTGTAATTCATGTATTTGTTTATTCCCTAACATATTAGGAAAGTTTCTGTTTTAGGTCACACACCTGTATAGGAAATAGTGTGACGGAAAGATGAATGTTAAAAATAAATCCCGGTTCTAAAGCTGGAACTATGATATCGTTGGCTTTCCGGGAATTCGCGAGAAAAGTAATTCTACAGATATCGTTCAATATACATTTTCACACAGCAGTATTGTGATGGCCATCATTTCCCGACCCAAGACCCGAAAACCCGAAGCAATTTAGTACTCAAACCCGAATTCGATCTGACTGTCGGAACCTTTATTAGCACAGTCCAACTTTTGACAAAATTCATTACACTTTATATCATTAAGATCCATTCACTACACATCATTAGGCATATAGTAGAAAATATGTCAACAGTACCTGATAATTGTAAAATATTTGTAGAATTTACTCCCTGTTTTTAGATTTTGTTTTCATTTTACACTTTTCAAGTAAGGAAGGGAAAATCATTGTTTAAATTTGTATTTTTTAAATTCAAAATCAGACTGACTTAATTTTAGTTTGGGTCTTATGTCGTTTACAAAATGTTTAACAATAAGTCTTACTAAGTCTAACACACTCAAAAGCACTGAGATCTAAAAGAAGGGACAAGCTTACCCCTATACATAAGTAAGTTATAAGTCAAGCTCAGAGCGGTATTCTTGACTTTTTAACTTACTAATGAAGTAAATGTTAGCCCTGGGGTTCTCTGTATAAGTTGTCACATGACTTACAAGGTATCGCTGCCGATAAACTATTGTCGCACGAGTTAGTAAATAAACTCACTGGGTACATCGCTGATTACTACTAGTTAATACTGAGAGAGGTAGAATGCACTGGTAGGCTTGCATTCTCTTATGGTATGGAGCATTCAATCCCGCTACCGGTAACTCTGAATGAAATTTAAATTAAAATTTATTTTTAATTTTTAAACATTTAAACAATAAATTGAATTGAATTGAATATTGGTATATAAGACAAGTGAAAATATATTTTGGCGGGAGATTCCGGATTCGAATCCCGTCGATATCGTACATAATGACCTAAGTTTTTCCAAGGTTTTTCTTTTTCGTTAGTGCGAATGCAAAAGATTGTTTCCTCTTAATTAAATAGCCCTCGGACATCTCTTTACATCGTCCTACCCACAAAATACCTAGTTAGTCACCTGACTAGGGTCACACACCCTACAGTGGGAATCCCTACACTGACCTCTTTATGTTAATAACCCACAACATTTAGTCGTCGTCACGTCGGTCTTGTCACAGCTTTAACAAAAACACCGATCCGACATTTTGTCTTTCTAAATTGCGCGTTCAAGATTATATATCACAACAATACACCCTATAACGTTCACAACCCTTCATGAATAACCCGCTAAACGACCTGGCTAGACTTGCTTGCATAAAAAATAGACTTTAACCCGATAAACAATAACAATTTATCTTGGGAAGCCTTCTCCGTTATCGGCTTTAGGTAGCCAAGTGGTCGAATCAGTGTTTTGGAAGGATGGAGAGGGGGTAATATATCTTCGGGGAAATAACTTACAGATGATAGCCATTTGGAAGTCCGTTTGTTTTTGCCGGGGACAAAGTTTTGACGGGAATGTGCGTACGAGGCTTAAAGATAAGGGTTCTATTGGTGGTCTAGAAGTAAAGGACTCTTAGGCACGGAGTTGTTGCAAATTGATTGTCGCGATTTTGAAAGTATCTTAGAAGTATTATATGAACATTTATGGATGCTTTTACCCTCAGATAACGACTTTCATAAAAACATTACTTTTCTGTCCGCATGAAGTCCGAACTTGGCCTCCGATTTAAATGCGAATTTTTAAGATGTATCCCTTCAAGAAAAGACTGTTAACTATTATTAAGAACTAGGAAACGCTCAGTTGGACGCGTTGATAAGCGAGCACGTGCTATAGCTAGACCCACATTGCACATTTTTTAAATTTTTAAAATTTGCGACGTTCGCTGTCCACAGGGCCATGTTTCCAATATTATTTATTATTGCCAAGGTATTTGGGTAAACCCGTGTGTAAACCTTTACTTTGTGGATAAAATCCACCGCCATCTAGAGGACCTTGACTTCTTGGGAAAACTATTTAAACTCTTTGGTGACAAATAATACACTCTTCCTCGAAAGTATTTTGATTACTTCTAGGTGGCAGTGCATTAGAAGAAACTTCGCGCGTCTTTTCGTTGCCATGGCAACGTTACTTTTGTTATAATGTGATTTCCATTAACACTACTTATCGGATCAAGATAAAATTAACATATTCGTGACCGGACGGACATTCTAAATGATTTGGCCACCTCAGATTTTGTCGCCGTTTAGTTTGAAAAAAAAAACTTTCGATTAACTTTAATGTAACTTTTTAACTTTTTGAACGATTTTGCCACAAAACTAATGGCATTCAATCGAGAACGAAGCTTGCGGATGGTCAAAATTTCAATCGATCCGAGCCTCCGTTCGAACGTTATGGCAAAAACAAACAAAAAAACAAAAAAACAACAAAAAAAACAAAACCAGTGACTAATTTTTCCGGCAGAGTCAAATGGAAACGCTCGCTTCGCTCGCTTAATTATTTTTCAATTGAATACCTCAAACGCGTGTTGTTTATTATACCTAAGTTCGTTCGTTAGTTATAAACTTTGTTCTACCTTTTAAAACTCTAAAACTCCTTTCAATTTCTATATAAACTCGTTTTTAACGTAATTTTTCAGGCGAAAATATAAAACTTAAGTAATTATAAACTTATAGTTTTATTTAGTTTTCAAAGTGTTTTCAAAACTTCTAATAACAAGTAAAAACTAATTATTTTATAAACAAGGCTCAACTTCGTTTTACTTGAAGCGCTGCTGTGCAGTGGCCCTAGTTTTAGGCTTCGGCCTCTTTAACCCCAGACTCTGCGCTGTAGGTTAAAGTTTGCTTGGGCAAGGAAGGTTGGCCCTCGGTTATATTACCACTAATTGGCATCAAAATATGAGGCAAACATCGCAAATATGTTCATAATCTTGGCCATTAAGTTTCTGTTAAATTATTTTTATCAAAAATGTTTGAGTTAAATCATTATTTGCTAATGCCAAAAGACAGTACAACATTACAACAAAAACGAAATGAACATTATCAGTTCACTCTTTCAAAAACGCCGTACTCCAACAATAAATACAACATTATTAAGTAATTACATATAAACATGAAATTATGGATTGTAACATATTTTAATAAAATACATTCGATTTTTTAACATTTGAAGTACTGAAAAACGATATCCTCACTATTTTCACGGTATGCATATCAATTATTTTAATAGTTTTACATTTGTAAACAGTTTGAAAACAAAATCAATTATCCCCCACTATTTAAAATACGAACAGGATTTAATTAATGGTGTCTATAAACAGTAAGTTAATCAGAGGCCCGTCCTACTTATCAATAGTTATTACCCATTGCGTCTGTAATACATGATTTACAATGCTTGAATTATGAAATATATTATACAACCAATGCGATATGCGCAAACACGATGATTTAATTATGAGACGTGATGGGACATAATGACTGGATTGTATGACGTTTTACATTATAAATCAATTGAATGACAAATTTCATGAGCTATTGCATAAACGTATAAAGATAAACATTATAACTGTCATAAACTGTGTAAAAATATGAATCCATAATTATTGTACATTTTCATGAAAAGTATCGTTGTTAAAATTATATAATTTTGTTGTTGTTGTCGTTGTTGTTGTTGTTGTTGTTGTTTGTTTGTATTGCGTTTACATCACATAAACTGTTGTTTTGCATGATTGGCTAAATTCAAAAAATATATTTCCACAGTCAGGAAGAATCTAATTTAAATTAAAGTTCACGCAAATATGTATCATAGAAGTTTTCCACCAATAAGGCACAATAAAAACAAATTTCTATTTTGATCCGAGCTGAAATATTTGAATTCATGTTTGTGTTAACAGATTCAAACATATAATTAAAGTGTCGTTCACATGATTAACAGTAAACAACAATATTCAATGAAAGCGGTGGTGTTTTTACATTTATATCATCCCTTGTGCTCCAGTTATCCCGTGTTTAATGCGGTATCAAACGTACCAGTGCAATCAGCAATTAGCCACAATACAGAGCGCCACAATTACGTATCTGGTCTACATTCAATGTAATAATTAACGTGTTCTGTTTCCAATGCAGGCTATAGAGCATTAATATTGATAAACGGTGGCCTAATAAGATAATACATTGCTCTAGCTTGGAATTCAGAAACTTGGCGTCGGGATATTAACTACAATACACACATACCTTGAATGACTAATTGTGCCTAATATATTACGGTATCAGATGTTATGCTCGCCAAGATGTAACAGGGTAGTGATTTCAAGTGTCAGGAAGACAGATGGGAGTGTGGGAGAACAGCTGGAGGGAGATATCTGTTGAGGAGGAGAGGGAGGGCGGGAAGAAACAGGATAGGGTTGTTGGCGTGATCTGGTCTTAAAATATGCGTCTCTCACTGTAGATCAGTTATGTAACTCTTAAGAGGATGTACTAAATTTCTATTCGTTTCGCTGAATGGCATGAGAGTTCCTTGAAATTTTGCACTCATGTGAAGGAAAAGGCACTGTGGGGATCTACAGTGGCACGTTTCGAAAAATGGTTTTAGGTGAACGCTACAAAAAAAATATTTTTACAATTTTGGATTTTCTAAAACGTCCGAAATTGATCATTTTCGCGAATAGTTTCTGGCTGACAAACAAACAACATTGATAATCTACGACCGTAGGGCTGTTTATTTACATTTTCTTAATAATTATGTTAAGTGCCATATACATCGGGTGCTTCATGGCCAAGCAAACAGCTATTTGCCAAGTGCCAAAATGTGTCCTGGACGGCCTCGTCCTTGAATTTAAGAACGTACACAGGATTGAAGACTTTTCTGTCTGTCTTATGTACATCTGTCACGTCTCATGATAAAATCCGAAAACAAGATCGAATATAAATGCGTTTGTTAATTGACATTACCCTTCCAAAAGGATGATGCAAAATGTGTTTTGATGCCCTGATGTTGGTAAGCCCTGGGTTGGTAAGCCCCACAGAAAGAGAAAATATTAACATATTCTGCACGTAATTTAAAAAGGTGTTGGACGCATAAACTTATGTGGTAGAATAACGGTAAGCTTTGGCCTCCATTAATTATTTTCTGCTCTCTGTATTTTTAAAGAAACAAAGAAAAATCTGCCATCTACTATGAATTATAAATACAAACAATTAAAAAAATTAAAACAAATCTCAGAGACCCAACAGTACTCAAGCATGAAGTTATTTAGATTTTTATTTGAATTGTTAGCTTACAATATTTTTAATGCAAAATATGACGATTCAGGAGTTGAAATAAACAATTAGATTATTGATACATAAACCTACTCTTGCATTAAAAAGTAGATTTTTAGCGTTAGAAAACGAGACAAAACTGGAGAGTTTTCTTAAACAAAGAAATAAACGTTCAAGAAAGTTATCTAGAGCGCTGTTATTTGAAGAAGTAAAATGAAGCGATACATTGTAAATCCCCGGAAGGAACATTATTTAACGAGCACGCCATTATAAATTGTGCTCAATGCAACTTGAAACTATCATTCCGATAGTTTCCTAACTAATGGCCGCTTCAGCTCATATCAGTTACTTTGTCTGGAAGATTATTTATAAATCAAAACATTGAGGTAGACAGGAAGAACTGTTTGCTTCTGTTTCTGTTTAAAGTGGTTCTTCAATATTTTTCTTCCTTTATTTAATTTATGTTTCTATTTAATTGTCTTATGTTTTATTGAACGCCGATATTTCGTTGCTAAAGTAAGTGAGCTAAGAAGGAAAATGAATAAGGATTTCCTCAATAATTACATCTTTAATTCTTTATTTGAGTGCAGATAACCGTTATTTAACAATGTTGGAATATTTGTGATTTCTTGTACTTTGATGAAGGTGCCGGGTTTAGATATCCTACTTTAAATAAATTAGGCCAATCCTATTTAACCCCAGGATCACCAAACACTTTCTGAATCAAACTTGTTTAATGAAGAGATATTATAATAATTTTTCGTGGGAAGACTGCCCAGGGTGTAATGTATGCCCCTCTGCAGGTGTCTAACTAGGTATATTGGCGATTAGGACAATTATGAAGAGATGTTCGAAGGCTGTTTAAGAGGATTCTATTCTTTGCATTCGCATTAACGACTGAGGAAAACCAAAAGAAAACCTTCAGTCAGGATTGTCAATTTCTACGGGATTTGAACCCGGGACCTCCCGAATCAGAGTCACGCGCTTAACGCTCGAATCAGTACTCTCGGCACATTGCATATACTCGTTTTTTGTCGAGCAACATGACAAGCACACGCACAGATGGACGGATAGACAGACAGACATAAGGAAAAATTATGTAAATTGGCGAGCTTCGTTTCCTAAATATATTACAGCTTACATAAGTAAGCGTTTTGATTTAATCTTAACGATAATTGATTTGTAAATTCCAAAACAAAATACCAGTTTAATGTTAAGGGTTTTAACATCCGTTGTACACATTATATTTATTATTGAATCAGAATGGTCTCTCTATGTTACACGGAAGATTTGCACTTTCCAGGAAGGAAAGGCAGAGATGTTTTAAGATGCGTGCGCAACCAACGATTCGTTTTACATCTGTCGTGGATCAACCAATTCTTAGCCCCAATAATCTATTGCGTGAGTACGTTAACATAGAAATAGCGTGTCATTGCGTTAATGACTCATTTGAAAAACACAAAAAACACGGAATACCAATGAAAATTTAATTTAGAGTGTCTATAAATATATATTATTAAAGTAAGATTCTTATCTGGCTTATATATTGACAAGCTTTCCAGGAAAAAGGGTGGGCGAAGTACATTACAAGAGCATGTTCTGTTTTAATAGTGTATAGGCTACGGTTAAAAATAAAAATGCCAACCATAAGTAAACCTTTCATTGTTAAAAACATCTTAAGTGTACATTTTAAATTTAAATTTAAAGAGGCACATAATAAATTCTAAGGTTGTTTCGAATCATCCACGTTGATTCTGGAACTGTCCGCGGGTGGAATCGTGTCCAGCTTCATTGATCGGTATTTCAAACTTAAATATTCCGTTCTCTAGTTGGTCATTGTTTGCTCGCCGATGGTGTCGGCGCCTACAGGGTTGGCTTGGTCGGCTTTAAATTTAATGTTTTCCCACTGAAAACCAGTTGTGACTGAGTGGATAAACTCAAAATAAGTTTTCTTCGACAGTATAAGAGAAAATGTATTTTTCCGTATCATACAAAGACAAGTGTAAACATAGTTTGTCATAGCTACTCAGCAAGAACAGCGAAATTTTACAAATAGAGACTAAAAAGTAAGTTGATAATGGCTACAAAACTAACGAAATAATCCCACTTGTTGGATGAGCGAAGCGAAGACTTCAATTTCACTGACCCCCCAAAAAATTTAGCTCGGGTGTTTTTTTTTTGTTTGTTTTTTTGTCTGTTTGTTAACTCTCTCCCAGGCAAACGGCATATCCGATCTTGATGAAAATTTGACAGGACCTTCGAAATCTCTGAACTTAGAGGTGTATTGTTTTTGGGTACAATCGAAGAAATATTTCTCATGAATATCGTACTTTTACGATTTTTTTCGATTTTTTGTGCGATATTTTCGTGCCATTTGGGCCAATTCTGACCAAACGGGTGGGGCTACAACGTTCATGTTATACATGGACATTGAGGTTATGATGATGTAGTACATTTTTAAAGAAAAAGTTGAAAAAGTTAGCCAGAATCTATAGAAATAAAGCTTTTAATATAAGTTTTTTGATTTTTTGTGCGATATTTTCGTGCCATTTGGTCCAATTCTGACCAAACGGGTGGAGCTACAACGTTCATATTATACATGGACATTAAGGTTATGGTGATGTATTACCTTTTAAAAGAAAAAGTTGAAAAAGTTAGCCAGAATTCATAGAAATAAAGCTTTTAATATAAGTTTTTTACGGTAAATAATAAAAATTGACAATAAACAATAGAAACTTGACAACAATCACTGCAATGCGTAGGCAACAAAACAAAGCACTTGCAAAAGTAAAGATATCCCACGCAAACTAAAAACTTTAAAAAGCTCATCCATCAACGCGGCGGGACTTTAGCGTTTTCCTAGTAAAATATTAAACCCTTGAAGCTCTTCAACTACCAAACTTCTACCTTCAAACTTCTAAACTTCTTTCTTTATACTGTAACTTCTAAGGTATCGTAGGGTTACATCTTGTAAACTATGATATCGTTGTACACAACAAATCCGACCACTTTTTTTTACCGCTCCGTACACCGTCGAGCTGAGAATGCTCGGTGTAATATGCTCCAAGTAATAGAACGGTAGAGCTGCCCTAACTGGATAGTAAAGTTCACTCCATGTGGTGCGGTGAACATTTTTGATCGACTACGAGAATTACTGGACATCGGTTGAAGCTCATGGTTCGTGCATTTTAAAATGAAGGTAGATCTATTTAAGAATAAAAATTTAATAATATTTGTGGGAAGCTTGCCCAGGGTGAAATTCATACCCCTTTTCATGTGTCTAACTAGGTACGTTGCGGATAGGACAATTGTGAAGGGATGTCTGAGGACTGTTTAAGAGGACTCAATCCCTCGCATTCGCATTAACGACTGAGGAAAACCTCGGGAAAACCTTCAGTCAGGATTGCCGGTCTCGACGGGATTTGAACCCGGGACCTCCCGAATCAGAGTCGCGCGCTTAACGCTCGAGCCAACACTGGCTAAGAATGTAGATGTTTCAACTTTCACAGTGGTATCGCGAACTATAATGGATAACTCGAATGCCTTTATTCTCTCACAAGATCGATTAAGAATGAAATTGAGACATTTTCTAACTATTATTTTTGTTTCTAATTTCTTTCAATATTTTCAAAAATCTTTAAAGCATGATACCGTCTCCTATGAGAGTACTTTTTAAAAGCTAAACCAAAGTTGACTTACTACACTGTACTCTTAACTTAAACATAAAATTATGCAAGTACCTATTTTTAATAAACTAAAAATAACCCTTTGCCGCAAGATATAACTAAGATTGTATTCAATTCTAGGCGCCGACCTCAAAATTTGAATCAATTTAAATATGACTCAATGGATGTTATTTATTATTTCACTTATCCGCGTCTTAATGTTTCCATTGTGGAATTATTTATCTTTTAACTCCCATTAAAACGCAACAATATTTTAATTTTTCTGGAAATATATTTAGAAGCTAGCTTATCAGACACAATTTGGGATTTTGTAAATTGCATGTATTTATAAGTACTTTCTATTATTTGCAAAGTATTTGTCCTTAATGGTAGTGAGAGTTACAATTACATTTTAAAATATCAACGTATTTCAATTTGATAAAAAATTAAATGGTTTTAACTTTTTTCGTAACGAAATTGATTGAATTAGGGTTTGCACCCTAGGATATCATAACACAAATAAATTTAAATATAACAATTGCATTTTATTTTAAAACAGTGTATTTAATGTTACTGAATAATAATGCCGAGTAAATTATTACTCTTTAGTTTTAAAGCGCTATCATTCAATTATTTATGAACAAAGTCGGTCTGAAAACTTTTCCATAACAAGTTCAGAATTGTTATGATTATATTGAGAATCTTACACCGTGAACAAAACTAATTCTAGCATATTTAAATAAGAATAAATACTAATTTCAAGAAAAAAAAATTTACCTCAGAAAAGAATTGTAGCAAACATATTTAGTATCATTACACACGCAAATGTCACGTATTTGATATTTCCGTATTTCCACTTCACTCAAAAGAATATGTAGAAAGGAATTCATGTTAAAATTACAATTCTTTATAAACGAAAACCTTTAAAATTAATACATTTCTCAAATTCCTCTAATAACCGTGTTTGCAAAAAACAACGCCGTCAGTTTTCTACTTGTTTTAGCATTCACGTTACATTATTAATCAGCCGAGTATGAAACTGTAATGCACAATCGCGTGTAAAAATAAAACAAATCAAGCTTTGTTAGTCATATAATCCACAGTACGCGATATGGAGAATATTTTCTTTCGCGCTACGGAAATATCACGAATCTCTCGGAGTAACGATATTCGTGACGGAGTGAAAATATTCTCAGAGTGTAGAGAGGGAAGTTATTTTTCTCTGGGAATCTAACAATGTTACCGAGCTGTCAATTCCAGGGACAATAGCAGGAGAAGACAAGAGAGATGGAAACTTGGATGGGGGAAATTTGCATTGGAAAAAAAGAAGAATTTCATGTTTTTTGCGTTGTATAACCAAATGTAACAAAAGTTTCCAAAATAGGGAGCGAAGCTTCTTAATTAACGTGATGACGAAGAAGGATTCACAAATGCACAAAATGTTTTTACCAAAATTATTGTGTATTTAATACATTGTTGTTGTATAGTATTTATATTTCAAAGTTCATTGTTGTGTCTGCATTTATGTAATTAGATTTATTCAGTTGTCCTACTTTGTAAATCATTTTTTTACTGAATAGAATAGACGTTCAATAAATAAAAATAAACATCGTCAAGCGTTGATCACTTTTGGTGGTAATGCTTGGTTCGAAATCATTATATTATTAAAGATTTGGTTACAATAATACAATAATTTTAATTGCATATTCCTTTTAACGAGATTTGAATTTGATGGAATTCATTTTTTTTTAAATTTTGTGTTCGAGCTACAAACGTTTTAATGTAATACTTACATCTTGATTCGAGAATTATTTTTTAGTTGGGCTAGCCCCGTCCTTTATCCTCTAGGGACCAAAAATGATTATTATGATGCTATGTGAAGAGCAATCTCGACAAAAAACATCTTAATCGGAGGTCATGTTCGGTTTTTATCGAGCGAAGTGAAACCTTCACAGACATATGGACAGACGAAAGGACATATATATATATGAAGTACGGGAGCTTTGTTTTTTTATGAAAAAGTTAATAGTTTCCAATTGTAAACCCGTTTTATCGAGTTCATTGTTGGATGAGCGTAGCGAGCGTAGCAAGCGAAGCGAAGATTCCATTTCACTACACTGGAGAAAAAAATCCGGAATGTTTTTTTTTCTTTTTTTTTTTTTTTTGTATTTTTGTGTGTTTGTTAACACGATTCCGGCTAAACCGATACTCCGATTGCGATGAAATTTTATGGAGGCCTTCGAAATCTCTGAACTTAGAACTGCCACGTTTTTGAGCGTAATCGGGAAATTTTTTCTCATAAAAAACGCAATTTTACGATTTTTTTCGATTTTTAAAAAATTTCTTCGACTTATAACACCTACATGCTTTATCCGATTGTAATGATTTTTTCACAGAACCTTAATTTTATGAATAAAGATATTCGTGTGAAATTTTAGCGTAATCGAAAAATTATTTCTCATGAAAATCGAAATTTTTACGGGTTTTTTCTTTTTTAAAACAATTCTTTGACTTATAACACCTACATGCTTTATCCTATTGTAATGATTTTTTTACAGAACCTTCATTTCATGAATTAATATATTCGTGTTAAATTTGAGCGCAATCGAATAATTATTTCTTATGAAAATTGCAATTTTACGATTTTTTTCTTTTTAAAAATTACGATTAATTAAAAAATTAAGTTAATTTTTTATTTTATTTAGTTTAATTAAAAAAATTAAGTTAATTTTTTATTTAATTTAATTAAATTAAAAAAAATCTTCGACTAAGTAATGAATTTTTCACAGAACAACAGAAAATCCGCGTAACACATGGCAGCTCAATGCACCATATACGCTCATCCAACAACGCGGCGGGACTTAAGCGTTTTCCTAGTTTGTAAATTAATTCAATATTACCTAATCGTTTAAATGTACCAAATTTAAAAAGAAAGATTGAGCCTGGAAAAAACTTTGGTCTCCAAAAAGAAAGTTATTGCTCATAAAATATTTTCTATCATCTCTTTGCAACTTTCTTCAAATTGTTTCAATGAGGCTTAATTTAAAAGATTTATTTTCATAGAAAATCGAAGTAAAGAAACGAATTGAAATTCCTTGAAAAATCTCACTTGAAGAATTACGATCCAAATAGTGTCCACGAAAAAAAACTAATGAGTCGCCTGTTTTCTCGCAGTTTTGCCGTATGAAATACGAACTGTGATGCGGTAAGTCTGTAGGGAAGGGGTGAGGAGAGAGAGAGAGAGAGAGGGGGGGGGAAGTAGAAGGGAGAAGTTCATTAACGATTCTTTGCTAATGAGTCACTTGGATTCGTTAAAAATAATGAGCTAATTCTCTTGCGGGCCGTGCCAATAGGGTTCAGACGTTGTCTGAAAGAGAATGGGGGATAGAATACCACCCTCTAGTACGCCTGACCAACATTCGCCCCTCCCTTAATTATTTATCTTGATTCACTTTGTACTTAATTGCCCAGTATTGAATGCGGGTTAAGCCAGCCTACAGTCAACGTGGAGGTGTTTATGAGTCGTACGGACAGAAAGTGGAAGGTAAAATCGAGACGTTGAGGGTAATTTAAAATCGAGACGTTGAGGGTAATTTTATTTGTTTTAAACGATCAAACAGCATGAAATAATCTAAATGTTTCTCGATTTGGTTAGTCGGGAAATACTCCAGTAGGTGGAGTTGTTAATATTTAATACAATTAAGAATTAAGTTACTAAATCCATCCCGATCGGGGTTCGAACCCTAGTCTCCCACATTATGTGGGAGACTCGGGTTCGAAATACAGTTAAGAAGCTTTCTATCTTCTAAAATTGTATTAAATATTAACAATTTTACCTACGGGAGTGTTTCCCGACTAATCAAATCGAGAAATAATCCAAATGTTGTTGTGTTTATAAGGCAGGATTTCCTAAGTATGTACATATTCTCATGGACGATAGCAATGTGTGTTAGGTAGGCGAAAGTTGGTATGTAAACCTTTTAGGCTTTTACCCAGGATAACTTATTGATTTTTCCATTTAGCTATTGGAGAACGATTTATATAAAAGTAGATGGGGTGTGACTGAAATTTTAAACAAGTTTGAGATTCATGTCGGTGTTGCTTTTATAAGCGACTCTTAAAGGCAAAATGCCAAAAAGAAATATCTTGCATTGTGTTTAATCAAATTGAAACTGTTGTACATGCTTGAGAAGAATTCAAGGAAATTCTTAATTGTACCGTTATTAAAACAAAACCATATTGCTTCAATAAGCGTTGAATTTAAATCAAAACAAAGTACACACGTCAAAACTAACTTCATACTTAACAATTTCGTTCACAAGTTTAATTTTAAAATACGTTAAAGTTAAAGTTAAAATTAAAATTCACTATAAATGGTTTAATACACTGTTAATTCAACTATTATATTTCTATAATGACAATCACTATACGAAATCGTTGAAGTCTCACAAAAAAACTACCTTATTTTCAACAGTTTACTTACATTTTGTTCACTCAAATGACTTCCGCAAGGGAATTCAAAATTCACATTTGTAATTCTTGGAACGGGCCTTGTATACAACAGTGTTCAGCACAACCAGATATAGGAGTCAAAACGAGATGTACAATGAATGTATATTTTATATGGTCCCTTCATAATCTCCCTTCTCATAGCTTCGCGGAACTGATCCCTACTAATGAAACCTTACAAGTAACAGAGAATTACAAACTAATACATTAATTAACAGAGGAATTCATTGGTATGTACACTCGCGGTATTCTGGAGTAGACGCAATATACGAGGGGAAACCGATCACTTGTGTGTTTCACAAGTGAATGTGAGAAAAATTTCAAAACCTTGCTCGTGAAAACCCTGCCCAGGGAAAATTCATGTTCTTGTCAGGTGACGAACTAGGAAAATGGTGTTTAATGTAGATATACTCCTGTAATGTCATAGAGCTGTTTGAGCAGAATCTTCATTATAACAATCATAACAATCATAACAACAATCAATCGATGAAAGAAAATAAGAAGCAAAACTTAATGAACAGATTGTCGGCCTTGCTGGGTTCAAATAGATTCCAATTTTGAGTGAAACGGACCCCCTGACCCCCAGGAGCCCCACACATTCTGTATCAACCTTGTAATGTAGCCACAAATAAAACAATTTCCAACCAAAATCAACCAAAAAACGCAAGTTAATCGGAGTACCAGTTAGGTTTTCATTGTGAACCTGACACACGCACAGACGGACGAACAGAAAAGTGTGGCATGTAGGGGAGCTGTGCTCCCTCATTTAGATTTTAATCATTTATTTAAATTGACATACTAATTTCCCAGAGTTTTTCATTACCTATCCCGTGTTGAACACTTTTAAGCTGGAATTCTTAAGTTACTAGAGAAACGCCAAAGTCGTTGATAGACGAGTGAGTGAGCCATGTGTTGAGTACCCGGGAACATTTCCTTTCCTCCCCTATACCTAAGGCTGGATCTAGCCCAGTATGGGGAATGATACTGGGTATTCAACACATGGCTCACTCACTCGTCTATCAACGACTTTGGCGTTTTCCTAGTGTAGTTGGCTAAGGCGCCCTTATACCCGGAATGTGGGAGACCTGGGTTCAATCCCCTGGTCGGAAAAGATTTTGTAGTTTATAGATTGTATTTAAAAAAAATGTTAAACATGTTTTGAAATGCATATAACGCAGACTAGTCTACATCAACCGTGACAATACTATGGCAAACCTAGCCAGTACGAAATACGAGTAAAGATTGCAAGGTTTACTCAATGTCCCAGTGAAATTTAGAGGAACCTTGGTCACTGCTATGCATGTTATCACAGCCTGCCAAAAATTATTCGATAAAAATGACTCTTCAAGAACAAAAGCATTGTTGTTAAAATGAAACCTACACATTTCAAGCATATTTTTCAATTTATTATTTCTTGTAGGTTTAAATCACAACGTATTTTTCTCATTTTGTTAGCAGTTCTCAGTTAACTGGTCACGGATGTGTTAAAAATTTCGGCTCTATCTGTTTGGTGGTTCAGCCGTTTGGGACCGGACAGACAAACATTTTACAAACATTTAACAGACACATTAGTCACGACGAAGACCCGATCGAGTAGCGTTATAGACTTCGTTTCGCTGCGCTCACTCGTCTAATTATCGACGTCTTTCAACGTCCGATCAGGTTTATCTTGCAAACAGAAAGTCCCGTGCCTACACCGGAGTCGACCTCTTCTATAATGAGTAGGCTCTAGGACATGATCTGCTCGAGGTCCCGGCAAATACAAACACAAACAGCCCGGAGCAAAACCTGGTGGTTCATAGTGTGAAGCTGCTGCTTACACACAGCTTAGAGTAGCACAGCGCTGAGATGGAGACAGCGTACGATGTGTCCCCCAGTCAAGAGTTGATTAAACTCACTCACTTTCTATCTCCACCCCTCCAACCACATAATAATATATAATTGTATTCTATTGTTTATTAATTGTTATTTAACGTAAGGAAGAAAGAACTTTGCTGGTCTAAATCCTACCAATTTGTTTAACTTTCTCTATTAACCCTCATTCTGTGTCTCATTCTACCCCTCTCTTCTTCTTCATAAATACCTCCTCTCTCCTTGCTTAATCTTTCGATCTCTCCCTTTTTCTCCCTCCATTATCAACTTTTCTCTCCCTTACCCTTACCTCCTTACCCTCTCTTCAGCTTCCTCTATATTTTCTCTATATTACACCTTTTAAGTACAAAAATGAACTATCCTCTATAAATTCTTTGTTTTTATTTTAAAATACTACATCATTAAAGTTCATATTGTCAAGATGCCGATTTTAAATCTAGTTTGATTCCCTTATTACTAAAAAC
Source organism: Sweltsa coloradensis (assembly GCA_024449915.1). Lineage (NCBI taxonomy): Eukaryota > Metazoa > Arthropoda > Insecta > Plecoptera > Chloroperlidae > Sweltsa > Sweltsa coloradensis. Next base: position 64,410 of record JAMZAV010000078.1, read on the forward strand.
ATGAAATAAAGTTTCTCCCATTAATGTGCATCTACATTTTGTAATGCTTAGGTAGTAATTTAATGCGTCGCCGATACGCAACGTAATATTATATTAACTAGGAAAACGCTAAAGTCCCGCCGCGTTGATGGATGAGCTTTTTAAAATTTTTAGTTTGCTTGGGATATCTTTACTTTTGCAAGTGCTTTGTTTTGCTGCCTACGCATTGTAGGTGAATGTTGTCAAGTTTCTTTTGTTTCTTGTCAATTGGTATTATTTACCGTAAAAAACTTATATTAAAAGCTTTATTTCTATAGATTCTGGCTAACTATTTAAACTTTTTCTTTTAAAAGGTACTACATCACCATAACCTTAATGTCCATGTATAATATGAACGTTGTAGCCCCACCAGTTTGGTCAGAATTGGCCCAAATGGCACGAAAATATCGCACAAAAAATCAAAAAACTTATATTAAAAGCTTTATTTCTATGGATTCTGGCTAACTTTTTCAACTTTTTCTTTCAAAAGGTACTACATCACCATAACCTTAATGTCCATGTATAATATGAACGTTGTAGCCCCACCCGTTTGGTCAGAATTGGCCCAAATGTCACGAAAATATCGCACCAAAAATCGAAAAAAAATCGTAAAAGTACGATATTCATGAGAAATATTTCTTCGATTGTACCCAAAAACAATACACCTCTAAGTTCAGAGATTTCGAAGGTCCTGTCAAATTTTCATCAAGATCGGATATGCCGTTTGCCTGGTAGAGAGTTAACAAACAGACAAAAAAACAAAAAAAAAAAAAAAAAAAAAAAAACAAAAAAAAAAAAACACCCGAGCTAAATTTTTTGGGGGTCAGTGAAATTGAAGTCTTCGCTTCGCTCATCCAAAAATGTGACCCATGCAGAAAACTTCGGTCAGAATAATTATTTAGAATGAACAAACAGGTCGTTATAAATTCAGCTAAAACTTGCCCTGCGGCATTTTAAGCTAATCCTAGTACAAAGTTGAGTACACTTGTACCAAGCCAAGAGTGACGTCGTAATATTATGTGTTTGTTCTAGAATATATACTAATATTTCTCCCATGTCGAGCAACATAAGTTAAACATAACCTTACATATTGTCTTGAATTCGATTTCTGTAACCACCAAGATAACTTCGACATGGCTTCAGGGTAAGATGTTGATTTACATTTTTAAATTACAGATGCAGACGGGATCAAGAAACATGAAACTTTTGATGCATTCGTGAATAAGACATGACAGATGCAGCCAAGCTTGACACATACACCGTCGATGCTTTTTGATTTTGTTCTCCTAAAAAAACAAAATCTCAAAATAATAATGTGTCATTATATACAACAAACAGAACAACAAAACTTTTTATTTTGGGTGTCACACCAAGATAATTATATTTTACAAACATTGTCTATCCTCAACATGAATATTTGCACTTATTTTTTAGTTTGGAATTATTTAGGAAAAAAAATATGGAGTCAACGATCGAGATTTTGTTATGTTCACTGCTTGTTTTACATTACATTGAAACTCAAAATGTTGATTTTACCGTGTATTATTCAAAAGTGTCATTTAATCTCTAGTTAATAAGTTTTATCAATTTTAAGACGTACTTTTCATTCAATCCGCGTAGTAGACAGTAACTGTAACAGAGCAAAGTGACCTTCAAATTTGTATTATGTATTTGTATTATTTCGAGCAGTAGAAGGACAAAATTACGTAAGTCCTATTTCCTCGTGACAATGCGGGAACTGTGCCTTATAAGTTTGACTTATCTTTGCATTATGTGTACAATATTACTTAATCTTTCATCGAAATAATGCACATTATGATGGTTTTCAACTATTGTCGAACGAATTCGATCAAAGGAAATAGAAAGAGAGAGAGGGAGGGGTGATATGTAACCTCTCTATTCATGTTCTACTCACTCATATCGACACAGAAGAATGAAGTTCAGTGATGCTGTTGACACATCCCTTATTCAACAGAACCAACAAAGAAAAGAACCAACAAAGAGGATGGAGCAGCGCGAGTGAGAATGCAATCAAAGAGTAAGAAAGAGTGAGAATTCGAAGACCAAACAGAAGTTACGTGTAGTAGATATAATATTTGCTGGTCTAACTATAGCACAAGCCGACATAATATTTCTAAATTCAAAGTATGTTTCTCTAAAATTTATGGACACATCCAAAAATGTAATTAAATATTCATAAAAATACTATTTTGATAATAGTTGTTTATGGTAGGGATAACAGACTCAGTAAAATTTGGATTTGGTTTCAAACAGGTTCAAATCCCTCTCAATTTCGGGTTGAAATGGACACATTTCGTAAAGTTAAACTAGCAACACTACTTACAACAATGACACAATTCAAATTTAACTAACGGACACACCATAGAAATAAAAGATATATATATATATAAATATATATCTATGAGCACAATAGAAGTCTCAGGTTGTGTTTAGGAAATCTACGAAGTTAAACGATGGGCATTTTTATGAACTTTTAATGGATTGACTAGTCAAAAGTTCAATTTGTAAGTAACACATTTGATATACTGTGAAGTTTTCAAATCTATGACTTTTTCATGTATGTAAGTTCCTGGTAACAATGCTTAATTTAACATGAAAACAATTCCAAAACGATTCAAATAATAAGAATAGATTCAGGTTCTCGAGTACCCTATGTACTGAAGGACAGTTAAAATAAGAATATACTTTCTCTGTGTGTGACGTTATCTTTTTATTTTGTTCCTCTTTGAATTGGTAACCAAACTTATTGTGTTATTAATACGTTGTTGGAAATTACTATTTCATTCAAATATTTACTTAACTGTAGTTCATTGTGTCTGCATTTATGTGATAAGATTTATTTAGTTGTCCTAAAAAAATATTTTTTTAACTGAATAGAATAGAATTTAAAGAAATAAATTTACCCGCGACCCTGTTCGTGCTCCACGTTTGCACATATCCAAACATCACACTTGCATCGAGCTGAACTTGATTTTTCTTTTCAATGCAATTTATTTATTTCTGTGTCGTATTGGTGCATTCAATCAGCATTTTGATCGAGATATCGAAAACTAGGGCAATCGATTATTTGTCACAGTCGATAAACTACGTTTTCAACTTTTTATTTAGGAAAGGTGCAACGTAACTCCTTCAAAGAACTGGCACGAGACCGAATGGGATTTCAAAAATAGCAGTTTGATTTTAAAATAAAAACTTTTACATTATATTTTGATTCCTGTTTGTTCTATTTCAACCACATCAAACAGTATTATTTCGTTTGATACTTTATAGTGATAATAATGTTGACAACGCCAATTGCGCATTAAAATTTTGTAATTAGCTAATTGAAACTATGCGTGGGTTATTGATGAAGGGTTAAACATTACAGCATGATACAAAAAAGCAGGTATTTGTTGCACATATACTGAGAGTATAATGTCATATCGTAACAATCCTTGATATATTTCCCATTAACAAATATTAATCTTTGGTTGGTTATCTCTCACTCGTCGATTACGTCGGGGCCTACATGGTTGGTCCCCACTAAAAATCACTTTTATGACTGAGTGGGTAGGCTCTAAATTCGAATTAATTAATTAATTTTCAATCCTTCTAAAATAAAAATTAATATATGATTTAAATTCATGAAATGAATGATAAAATATGATTGAAGGGTGATTCGGTTGTTTAAATCAGGTTTTAGATAATGTTTAGGTTATTTTATATGTTTTATTCTGCAACGTTAGAATCAGACCAGCGCCTGATGTTATACCTCAAATACCATTATTTTTCTATTTAAATAAAAATTGTCTTCAGTTGACATTTCCGGTAAAATTTTGTAGACAGAACCTTTAGTTAAGATTTCCAGTGAGAGGATTCGGACCGATTACCTCTAATTAAGAGAGCTTTTTGTAAACGCTAAGATATACCCCGATTTAGAAACAGCACATAAATAATACATTTACAGGAAAATAAAATCTAAGTAATATTGTTTCGTGTATTTTCGAAATAAAAATTGGCATATAAATATGTACGACAAAAAAGTTTGAACTTTCTAGATATAACTTCACTCCGTGAAAAAAATAATTTAGCTCAAAGACTATACAAGTTTATGGCAGGTTTAATAAATTACCAAGCGCAATTTCATTAAGGCAGGGTCTCGTGACTGTAAATTGCGCTGAAAAAAGGCGGTATAGTGTCAAAAGTTTCAAATGAGTTTGCCCACTTAATCAAGTTAAGTTAATTCACAAAGAGAAACAATAACCGTATGACAGTGCCTGGGACCTGAGTAATATTGCACCTTGACTGACTTACTAGACATCTATAAAAACACATGATAGGAGCTTTATTGAGAGTGGAATTAATAAATTTAACATTAACAAATACTAATGATAGCTTAAGAGTTTCCATTAACAGTAGTTTATTGCCAATAGGGCTTCGAACACTCGACGAGTTTTTAATAATATTATAGTTTCTAGTTCGATCTCCGCTGGATGTAAGATAAACTCAAGGTTCAAGCTTCGAAATACTTACTCGTGAGGTTCTCCTGCACGGGTTGGCGTAACGAATGGCGATGACTGATGACTGACTGATGAAGGATCATAGATACTACTATACCCTCGCTAGGATGTTCCTGACATCTCCTTATTTCCTATTGGTCAATGCATGCCTCAAAAATTAGTTTAATGTATGTTTCAAAGGATATACTGACTCAAAAAATACATACTTTATGTTGCCTTAAAAACCTATTTTGATACATTTGGTGAATTCAGTCCTTTTTGGTTCAAGGAACAATTTGTACTATTTTCATATTATTTCTTAAAACATATAGGCCCCTACAGAACGCTCAAGTCTGAGCGAAACGTCGAGCAAATCGAACCAGCTCCAAATGAGGGATAAAATAAATTTATCGTAAAACACTGGGACTGGGGATGAGTCGGTGATGTTAAATTGAGATATAAACAATTTTAATTCCTGTGTTTGATTTATTGACTAAAATGCCCCATAACATACGCCCCGAAAAATGTAAGAAATAAAATTACATAAAATAAGGAGATTCGATGACAATTATTTCATTGCACCTTTTTTTCATTTTTTACGTTCTTTTTTATGTTTTAAGGTACTATTTGCCTGACTATTAATAACTTTCAAAGGTCTTAAACATCAGAGCCCTAGTAATAAATATTAAAATTTAAGGTCTACGAGATACACAAATGGTGTGAATCCAATCTAGTTAATACCGCCATAAAGATTTACACTGAAATCGGTAATGCAAACATCACCAATGATGTTTTTATTCAATGGACGAATACCAACGTTTCGTTTCTATCTAGCTTCTAGACAACGTATTAACGCTGTAATTTATTACTTCGCAACACATAAATACGAGTCACAATGCTTGGCGTTTTGTCGCCATCGAGAAATAACCTTTACAAAAGAAGCAAGCAAATCCTACACAATACGTAGTTTGTTGCCCGCCAAAGCAGGCGTATAAACATCTCAAATACAAGAAGAGAATTAGAAAAATTAAGAAGATAGATGGTTTTCTCACACTGGTACTAGTTTTTAGTTTCTCTACTAAACATCAATAAATAAAAGCTCAAAATTATAAGTTTCATAAACACTCATAACAAATAATTGCATTCGAAGTTGATTTAACAACTAACCTACAACTAATGTAATTAATAATGATTGTTAATTTAATAAAATTTGTCATGTGTGGATAAATAATAATAATAACCTAAATTTGATGAAGATGATTTTCGTCGCTTAACGTCTCATAGTATTGCACTAAGGCTATCGATGCGATGAGAGGTAAAAGGTGAGGGTGAAGGACGATTACAAAAAACATGTCATATTCGGGATTGGAACCCACGTCCTCGTAGAGTTATACGCTTCGGCCCAGTGCCCAAATCGTATGTGCCACCGCGGATGGCTACCTTAATTTGAACCTAAGACATTTTACAATGAATATCATATGAATATATCAAATTGAGTATCAAAATAAAAATGTGGCACTAAGTTTGTCATGATATAATTCCAACTACGTGTAAAATATTAATGAGCCACAACCAGAAAATGCGTAAATTAAATATTCCAATTTTTCAAATTTCAAATTTCACGCATCTAAACACAGCCACCCTTATGAAAATTCCACTCTCTAGATTGGTGGTATACCCGCCACTTACAGCTGCTACCAACTGTCGCAGTGGAAACTTCCCTGGCTCGGGAAACGATTAGTCGCGCTGTTTCATTTATCACGGTTGGCATGACGTAATTAGCACTGGAGGTCGAACTGCTACAAGGTTTGTAAATGAAATATGAAAACCGGACGTTTACATAACTTTTTAGTTGTTTTTTCCCGTGGGAAATGCAGTTTTTAATTTCTGTTAATTTATATTGCAATGGTACGGACAGAATAAGCTTAAGCCCCGAGGAATTAGTCACACTACGGAAAAGATAATAACTCATACAGCTAATGAAGTTTAAACAGAACGGAGTACACCTAATGCCGGCATTCGCGTAGAGTTTAATTGCGAGTTCGTTTTATAAAGTGGGAAATAAACACTAAATTATAAAAATAAAAGTGTTTGCATTTAGTCGCGCTTCTACAAATTGTCGATTGATGATAGTCTCTGTGTAGAATTTCTCCGCATAACGTGACAAAATGTCGATACATTTGTTTTCGATATTGCAAGTAGAACACATACTCCCTTCTACAATCTACTTCAATTAATATTACATTATTATTTGGTCAATTTGCTATCTGATATATCATTACATGTATCATAATAGTATGCACCACTGCCTCCTAGATGTTCGTCGTGGCTGAGGAGCCACGACGAACATCTAGGAGCAGTGGTATGCACTATCGTTCAGCAACAAGTATCGGTATTCGGTAGCCTTTATTGTTTGTTTCAATTAATGCTGCATGGGTACACGAAAATAACCCTCGGTTATTTGGGGGCCAAATGGATAGTAATAAAAAGTTCACAGATTCCAGGTTAAGTAAATTTATATATTTGAGGTAAATGGTGGAGGTGCCGGTCCAGACATTTTTTATTTATATCCTATATATTTGATAATATAAACCAATTAAATTTAAACAACATTAAACGAATTGTATTATTCCATCAATTTCGGTTTATAAAAATAATATTTGTACGACCTCGGCAATGACAAAAAAATGTTATTTAAGATTTCTTATAATTAACTTTACTTGACAATTCAATAATTCGTTAATTTATAATTTAAAGAATGTGTTAATAACATTTAATAATAAATAAATTAAAATGTCTTCATTTTGAATGACAAGAACTCATTTCGACTGTTAAATTTCAACACTTCACAGTACTTTAATTCAAATACAAACGAAATATCCATTACATCCGTTACTTTCAAATCCACGTCATGTAAATTAATATATTCCATTATTTTCAACGACATGACAGATTTTACTCAGATTCATATCCGATGTAGCCGCGGTATTTTTAGTGGCACTTTGTCACCAACGTGTCCTTCAGAGGGGACGGAGCTAAGAATTAAGTGACGTCCCGCTGTATATTCAACGCCGGCTGTTGAATATTTAAATTGTTGTTTTGGTCGCGTAATGATATTCAAGCTATTTCGCGACACAGAGAAACTCTCAGTACGCTTAAGTGCAAACAAATTAAAAACTATTCTAATAAAGGTATGAATAGTTATATAAGGTTTAGTGTTTTGCAAAAGGGTTATGTTAAGGTTAAATAATCTTGAATTCATCACATTTGGTACGATTTTATGTAGATATTTAGGTTTTGAAATATCTCTTGATTGTGGAAATACGTCCAACCTAAACAAATAATTGACTTTCTTTGGTTGTTTAAATGAACCCTACTTTCAGTCGGAGATCTATAGGTTTAAATTTAACCAGAACAACATCAATATTAATGAAGGAACATTATTTAAAATTAACTGTGTGACTTTGTGTAGAACTCGTTTCACAAGGCAATACCAAACTAAAATTTATTAAAACCCACTTTCTCTATGACTTGCCTAACGACAACGATGATAACGACCATGAGAACGATGACAAAGACGACAATGGCATGAGACCCCCCCCCCCCGATACCCAACCCATGCCTGTGGCTGCGTCTGACCAGCACGGGTCTGTCCTGCCACGACAAAATAGAGTGATTAGAAAAAAACAAACAAAAATTACAACGCTGGTCTACTAATAGCGTATCATAATTTGCTTCTGTATAAACGTAACAAAAGTAAAAAAATAACCGATAAAAACTAGCCCCGACGGATTTGATGTGAAAATATTTATGAATTTTAGTTATTTTTTATTTTTAAAATGTAGATAGGAAAGCCTGTTGTATTGATCCAGCCAAATTGTGGTTAGCTTGAGCTTCAGTTTATAATACGGAAAAGATTATTAATATTATCTGTGATTTTTTTTTTTTATATATACAAATTTTATTTTATTTATTTATTGTCATAGAACATAGAACATACATAACTCATACAACATAGCAAAATTGTACAAATAAATAATTAATGTTACATAGGCCTACAGAAATAAATCTAACAAGAATATAATCAAAAAAACCCATAAAGCCTGAAAAAGGCTTAACTGTGGGAACATTAATAATTACATTAATTTAAACATATGCTATTGAATGTAACCAACAATATGTATTGGTTTTATGTTAAGATTGTCTACTTTCAATGCAAGTAACAAAATTTCATACACAATGTGCAATAAATGTAGAAATAATTTATTATAATGTAAGAAAAGCATTGTTTTATTGTGACATACACGTATCTATTTAAATGGAGAATAGTAAAAAATGAATATTTATAATAACTCGCTATCGTTTTTCCACCCACCTTATCCACTCATATCGATAAAAATTAAATGATGCAATATTAATAAGTTATTATTACCAAAAACCAATTTTGTCCATTTCAAACTACCTACACATAAAGTACCTTAAATTGTCACCCAAAATACTTTAAATTGTCACCCAAAGATCTTTCTTCTAAACAAAATTTTAAAGTAAGATCATAAAACACGTAGCGTATAAAAAAACCAATTTATTGTGAAATTTCACTTTTATACAGGCAGATTTCTCTAAAACGACTTTAAAATGGAGACGTTCACAGACAAAGAAAAGCCATCAAGACGGCGTCAACGTTGCCGCTTATTATATCATAAGTCAAGTCCCGGCATCGCGTGTTGTCACTTTACCTTAATCACAATGAATGCCGGTCCGCAATAAACACTTCTGTCGTATATATTTCAAGCGCTGTGAGGGCCAAGAGGCCAACAAGAGCAGAGTAAAACATTGATTCTGAAAATGTTGGGTGAAATTACGAGTTTAATGTTGAGTTCTCATGGTGACTGACAGCGTAATAAGTCAGTCTTTGGCCGATCAGGCTTCGTAATGTCTTACGCCGCTCCCTTATATTATCGGAGTCAAATGCAGAAACTATTTATTTTTATCATAACGGGTAGCAGATAATGCACTGGCAAGCAAGTATTGTTAAGGCGGTTTGACGAGATAATGCCAACTTTTTTTACAATGATGAATGTCCATTTAAAAATTCGCTTGATCGGCAAATCCAGCTTATATCACATACAGTCTTGACCACTTTTAGACCTACAATTTGCACCCAAATTTTTTTTATTTTTGGGACGATGTTAACAAGGGATGTGCACATGTCGCTCTCAGAGCAAATTTTTAGATTTATTTTTTCCCCTACGCGTGCTTGCGAAATTACTACAATTTATACCTGTTTGATGGCATTACGGTCAGTTAATAACAAAAGAGAGCAGTTTTTGGAAAATGAGCTCTAGTGACAATCACACATTCTTACTAAACATTTTGGTGCAAACCGCAACCCGATAGTACAAACGATAGAGCTTCCAAGTGATCCAGACTTTACCTCTGCGTCCTGCGTAACAACCTGGTTTTCTATAGCTCAGTCAGGTATACTAACTAGTATCTATGAGCTCAGCCAACAGTCTTAAAGATGATTTCTAGTTTTGGTAACAAGAACAACGTTTAGAACGTTTAGAAGAACGTTTAACAACGACTTTGACGTTTCCCTAGTTTATGAAATGTAAACGATTTGTTGTTATTTGTTTATAAAAGGCGCGTCAACCGTAAGGTCATAATGTGCTACTCTAGACTAGGGGATGTGGGAAGAGTAGACTTGTCCTGAACAGATCCAGTCACAGACAAAGGAAGGAATCTAGGGGGTTCTCACGTCACTGTCGTCGTCGTCATCGGGCGGATTGATGCGAGAAAGGGGGTTACCTGAATACTTATAACTTAATCAACAATTAACACCAATGCGTCTTGATTTTTACCATTCCCTTAATCATTAAATAAATAAGATATCTTACAAATTACAAAATTATACAATTACGCTTCCCGAATTCCTTAATTCCCCTACCCTAATAAAACCTTCAATAACGAGCGAAGTAACTAAAGGCCATCCCTTTTCTTATCCAAGTATTTAATCACACCCTCTTAATTTAAGTGCCCCCTTGATATAACTCAACCTGTAAACCGCTCGCCATCAAAATATCGTCCGAAGTTAATTAATATTTCATCCGAAAGTTGAGTAATTCTGCTCACAAGCTACCATGACAACAAAACGTTCCGATGACGGCTAAATGAAACATGTGGCCTCGTTCGGTCGGGCGTGAAGCAAAGTGAGACCGGTTGAGAGTTTGTCTCTGTTCAGTGGACGAACACGAACAAACACGGACTCAATCTGTGAAGTGTTGTTGTGTTGTTGCACTTGTGGAATTAGAACATGGAGTTTATGGAATGGTAATGACGGGGCAAGTACTGCGCTTGGCAGAGGACATTTAAATATCAGGTCAAGTAGTGTGGGATAAAAGGGAAATAAAAAGATACGAGTGGGAAGCGAACCCAAGACTCAACACGGAGGATTTTTAGAAAGATGTGCTATTCGATGAAATGGGTGCGTTTTTAAATTGATGGTGAATGATTTGAATTTTTTGCTAAGTTTTGACTTATCACGTGTTTTCTTATACTCCATACTAAATACTCTGGAAACGCCAAAGTCGTTGTTAGAATGGTAATGACGGGGCAAGTACTGCGGTTGTCAGATGACATTTAAATATCAGGTCAAGTAGTGTGGGATAAAAGGAAATAAAGAGAGGCGAGTGGGAAGCGAACCCAAGACTCAACACGGAGGATTTTTAGAAAGATGTGCTATTCGATGAAATGGGTGCATTTTTAATTTGATAAGGTAATGACTGAATTATGTGAATTTTTGCAAAGTTTTGACTTGAGAAAACACGTGATGTGTTTTATTATACTCCATACTTAATATAAAACTCCCAAGTAGTTGTTGACATCTTTAATAATTTAATCAAAAGATCATTATTTTCAGTGTACCGCGTATAATCTAGTTGCCTTCGCCAATGCAATGATCTGCTTTAAAACATTTTAAAGTTAACGTACACACATAACACATACAATCTACGAACACTCTAATAAATTAACAGAAGGACACATTCCTCGAAAATAAATTGTATATCATGGTATGCAGGCATGCCAAAATAAAAATCATTTGGAACAAAACATTCCGACATCCTAATTACCCTACCTAGACGATGAAGCCAACCGCCAGAATATCCATTTTCGTCTGTCTTCAAATCATGGGACCTTGCACGGTTGCCGGTGTACGTTGCACGCCTACAGCTTGGTTTTTAATCTTCATTTTTAATAAGGTGTAATGGCCTTGAAATCTAGATTAATCTCAACCAGTTAAAACGCTATAATTGTGTGTGTGATAGATGAAGGGTGATGGACGATTACAAAACCCCATGCCTTGTGCGGGACTCGAACCCACGTCACCAAGCTGCATTACTCTTCTGGTCTAGGACTCGATGTGATTGAACAATAGAAATGGGAATGGGCCATTCTTATTCGTTTTATTAAATATTCGCATTAGTGACTAATAAGGAAGGTGTATTCTTATCCCCAAATTAATTTTAATAAATTTGTTTAGTGTTTTGGTGGAGGTGCCGGGTCCAGACTTTATATTATATTATATTTGCTGCCGAGTTCTTATCCAAGCATTGACTAATATTCTATCAATATTCCATAAATGTTTAAAATTTGGATTCGACAGGCACAGAACAATTATAATATTTTGTATGGTCTTAGAATAGCATTGTGGCCCCTAACAATGTAGAATTTAAATGTCTAATTAGACGTACATATTTATTTTCTTATTATCACTCTTGGTATCATTCAATTCACATTATTATACTAATTATAAGTATTTATGTTGAAGATTTTGTGCTGTTGATATTGCTATATACAGTAGGCAAATAGCTTTGATACTACTGTATCTAGTATTTTCCATATCCTCTAATAAAAAGATTGTTTGTTTTGGACTGTGTGTACTTATTTTAAACGAAACACGCTTTAGGGTCCAGACAAATTTGTATTTTAATATATGATGTAAAAATGTATTATGTATTTGTTGGAAAATTAAACTATGAAACCATGAATGTCCTATCGTTTACGCCACCGTGGACGCATTGAACAACTTGTAATGTTGGATGGGATATGCAGGGTTTGGGGACATATGCACTATATGCATGGTTCTGAAAGTGTTACATTGGGCTTTAAGCTTGATAAAAGAAATGCAACGACTGGGCATTTCACTAAATATCATTACCATTGTGTGCACTATTCTTTGATATTCTGTAGATAAATCCGCTTTCAGTTTCAATGTTGGATGGGATATACAGGGTTTGGCGACATACACGCTATATGCATGGTTCTGAAAGTGCTTCATCTGGCTTTGAGCTTGATAATAGCAATGCAACGACTGGGCATTACACTAAATATCATTACCATTGTGTGCACTATTCTTTGATATTCTGTAGATAAATCCGCTTTCAGTTTCCCATCCATCAAATCACATATCACATGTCATAACTAATTACATTCATTAAATTCGGACATGTCCCACTACTAATAAATCACGAATCATGACGGGAAAACATTACCATGCGAATGGAATTCCAGAAAATATATGGTACGATGATATTATTAAAAGAAGAAAAGTTTTTAAATGGGCGAAATAGTTTCAACGTAACTAAGAGCACGACATAATAAAATCATCCAGCACATTTTTATTTCTCTAACGTGCTATTTCACATCTTGAACGAACGTCAATACATTTTATGCTACGAACATTATTGCAAAATAAGCTGATTTTAATTTTGTGTTTAGAACGGTTAATTTTATTATTGAGGTTCTTACATATTAAAATATATATTTCATTTCATTTAATTTTTTTCATTAAATTAACACATGACTGATTTCGTCATTTTACAAAAATATACATTCAATATAATGGTTATAACAGTAATTACAATTTTTATGGAATGCACTATATCCAACAGATATTTCTTAAACACAGTCTTAAAACAATGAAACGAATCAATGTTCTAAACTTTAGTAGGAAACTTTGTGTAAAATCTTTCACATTTAATATTTTTGGGCTTCGTTTAAAAAACGCCTAAATTACATTTCACTGTGTGAACATCTATCTGCGTCTAGTATTATGCGAATGAATTTCGTCATTAAAAGTAAAATAAATGAGTTTTTTTTTTAGTTTTTGAGCATACCTCTTCCAAGTGCGTCCCATTTTATTTTGTCCGAGAGTAAGCCCGTCTCTTCGTCTGTACGTGGTTCACGTATTACAAAAAAAAACATCGTTTTTGATGTATGAATACATGTATATTCATACATTCAACAACGACTGTTTAATATAATAAGATGAATTTACTTTCAATTGATACGATAATAAATGAATATTAGTAACTTGGATTCGGATTCGATATGTATTTGATTGGTATTTACACCCCCGGATAGCTGCACCCGTACGTCCTTCACACCCAAGCGAATTTCCTCAATCTTTCATAAATTAATTATATTCAAAGCAATACACACGACCAACTCAAATGCAAAGCGTGACACAATTGTCCCCACAGTTGGCATCTAATTACCTATTATGAACGTTTAACGCTCTGCGCTTCACCGTAATCCCCGACCGACTAAACACAATGAGCATCAAAGAGAGATGGTAATCAACCGGGCATGTAACATAGCCTCAGTGGGTTGACTCCAATCAAATCCACATTAATTGAGCGTTTGTCGTCGTGTGTTCTTGTTTATACGCCGGCCGAGAGTACGGAGAGTATTGTGCACGAGACAGAGAGGCTACTAATTAAGTTCGAAACAATACCGCTAGGATGCTCTCAGACTGATGTGTGATTGCTTGGACAAGAGATGGATAACCAACGTGAGTAGGAGACTAGGTTCATGTGTGCATGTGTGTTACGTCTTACGATACAAACCTACATTACATGTTTTACGATTACATGCGTTTTTGTTGATAAAACCTGTTTATAAGGACCTTTGTAACAGTGAACGATGGACAATAGTGGTATCATAACGACAAGCTTCGCTTCCTTTTAGAACTCTCCCGAAACTATGCTTTTTTATGTGTGGTATTATCGATAAATGACAAAACACATAGATTAAAGGTCCATGCATCCATGGTCATCCTTATAGTCACTTGAATTCCCGCCTGATTTTTTTCTACTGAAATTGTGATCGGGCTTCATAACTAGCCAATAGTTATACTCGTTTCCTAGACTATATCAACTGCATTCCTATCCTCGTGAAAGGTATCTATTTAATGTGAGGTGATATTGTTTATAACTAAATGAAAGATACATAAGTAAATAAAAATATACATGTAAGCAAAATGTTGTTCAATAACGTTGTAAACATTATAGTTACCACAATGCCAATCAACAAATCATTACAAAACATCAATCAAAACAATAAGTACTGGAATGGAAGAAGGCTATCTTAAACAGGGTGAAAACATTTTCATAAGTTTTGTGTAATTATTAAATTTAATAACATAACTACTGTCTTTGGTGGAGGTGCCGGGTAATCAAAATTTATTCGTCTTCTTCTTTTACTTTTTTTTTTCTTTTTCTTTTTCTTTTTCTTTTTCTTTTTCTTTTTCTTTTTCTTTTTCTTTTTCTTTTTCTTTTTCTTTTTTTTTTCTTTTTCTTTTTCTTTTTCTTTTTCTTTTTCTTTTTCTTTTTCTTTTTCTTTTTCTTTTTCTTTTTCTTTTTTTTCTTCTTTCTTCTTCTTCTTCTTCTTCTTCTTCTGCTGAGTATTTGTCCCATTCTCCCTGACTCGCTCAATGAACCAATCAATCAATCAACACCCAAAGTATCTGAAAAGTCTCATCACTTGTCTTATTATAGGTTGTTTCAAGTCCTGCGTCTCCTTGTACGAGTTGCCTTCACTTTGACAGAGACCCCGACTATCGATTAAGCTGCGCCCAACTCAACCCTACCCCTCGGTATTGTGTATACAAACGAATCCTTTATTTCCCACGCCGGGCTGAACGAAGAGCGACTTTCAATACGTATTGATTATTTGAAGGCCTAATACAGGTTGACAGGTTGACAAGTAATTATTCAAAACTGACAGACAGGCATCTGTGGGTAAACATGAGAATGTGCCTTATATTCCATTATAAAGTTGGAAACACGAAAAGGTTTGACAATGCGTCATTCGTTGAATGTAGATTTCCGATTCCAATATTTGTTTATAAAAACTTCTTTTTCGTAAGAATGCCCGCTGTAGGGTGCACAGTGTTAACATCAGATAAACCCCTCTTAGGTGACTAACTAGGTTATTAGGCAATAGTATAATTGGGAAAGTAATATCCAATATCTGTTTAAAGGGGTATTTAACCGCTAAACTCAAAAAATATATTTCATTCAGGCTAACTAGTAATGAATTTAGAAATCAACAGAAAAAATATTTTGGGCCACCATGACCTCCCAAAAAATTGCCAAACATGACATTTTTCGAGCTAGGTCCCATCGGCAAAAATCTCCCATAAGAAATAACATGGGGACGATCTTTATGCCCCGTGACCTTGGAGGATTTTGATCCAAAAAAATATTGACCATTATTGACGTACTCGACAGCCTTTTCTGTAAATTCTATATATTTTGTTTTGTAATTTTGGCAAGTAGTTCGGTCAAAATATGCTGATTACCAAGATGGGGTGTGATTTTGGAATGCATATTTTTGCGTGTTTGAGGGTATATTTGGGCACAGTTTCAAGACACGATGTTATAAAGGGGCATTTTAGATTGGTACTATGCTCTAGTATCTATGTGGACCAAAAAAGAAGCAGGTTAAAGCCGATTTAGGAAATTTTCCAAAACACCAATTTTCGCCAATTTCTGGATCAAAAAAATTAAAAAATTCGTGTTAAATCACAGTATCAAGATATAATTTTTTAAACGGTCATTTAAGTGTAGTATTGTGCGATATATCACGTGGTAAAAAATAATTTTTGGGGTTTTTAGCCCCTTTAAGAGGACTACGGTTAAATATTTTCCTATTTTTTCCAATATTTTTTTTTCTCGTTTTATGCCACCTTATGTTAAAGCTTTTCGCATTCTTAGATTAACACATTAAATCCATGATAAATTAAAATCACTTCTAACCTTTTTTTGTATTTTCGAAAAAAATTAATGCCAATGTTCGGAAACACGTTTGCTTTGTACACATTCTACAAAATTTAAAAAATCTTGTGAAGTAACAAAACAATCTTCATTCTCTAATCAAGTTTTTTAATAGTACTCTTCAAGCTATTAAGCAGGTGGAATGTTATAATATTGAATAAACATCGTATTTAAATTTTGAACGTTATTTTATTAAATAATCTTTCATTCTAATCGTCTTACACAATTTATTTACGAGGCAGCAACGTTCCCTATTATGTATTTTAAAACATGTTTCTGCCCTGTTCTCCTTGTTTTACTTATCACGATAAACACCAAACATGACCTGCGTTAAACATGTGTTGGTTGACTTTGACCTTCAACAATTTCGGATGACACAACATTGTGTTGGTGACCCGGGGGGTCAGGGGGTTAGGGGGCCTGGGGGTGAGGGGCAAACTATAACATACTCGGACCCGGCACCTCCACCAAACTCAGATGACAATTTCTTATCCTCAGTAAGAAATAAATAATCACAATGGTATTTTTGTGTGTAGATTAATTTGAGGATTTCAAATTCTGTCTGTTTTGTTCAGTGCCTGTTTGAAGCTAGTTTCTACATTGCCCGCACGCGGCGCTGCTTCAAAACCAATGATGTAAGTACAAAATTATATGCAATCTTTTTTAGCAAATACGTGCAAAGAGATCTTAATTTAAACTATAATCATAAAATCACATTTGAAAATTATCGTTAAGAATTTCAGTGACCCTTGATACGTTTGTAAATGGCAATACAATCAATAAACAACACAAATATGAGTGTTGATGTTCCTACAATGGTGCTGCCACCTGGGATTAATGACGTCGTGATGAATAAACTATATAGGAAACGAAACCTTACATTATTAGGACTATTGTCGTAACACGAAGCTTTAAATAAAAAAAAATGTTTTAAAGGTTACTTTATCCTCCATTACTGTCAGTGGAGGTTTTAAAACATCGGTCAAAACTCAACGTTGACACATGGCCTGTAAAGACTCGCGGTTACGGCCGTCTACACCGGACGCCAGGGCGGCAAGATTTTACAGTTTGACAAGCAATCCATCAAGTCCCTGGAGACTCATACTCGCAGTGACCAAACAACTAGGACAGGAATCAAAAGAGAGACCACTCATACGTTGATCAGATACAATCCTTTGACGAGAGACGCTATAATGCATTGTTTGCTTGTATGTGTGTGCATTGCTGTTTGCTTCGCTACCTAATATGAAGTAATATGTTTTTAATACTCGTGTTCTTTGATAAATATATTATACATAATTTCGACACTATTCCCATGTCATATTTAATATATAAATATTATGTTAATCTAACCATAAATGCAGTTGTTCTATCACCGCTCATCGTCTCGAAAAGCCTTAGTGCATTAATATGAGACGTTAAGAAATACAAATCAATCAATTAATCCGTCAAAACTTTACTCTTGCAAATAGGCTCAATACAAATAATATATTTCTCGATTTGGTTAGTTGGGAAACACTCCCGTAGGTGTAATTGTTCTTATTTAGTACAATTCAGAAATTAAAATAAAATTTCCCGGTTGGGGTGGACTTTTTTAATTTCCGAATTGTAGTAAATAATAACATATAATATAGTTTTGTCTCAATGATGACCATAGGTAATAACATTGCAATTACGTAATAAACGATCTGTCCGTATTGTGTAATCAAATAAAATGTGAGTTTAAATTAAAATGTCAAAATATAAATATCTTTTAATCTTTCCAGAGTGAATTTGTGTTCCGTTCTCTATGAAAGAGTTTTGAGTTGATTTAAACATAACGCACATGATTGAAGTCAGGCAGTAGACCACACACACAAAGTATTTAGTAATTGAAAATGTAAATAACTGATAGTGATTTAGTATGATCGGTTCAACAGTAAAACAAGCTTTGAAACAAATAAAAGCAACTCATAATAGGCTTGTTGCATGAATTTGAGATTTTAGTTTAACGAATCATTCTTTAATAGAAGTAATTTGTGGTTTTGTAATTCTGGAATTTCTTTTCATTTTAGTTGTGTGTTTAGACGTCTAGTTGTAAAACTAACTTTTAAATAGCAGCGAATATTATCAAATCAAATGATATAACAAACTGGTACACTACATAATGATCATTAAATACTAGGCCGCTTCGCTAACGCTTTTTCCATTCACGTTGATGGATGAGCTTTTATGAGAACGATTTCTATGGGAAATATTTATTCGATTGTCCCTTAAAATCATAACATTCCTAAGTTCAGTGATTTCAAACGTTCACATAAAGTTCCATCAGGATTGAAGTAGGCATTTTCCCGGTCGCGGGCCAAACATCACGAAAATATCGCATTAAAAATCGAAAAAAATCGTAAAAATACAATATTCATGAGAAATATTTTTTCGATTGTACCCTCTAATTTTTATCAAGATTGCATATGCCGTTTGCCCGGTAGAGAGCGAACAAACAGATAAAAAAAATAAAAAATAAAATAATAAAAAATAAATTTTATGTTTAAGGCAGTCTCTAATGTAGATAGATATGCCATCAAATTTCGATAATTTTGCTGGATAGTGAATATTAGTGTAACCTTGTATGTTAAATTCATTGCCACTACCCGAGCTATTTTTCTCGGGGTAAGTGAAAGTGAAGTCTTCGCTTCGCTCATCCAATTATTTAACCAAGTTTGATGAAGAACATCATTAATATTCAATTTCTTTTGGTTTATTTCTAACAATTATCAATCATACAAACCCAAGTTGTCATTAAATGTCTCTGAGTTCGTGTAATGAAAGCTCTCACATGGACGTCGTTGCGTAGTGGGTTTTAAAGCAATTTTATCTCCTACGCGGATTAACGGAAGAAAGTTTTTTGTAATTAAAATACCTTAATTTACCATGTGCTCCCCTCTTTTACGACTTAACAGCCTAGGGAAACAAATTGTCACCAGTGTTTTTCGTGAAATAAATCTTTATTTTAATCCTTTTTTTAGCTCCAATGTTTTAACCAGGCTGGCTGTTTCACACAGTTTTACCATGTTAAAAAGTTTACTGGATACAATACGACACGTCACGTAATATATAAAATGAAGATGAAAACGAAATAATTTGCATCAGTTTAGATATTAACTTTTAACACCCTCATGAAACATTAATTCAATCAGAACGTACAGCCCGACATATATAATATAACTTATTTGTTTATTTTCAATAAGTATTTCTTTTAATGATTAGTACGCATTTTTATTTATGAGTATAACTGTATTTTTATTATTTTTAAAACTTCATGCCTTCACATCCTAAATTAAAATTTTAAAATTTTACAGGTCATTTCGCTGTGTTCGATAACGCTTAAACTCCTAGCTTGGAAATTTCTCTAAAATCTTAAAATTTCTCAAAATGAATTGTTATATATTTATCAATAAAGGTCGTGATAATGGTGTAATGGAAATATCAGAAATCGTAACTGATGTTTTGGATTTTCAATTATCTTACATTTTGTTATTATTATTATTGATGAGTGCCAATTCTATGTAGTCGAGTGTGTGGATATCAACAGAACAGAACGGTTCTCCCCGTGAAATATGATAATGTTATTAGTAATCGTTCACTTGCAGCCTTAGCGTGTGCTAGGCTCACAAACTATAGCAAGCCTCTCTCTCTCTCTCTCTCTCCCCCTCTCTCCCCCTCTCTCCCCCTCTCTCTCTCCTCTCCCTCTCTCTCTCTCACTCTCTCCCTATCTCACTCTCTCCCCTCCCTCCCTCCTCACTCCCTCCCTCCCTCCCTCCCTCCCTCCCTCCCTCCCTCCCTCCCTCCCTCCCTCTCCTCTCTCTCCTCCTCTCCTCATCTCTCTCTCTCTCTCTCTCTCTCTCTCTCTCTCCCTCCCTCTCTCCCCCTTGGAAAGTAGACTCACTTTAGAACCCACGCCCTCATACTGAGAATCTGAGCGGTTTCGCAGCGGTGGCCACTCCGTATCAGCAGGCTTCACGTTCCAAATCATTGCACGACAGCCTGATTTCATCAAGCGGAATCTACTTTACTAGGCGATACCGTGAGTACCTGTTGCATCGTTTACCAATCTTAATAACCAGCCTTGTTATTATAATATGTACATCGACGGGGGGCAAAAAAACACCTGTTAAGTTTACTTATTTAATATAAAAAAATATTTCTTGGGAATACAGAATTAAATAACATTGGTTTGCAAGTCCTGCTATGTTCATTTCTCCTTTCATTTCTTCTTCTTTTCTTTGCATCTCGTCATCAGGTTTCGCCTTTCCTTCTGTAGTCCAACAGTTTTTGCGCTTCTAGCATCTACATCATTTCTTATTAATGATTTAAAAACGTTCGCCAATAATATACTAATAAATAAAAAATTCGGTACATGTAAACGAATCAAGGCACAGAAAAACTTATTTCTCATATTTTCGGTGAAGACTGAAGAAATGCTACGTAAATTCAAAAACACAGTTTCTCAGGTAAATTATAAAACATTGTCTTTAACCCTTAAAAACTTAGTTGATATCTAGTTTAGAAAGCTCTTAAGGCTATTCGACCGCGTTTTTCTATTTTCCAAAATATGCTACCAAGTCAAAATATAGTGAATGGCTTTGAAACCTGGCTTTTTTAGAAAATCAAAAATATTTTTTCAAATTTTTCTGATCCGGTACACGGCCAATATAGCCACCTCAAAATAATTTACAACTTCAATTCTCCAAGGCACACCATTCAACGTAGGGTGTTGTGTTTTTGTGACATTCATTTTCAATGTTTTTCTATGAAAATACAGAGAGAAAAAATATTTATTTTAACAACTGTCTTTTCTGCGAATTTTTTCGTTTGGCGGTATTTTTTACCGATTTGTACCGCCAAACCAAAAAATTCGCAGGAAAGACAGTTGTTAAAATAATTTTTTTTTCTCTCTGTCTTTCCATAGAAAAACAGTTGAAAATGAATGTCACAAAAACACAACACCCTACGTTGAATGGTGTGCCTTGGAGAATTGAAGTTGTAAATTATTTTGAGGTGGCTATATTGGCCGTGTACCGGATTAGAAAAATTTGAAAAAAATATTTTTGATTTTCTAAAATAGCCAGGTTTCAAAGCCATTCACTATATTTTGACTTGGTAGCATATTTTGGAAAATAGAAAAACGCGGTCGAATAGTCTTAAGGCTATTATACCACCTCTGGCCGATAATTTGAAAGTCGAAGAAACATGTCTGAAAAGTTTTCTGAAGGAAAGAAGGCCTTTAAAATAACAGAAAAAAATTGTGAATTTTTTTGGGTGGGACATAACCTCACTTTTGGAAATTATATTTAGATTTTTGGACAAAAGTATAATATACAAGACTAGTTCAAAATTAAATTTTGAGAATCGGTTTTCTGGACATTGTTTCTAAACACCTTTAGCTATAACTTGACTATAGCTAAAATGGTTTTCTGAAAATAACAGTTGGTGTACGAATTTTTTTGTCAAACGGTACAAAAGTCAAATTATAGCTAAAGGTGTTTAGAAACTATGTTTAGAAAACCGATTCTCAAAATTAAATTTTGAACTAGTCTTGTATATAACACTTTTGTCCAAAAATCAAAAAATAATTTCCAAAAGTGAGGTTATGTCCCGCCCAAAAAAATCACAGTTTTTTTTCTGTTATTTTAAAGGCCTTCTTTCATTCAGCAAACTTTTCAGATATGTTTCTTCGACTTTCAAATTATAGGCCAGAGGTACAAAATTAAAGTTCTTTAAAAGCAAATACAAAACAAAACCATCGTTAAAGGCTATTTTATGTGCTACTGAATGCTAAACATAGCTAGAAAATACTTTTTTTGTTAACTCAATTCCCCTGAGCGTCATTTTAATCCACCGTTCTATTCGAAATCTCGCCCTTATTCGTTGATAACGACGATCAGGGATTCAATACCATGATTACATTTCGTTAGCCTAATGGGTACTTAGACGTGTACACCCTCACTCAAAACAACGTGTCCTCTTCGCAATATATTGCTCCACTCACATTCCGTTTCATTAATGGCATGTGTGTCACGTTGAGTATGCTCGTCGCAAACCACACCGGCCCTGAGCGGATAGTGAATTGTGTATTTGTGTAGCTGGCAAATGGCCGAGTTTCGTTGTTGTGTTTGTGTTTGTGTGACTGTGAGGGTCGCGAGACGGAGGGGGGGGGGGGTATATGTACTGGAGGATATTTGCATGTAAAGTAGGCCATTAGAAGAGCCACCGGGGTCGACGGAAAAGTCACGTGATGAAAACAAGAGAACGACGCATTCAATTCGTGATCGGTTTTTGTTTTACTTTGTTTCTTGGACTTTTAAGAAAATGACGTCGGTAGCGCCTGCAATTGAGCAAACTCTTTAACTTAAAAACTTCATAGTTAATTCCATAGTGTTTGGACGCCAAATAAATTGTAATTTTCATTGAGACAAATAGACAAATTTTTCTTTGTCTGGACATTAATGATTTGCTAAAAGCACCATAAATATTCAGTGTACAATTGAATGAATTATATTTTATGCAATAATGAAAATTCGTTCTTATCCAAGAGTTACTATTGACCGATTTATTTTAACAGTCTAGTCTACAAATACCAGTTCATATTAGTCTTCAAGTTATCAAGAATTGATTTTAAACTGCCTTGACAACACTGAGATATCAATGTTATCAGGAAAGGCCATGTATAAACTTGACATTGTTAAATAATTTTAAAACGTATAACATATTCCAATTTAATGTGTGTTATAACATATTATTTTTCTCGATATTTTTATAAAATATTTTCAAATTCTTTTAACCTCATATTTTCAAGCTTTCATTACGGCTAGTTTATACTTCTTTGAACTATTAGAACAACGTAAATGTTTATTTTTGGAAAAGCGATCAAAATAAAAGCTAAACTTCCAATTTGTTCCATCCCCCTACCTTGTAACTAATGCATTTACATTGTTTGTATTTAATTTCACCCAATGTTTACATACGTTCAAAATATACACAAACACAAAGTTTTCTATCGTTGCTACCGACCAATCCATTATCCCGTGATTAACATCCAGGCTAATTACTTGAAGTACAGTTGCGGGCACATAAATAATATGGAATACTCACAACCACGTGTTTTATTCTATGTTAAGGATCGCTTTCTTATTGCATACATATACTAATCCTACAACCAATAACGCTATATCTTAATCGAGAAACCCTTGCTAAAACAATTAATAATGTTTAGTTGTTAAGTTCCAAGTTAGCGGAATCGTTGTACTACCAATTATATTTAACATCTCTACTACAGATGTTAAATAGCATTGTGCGGTACTGATACAATCTATTCAGTTCTTAAATGCACCAACAACCCTAAAGTCGTCGTGTCCAACCAGTAATCGGATGACTCGGGATCGATACCCGGCTGAGATGGATTTCGTAATTTAGTGATTGAATTCCATAATCAACAACGGTATGCTAGATTAAAAATGTGTTTTTTATGCGAACTTTTGCCACATCCTAAGGTGAATAATAACCGAACGGTTGGCACACTATTTGGTATCAATTTGGCGGTGATTTGAATCGAACAACCATATTAAACGAGAAAGATGTGGCTGCGGAGGTCAGGGTGCGCTAGATACCCAACAGCTGCTGTCAAGGTCAGAGAGTTACCATACTGTAGTAGCTAGAGATTGCACGCCTATACCGGCAGCTATAGCCGCCATTGGCAGATTGAAGATTCCAATATGGCCGAATAATTTGACAAAATTTGGCGGCTGTTTAAACTAACATATTGGCATTATGGATTATAACTCCCTTTTTCCTAGAAAGTAGGCTAGTTTTTGGTAGGGAGAAGTGAAACGAAGAAAAAACGGATGCACAACAAAAACACGTTCTCAACTGCTTTTGTTGATGATGATAATGATGATGATGGCATTTTGAGTATGTATACAAACAAAAAACACAAAAGTCTCTAACTTGGCCTATTAGCTACTAATATTGTTAACAAGTACTTGGAGGAGTGTACAACATAAAAACCCATAACCAATAAATAAAAATTAGAATCAGCAGGTAACTAAAATACTAAGTAGTATCTTTTATGTATAAAACATAATATATCTCTTGAGCATGGCACATAAGCATAGGTCCATGAATTTACTAGTTATGGATAATTATAATCACCCAAGCTATAGACACATTTTACAAATAAGGCATAGTTTTATAGTTGTATCAAAGATAACACTGTATCTTTGGTTGTATGTTATACAGTAAGATCATCCTCTTTCAAAAGGAAAGGCATTTTTGTAAAGCATAGCTATAATTAAATGTGCACATGTATTTATTTATCTATGGCTAAATAAAGAACTTAATTAACTTTAACTATCATATTATATTTATTATTGTATGTAGATATATTTGTTTTGTTACGTACAACAGCCCGAGAGGAACCCACCTCGACCGGTTTACAAATTAAGTGATGGCTATAATCGAAAAGAATGTACATAATACAACAAAATTAAATTAAAAATCTATGTTACAATATGAATATGATACAATGAATTATTCAATTCAATTTAAGGTTCGACAAAGTTTTGAACATCTGACAAGAGTCACAAAGCTCTTAAAGATACCTAACTTTAAGAAAGAAGACAGCCCTATTGATAGACCAATTGGTTTTTTCGTAAAATTAATTTTGTGAGCGATTTTGTGACAATCTAGAACTTGGCCCATCTAGAAGTTGCCAAAACAAGAAGCCATCTTGGATTGTTCAATCTGCTAGTGATCCGTGCGCGAGTGAGAACTCTAGCTACTACAGTATGGTAACTCTATGGTCAAGGTCCCCTGTATCTACTCCTGGCGGAGGTCTTGCGAACTCGGCCTGTGCGCGGCAGCGAAGCCTAGCGTTAATATAGGGGACCTTGAGCTGCTGTTATAAGTATCTAGTGGACCCTGGGTGGAGGATGTATTAGTATCATTGGCGGTGGCAAACATCAGATAAGTGCATTGTTCACGTTGTTCTGTCTTTGTGTTTACAAATCGTTGAGACATTATTTACTTGTAAACACTGAATAAATGTTATGCAAATTAATAATTGTACGAGATTTTGATCAATTGGTGAGTGTTTCAATTGCTTCAGTTATGTACTATGGACGTACCAATGTTAAACGTTTTGGTTCCCTTAAAAGATCAGAATTTTGACATTGCGCAACCAATCTTTTAGTAGGCAAACGCATTGCAATGAGGCCAACGTTATTGTAAATGGAAGGGAATTTAACTAATTTCGATTTTTCGGAAGTGTGAAAATCCAAAGAGTGAACAATAGGCCTACACATTCCATTTTTGTCAGGATTAAAATAACCGTCGCTTAAAGATATTGACGCCCGTTTCGTGATGTCTCAAACCAGGAAAATGTCTAAACGTGTGTCACTCGTAAGTCAGACGTCCACAGGTAGCAACTCAAACTTGAACCGTAGAAACCTTCTGCCAAGCAGTTTATCAGTGCGACCCAAGCGGAACATCTCATACACACAGAACGAGCTACAGGAGTTTAAACAAGAGGTCAACTTCGACGACCACATGGTCACACTCCAGACCCTCTGTGCCCGTCTAAACACCGACCCTAAGAAGGGCCTAACCGTGGAACAAGCTAAGAAAAACCTAGAAGAACAAGGCCCCAATGGGCTTACCCCAGAACCGAAACCGTCACAGATATTGAAATTTTTTAAAACTTTATTCTACGGTTTTGCGTGTCTTCTTTGGATCGGATCTGTGTTGTGCTTTTCTGTATACTTCGCCCAGAAGAATTCGAGTAGTGATGCTTTAAAAGAACACGCGAACGACAACCTATACTTAGGTTCTGTCCTCGTGACCGTAGTGATTATCACGGGGATATTCACCTATTACCAAGAGCTACAGTCTTATAAAGTGATGGAAGGGTTCAAGAACATGATCCCACTCACCGCGAACGTAATACGAGGCGGAGTACGCATTCGTGTGCCCATGGAGGACGTCGTGCTGGGTGACCTAGTCGACATCCAGCTAGGCGAACGCTTCCCCGCCGATGTCCGGCTGACAGAGGTGCATGGAATGAAGGTCGACAACAGCGCGCTCACCGGTGAGTCCGACCCCCAAACTCGGGACGTAGCGGAGAGTCACGAAGACCCCCTAGAGTCGAAGAACCTCGGTTTCTTCTCGACCTGCGTCGTGGAGGGTTCGGGCAAGGGAATCGTCATCTGTCGAGGTGACAGCACAGTAGTCGGTCGTATCGCCGAACTTGCTTCCGGTCTAGATAGTGTCGAGACCCCCATTCATAAAGAGATTAGCCATTTCATTCGGATCATCACCTGCATGGCAATACTCTTTGGTATATCTTTCTTCGTCATATCCCTTGCTTTACACTACGACATTCTCGATTGTGTAATCTTTCTTATCGCGATTATCGTCGCCAATGTTCCCGAGGGTTTACTGGTCACCATGACCGTATGTCTCACCCTCGCCGCAAAGCGAATGGCGAAGAAAAACTGTCTCGTTAAGA
This sequence comes from Sweltsa coloradensis, assembly GCA_024449915.1. Lineage (NCBI taxonomy): Eukaryota > Metazoa > Arthropoda > Insecta > Plecoptera > Chloroperlidae > Sweltsa > Sweltsa coloradensis. The sequence continues at coordinate 91,586 of JAMZAV010000078.1, forward strand.
ATTTGGAAGGCGTCGAGACGCTTGGATCCACATCGATAATTTGTTCCGACAAAACGGGCACCCTCACCCAGAACCGCATGACCGTCGCACATTTGTGGTTTGACGGGAATATAACAAAGACTCCAACGTCTGACGTGTCTGATATCCCATTTATTAAAGAACATCACCCCTACATATCGCGCCCTTCTTACTGTCGGCATGCTTTGCAACAGGGCCGAGTTCGAGCCCAACCAGGAAGACGTTAACATCTTCAAGAGAAAAACAATTGGCGACGCCTCCGAATCGGCCCTTTTAAAATACACCGAATCCGCACACGGGAATACAATGGAATTTCGTAACAATCATAAAAAGGTGTTCGAGATTCCCTTTAACTCTAACAACAAGTATCAGCTTTCAATCCACGAGATGCCCAAAGGCGAAGGCCACATCTTAGTAATGAAAGGAGCCCCCGAACGCATTGCAGACCTTTGTTCAACTATTCTTATGAATGGCGATGATAAGTCTTTCGACGCAAAAGCGAAAACCGCTTTCGATAAGGCGTATATTTCATTGGGGTCTCAAGGTGAAAGAGTACTCGGATTTTGTGATTTGAAACTGAGCGACTTCGCCAGAGGTTTCACTTTCAAGGAGAACAACTTTCCGACGACAGGACTTCGCTTCATAGGGTTGTACTCTCTGATTGACCCTCCACGGCCGGCCGTGCCCCACGCCCTTCAACTCTGCCGCTCGTCCGGCATCAAGGTCATAATGGTGACGGGCGACCATCCGGAAACAGCTAAAGCCATTGCCAAACAGGTGGGGATCATCAGTGAGGGCAGTGAGACGGTCGAGGAGGTTGCCAAACGTCTCAACATTCCCGTCAACCAGGTGAACCGTAGATTAGCGAAAGTCGCCGTTGTCACAGGGTCACAGCTTCGTGAAATGGAAACATATGAACTGGATAATATTCTAAACAACTTTTCGGAAATCGTCTTTGCGAGAACATCCCCAACTCAGAAGCTCTTGATCGTTGAGGGTTGCCAACGTTTGGGCCATATAGTGGCGGTGACTGGCGACGGTGTCAATGACTCCCCCGCTTTGAAGAAAGCCGACATCGGTGTCGCAATGGGCATTGCCGGTTCGGAAGTCGCAAAGAACGCGGCGGGCATGATTCTCCTAGACGATAACTTCGCGTCGATCGTCACCGGTATAGAAGAAGGTAGAATCATATTCGACAACCTCAAGAAATCGATCGCTTATACATTAACCTCAAACACGCCAGAGATGACGCCGTTTCTGTCGTCCATTATCTTAGGATTCCCAATGCCGCTTAGTGTGATCGGCATCCTTTGCATCAACATCGGTACGGACCTGTTCCCCGCCATCGCGCTAGCCTACGAGAAGGCCGAGTCCGACATCATGAGACGAATGCCGAGGAATCCCAACAAGGACAAGCTCGTCAACTCGAGACTCATCACAATGGCCTACATCCAGATCGGCTCGATTCAAGCGGCCGCGGGGTTTTTCGCCTACTTCATCATCATGGCCTTGTACGGCTGGATGCCCTACGACCTGCTTGATAAACGCAAGGATTGGGACAACCACGATATTCAAAATATGGTGGTGAGAGCTCAAAATATATTTCATCCCTATTTCATAACTGTCTCTATCCCTATGCTTAACTGAAGTTATTTGATCAATGCTAAAGATAGTAACATCATCGTTCGTTGCAATTTGAGATTTTAAATTCAGAGTGGCTTCATTTGTGGATAACCTGATTTTTTTATAGGCTTTAACTTTAACTGACTGAGTGGGTTGATTTGATTGGATATTGCTTAACGTCTCATATTTATGCAACTTGGCTAATCGAGACAAAGGGAGGGACGTAAGGGATGACGCGGGGGGACAAGGGGTGGACAGGCCTGTGCTGGTGAGAACCAGCCACAAGCATATGGGGAGGGCAGGGGTTCCCCCACGTCGTGGTCGTCTCCGTCTGTGTCATCATCCGTCCGTGTTGTCATTGTCGTCGCCGTCGGGGAGGTAGTCAAAGGGAAGGGGAAAGTTCCCCGACGACGACCCAGAGCTCGCCATTAGTTTCAGGGAGAAAAACTCCCCTAACCACGGGCCAAACCACGAGAAGGTTGCGAGTTGGAATTTGATGGCCCAACTGAGTGGATGGGTAGACTAAAATACGACATTTAGTTTCTGTTTGTATATATTAATTCATAAACACGACACTTAATCGTTCTCTTGTCTCCTATTCAAGGACAGCGTCGGCCGGGAATGGTCCTACGACGGCAGGAAGTGGCTCGAACATCGCACCAACACCGCGTTCTTCGTGGCCATCGTGATCGTCCAGTGGGCCGACCTGATTATCTGCAAAACGCGTCGCAACTCCATCGTCCAACAAGGGATGACGAACTGGTTCCTCAACGCCTCCCTCGTGTTCGAGACGGCGCTGACTTTCTTCTTTATCTACACGCCCTACATGGAGAGGACCCTAAAGATGGTCACGCTAGACTGGTCAGAGTGGATGCCGGCAGTGCCCTTCGCCATCCTCATCATGCTCTATGACGAGGGGAGGCGGTTCATGATTAGACGCTATCCCGGCGGGTGGACAGAGAGAGAGACGTACTACTGATGCCTTAACTGTTACACTGATATCCATAGATACATGTACTGATCTGACTAAAGAAACGCTAAACATATGTCTAGCTGACAGCTATAGACGCATATGTACTGATATGACTAAAGAAATGCTAAACTGTTGCCTAGCTGACATCTATTAGACGCATGTACTGATCTGACTGCCTATGGAGACATATTACTGATGCCTTAACAGTTAGACTGATATCTATATACATGAACTGATCTGTCTGTCTATAGAGACGTGTTAGATAGTTAAGACTGATTCTATGTATATGTACTGGTCTGTCTATATAAACGCTAAACTGATGCCTAGCTGACAGCTAAAGACGCATATGTACTGATCTGTCTGTCTATGGAGGCGTATTACTGATGCCTAAATAGTTAGACTGATATCTATGGCTACATATGTCCAAATTCCGTAACAGCTGGACTGATATCCATAGAAAAATATGTACTAAAATCTTAGCAGCTGAACTGTTATCTATAGATATATGTTTTCTGTTTTCTGATAGCATAGGCTTAAGTTTGTACAGGTCATTTCGATTAGCTATAGAAGCTTATTTACTAGTATTCTGATAATGCCCGAGATAAAAGAATACCTATTGGAGAAATACTAATTGTTGGTCGATTGGAGTCGTATTATTGTTACTGTATCGGTTGAACTGATGAAAGACAATCATTTCTACTTCGAGTGGTTTGACTGGTTTCACTTAGATTAAGCTGAAATGAACTGTTTAACAATCGAAATGAAGTATAGGATATTCATTCTTGATTACTGTTATAATAAATGTTTGGTGGTGTATGTCACATTTTATTGTGACCTATGAACAAATGCGAGTTGGAAATGAATTAAATATGTTGTTCTGTTAAACACGATTTAAAGAATTATTTAATGATGGATGATTATTATAACATATGTTATGACTTGACAAGAATTCATTGATAAAACTGAACATTGTATATATAAAATTATTTTGAAGAATATGATTTGAGGTTAACATTGTCAAATGCAGATTTGAATATCTTTTACAGTCGCAAGTATATATATAACTTCTGGTAATCTGTTGTAATTATATAAACCACTGACCAGAAACTTTCTTATACATTGTTACCGCTAATTTAAATTCTGGACATATGGTCAAAATATTGAGTAAGTATCAGTAAAGCTATGAGGTTTAACATTTCACATACTTCAGATAATCAAGTTTAAAAACAGTTTTATTATACCATTTCTACTTAACCTCAATGAAATTATCGACCTCTGGCATAAGGAGCAGCCATGAACCTATTAAAACAAACTACCATAGTAAAATATCTACTCTACTTGAATATTCTGCAAGCACCAGGTAGCAATTAAAGTTGCGGCTGTTCAACACAACTACAAGGCCCGGAAGTTAGCGAGGCAAGGCCGCAAAAGTCAACTGCACACATTTTAGATAATGTTGTTCCCCGGCTAACATTTATACGGTGAAACAATTGTCTACATATATGTTGTTCAAATATCACTTGGAATTAAAAGCGATGTTTACTTATTCAACAAATTGAAGAACAGAGTACCTTCCTACAGATGTGGCTCAAGTAAAGAGCGTGACTGATTCAGAAGATCACGGGATCGATACCCGACACTAGCTTTTCTAACTTTATTTATTGTAAAGTTATTTATTTTCCTTGTTATTAAGCGAGCGAAGCGAGCGTTTCCATTTGACTCTGCCGAAAAAAATAGTCACAGTTTTTTATATTTTTCTTTTTTGTATGTCTCGCCATAACGTTTGAACGGAGGCTCGGATCGAGTTGAAATTTGGACCATCCGCAAGCTTCGTTCTCGATTGAATGCCATTAGTTTATGTGGCAAAATCGTTCAAAAAGTTAAAAAGTTACATTAAAGTTAATCGAAAGTTTTATATAAAACTATACGGCGATAAAATCTGAGGTGGCCATATCATGTAGAATCATCACAATCATGTAGAAACTTTACCATGGCAACGAAAAGTCGCACGAGGTGGCTGGCCACTTTGCACTGCCACCTAGAAATAATAAAAATACTATCGAGGAAGCAGTGTATTATTTGTTACCAAAGAGTTAAAATAGTTTTCACAAAGAAATGATGTCAAGGTTCTCTAGATGGCGGTGGATTTTATCCACAAAGTAAAGGTTTACCCACGGGTTTACCCAAATACCTTGTCAATAATAAATAATATTGGAAACATGGCCCCGTGGACAGCGAGCGTCGCAAATTTTAAATTAAACAAAATGTGAATGTGGGTCTAGCTATTGCACGTGCTCGCTTATCAACGCGTCCAACTGAGCGTTTCCTTAGTTACATAAGAGAGTATAGGACATGCATTTTAGGCAAATTGCTGTTCGCTCGGCCGACTGACACCACAGGTGTTTGAAATTTTGAACACACACGAACACGCATGTGGAAATATAGGGCTCTGTAGTAACACATTTCCATAATTTGTTTTAAATAATCAAAAAATTAATAAGTTTTCAAGAATTTTGATTTTGTTATGAAGAAGTCTCGTGCCGCGAAGAGCCTTTGCTGAAGCACGTAAAACTAGCATGGTACGTGTAGTTGGATTTCCCACAAGTGCTCCTTGCAAAGAGAAAGGAAATGACTCACTGGGCTGTCTTTGAGGGCGGGTGACAGGTCATTTTATGGGTTAACAACCCGGAAAGAAAAGGCACGTCGGCCGAGCACTCCTTTGGCCGGAGGGGGTTGGAGGCGGGGGTGCCTACTATCATCGCAAGGGATTGAGTACTCGTAAATAGTTTGAACATTTTCTTCAAATGTACCGAAGTACCCCCTATAACTTTGTTTAGTAGGCTGAATAAGGTCACACCGCGTATACTCATGTGTTCCCCACAGCGCACATCATGAACATGTAGAAGTCCCCGAAGGGTGAAAAGAAGCTTTGTTGTATTCAACGGTGAATAGGAGGTAAACACACGTTTTTACGCTGTAATATCTCCTTTGATATTTTTTCACTTTTTTGGTTTGCGCACATCCAAATGAAACTTAAATTTCAGAGCGTTAGATATTTGGGTTAAAAAACGAAGCCAGTATTTGTTTTTTTTTTCCATAAGCAGTGAAATGTGGTTATTAAATAATTCACCGTTTAAGTTGATAATTCTGTTCTCTCTCCTTCTGATATTTTTTTTCAAACTTTTTGGGTGTGGTATCATTGTAAAGGAACAAATTCATTAAACTAAAGAAGCTTAGCAACCATGTTTTCAGGCGCGTTGTTGGATGAGCGTTATTTTTAAAACAAAAAACGTAAAATTGCTATTTTCATGAAAAATTAATTTTTATGATTGCGCTCAAATTTCACACCAATATATGAATTCATAAAATTTAGGTTCTGTCGAAAAAATCATTACAATCGATAAAGAATTTTATTGTTTATAAGTCGAAGATAATGTTTTTTAAAAGCGAAAAAATTGCGATTTTCATGAAAAAAAAATTTCGATTACGCTAAAATTTCACACCAATATAGTTATTCATAGCATTAAAGTTCTGTGAAAAAATCAAGACAATCGAATATGTTTTAAAAATTAAAAAAATCGTAAAATTGCAATATTTACTAGGAAAACGCTTAAGTCCCGCCGCGTTGTTGGATGAGCGTATATGGTGCATTGAGATGCCATGTGTTACGCGGATTTTCTGTTCCGTGAAAAAATCATTACTAAGTAGAATTTTTTTTTAATTAAATTAAATTATAAAAAATTAACTTAATTTTTATTATTAAATTAAATAAAATAAAAAATTAACTTAATTGTTTTAATTAATCGTAATTTTTTAAAAAGAAAAAAATCGTAAAATTGCAATTTGCATAAGAAATAATTATTCGATTGCGCTCAAATTTAACACGAATATATTAATTCATGAAATTAAGGTTCTGTAAAAAAATCATTACAATAGGATAAAGCATGTAGGTGTTATAAGTCAAAGAATTGTTTTTAAAAAAAAAAAACATAAAATTTTGATTTTATGAGAAATAATTTTTCGATTACCCTCAAATTTCACACGAATATCTTAATTCATAAAATTAAGGTTCTGTGAAAAAATCATTACAATCGGATAAAGCATGTAGATGTTATAAGTCGAAGAAATTTTTTTTAAATCGAAAAAAATCGTAAAATTGCGTTTTTTATGTGAAAAAATTTCCCGATTGCGCTCAAAAACGTGGCAGTTCTAAGTTCAGAGATTTCGAAGGTCTCCATAAAATTTCATCGCAATCGGAGTATCGGTTTAGCCGGAATCGTGTCAACAAACACACAAAAATACAGAAAATAAAAGAAAAAAACAATCCGGATTTTTTTCTTCAGTGTAGTGAAATGGAATCTTCGCTTCGCTCGCTACGCTCGCTACGCTCATCCAATAAGAAATAATTTTTCGATCACGCTCAAATTTTACACGAATATATTAATTCATAAAATTAAGGTTCTGTGAAAAATTCATTACAATCGGATAAAGCATGTAGGTGTTATAAGTCGAAGAGAGTTTTTAAAAATCGAAAAAAAAACGTTAAATTGCGATTTTTATGAGAAATAATTTTTCAATTGCGCTCAAAAAAGTGGCAGTTCTAAGTTGAAAAGTTTCAAAGGCCTCCAGAAAATTTCATCGCAATTGGAGTATCGGATTAGCTGGAATCGTGTTAACAGACAGACAAAAATACAAAATAAAAAAAACATTCCGGACTTTTTTCTCCGGTGTAGTGAAATGGAATCTTCGCTTAACTCGCTACGCTCATCCAAATATAGTTATGTGAATGCAGAGACGGATATTTGTGGTGAAACATTTACACACATTTGTTTTAGTTCTGACCAAAAGCGTTGAATTGGTGCGAAAAAGATTTGATTATATATGACTGCAAAATTTGTGTTAAATAAGTACCTGCTTCTATGTATTAATCATGACAGTGTTCCTGAACGTTTCGCCTGAACTACATCAGACATCATAAAGGTGACTCTAATAATCTAACGAATGTTGAAGTCAGTTGTTACTTTTCGATTTATTTAAATTAGCATTTTTCTCAAACTTTTGAAGCAAAAAAGTAATAATGTTAAAAACCGTTATTTAATATTTATTTTGGTTACCAATTTGTAGAGAGGATTATAACGAGATGAAATGATCTGAAATGAGATCTGTAAGTAAAGAAATCATAAAATGAATCTGCCATCAAGATGAATTCTAGATTGTGTGTCTGTTTGTCTCTTGTTTTGCTGATGGGTTGAGTGGAATAGAAAATTAATTCAAGAAACATTTTTCCTCTATTATCACTTTAAAACAAGCTAGACACCCCAATAGCATCATGCTCAATCACATGTTTAATATTTTTCTTTCGATGCTCTGTTCTGAAACTGCTCAAAACACTTCTGGAATGGCCTTAACGTAAACGAAATCAGCTATTAGTTTGACATCGTTTCTTCCAGACGTGCTTAACAATCTAGCCCATCTGACTTGCCGCCCAATTAGTTCCACGTACCCAGACAATGCGACTCATAACACTGAACATTATCATTTAGTATCGCACTTCCAACTACAACTCCGCGCGGAAACCGGGTCAGACACATACAAAACAAACACAAAGTAATACTAATTTAAACGAAAACTTTTCTAATTTCTAGGTTTTAACGTTGTTACTGTGGAGAAACGGCACGTTTCACATATTATACGAACAAGAACAGAATATGACATATGCAGACGTAAATTTAAAAAATAAACTCAAGATCGATAAAATTCTTTCCGAGCGAGAAACTGTAAAGGATAATTTTATTACTGCTGTAAATATAATTTACATAGTTTTGTATGATTTGAAAGAGCTGCAAGCAATCTGTTGAGATACTTTTCTCGAGTATGTAGTTCTTAAGACCATCTTGGGAAGCTTCATGTATTATATTGTAATCTTAGAGATGGCATTTTCAACTTTTCGTTTTGTTGCAAGTGCTTGTAGTCGACATTTATGTTTTCATTAAATTTCCATTACCATCATCTTTGATATTCTTTTAAAGATGTTTTTCTTCTATAACACAATATATCCTCCTTTATTTATTAAATTAATTCGAATTCTTAATATTTTTGTGAAAAATCGAAACCAATTATGTTTCTGACATCTTAGTTTTAACTCAACATATTTTCTTAATTTCAAAATCAGTAATTTTACTGAGTGCGTAGTATCGAAATACGAATTCATTACTAATGAAATACTATGACACACCATTATTTCACTGCTATTAGTTATTGACGTGTAATTGTGTATTATGTTCAAAAAATATATATCATTGATTATTGTGGTTTCACTAATTTCAAATGTTGCATATTTCAATTTTAATTACCGTATCTTTTGAAAAACAAATATATAACGCAAGACAACGAGCCGATTTCACAAAACGTATATTCCCGGAGAATTCAATGAAATGCAAATAAAATATGCATTTGGTTGGAGCTGTCGCTTGCTAACATCTGGTTCTTCAATGCGGGATTACCATTGCAAAATGAAATTGCGTCTAGCACTACGCATCTCCACTAAGCCTCTCCTATCAATTCATCACACCTAATCTCTTAATCCCGCCTTTCCACGCTTCGACGCCATCTTGGATTCAATCACCCATGCATCACGTATAGCTCGGCGAGCCACCAGAACGCCCGCACAGAAGTACATTGGATTTGATTTAGTTTATGACTCATTATGACGCAGCACATCTGGAAAATAATTAGTTCTCGTAATAACAAAAGTACATAAGTTATAAGTTATGAAATTAAGAAACTATTAGCGCAAGCCTGCCTTAAGTGCATGAATAAAGTAAGAATAATAGTCGAAAATACGTGTCCTGACCGGGGATCGAACCCGGGTCCTCCGTCTTTACTAGCGATGCTTTGACATATTTATATTACTAGGAAACGCTCAGTTGGACGCGTTGATAAGCGAGCACGTGCTATAGCTAGACCCACATTTCACATTTTTATAAATTTTAAAATTTACGACGTTCGCGTTTCCAGTATTATTTATTATTGCCAAGGTATTTGGGTAAACCCGTGTGTAAACCTTTACTTTGTGGATAAAATCCACCGCCATCTAGAGGACCTTGACTCCTTGGGAAAACTATTTAAACTCTTTGGTGACAAATAATAGACTGCTTCCTCGAAAGTATTGTGATTACTTCTAGGTGGCAGTGCATTAGAAACTTCGCGCGTCTTTTCGTTGCCATGGCAACGTTACTTTTGTTATAATGTAATTTCCATTCTACAAACTTATCGGATCAAAATAAAATTAACATATTCGTGACCGGACGGACATTCTAAATGATTTGGCTATCTCAGATTTTGTCGCCGTTTAGTTTGAAAAAAAAACTTTCGATTAACTTTAATGTAACTTTTTAACTTTTTGAACGATTTTGCCACAAAACTAATGGCATTCAATCGAGAACGAAGCTTGCGGATGGTCAAAATTTCAACTCGATCCGAGCCTCCGTTCGAACGTTATGGCGAGACATACAAACAAAAAAAAAAAAACAAAAACAAAAAACAAAACCAGTGACTAATTTTTCCGGCAGAGTCAAATGGAAACGCTCGCTTTGCTCGCTTAATAAACATTGAAATTCGGAAGTACTGAATTAACGTGATTTCCCATCCAGTGAATCATATTTTCTCGTACTGAAAAAGGTCACATTATTCAAAATTAATATTTTTGGCAATAAATGCACATCACAGTCCTTAAATCCAACATATTTGGATGAGCGAAGCGAAGACTTCAATTTCACTGATCCCTCAAAAAATTTAGCTCCAATGTTTTTTTTTTTTTGTAGTTTTGTGTGTTTGTTAGCTAACTACCAGGCAAACGGCATGTCCGATCTTGATGAAAATTGGAGGGGACCTTAAAAATATCTGAACTTAGAGGTGTATTGTTTTTGGGTACAATCGAAGAAATATTTCTCATGGATATCGTACTTTTATGATTTTTTTCGATTATTAGTGCGATATTTTCGTGACATTTGGGCCGATTCTGACCAAACGGGTGGGGCTACAACGTTCATATTTTACATGGGCATTAAGATTATGGTACTGTAGTACCTTTTGAAAGAAAAAGTTGAAAAAGTTATCCAGAATCCATAGAAATAAAGGTTTTAATATGAGTTTTTTTAAAATGTATAACAATAATTAACAAGTAACTATAGAAACTTGACAACAATCACCTACAATGCGTTCATAAAGCAATCTTCGGGCCTACAGATATTTGACATTTTAATAACCCTAGCAATTAGTACTTTATAAAAATTATTCTAATTTAACAAAAATGATTTTGCAATGGAACTTGAAGAAGTAAAGAGATCCCACGCACACTAAATTTTTTTTTAAAAAAAAGCTCATCCATCAACGCGACGGGACTTAAGCGTTTTCCTAGGAAAGTCAAAATCAAAGCATTCCGTCATAAACAAATGCTTCAAATAGCAAATGCAATATGAGATTGGTGGAGGTGCCGGGTAGAGTGAGAAAAGTTTTAATTCCATAAGAATAGCATTGTTGGTGGAGGTGCCGGGTCCTCAATTCTTGATTAAATTTTTCTACGTAGTACAATGTACATCTAGTTTAAATACAAAGGGTAGTGTTATTATTGTGATATTTTTGGATGAGCGTAGCGAGCGAAGCGAGTGAAGCGAAGACTTCAATTTCACTGACCCCCCAAAAAAATTAGCTCGGGTGTTTTTTTTTTTTTTTTTTTTTGTTTTTTTTTTTTTTTTTTTTTTTTTTGTTTTTTCTTTTGTTTGTATTTTTGTCTGTTTGTTCGCTCTCTACCGGGAAAACGGCATATGCGATCTTGATGAAAATTTGACACGACCTTCGAAATCTCTGAACTTAGACTTGCTACGTTTTTGGGTACAATCGAAGAAATATTTCTCATGAATATCGTACTTTTACGATTTTTTTCGATTTTTAGTGCGATATTTTCGTGACATTTGGGCCGATTCTGACCAAACGGGTGGGGCTACAACGTTCATATTTCACATGGACATTAAGGTAATGGTGATGTATTGCTTTTTAAAAGAAAAAGTTGAAAAAGTTAGCCAGAAGCTACAGAAATAAAGCTTTTAATATCAAGTTTTTTAATTTTTAGTGCGATATTTTCGTACCATTTGGGCCAATTTTGACCAAACGGGTGGGGCTACAAACGTTCATATTATACATGGACATTAAGGTTATGGTGATGTAGTACCTTTTAAAAGAAAAAGTTTAAATAGTTAGCCAAAATCTATAGAAATAAAGCTTTTAATATAAGTTTTTTACGGAAAATAATACCAATTGACAAGAAACAATAGAAACTTGACAACAATCACCTACAATGCGTAGGCAACAAAACAAAGCACTTGAAAAAGTAAAGATATCCCACGCAAACTAAAAACTTTAAAAAGCTCATCCATAAACGCGGCGGGACTTTAGCGTTTTAATAAGTTTTAAAATTTATTGTTAATTACCTCCTTTTATTTATCCCATTCTATATAAATGAATTGAAGGTAAGTATCGATCAAAACCATGGTGGTATATATCTTTTAGGTGATTTCACTTGCGTATCCAGCAATGCTATTTTTGTGGTCGCTTAATGCACGCAGTTCAGACGGAATCCGCCAGGATCGCGACGTGACAGGTGGTAGTCACGTGACGAGAGAGTCGATAAAGAAGTTTTTCCAAACTTCTTTATCGACTCTTATACCTCGAGAGATGGCGGTGTGTATACACTTTATTGAAGGCCGTGCATTCAGATCCGTAGGCGGAACATTCGAATTTCCGAATTGGAGCCATCTGATTGGTCCCCAAGGCCGCCATCTTGTAAGTTCTATGTCACGTGACTACCACCTGACATGTCGCGCATTCTGTCGGCGACCGCCTGCACTGCGTGCATTAAGCGACCACAAAATTCTGGCAGTGAAATCACCTAAAGATATATACCACCATAATCAATACTGTTACACTTAAGGAATGCACATTTTAACCTTAAAATATGAATTTACACCTAGTTTTCCTATTGTTTCCAAAATGTATACATCCTCTATGTTATGTTTATTAAATATAATTTCAGTCTATTATATTTAAGTATAAGTAAGTAAATATAAATAAATGTAATTTATTCAATATTTAATTATAATTTGGTTTTACCGCGTAAAAAACTTAAATTTCGTTTATTAATATTGGTATGTGTTTTTATAGAAATCAATCCAGAAATAAAAAAATATCTCTGCTTTATTGGTGAATTCCTGCGAATGTATTGTGAATCTGTGTCGGACTAAGCTGAAAGTTGGACAACAACCAGCCAGGGACAAAGCACAAAGTTGCGTAGCTAGTTCTACAGTAAGTCATGGTTACATTCAGATTCAAATACAATAAGGTCAACATTTGAAATTATTATTTTGACATTTCGTGGTTCTATGGTTCCCAGCTGTCAACAACACACAGTCTCAATAGAATTCAAGTGTAACTTGTTTTAAATCACAAATTTGATAAAATTTATTTGTGGATTGTTAAAAAGGTGGAGTAAATTATTTCTTAACGCAAGCACGGGCTATACGGATTACTGATTGCTCTTTTTCCTATTAAAATAAAATCGATCTTTGGTTGGTTATCGCTCACTCGTCGATTGCGTCGGGGCCTACAGGGTTGGCTTGGTCGCTTTGATTTACTGTCCCCCACTGAAAATCAGTTATAGAAGTGAGTGGGTAGACTCTTAATACTTATTTATTTATTTATACCCTTAGTGGGGAGAGAAGCAACCGAAATAAACAGATAAATTAGGATATACTAATAAAACCTATTATAGTGTCGATCAGTTTTGGTGGTGGTTCCAAGGTAAACAATGCCCTTTTTGAAGATTGGAAAGCAAAAGTAACTTGCGATTGACATGCGTTTTTATTGACATTGCCGTTCAACATGGCTTTCCAGAAAGTTGGAATTTATAAATTCCCCCCCTCCATCACTGGGAGTTGAACGCTGGAACACGCTTGGTAAGCTTCGCTCCCTATGTTTCGGTGGATCGCTAACCAATGACAGATGGTAGAGCCTACACGAGAGAAGAAGAGCTTAGCATGTAGTTCATGTTTGAAACAATAGAATCAGCGCACTTGAACATTCCACCTTCAATCTACGTCTGTCTCCCCCTCCTCCCCCCCCGCGCCCTCCTCCCACATGACCGACCACCAACTACCGAAGCTTAGTGACGATCACTATAGTTTAACAAGGTAAACAGACCCACGTACAGAGCGCTCTAGCGGGAAACACCGCTGTTTAAAACGAATAGAATTAGATGTGATTCACAGGTTCTAAGCTTATTGCTACGAACTTAATGCGCTTTGATATTAACCTTAATTTGTTTGTAACTAATTTTTATCAAACGGTTATTTATTTGTATAAATTTATATAACGTCTATCCAATTCAGTTAAAACTGATTTACAAAGGAGGAGATCAACTGGTCAAGATAAAGCGTTTCCCTATTGGGTTCGGGGTGTTTCCCAAGTTTCAAAGCTAGGATTTTAAAAATCTCGAGAACGAACAATATTGAAAACAATACAGAAATTGAAAAATCCAACACGACCAAGATTTTGCAACCCAGGTTTGGTTGAATTTGTTATTCCTGGATTATCTCTTTATTTATGGAACCTAAAAAAATTAGAAAAAAGTTTTTTTTATACTTATTCATCAAACAAACATGCCCATTAAGAAATTTTGTTGAAACTTTTTTAATTTTTTGAAAAATTTAGGATTTTGAATATGTACCGCAATTTCCAACTTTTTTTATTTTAAAAAAAGATTTTAATTCAAGAACAAGCATCTTAATAAATAAAAAATAAAAAATAAAATTCAGATAAAAAAATAGTAAATTTATAATTTTGTCTGATTATTATATATTATTTTCAAAAGTATACTATTTTCAATTTTTTTTTACACAAAAGGAGTTTAAAAATTATTTATAATTAATATATATAAAATAATATATAAAAGAAGATTGATAACAGATTGGTGGAAAGAGTACATAGTATGTATGTGAAGAATGTGAGTTGCGTGGAAACTAAGGATGGCAGAACGGATTGGTTTGAAGTCAAGACAGGTCTTAGACAAGGGAGTGTACTGTCACCGATGCTCTTCAATATAGTACTCGACGAGATATTGAGGAAAGCGGAGAGGGTGGGCCAGAGTCGTCTAGAACCTTAATATATGCTGACGATATACTCATATGGGGGAAGTCATGGGAAGAGGTACAGAAGAAAGTGGAGAAATGGAATGAACGTACAGAAGAATTTGGACTAGAGATAAGCATTGACAAGAGTGAAGTGATGGTTATGGGGAAAAGTAAGAAATCTGGGAATAGGAAAAAGATTGTACTTCGAGGGGAAGAACTAGTAGAGACACATATGTTTAAATACCTGGGCAGCATAATCTCCGACGATGGAAAAATAGACGCGGAGATTGCAAGGCGTACTGGTATCGCTGAGAGTTTCTTCCAGTTAGTGAGGAAACTGCTTTGGAAAAAAGAAGTGCCAAGGAGATGCAAACTTTTAATATACAAAGCATATTTTGTACCGGTACTCACATATGGTGCAGTGACATGGCCAGTTGGGGGTAAAGAAGAGAGACAAATTCAAGCTGCAGAAATGAAATTTTTAAGGAGTGTAATGGGAGTTACGAAGATTGATAAGATGAGGAGCACGAAGATAAGGAAAGAGCTAGGAGTAGAGAGTTTAAACTTTAAGCTAGGGAAAGAAAGGCTGAGGTGGTTTGGACATATGAAGAGGATGCAGAAGGACAGGATCCCTAAGGTACAGTATGAAGAAGATGCAGGAAACAAACAGAGAAAAAGAGGGAGGCCCAGACTGAGATGGGAAGAAGTTATAGCAATGGATTAGAAAAAGAGAAATGCAGCTGGAGGAAGGATTAACCAAAAAGGGAAAAAATGGAACAAACTGGTGGAGGTCCCTGAGGAAGAAGACAGAGGAGAGGAAGAAAGTGAAGTTGATGACGCAGAGGAAGAAAAAGATGATGTGGGAGAAGCGTCAGGCATGGCTAGCCGGCTTCGATAACCCCGTGGAGCCAAGAATGTGGTGGGACCCTCCCACCCCCTACCCGACTTAGTTGGAAATAGGGTTTGATATATATATATATATATATATATATATATATATATATATATATATATATATAATATAATATATATTATAATTATTATCTACAAGGCGTAAATATTATCCTATGTGAACGTGTGAGCTCTATGAGCTCAGGAG
Source organism: Sweltsa coloradensis (assembly GCA_024449915.1). Lineage (NCBI taxonomy): Eukaryota > Metazoa > Arthropoda > Insecta > Plecoptera > Chloroperlidae > Sweltsa > Sweltsa coloradensis. Next base: position 107,481 of record JAMZAV010000078.1, read on the forward strand.
CAGTAGGACTCAAACGTTCGTCAGGCTTATAGTGCTATTATCCTATCCATGTTAATGCTATACCACAATCAATCTGAGGGGTCCCGTCAGTCAATAAAGGGTAATACTTAAAATATAAACGTCCCCTATGAGAGTGTTTGGCGTCCAACCAAATTGTTTTAACTGTAGTGTTCATGTTAATGATTAGTGGACCATAAAAACGTAGAAATTTTAAGAAAGAAAAGGTTAAAAATAAAATATTGCTCAAAGCGCAATGCATTTTGACAATTCAAATAAATTACCTTTATTTTCATCATCCTTTAAATTTTAAACTAACAATTCCCATTCGCACGACAAATTTTTAATACACACTTGAAACGTAAGGTTAAAAATGTCGTTTAAGCCCGTGTGAATATACACCTGTTTTCATACAGATGGTCTTTGCAAGTGACAATTTGACACCAACCATACTTTGTCGACTTAGTAAATAATTACTGTGTAGTTATTAATTAGTCGAAAACGGCTAAAGCCTACCTTTGATGTGGCGCTCCCACTAAAAGCACTCATCCGTTTTCAAATATGATCAAATATTAATTACCTGTGCTAGCGCCGCAGCGCTAATACAAGGGAAAGATTATTTAGGCATTGAATTTTAAAGTTCAAACATACATCATAGGCATACACAGCCGTACAACCATATTATTGAGTTGTTAGGTTTCGCTTTGAATTTACGTAATATATTAGTACAGCAACAAAACAAATCACTCAAAACACATGTCTCTGCAAATACATACATTTTTCATTGGTAACATCCATTGCTTCTGAATCGTAGATACGTTACCCAAATCTGCACTTAAATTGTTTAAATTTTCGTAATTTTGATATCTTTTTTTATTATTATGACTTATTTTTTAAATTTAGCACTCAAGTGAGTCGAAGAATTAAAAATATATAATGCAAATAACCCGGTTGTTTTAAGCTTTTCCAACGGCTGGATCGTACCCAACGAGATATGTTGGTGTTTTCTGTTTGAAATACAGATCTCTGGTTGGTCATTGTTCACTCGTCGATGGCGTCGGCGCCGACAGGGTTGGCTCGGTCCGCTTGAAATTAAAGTCTCAACTGGAAATAATATATTATTATATAACAGCGGATGTATTTATTTTTAATTATTTAAACGTTACGTGTAGTAAATGTATCCCATCACTAATTTAGTGCTAAAAGTTGAGTTGTCCGTAATAATAAACACAGCCTTTTAACTTATTCTCCGTGGGAAGCTTTGGCTGCGCGGAATAAGTGACGTCGGTCGTTTACGGTCTGTTTGCATACATTTAGAAGAAGCTCGTAGTGATGCGGAACTCCCGACTACTTACGATTCTGACCGAGTAAATCCGAACGTCTGATCAAATTAGGTAGCAAGGAAGACAATAAAATACACAGTCTTTTATTAGGATGGTTAAGAGTAGTTCGGAGGCTAAGCTACCCCTGGATTCAGGGGCGATGACCTCCATTTAAATGCTGTTTCCACAATCAATTAGGGTAAGGTTGCTTTGAATGGACCACATTCAAGCTTTTATTTTTTTGGGAAGGAAATTTTCAAATTTTTTGTTCGTGACAATTACAGGTTATAGTTTCATATTTTAGCTTAACTTATATTAAGATATAATTTTAAAATAATGAAAACGGATATATAAATGAATATTTTTCTTATATATTGTAATCGGTCCAATTTGAGAGAAACTAGTCTCCTAAATTGGACCAGTGGTGCCCTTAATTGGACCTAGTCAAAAATTATCAAAATATCAAAAGTTAAGGTATGATTATGATTAAACTTTGATTTAAAATGTTATGTTTATGTATTTAACGTGAACTCTTCGAATTTTTCTTGGTTGGAATGCCATATAGACGTGAGCATTCATTTAGCCCACAATCTCAGTTTCGGAAGGCTGCCAGTGCTGTTAACATTTCATCTTGAGTCCATTAGCCATAGTTTCCTCTCTTTGCCATTCTTAAAATAAGGCATTGTGGTTAAAAATAATATTGTTTCTCTGAACTCAATTTTTAACAATGTAATGTAAATTTAATTGCTATTTCTTGTAGGCCTACAACAACCCTCCCCCCCCCCCCCCCCCCCGTAACTATGCCGGGCAACCTTGTTGATAGATGCTCTAGTTCTGATAAGCATGTAGAAAATGTGCAAACTTGTTAATCTAGGCCCCTAACATATAAAAGTGGAATTCAAAACTTCAGGTATAAAATAACCTTCACTACTGTAGGCCTACGTGTCTTAGTACTGATTTCGTTACTCCTGCCTCCCCTAGTAAATCAGGCAATACACCATTAAGAATGCTACATCCAAATTCAAATTGGTTCATAACTACACCGGCTTAAAATATCATTTAAACCTTGGTTGCTCTAATTGGACCAGTGGTCCAATTAGAGCCACCACGACTGGTTCAATTTAAGATCCTCGGAAATAATATGGTTGGTGAGGTATTGCCACGAGTTAAGTATTTGTATGCAGATATGTGGCTGTGGTAATAACGGCAGTCAATAGTGATAAATGAGTCATGCTAACGTAAATATAAAGAATCTTACATTTTCCATGCAGTGACCTTAGCAACGGCAGGGAGTTATTACATCAGCACAGCCAGAATGACTCATTACGCTTGTACATAGCCTTGGAGCGAGTCTCGCACTCCATGGTTCACCTGCTGGCTACTTCACTCAAATAGTACCAAATTTTGCCGTCCGATAGCGCCACTTGCTTCAACGGGCTGTGTTACAGCTATGGTCCAATTAAGGCGCTGGTTCAATTAGGGAAACCTTACCCTATAGTCGAGGAGTTGAGAGGTGGAAAAGGGAACGAAGAATGATGGTTGTTGAGAATAGTTGTCTTGTGTGGAAAACTGTATTCAGCAACATTCACAGCAAGTTCTAAGGCGTAATGTGCAAGGAAGAAATGCGAGTCGTTTCAACAGCCCACATATCACTCTCTCACACAAAGCTCACTGTCAAGGTCTAGTCCAAAGTATTGGATTTTGGTAAATTTTTTATGACTTACACCTTATGCGTTTTTTAGTTATTTCATTTATAAAAACCTTATTTTTTTAAACAGTCGTGTAAGTTTACAATTATCAAGCTTTTTTAAAGAGACATGCAAAAACAAATTATAAGGAGATGTATTATTACTATCATCAAAAACACCAAATGTGTTGCTGTTATTTTTGTAAGCTGATCATTAAATTGTGTTTTTTATTTTTATTTTTTATATGCAAGAAGAAAAAAGAGAGAACAATGGTGGAAACACCCCTTTACCCAACTATATAGTTGTTGGAATAAAGAGTAGCGATATATATAAAACGTCTATCCTATTCAGTTATAAAAACTGATATACAAAGGAGGACAACTAAATAAATCTAATTACAACAATGAACTATAGTTAAGTAAATATTTGAAATTTGATAGACAGACTTGCCTTGTTTAAGACCCACCTATGTTTTAATTAAAGTTGTTTGATAAATAGTTATCTTTGAATGTGCTTGTTTCACCAAAGTGAATGATTTCGTATGTTTGCGTACGTGCGCTAAGATAAATTGAACGCATCATTAAATCCATCTTTCAAATTCCCCTTCCACTCGACTTGTCACGTTCGTTAATGTTCCGCGAATGTTGTTCTTTCATTTAGCCCGACTTCTCGATATCGAACATCCACTTTACATTACTTCCAATTACAACGTTTCCTTCTCCTTCAATGATTAAGTTAGTTTAAAAAAATCCGTAGTCGTCCTTTCAGCTGGGTCATGAAGGCAACGAGCGAGTCGACTTTCAAGATCGATTGTTGACTTGTAAATTGGATGTAAGAAGGGCAAACTGGGGATTGAATTCGCTGGACATCTCTTGACTTGACTGGTTCAAATAAACAAGGAAAGTTAGGTAAAGAAGAAGAAGAAGAGAAGAAGAAGAAGAAGAAGAAGAAGAAGAGAAGAGGAGAGAACTACTCTCAAAGAAAATTCCAAAGTCAACTCAAGTTTTGAAACTGGGGAGTAAATAAAGTGTAAGTTTAGTGAGCCGAAACGAACATTCATTCTGAGAGTAGCAAACAAATTCGCGTCCAACGAGGACGTTCAATTCACGAATAAATTCCGCTATTTTCTCTTCAAAAGAGAAATTACAAGAGAAAATAAACATTACCCTTCTGGAAATGAACCACCCGTTGCCACTACCTTGACATTCATTGTCAACATTGTCACCATGGTAGTCTGATACTTGAGGGGGGAATTAAAACCCTCTACTTTCCTGCTGAGACTTGTGTTTTATTTTAAAACGGCGAGGACGCGATTCTTTAATAAGGAATCCTCGAGGTTGTTCTCAAGAAAACAACTTGTCCAATACTTTTTAATCGGAATTTTCAAACGTCCAACTTTTGGAAATCTATCGTCTTTGTGGTGTTTTTACGAACAATTCAAATCCAAAATTTTGTTACAAGAAGAAGAAGAAGAAGAAGAAGAAGAAGAAGAAGAAGAAGAAGAAGAAGAAGAAGAAGAAGAAGAAAGAAATACAAATATGTGATACAACAAATCCCGTAAATCGAAAACTCACCTCATAAGTGGTTCACAATTATTAATATTTCACTTAAATTTACAATGTCTGTAAACTCCAGTTGAAGCATAGGAATTATGATTAGAAAAAGCTTTAATTTAAATATCAAGTTTTAAACTTCATATCCCATTACAGAAAATAAATCTACATATGCATACGATTTTTTAAATATGTTTTGCTTGCTCTCTATCGGGAAACAAAAATATTTTAGTATTTTATAATAACAAAAATGGCCAATTTAGCCAATAACCGAAAATAATTTTTTAATTTTTAAAATGAGAAATTAAAAAAATACTGACGTGAAGCTCCTCAAAAGCAAGAGTTTTTTTTTACTCTTTCATTTACAGTGGTTAGCGATGTTGACCACCAACTAGCTGATTTTGTGTACTTTAATGCATGGTGGTTAGCATCAATAACCAACTTTCTACGGAAAATACAGACTTCACTCCATACTACAGTTCTTTCACCAAACTTTTTCAGTCCCTGACAAAGATTTTATGGACAATACAAAGAAGCAGAGTATAAACAATGATAAAAACGAGCGGTTTCATTGAATGTCCCGGAACTTTGGTTAATTCATTACTAGAGATAGAGTTGAGATAAAATTTAAAAAGAAATGTTAAAAAAGAAATTAATCCAAAAATTTGTGACCGCTAATTTCGATTTTACAACCATTACAAAATTTAACAACTTTTTTAAAAACAAACCCGATTTAAAAAAAAAGGAATTTTATCAAAATGATTAATTTTGAGTAAAATTTAAAAATTATTTCCGTTCCTGAAAGAGTTAAGTAGCATTTCTTACGTGCAAAACGCTCTTTGGACGTTGACGGGATGGTATGGAAAGAGGCGGGGGGGGGGGGATACAAAAAGGCCGGGACGTCCAGGCTATAAATGTGTGTAGAGGTTGATGGTTAGCCCATCATAAATAACTAACGACTTCAGATGAACAACTTTAAAACCGACGGTGACTTTGTTGCGCGCGCAGACGTCAGACCTCTTGGCTGCTCAATACGACACTATTTACATTAGACGGAAGCTCGACGCACCCAAATACACTTGTCAATGTCACTTGTATATTGAGCAATAACTGAGGCTCGCTCCATCTCTCATCGTTGACAAAACTTTGTTACCTTGAGTTGTATTGTTATAAGTATTGTATTAGTGACGTTTATATCATCAAACATTCGTTTAGGTAGATTGTAACGGTTTGATTCTCACGACTAAGCACTAACACTTACGGTTGGTTTTACATCAGTTAATTTAACACTTTGAAACCAGAACGATCCAGCACAGTTCATTAAGAAGTTCATTAACTTTTAATTATTTACTAATGAATACTTCCACAAAGTTATAAATGGTAGCTTATATAAGTTTACTTACTTCTTGATCTACATTTACAAACTTCTAAAGTTATCTTGGAAAGATAAACAAATAAACCCCCATCTAAAGTTGAAGTGTTTTGGTGGAGGTTCCGGGTTATAAAATATTCCATTTCTGAGTCATGTCTAGCCACGCCCCCTTGAACCCCAAGGTCAATTAAGTCTACATCATCCTTGTTGGAGGCAATATCAACAAAAATATCGTGTTAAACGGAGTCTATGTACGGTTATAGGCTCAGCTTTCAATACTGAAGGTCCAGGGTGCGATTTCCGCTTTAGGAAAGAGTTTTTTTTAACTTTTGATATGGTCTAAGTCCATCAGTTCTTGGCTTCTTCTTGTATAAGCGGTAAATTTTGAGCCGTCCTTGCAACAAGGCAACTTACAAAATTCTAAGGTTTTTTCGAATTAGTCATGTTGATTCTGGAATCGTGTCCAGCTTGATTGATCGGTGTTTCCTACTTAAATATGCCGGTCTCTAGTTGGTCATTGTTCGCTAGTCAATGATGTCGGTGCCTACAGGGTTGGCTTGGTCGCCTTTAATTTAATGTCCACAAATGAAAATCAGTTCTGTAACTGAGATCGTACACTCTAATTGCGAATTTATTATTATTTTATTTTTATTTGATCGTCAGACGTGACATACGTACAGAATGGATGACAGAAAAAAGTGAAACAATGGAATATTTCGCTCCATAACACATTACATATTTTTGTTATTAACTTAATTATGTTTTTATACAGCTACGAAACCTAGCCGACCACGGCCCATACTTCAGCATAATCAGCAGTGCTAATAACGAAACTATTATCAGCGCCCTGTGACTCTGCACATAACATGTTTCTCATTTTCCATTTAATGGCCCATTAAGGGCAGGCAGGCCAGACTTGCTACGCTTGCAAGTCCAGTTGGAGTCCATTCACTTGTGAATAAATGAAATTGAAATAGCAATTATCGTTAGTTGGCGGTACAATCAATAATCCCCCCCCCCCTCCCTCTCTAGCGCAGAACAAGCAGAAGCGTGAACTCTACTAAGGGCGAGCACTGCGATGATAAAATATGATTGACATTATACCAGTGATGTTTTTCACGAGGTTCATTGCTACTTAATATGGAATTGTACTTTGATTTTTATTCTATTCAAGTAGCTACGATTCAACAATCAAAACACAAAAATGTTTATTTTTGTGTACTGGGTAATATATTAAGAAATTTTAAAAAACTTTAAATTAAGTTTACTTTCTTTTCCCATTCTATAATTAATTATTAAATAGTACATTGTAAATTGACGACTTAAATTGTACCCGCCTCCTGACGTCACGAGGCAACATGGCGGAATTAGTTGGTATAAATCCTCATTTCGCAAGTTGACGCCTGCTTCACGGCGCAACACTTATCACGCTCTAACTTTTATTCTATTCATTATTTGGACAATAGTTAAATGAATAATATTTAGCAAATATATCATTCTTTGTAACAGCGATTATTTCGATTTTTTGACACAGTCGTTGGCTTGTTATAACAATGTACGCATCATACATGTGAAAATTATCAATGACTAAAGTTTTCTCAATAATTTATTTGACAAAAAACTACTGATCGGATTTCGACAAGACATCTTTAAAAATATGCATCAGACTCTTAAGACAAGAAATAAACTAACTTTCTAGATAGAAAGTGCACTGAACGAAACTTTGCAGCATAGAGTAATATGCAGGGTATGTGTTTTTATCTAAAATACGCACTCTTGACGTGCGGATGAGCCGTGAAAAAGTGCACGCTGCATATTACTCTATGCTGTAAATTTTCGTTCAGTGCACTTTCTATCTAGAAAGTTAGTATATTTCTTGTCTAAACAGTCTGATGCATTCTTACAAAGAATCCTTGTCGAAATCCGATGAGTAGTTTTTTGTCAAATTAATTAATGAGAAAACTTAAGTCATTGATAATTTTCACTTGTGTGATGCGTATACATTGTCATAACAAGCTAACGACTTTGTCAAAACAATCGGAATAATCGCTATTACAAGGAATGATATGTTTGCTAAATATTATTCATTTAAGTGTTGTCCAAATAATGAATAGAATAAAAGTTAGAGCGTGATAAGTGATGCGCCGTTCAGCAGGCGCCAGCTTGTGAAATGAGGATTTATACCCAATACTAGTCACGTGACCTATCGATCGTTTTAAGCTCCGCCCATTTCGAGTCGTCAATTGTTGACAAGACACTTGCGGGTAGTATATAAATAGATAAGGTTGTTGTAGACTTTAAAATTAAAATCCATAATAACTTTTTAAAAACTCAAACAAATTGTCCTAAAAAAAGTATTCTAAAAATAAATCACGAACACTCTTCAACTTGGATCATCATTGGATTATTGGATAATCTCAATAAGGGTGAACGAGGGCTTTATTGTCATTGAATTTAACAAACTGAAAACTTTTCAAATACAGGTTTGTTATTATATTTATTAATTATTAACATCAATATTTTTCAGTTATAAATCCGACTAATAAATCATTTATTTGCTCAAGGGTCGAACATAATAAAGCCAGGAGGTTTTTACTTATTTTTAAATTGAAAATTTGAAAACTTGTTTTTGCTTGATTGTTTTAGCTGACAATCAAATTCTTTTTTTAATATTAGGATGTTGTAATGGCTGGCATTCTGGTTATGACATTTAGCCAATATTGACTGACACAACCATTTTAATAGCATTTGTGATATGTAGATAAATACAAACTTTTAATACAGGTAAAAACTGGTCGTGATTGAAAATGTCTTGGTATATTTATTGATTTTAGACAAAAGGTATTACTTTAAAATAATCGGCATAAATTTACAAATTATAATGGTTCGTATTTCAAGTACGTCAAAAATAATAACACAAATACAAATAAAAATACATTAGTTATTGACGTGATTTAAAATTCGGGAACAAAATTTATATTAGAATTACATTAACGTTTTAAATTATGCATTTGTTTGTGGATGCATGTTACTTATACTTTTATTAATGAAACTTGGACCACAAAATCTTAAACATTGGTAAAATAATTTATTTTTAGCATAAAAACTTCTTAAGCTAATAAAACCATATACACGTTGTTTTAACATTAGTTTTCGAACTAACACCGAATACGGGCAGGATGTTTTGTTTTGAAGTTAAATACGATGAACCCACTCTTCGTGCTCACTCACCTTTGGTGGCGATTATTTCAAGCATGGATTGTAGCTTACCTGTAACAAAGAAAATACACAATTAGACTCGTATTGATCACGCAATATTTTCTTTTATAATAGTCCTATTAACTAATGCACACAATACTATTTTAAATGGTAGAATAAATGTTTTGTTCTGGCTGTTGATTTTGCTGGATCATAGTTAATAAGTTAGCAGTACGATAATTTAAAACACCTACAAAACTCTTTAAAAATTACTTTTAACAACAAGTAGACCATCGAGAGTATTCGACTCTGATTCGGGAGGTTCCAGATTCAAATCCCGTCGAGACCCGCAATCCTCCTGAATTTTTTACCCGCTGTTTTCCTCGTTCGTTAATGCGAGTGCAAGAAATTGATTCCTCTAAAAATCCTTCAGACATACATTCACAATTGCCCTAGCTTCAGTGTATCCAGACACCTGAAGATGGGCATGCATTGCACACTGGGCAGGCTTCCTATCCGACGAAAAATTATCATTACAACAATAAGTAGAAGACTGTTTTTTAAAATTTTTGTTCTCTTTTGTTTTTTTCTAAATCGAAGTCATTAGTTTACCAGTAGAATTTACAACACCAACTAAACTCTTTTTTTTTTTAAATGAACTCTCTAACTACACCGAGTAGACATGTTCGTATGTTTGTTGAACAGTTTCAAAAGCTACTCACACACACGAACAGAGGTGCGGCTGTCACGTCCGCATAGTTTTGACTTTGGTCCACTCTGAAACTAGGTCCTTCTAACTGTAACACATTGCGGGGACATCCGGTTGGCCGGATATTAAGCCGTGTGGTCTAACTCAACCTTGTTTCCTATTGGTCGAGGCGAGGGAAGTCGGTGTTTACCGCTAACCGTGTCAAACGCCGCGAGGAAGAGTGGTCTGTCTTCCACATAGTACACCCACAACTACATATGAGGAAGAGTGCTGGGTGACAGGGTGTCTCCTACAGTCTCGTACGCTCTACTTATAAATTAGCTACTAGTATTTTATTTTAAGACTTATCTAGTATTAACAATATCCTTTGGAATAAATCAAACATTGTTTCTTTGTAATTATTTGCATTAGTTTTAGCAGTTGTGATATTTTTGGTTTTAGGGTGTGTCTGAATTATGGTCCAAGTCCAGGTGTAGGTCCAAGTCCAACTCAATGTTAAAGTGCTTTACTAGCCTACAGTAGAGCTGCCTGCCGGGCAAAGTCAACACTACCTAAAGTTAGGTTAGGTGTGCATTCGAGAGTCCTTTGTAAAGTATTTGTTTATTAAAAGTATTTGTACATCTAGTAAAACCAATTAAATACGTGATAAAAACAAACAAAACTTAAATGTTTACCTTTATTTAACAATGCATTCATTTATTGTTTCTCTCGTTGTCGCAGACGGCCATTTTGAATCGGACCTAAAACGAGTGTACACTTTCGATTGCTCGATCTATTTGTCGACTTGGACCAAGAATGGACCTAGACTTAGACTTTTCAGACAGTACTTTACACGCCATCGACAGATAATCAGTACCTAACTACGTTGTTAGACGTGGACTTGAATTTGGACCTAGACCTGGACCTGGACCTAGACTTTGAATAATTTTCAGACACACCCTTAGAATCACTATAAGTATTAGAATATATATAATTAGGTTTTAGCATGGAGTTAATATTTGTATTAGATTTAATACATTGTTATGCATTACTTATATCATATTGTATACTTCATAGTTCATATGTTACTATACTGTGTACCAATACATGTAAATTATAGAGGTTGGCTACACTTAAAGGGGCTTCATAGCCCTATGTAGCACGCCTTTAAGCCAATAAATATCAAATATCAAAATAGATAGTACGTGGAAGAGTGTGGCTCACTGGGTGTCTGTCCTTGTAAGAAAAAATGTCTTTCAAATTATTATCAACTTAAAATTCAAATTTTTGTCGGGTCATTTCGCCGTGTCGATTATTTATTTAGTTTGATGTTTCAGCCCAAAATGTGAGGTTCGAATATTGTGTGTGTTTCATTGTTTTGTTAGTTTTTAGTTATTTTACCATTTTTTTATATAGATGATAATATTTCAAAACAAAACTTTCGCTGCCCGGAATATTAAAATTTAAATCATTTTGAGTCAATATTTCTAATTTTTCACATTTCAGTTCAAACTGTGTGGACTATCTTAACAAAAATGGAAAAATAATAATCGAGACATAATCGAATTTAAATCATTTAAATAAAACGTCAGACTAAACATTAAAGTTGACGTCCGTTTAAAATATGAGAAATTACAATCAGCACACTTGAATGTTTTTGATATGAGAAATGTTCTTTTGCATTTAGTTCTCCTAGTACCACCATTAAGATAATTTCACACCATAGAACGAAGAACTAAAATTTACATGTCCCCTAAGAAAAAAAAATAACTAAATATTTAACAGTGTGAATTCTGTCCAGTGTAAAGGCGTCCATTACTGCGTTTGCTAAGGTTAGTTAGGCGTTGTTTTACATAAATACATAACTTGAGGCTAGAATTAGCGTCAAAAGTGTTGCTAATTTCAGCTGCCGGATGTTCTTTCCATCATAATGAAGTGTGTACTCAGATTCTGACACGGCATATAACACGATGCTAGGTTCACGTCGCTCGAGTTTAGTTTATCATCATCACGTGACAGGTTTCGTCAAGAACAAACAATTGTGTCAACTTTACACACATTAGGTGAAGTGCGCGTTTTTGTTCTATCTAACAAATTAATTTATGTTTGATTAATTTTAATTTAACTTAAAGCAATTCGATTCTTTTGAATCACATATATTTAAAATATAACGCTATCTTGTATTTTTATTGTACATTGATCATGTTACTTATTGACTTTGAAAACCTCAATACAGTAATTTATTTATTTTATGTGCAATATTGTAACGATCGGCTGTGAAGGAGAATATCCAAATTAAGTGTCATCCTAAGTAAACTTGCCATCAAACTTCAATTTGTCTTACATATTGTCACGTTTTATATGTTCGTAATAATTTTATAAAGTTCTTTTAGAGGGGTGACGAGGATTGCCAAGGTGTGCCCATTTAGATAACGATCCTCATGTATTGTCACCTTAAGGAGAATCATGTTGAAAAAGCAAGTACAGGTGTTGGAAAAAAATTAAGAAAATGTAATTTTAAAATCTTCCCCCTTTGACCACTAGTATCATGCAAAGCATTCTGTTTTATCTTCGTTGAAGGACAATGTCCACAAAAAACTGCATACCAATCGGAGGTCATGTTCGGTCTATATCGTGATACGTGACACGTGACATATGTACAGACGGACAGACAGAAAACTGATACATGAAGGAGAGCTTCCTCCCTAATAACGGACGATCTACATATGCCTCAGTAATCAGTTCTGGTGTTACATTTCGAATTTCGATGAGCAAAACTCGAATGTCAACGAATGTTGAATTGAATTTGGGTCGAAATTTATTCAATACCTTCAAAAGAATTCCGATATTTATTTTTTCCCTCTTGGCAACTCTGCTCTTGGTTCGCAGATGTTTCCGGACGTGTCACGTGTTCGAAATATCAACACCATTCCTCCATCGGATCCATCCCTGATTGATGCGTGGAGTGTGGACGATGCTGAAAGAACGGGCTTGGCTCACGAGAAACAATCAATCATAAATCCTCGATGTAACGTTTTAAATTTCAGACGCCTCTTTGGTTTTTAACCAACACAATTTGTGGGCAATTTGAAGGCTCTTTTAGTGCAGGAAAAACATACATAAGGTGACAGTGAATAATTATTGTTCGGCGTTACACTTTTAATTTTTTAGTCATAAATACGGATCTAAACGTTTATAATTATCTGGAAATTGTCAAAGATCATTTGGCATCCATAGCTCATATTTCATGATGATGATGATGATAATTTTTGTAGCTTAACGTCTCAAAGTAATGCGCTAAGGCTATTCGAGACGATGGGTGGTGATAGATGACAATGAAGGATAATTACAAAAAAAATGTCTTACACGGGATTAGAACCCACGTCCTCGTAGAGTCATGCGCTTCGTATCTTAACACACGGTTAGGGCAACCGTATGTACTACCGCGGACGGCTTCATATTTCGCATACAATATAATTATTCGTATTAATCATATATATTAAAACCTAAGCCTTATTTTCAAACTCGAACGGCAATTGTTGATCTTTATTGACAACTTTGTATATATAATAAATCATGCTAAATCTTATCGATATTAATTCATAACTTGAAGAAAAGACCCTTTGGGCTAACATTTGCTTCCTTCAGTAACGTGCAACAACCATAGCGCTGTGTAAGAGTTTTTGAATTTAATCAATTTCTCGCTGTCGGCCGATAAGTTGTCAATAAATGTGTAAGGCTGAAATTTGTATCTCGCTGTGGCATTGAGCAAAACGTTATGGCACGAAATGATAAACAATCGAAGATAAAACAGACTTGCCCGCCTTGTTATTAATACCTACAAACACTCCCGGCAATAGCGTGCTACTTTTAAAATGTGAAAAATTAACTAACTTTGTCGGAAATCGAACCCAAGACCATTCAGCGCCAGGCCAACACTTTCCTATTACACTATGTCGACAACATAACGTTCGATACGCCGTAGTCTATGTTAGAATACATGGTAACATACTACTAAATAAAAACACAATAGTTACCACTAATTTGTTTGCAACGTAAAGTCAAGGTAAACTGTCGTCCACGTGGTAGTAAACAGGCAATCAGGTCTACGTTGATTCTTTAAATCACGATTGAAAATTGTTTTTTTTTTTTATATAACAGTCTAGTACAGCACAAGTACCATTTTACATAGACAATCCTAATATAATATATAAATAAAGTAAAAATTAAAAATCATTAATATACCTACAAATTAACAAATAATTATATGGTGATGAACAATAAACAAATATATCAAAATTATAAGTGCAACAAAACATAAGAGTAAATAATGTTCATGAAAATATTAAACGGAATGTGTTTATAAAAGAATAGAGGGGGAAATGCTAATGACCTTCAACTGCAGTCCAATCACGGATTGATTTTTTCAAAAGAATTAAAATCAGAGAATATGTCGAACTTGGTAAATTAGGTAAATTATTATAAAATGAAGGTAAAGATTAGTCCATACTGACAACTTAACTTAACGATATCTCAGATGAAACATCAATGTTTACATATTGTCTCTCCTCCCTGCCTCGAGAACAAGATATTTGTCGTTGCTTCGCCCGGTATTGGTAGACCTGCTTCCAACACGACAGCTTAAGATAAGAGAATCTTACATTGCTTCTGAGCACGTGATAGGGCTATTATTTGACAGCTCCGGTCTGGCCCTTGAACACAAAGCCTTGTCATTAAGGGTATTACACACACGCCAACAAATGATTACTAGCCATCAGCATTAAATTACGTAACGTTTCTGCATTAGCTCAATGGTTGTTGATTTCTATAAGGATACTGCTTACATTTTCAGGGAAATATAAGTATAAAATATTCCGGATATTTTTCTTAATTTGAGTATTAAGCGATTTTATAATATCAATCGAAGCATTATCGATTTATTTTATGAAACTGATCGTTTTCCGAACAAGTCACGCATTATTAATCATGTAACGATATTGATTAAATTGCATTGACGTGGGCCAGACGAAAATATTATTTTTTAACTTAAATTTACAGAGTTCAACCAAAAACTTGTTTTGATATTTATAATGTATGAGCTGATAAATGTTATGTAATCGTTGGTATTTGTTTCAATACCAATTAGTTAATATATAATAAAATAAAGAACCTTTATTGGTCTCTGCAGCCAGAGCTGTTGCCTTGCGACACAGAATAACAATCAATTGATAAAATAATTACATTGAAATAAAAAATTTACATTTAACAAACATCTAAAATATAACCTACTTACTATAAAAGCGGTTTCTAAAAATACGAATGGACCATCGCAGAACACATACAACAATCTCATCCCTCAAACTACTTGTAATACAAAATTTTTTCCTTAAAGATTAAAAAATAATGGAATTGTCCCCCTTGCTCCTATCATTAGCCCTGTTACACTTATTGTGTTTAAATCATAATGGTCTTTGTAATAGTTCACAGTCGGTTCATAGATGCCTCTTTTCTCGAGTTCCACTTCCTCTGCGTGTCCCTTTAAATTTAAATAAAAAATAAATAAAAATAATAATAAAAAAAAATTTAACAAAATTTAAATTTTAAGTTTAAATAAGGATTTGTACTATTCCTGGGCGGTTTTTTTCTTATGTGAAAAAGTATATTAATTTTTAACTATCTATCTTAACTATACATTTACCTTATTTCATGCAAGTTTCATTTTAAAACAACTCATTTATTTTTTTACCATCATCAATTTAATCAATGAAACAAACAGCATTATTACCAACAATTACTTGATTTATTTTATCCAATTGACTGATGAGTCTAATCTTATCAGATGATTTATACATTTCAATAATTAAAACCTAATTTAAGTTTGATTCATTGGGTAAATTGATCATACAACAAAATTGCATCAGTTATTATTCAAGAGCATTCTACTTTTAGAGTAAAGTGGTTTTATCCCCTCGATGAGAGGGGGTCCTTGTTCTTGAACTAAGTGTATACTTCCCAACTCAGGTAATACACCCCGCCTCCATTTAGCCCCATCATACATTCCCCACATAAACTAATGCACAACGCACATTCTCAAGACTAACTACTTCATCCCATACAGAAACACGTTGAGTTCATTACCGTAACCATGGTCGTTATCACGGTCATTAACATTATAATCATCATCTCCCCGAGCGCATGCGAGATAATAACCCTTTCTTTCCTCCACCTGTACCGACGGGTTTTAATCCAGCCATACGTCTCGCTCAAAGGAGTTTTCTATTTTACTTCTTTCTTTTAGGTTCCAAGCAAGCCTTTGAGTTCGTTTAAACATTACTTTCCAGTTTAAGCTTGGAAAGTTAGAATTTCTTACCCATTGACGGCGGAGAAAATTGTGTTTGCTTTCAAGGGTATGCTTTAAGGCTAAGCTAGTCCCGTGGGCAATGTACCATTGTGGGAGATGACAATACTTTTACTTTGAGCTCATTCAAAACACACAGAAATACTTTCATTATGAATTGATACATCACAATGCTAAAGAAAAGCCCTATGGCATTTAAATAAACTGTTGTTTGAAATTGGTGGCATATTTTGATGCCACAACTATTTATATTATTTTATATGTTTTGCAAAAACGAAAATACATATCAAAGTACAAACAAATACAAAATATCCACAGTCAACTTTTCTTATGTACTACATTACCAACCCCCTTGTCCCAGGCCTGTACTATTACTAATTCACAAAGGATGACCAAATAATATCGAAATAACCAATTTAATATTTTAAACAACGTGCCTGTTAAATTTCTCATCACAGTCACAATGGCGAACGAACTATGCATATTTAGACAATAAACCTTAATAAATGGGATTACCACATACAACACACACTTTAAATTTGCTATGTGCTGTATTGCTGTATTCGTTTAAACATATAACATTCTTGCATATATTTTATACTACCATTTCTAAGAAAATAAATATTTTCATAGTTACTTCGAATACAATTTGGCACATGACTAATAATATTGTCAATAATTATTTGTATTCAGGAATATTATGAACAAAAATAAACACTTAATATTAAGTAAGCCGCTTACTCTGGGCTTTGGCCCGAAGCGTATGGCTCCACGAGAACATTTGTTCGAACCCCCCATACGGCACGTTCATTTTGTAATTGTTCTCAATCCTCATATATCACCACTCATCGTCTAAAATGGATAGATTGCAATAATAGAGATGTTAAGCAACAAACTTCAATCAGTCACCAACAATGCAGTTTGTTAATAGCTACACTCTGTGGTGATAATGGAGTGGGTTTAATTGCCCGACACAATATGTGCTGGATATTGATTTCTGCGAGTGAGCAAAGCTTGCTGCTGAGTTTGTTCACGTTCTGAATGTCAGCAATACTTTCCACCGGTTGTTAACTCGATCACGCAAGGTAAATTATTAAACTAACACATTACCCAGAACAAAAACAACGCTATATAAGACGAATGACCAACAACTCGGTAATAATCAATTCACCTGCTCTAACTATCTTTTTAACCTAACATTATCTTTTTTCAAAACAATTTTAATTCAATTTATCACTTCCATTAACTAGGTAATCAACATTAATTTTGTTACTTATACCTTTTTAAACCCTTTATGGTTATATTTTGTTCGAGATTTCTTATTCAAGTTTCTAGTTTTAATGACGAATTTCCTCACGTTCAAATCTATTTTTATTGTAATATATTATGGTTTACTTAATTTAATACAGTTTTCTTGCTAATTAAGTCAGCAATTGTTTCTTAATATATTTTAAAACTGAGTTTTCAATCTACAACATTTTGTGATTGTTAACATGTTTAAATTCCCAGAACACATAATAACCCGCTAAACAATGACGTACCATAATGATTTGCCTCCTTTGTAAATCAGTTATCTCTTTAGAGATTCAAGCTTATTCCCAAACACTGCAATAATTATGTGTTGAATTCCAGGTAAATTATTGGGCAATTATATTAAGTCCACTCGGCTCCGGTGCAACCTGGGGACTCCCTCCACTTACCGCATGGACCATCGTAATTGACCCTGATCTGATCTAGGGTACACTAATTGCCACTAATAGATACCTAGCCTAACCAATGGTTAAGCAACAAGTGTAAACAATTACTTTTGATTGTGAAATGTATTTACCTCGGATATGGTGCGTCTCTTATCACCACGTGTAAGCAAACTACTTTGGTATTGTTTACATTTATTTAAAAAAAACTTGCAATATTTATTCATTTATTAATTCATGGCCACCAACAACAGAGTTACCTCCACAAGTGCGATATAGTCTTTTACATTATATAAGTTAAATACTAAAGCACAAAAACAAAAATGATATAAAAAAACAAACAACATCTAAATAGGTCTACTCAGGTGCACAAAAGAACATTATACTAAACAAAATGCAAATAGAAAACAATGACGATTTCAATGTTATTCAACGTCAAGAACATATAAAGACGAACTTTTTCAAACATTGAAAATGTAGGTGATTTACGTTAAGATCTGTATTATGGATGACAACTAAATGGTTATACGTATGTTGGATCCGGTTAATTGGCAAATTACTAAAAATGTCTAGTCTGCTTCTTGCCAGATGGAAAGTCTCTAGGATTCGTGTTTGTCTTGCAGGATCATGAAAATATACTAGATCAAGAAGCTGAGAGTCAAAATTATTATGCAGAAGCTTATATAAAAATATTTTATCTGTCTGCTTGCGCCGATTTTTTAGAGATACTACATTTAAATATTTTCATAAAGTTGAATAGTTGCATCTCTGATAGGTAACATTGGTCTTGTAGCAGACATGCTTAACGAACTTCTGCTATATACGTTCAATGCTACGGATTTTTGTAATGTGATGAGGGTTCCATAGCATCCATAGCAGAGTTTGTCATGTAAACTCAATACAAACATAATAGTAACACATGACACAGTGCGTCACACATAATATATTTTGAAATAGTATAATTTTAAGGATATTGCTCAATATGGAGATTCACATTTCAACTAATTCATCTTAAATATCTCAGTACAGAAAAAGTCGTTCATGTTATAACTAAGTATCAAAACGATAGTATGTGAGAGCCAAAAACCAAGGAGGGAAGCTACTTAATCAACAGATTGTGGAAGAAAATACAAACAATTCTACTCCAGCATTCAAATCTCTTGGTGTAGGTGCCAAGTTGATAGAAATTACCATTTATAAAAGGACTAGACTCGCTCCCAGTCCTTATAAAGTCACTCAAAACATTGTGGATCATCATTGTTAAGAGGATGGGATAATCGCGAAATTAAAACACACAGCGAAATTACAGTTTGTTCGTGATATCTCGAGAACGATGCAAAATATCTAAAAACTAATTCTAAACTCCTATGTGGTTTTTGTGAGAACTAGTACGAAAAACCTGTAATATCGGGGGTTTTAATTTCGCGACTATCCCATCCTCTTAGGGCGG
This sequence comes from Sweltsa coloradensis, assembly GCA_024449915.1. Classification (NCBI taxonomy): domain Eukaryota; kingdom Metazoa; phylum Arthropoda; class Insecta; order Plecoptera; family Chloroperlidae; genus Sweltsa; species Sweltsa coloradensis. The sequence goes on from JAMZAV010000078.1 coordinate 126,801, forward strand.
TGTCATCAGAAAACACATGTCAATCGGAGGTCATGTTCGGTTTTTATCTCAAGACGTGACACACACTTAGACGGACGGACAGACTCAAGAGTGATTCTTCATCTTGATTCTCTTCTCAAGGCACCTACGTCACATCGGCGAACTATGCGCTCGTTGTAATTCAATTACTGCTCGTGTTGGTCACAGCGCCACGGTTCGTCGAGTCGCCACCGGAGCGCCACCGTCGGTGTTGACCCCTACATTGTTGTCAGAGGTCGCGCCGTTCAACAACGTTGCCAGATTGACTAATCAGGTTGTGCGTGGACGGTTGGTTAGCGCTGAGGTGAAGGAAGTCCTTTGTGTTTACATTGTTGTGTGTGTTTGTGTTTGTGTTGGTTGCTGTGGTCTGTGTGTATAAGGTCAAATGACCTTCAGAACGTGTGTCACGTGACACGATGACATGACCTCAGTGTTTGCGTTTTTTGTTGACATTACCCTTCACAAGGATGACACAGAAAATTCCTGGTAAAAATGTAAAAGTTAGGTTTGAGGCTAGCATAAAAAGTAATACATACACCCGGCACCTCCACCAAAAATCAAAATTTAATACACGACCAAAACGCATAATTTTATTTTTGTAATCTACGACTATCTGACCATAAAGTAGCATTTCTCCCTATTTTCGGAACCACTGAACCCATGAAGAATATATTAAACCAAATTAGGTTCATCATGAACCTTAGAAATTAGACTAACATGTTAGGTTTTAAGAGGGTATAGAACACATTAGGCACTTGGCAAATAGATATTCGCTTGGCCCAGAAACATCTGACGTATTTGAAACTTTGCAAAGATGTCAATAAATCGTACATGGACAGCCCTAGGGTCGTAGATTCTTAAAATATGGTCTCAATCAGCCACAAAAAAGTCACGAATATAGTCAATTTTGTACTTTTTAACAAAATCAAAATTGTGTAAATCATTTTTTTATTTTTTTAAACCAATTTTAGAAAAGTGTAACCGTAGAGCCATCAATCAGCCGAACGCAAAGGAATGTGGCTGTAAGTGTAACGCATGCCCAATCAATATCCTCTAAACTTCGTATATTTGTATAAAATGTGTCTTTGGGTGTCTTTCGCAAGTGTTGTTGAGTATGCGCGGGTTGGTATTGCGTGTGTGCGCGTGCGTGCGCGTGTGTGCGCGTGTGTATGAGATGTAACTCTAAACCTCTTCTACTGTTTTTCTTTTTCTCTGGAAAGGTGTGGGAAAAGGTACGTAATATGAAAGTTGGGCACACGCTAAGGGATTTGAGGGGGAAAGCAATCGTGTGGAGTGGGGTGGTGCCGGAAGAAGGTGGGGGTAATCGTACTCACGGGAGAGTAAAACTCATGTTTTAGCCAAGGGTTTGATATTTTTTTTATAAAAAGACACGGTTGCAAAAACAAATTTCTTCACTTAACACGTTGTGGGTTTTTTTTATAAAACTAACCAATGTATAAAAGAATACATTTATTGCATCACGAAAATCACGAGTAATGAAGTTACAAATATTTTGAGCGAAGCTACATAATCGACAGATTAATTGTCCAAGAAGGACACAAAGATAACATTTTATCGAGAAAGATCACTGAAAAATTATAGCCCTGCCCCTTTGACCCCATGAGCCACCAAAAACATAATATGTCCAATTTTTGAATGGCAAACAAACATATTAATTTAATAAATTAATTAAAGTAAATAAATTCGTATTTAGAGTTTTCCCACTCAGTCATATAACTGATTTTCTGTGGGGGACAGTAAACCAAAGCGAACAAGCCAACTCTGTAGGCCGTGACGCAATCAACGAGTGAGCGATAACCAACCAAAGATCGATATTTTTTAATAGGACATAAATCAATCAGTGGTATGGACAGTGCGAACATCCGCGGATCAACGCCAGAATCAACAAGGCCGATTCAGAACAACTTTAAATTTATTGTGCCTCGTTGCTAGAACGGCTCCAAAGTCACCGTTTACAAATTTTTAAGATAAGAACTGATGGACTTAAGTCCAAATCAGAAGTTAAAAAACTTCTGACTTGAGCGGAAATCGAAACCTGGACCTTCTGCATTGGAAGCAGATACGCTAACAACAAAACCAACGAGCCACACACAAGTGTTGTGTTTTTTGACGAGAGATGTGCGTTAGTCCTTGGCTACAAAAACTATTGGATTATTCTAGACATATTTTAAAACAAAACCATCCCTCTAGATACTTCGACATGTTAACAAAGTGACCAACCAAGTGATCTATTCCCAACGTAACGATATTGTTTCAAATGAATTCCCACTTTCCTAAAAACCTGGATTTCCCATTGCAATCAGGACGTGCACATGGCCTCCAGCCACCTAGCCAATTACCTCTATTCTGAGTATTACGGTCGTGACGTACAATGCCGTGTTTTCACCCCCCGAGCAGACGTAGATCAAACGTACAGGCGTCAAAGGGTGCCTTTCATTCGTGTATTTACCATCTTTCAATAATGTAAACACGGTTTTGATTTGCGTTGTCGATAAATTGAATTAAATGCTGTGTGGCTCATTCTGTGTTGATTGATGAAGTACTTCGTTGCAAAACATACACATAATTAAGTAAATGTGTTTTTTTCTACAATTTTTATTCATGATTTAGCGCTGTTGAAGAAACGAAAAGGGATGTCGAAATTAGTGAGTCATGAAGGAAGCAGGAGTTTGACAAGGTCAGAAAGATGGAGTGAAAACCACAAACAAAAGTACAAATTAGAAAAAAAAACAAGACATTATGTAGGCCTATACTACTCCATAAGAAATAAATATGTATTCTGTTAAAATTCTTTCAATTTTATACTAAAGCATGCATCTACAAACTTATGGTTGGAAGGTGAGGGACGGTGTTTGAAAGATAAGACATATTCTTACATATGGCTAAAGAAATGAACGAAATATCCGAGTATTTGTAAAAGATCATTTTTTGAAACATATAAAAATACGAACCGGCTTTCACGTATAAGGTCGCGAGCTCGTATTACGCTTGGAGCGAGATCATGTTACAACACAAAGACCCGAGGGACTATTCACAAGTTTGGTGACACTTCAGCACAAAATTGAACACATTTCGCAGCTGATGTCTCCAAACAAGACGAACAAATGAAACTAGCTATATTGTCCAGAAGGCGACGTTGTACCATAGAGGTTATAGAAAAAGTGCTGGCAACACTAGAATTGCTGGCGAAGCAAAGTTTTACGAATCATACGGGGATTACAGGTCAATGCACCAGGACCAAGTGTCATACGTCGGTATGATAACCCCCCCCCCCCCGCTCCCCTTCCATTCACCCTTCATCCTCATCCATCACCAATCATGGTCTCGAATAGCCTTAGTGCATTAATATGCGACGTTAAGCAATACAAATAACCGTTATATAACCTTGTCTTCGACACAGAAAAGTAGCCATTCCATCTGTTAACGATTTTTTTTATTATTAATAACCTACCCTTAATAGGTCATTTTACCTCTAAACAACAACAATCCTTTTCTCCCAATAAAAATCAGTGATAATACTCTAAATTTTAATTTATTTATTTATTTAATGATGATTTTGATCATATTGTTGTAACGAAACTGCCGTTATTATTTATGTTATTTACTTTTTACTTTCCTTGACGCAGTCGGTCAACCATTTCTAAATGATCCCGCCTAATATATATGCATTAAATATTGAATTTATTAACCGTCCTAATGTGTAGTATATAAATACTTGGTTATTAAATTTAACAGAATGACAGGGCATGATATTTTCGTGAACAATCTTTCCCGTGCTATTTTCTTCATTACTTTTAAACATGTTAATTTTGATTACCTAATTTGTAACTGTTACTTTTAGTACACCTTCTGTTCGAGTTTAATGGTGCTTTTAAATTACTCGAATTTCCAACATTTTTAAAATTAAGTGAGTGTATTTTCAGTTTTAATTAACCATTGTAAAACGCGTGCTCAAATGGGCCGCCCATTTACTTAACTCCTTTACTACCTTAAGGTTGTTAATGAAGAAACAAGATTAAGGAGAAATTAATTAACGGGTCTTAAATCAAAAATCCCCACGTTGCCCCCCCCCCCTCCACACCCCACTCTTCGGGGATTTAGGAAACTCTATTGGAAAACGGAAATGGCAACAGCGTTCGCTTCCGCCTCAGCAAATTGCTGGTTTTAGATTAGGCTTAAGTTCAAGCTACGTGGAAATTGAATTGAAGGATTAAATGGAATTTTTTGCTATCTAAAATATGAAGGACTGAATTATCGGATTCCAAATGATAACTCTGAATAAACTCGAGTTACGATTGCATATTTTCTTCGGTTTGGGGTCAAATTCTGAGGAAACCTTCATTTTAACACGAAGTCACAAATTTCACTGGATTTGGTGTAAGGAAAATGTTAGATTGATCTCGAATAAAAACGGGAAAATATATTTTATAAAAACTTCATTTTTATCTCCTTCCTTGCTAGATGAGTATTTTACAATATTAAACCCTTGGAACATAAGGTGTCGTTCTTTAAAAATTTAATAAAATGCCTCCATTTAGAAGTTATAATCGTGATTCATGTTTATAATTAAAATGCTTAATTTTTAATTTTTTTAAATTAATATTTGCATTTATTCACATGTAGTATATCATTTGAACACAATATTAAAAATAAATGCGAGAGTGTCAGATAGATAGAGCATCTGCCCCATAGTATGTGAGTACCTGTCACCCTCTTATACAAAATATAATGAAATACAATGTCCAAGATAAATACAGTATCAAATACAACATTTGAATTGAAAACTGAGCTGCATACAATTTTGTATCAATTGTAACTGATACAATATTAGCATTAACATTAAAAACGAAAAGGTACGGGAGTACCCAGAATTGAGAGCTAAACTACATACTCAACAGAGAGCCGAAAAGGCTACAAATATAAAAATAATACAACGTTTCATGGTTTAAATGTTTAAGTGAACGGAGATAATACAACGTTTCATGGTTTAAATGTTTAAGTTGACGGAGGTTCCAGGGCCTTCCACTGCAGGGGCAAGTCCAACTCGCTACCTTTCCCGTTTGGGTTGACATGTGAGTAGGGAGTAGTTTATCCCCAAACTAAGGGGCGAGCTCTGGCCGTGTTGGGTGCGTGTTGCAGAGAGAGCTCTCGCGCAACTTTTATATCAACACCTTTCTTCATTCACAAGCAACTTTATCATTAATTTTCTTCTTTCACTTTTTTTACGCTTGCATACTTGCCGCCCTCTCTGGGAACGAGAACTCCTCCGTTCCACCATTTAACCCATATTCCAACATCCTCACTCCTTCCCATTACCCCCCTCGTCTTCCCTTACGTTCCCCATTGGAAAGAAGAAAACATGGTGGTAATCCACAATTATGGAAAAAGAAAATTTGGAAGATTCCAATACAATTAACATGGGCACTGATAACTCTACTGTTACATTAACTAACTAACTAAAGAGGTTCCAGGTATATAAGCATAGACAAACGAACAGAAAAGTGGTGCATGTAGTGTAGATTCTATTTCTAAATACATGGTAGAAACCCATTTAAAATTATGTATGTGGCCCTGAAAATACTATCCCTGCGTCCACTTCAGTACCATATTATAATCCTCACCCAGATCCGTAGAGTCAATAAGCCTATATCATCTTATCAGCAACTGATCCGGGGGCCTATTTACTAACTCGTGAGACAATAGTCGACAACAACTTTAGTGGGAAGAGCAAGTGAGCTGTCACCTCGAATTTTCATCATAATAAATAATATAGCAAACATTTTCTGTTTAGTTGTTTATTGTCAAAGAAACATTGGTAGACAGGCATTAAAAATGTTAAATGTGTAATGTTTGCCTATACTAAGCTTGTGTAGCTGCGGTCAGATGCGTGCAGCGTTGAGCCAAGTGTATAAGCTATTTATTGGAAATAATTACATATGTAACACTTTTAAAAACGTCTGCCAATGCTTCATTGACTTAATAATCAACTACTTACAGAACAATTTAGTAATTGCTATAATATTTGGTATGATGAAAATTCGAGGTGACAGCTCCTTGCTCTTCTCAACGGTTGTCACTGTCGATCAACAAGTTGTCACATGCGTTATTGTATTTACAAAGTTGTCGCACGATTTCGTCAACTGATATCCCTAGGCTAGTATAGCAGCCAAAATCTGTAAATCCAGCGGATTGTTCAACGGCCTTTCGCTGTACACTAAACCCTACTTGGATGTTCACAGTGTCCTTGGTATGTATTAAAGTGTCCCTGTCTCTTCTCTAGATCCTAATCAATTACAGAAAGAAACCAATTACAACGGCATCATACGTCCTTGTTAGTAACCCTACTGATTTACATCTTACACCGACTAATGCCTTGGTTTCATTACAGGCTGCGCTACAGTGCCCTACAACCATCAGGCCGTATAAATTGTGCGTTTAAGCTCCAATAAACTGTTAAAGACCTTTAAAACGTCCAACTTTCGTAGCTTTAATAATTAGAATGGCATTTAAACTGCCTTTAGAAGTGTATTGTGATTCTTATTCACAGCTGAACTTGAAAGTGACCCAAAACAGTTTAATTTTGTCACTGACCATCCAAAAAGTACACAAATCTTGCCCGCCACTACTAGGAAATAACCACAGTTTATTTCAATGGGTCACTCCTTTAATAACATGTATATAGGCACACTATCACAACTTTCTACATTCAGCAACGTATTTTGTTATTTTAAGATGACATTACATTCAATCAAGGTCTTCAGAAATATTTTTATCCAAGCATATACAGTAAACGGACCGGTAGTGTTTTTTTAATTCTTGATGAACAGAACTTTTAAATATAACTTTGACTAGATTTGTAGATTAAAACGGATATTAATCTACTTCAAGCAACATATTTTAATTGTGTGATATATTAGACAATATGTGTATTGAGGTTAATATAAATCTCAAAACAAAACTATTCTATAAAGTAATTTTTTCTCGACTTAATACACTAGTATGATTCCATATATTAGTGTGTCATATGAAATTTCTTGAAAATGTATTGACAGAGTGTTTGTTACTGTGAAAAACACAAGTTGTATTGTAAAACCCTCTTTTTCATCGCTTTCTGTCCAAATACCACATTTTATACATCTCCTCCATGTTTACATATCCCTGATACCGACTAAATTAAACATGCCTCTCCCGTAAGGTTTACAGTTCGATCCTCCTCACCAAACCTCCAAACCCAACTTTTCTCATCCGTTACCGGAGGGTCTAGGCTATTCAAAGTACACTTCGATGCGACTACGATCCAGCCCTTGATCTACAACATCCGCATGAGTCTATGCAGTGTTCTAGGCTACGTGTATCGCCGGTTACCCCAAGTAGTTGCCTCGGGGCCCAGAACGCGGCCTTATCAACCGGCAAGCTAGCGCGGCCGAGGTTATTTATAGACGGTCCGTAAGCCACCCTACTACACTGGATCTAATACAATTAAAGTTGACATATAATAGGTGGGAAGCTTGGTGGAAGTGGCGTCCCTCGGCAATGGGAGGCCATTGTTGTAGGCCTATTGTTAAGGGTGATTGTTAAGTTATAACTTCTCATAGTTGGGGATAGTCGGGTCAGAGGAGAAGATACTGTACTTGAGCAAGCACGCTGAGAAATCATGACGTATTTTAACGAGTACATACGTTTTGTTGGGATGCACGATGTGGGCAACACATCAGTTCTACCCGGTGTGACCCTCTTCAGGTGACTAACCAGGTAATGGGGGTGTAATTGTGAAGGGAGGGCCTTATAAGAAGTCGCAATCTTAAAGTCGTAGAATTTTGTCAAACATGGTTCCACTTTTGAGGCGTCACTTTATGCCCTGAGTTTACTATTCTCGGTAAGGTTTGAACCTCTATGGATGCAGAAATGTCAAACAATACAAGTCTAAGCTTAGCTGGTAAGTAAATTAAATATTAAGGTCCACGAAGTTGTATTTATTGTACTGTTTACATTTTGGTTCATTGTGTGACTAATAGCTTAAATGAAAACTGCCAGTAACTTCCCAAGGCTAGGACTAATTGTCTTTAGTAATTTTACCGACAGTGTTGGCTCGAGCGTTAAGCGCGCGACTCTATTTCGGGAGGTACCTGGTTCAAATCCCGTCGAGACCGGCAATCCTGACTGAAGGTTTTCTCCGAGGTTTTCCTCAGTCGTTAATGCGAATGCAAGGGATTGAGTCCTCTTAAACAGGCAGGACGTCCCTTCACAATAGTCCTATCTGCAATATACCTAGTTAGACGCATGAGTTGCACCCTGGGCAGGCTTCCCCCCAAAAAATATACAGTAGTAATTTTTCCATGAAAAACAAAATCAAAAGACTGTTGCTTTTATTATAAAAGTGATAGAGTTTTATTTAAGATTTTTGATAAAATGTAACACGTTTGTTAAACAGCATATTATTCTTAAATAGTTTGAAAATATTTTTTCTGAATGTTTTTTCTAGCTTTATTAAAAAGCAGTAGTTATTTTGAAATGTAATTCTGAAAAACAATGAGTAACTCCAAGGCTTAGTTCATAGCTTGGTATAAACTTTACCGTGTTGAGTATATTATGAACAATCCGAAAACTTTCAAGAAAAAACACAACGCAACGCAAGACTCCTAAAGTAAATGACATACGTTTTAAATCTCTTCACTCTCTCTTTGTTTACCTTTAGGAAAGGGTTGAAAGCCTCAATGTTATGCGGCTTCGAAAGCCATTTCACCTAAGTTTGTCTTCTTCGCGAGAAGTCAAAGACAGTTTACTGCATACGTGGATCCGGCGAGCTTTGAGCGGGGGGGGGGGGTCGTAAACCAAGTCCCAAACTTCTCCGTGCATTTGTCTACCGAGCTAAAAGATGGCCTGCGGGGGGTTGGGGGAGGGGGGGGGTCTTCGTGCACGTAAAGTTATACTGTCTGGATGACTTTCATGGTTTACAAGGTTGGTATTATTGGAGCGTCTACTCAAAAATAAAATCTCGACGATGGAAAGAGTACGACCGCAACGTACGACGAAAGTGGGTACTCTCTGAAGATGAGGATATATATGAGAACATTCGGCATTTTACTCAACTTCGTTTGGTCGTCGGGTAGAACATTGTCAAGGAAAATATTATTCAAGGTACGTTTACCCTAAAATCTAGTTCGTATTTCAAAATGTTTACTAACATCACATAATAAATGTCATTCTTACGAGACAGGGGCGGAAAAGTGAAAAACAATTTTCCTCTAATGAAAATCTTGAAAACGTGATGTTAAACTTTCCTAAAACTTCTTAAATATACAAATTGCACACCTAACAAATGATTAAAATATGTGTCATAATGATGTAAATACGATGCAAATATTAACATGTTTTTCCCTAGAATCAATTAGGCTCTAAATACACTTTCACTCATGCATAATTAAAAAAAACTAAACATTCAGCCACTTAAAATTTATCACATTGCTATCCTTAACAACTCTGGCGGTCAACTTGCGTAATATTTGCATGAATCAACAAATACAATACTAACACCTAGGCAAGAATTTGTTCAGTGCATTTATAAATTTGAATTTTGTGAATTTCAACAGCAACAGTCCAAATAATATTTTTTGTACTAGGAAAACGCTTAAGTCCCGCCGCGTTGTTGGATGAGCGTAATTGGTGCATTGAGCTGCCATGTGTTATGCGGATTTTCTGTTGTTCAATGTTCTGTGAAAAAATTAGTACTAAGTTGAAGATTTTTTTAAAAATTAAATTAAATTAAATTAAAAATAAACTTTAATTTTTAATTTTTTTAATTAATCGTATGAATTTTTAAAAATTTAAAAAACGAAAAATTGCGATTTTTATAAGAAATAATTATTCGATTGCGCTCAATTTTCACACGAATATATAAATTCATAAAATTAAGGTTCTGTGAAAAAATCATGAAAATCGGATTAAGCATGTAGGTGTTATAAGTAAAATAAATTTTCAAAAAATCGAAAAAAATCGTAAAATTGCGATTTTCATGAGAAATAATTTTTTGATTGCGCTCAAAAACGTGGCAGTTCTAAGTTCAGAGATTTCGAAGGCCTCCATAAAATTTCATCGCAAACGGAGTATCGGTTTAGCCGGAATCGTGCTGACAAACACACAAAAATACAGAAAAAAAAAGAAAGAAGGAAAGAAAAAAAAAAAAAAACATTCCGGATTTTTTTCTCCAGTGTAGTGAAATGAAATCTTCGCTTCGCTCGCTACGCTCATCCAATTATTAAAATACACATAAAACCATTGATTTGATACAAATTATCGATTTACACGCGTATCGTTTTGGACTATTATTCGTTACCTTACCCTTAGTCGTGGAATATTAACCGTATAGAACTCTAAAATAAATGTAATTGCTTGCCGCTCAGCATATTTCGTACCTTTACAGGGGTTCCAAAAAACTACACTTATCTCTTTCCATTTCACCTTCCCGTGATCGGAAATCCCCTAATATAGTCAGGTTCACTATGTCGTAAAAAAGACTCTCGTAGGATTTTTTTGGAGATTAGCAAAGTACCATATTTTTGGAAAGCTTGAAACGTCAGGAATTCAAAAATCCATGTTTACATTTGCTCAGATGTTTTTATGTCCGCCATTTTTTTAAATCAAAATGGCTGCCCGAAAATATGGTTTTAATTATATCTCGGCTTCCAAGTGACTTAGGAAGTTCATATGAAATGCTCATACTACGTTTTAACACCAAGAATATGAAAATCAACTTAAAAAATGTTAATATGCAGCCACGGCCGACATTTTGAATTTAATCAATAACTGACCCTAAACTACGAATTTTACTATAATTAAGCTTCCAATTAACATAGAGAGTTCATGTTAGTTGTTACTTGTATGTATATACACCAGGAACATATTTATAATTGTTTACATTTGCATAGATGCCCCTATAAGCGGTTTTTTTACTTAAAAAATGACCGTCCAGAAATAAAACTTGCTTTATATCTCGACATGTAATTGTCTAAGAACGTTGGTGAAAGAGGCTCTTCATTTGAGTTAATACCATAAATAACCATAAATCCCTGCTAAAAATTGCTTACTTGCCCATATCGCCGCCATTTTGGATTTTAAAATGGCCGCCGTCAAACGAGAATTTCATGATATCTTGGCTTCAAAGTGTCATAGAAGGATAATTAAAAATGCTCATTCTGTGTTAGCAACAGGGTGATGAAATTTATATTTAAATTGGCATTGGCCGCCATTATTATTTTGTAATGAGCCTGGAATGAGAATATATATAATATGCTTACTCATTATATAGAATGGCGTTAATCTATCTTTGTATGTTTTAAAATCAGGAATATTAAAACAACTCTTGCATCTGCATAGATGCCAGTTTAAACCTGCCCATTTGGATTTTAAAATGGCCAACCTATGTTTTTGAAATTTGATAGTAAAATTATTTGTTTCAACATCAAGGAAAGAAATTTAGAAGCTTTCATGAGCACAGTATATTTAAAGTGATGATTTCATGTTGTAAAACTACAGTCACAAATTATTAGGTAAGTAATATAGAACATTAACAAGCTGACAAATGTTGCTTTTATTTGAAGCACAAATTAAGGAAAATGCAATGTAAGGTATTGAAAGAAACATTTTTACTGTCATAGTTTTCAGAAGTTAAAAGCTATTGATTATATTTTAAGTATGTGATATTATTAAAATATTTACATTGAGAACACATTATCATATTTATCTTCATTCACTAATCCTCATCTTCTTCATTATCACTGTCAGCAATTACAATGTTGCAGTCCTCATCATTTTCGCATTCGGTGTCACACAAGCAAAGTTCTGTGCAAGGTAAGTTATTCTTTCTGCATGAACATCTTTGCGTGGAGCAGTTGGCTTTACATTGGCATCTGACCAACTCGATGATGGCTTGTGGTGCTGGAAGAACTTTTGTAGTTACTGGCAGCATATGTCCACCTGTATCCTTACAGTAACCGAATTCTAAGGGGTCAAGGAGCTGTTGCTGCATGACTGTGGCTTGGCACCAAACCCGGCTTTGTATCTGCACACGCTTTATGTGTTCTTCAAGTGCACCAAGTGTAGGTGGTAACTTGTTGCTTTCTGCGAGTTGTTTGCAGAATAGATGCCACCGTAGATCAGGTATGCTTCTGATGTAGATACCCTTCGGACAGTACATTGAGCAAACAAACTTTTCCAGTTCGTCTTTCACCTCCTGCTTAAGATCACCTTCCATGGACAGTTTCATCATTGCTGTAGGTAATTCCACATCAGCGTTCATGTACAGTTGAAACCATTTGGCTTTACCTATTCCTGAGAACTTCCCAACGTTGTCCGCTCCAGTGAATGCGTGGAATATAGGTAAAGCTTGCGCTTTTTCCGTGCCTAAAGCTCTCCAGATTGGTTCTATGTCCACCATACCGGATACCATCGAAAGTGACGTTCTTTTACACAGCTTGTCATAGTTTGCGAGAGCCAGAACCAAAACATCTGTATCAGGAGTGAAGAATACCAGTTGTGCGTCAGGTAACTGTTGTGATGCTTCTGCTGCTAGGCAAATCATGAGTGTGTCTGCTTCTTCGTGATTGTTGTCTTCAAAATGTTGGTTTCTGTTGCTTCTAGTGTGACCTGATGCTGATGTAATTACTACCTGGGGTGAGTTTTTCTTGTAGTCTTGGATTGCTTTAGCAAGGTAGTCTGTCAGATCTGACTTTGTTTTCTCATGTGATAAAAACCTTGTAAGCGGTATACCATTGATGTTGGTATCATCTGCAATTTGATATTGTACAGGAGCTTTTCCTTTTCGACGTTTCACTCTAGTTGTTTCTTTAAGTGAATCGGGTTTGTATGTGTCAAAGACCAGGATAATTTCACAGAATCCTGTTGTCAAACTCGTAAGCCTGTCGTTAAAACTTTGTGCAAGATCTCTTACTGTTTTGAGTGTACCTGCTTTTACAGTCATTTTCTAGTCGCGTTGATGGATGAGCTTTTTTGTAAGGTGGATCTCTTTACTTTTTCAAGTCCCATTGCACAATGATTTTTGTTAAATTAGGATATTAGTTAAAAGTAGTATTAATTGCTATGGTAACACCAATTTAATTTAATTTAATGTAAAATATCTGGAGGCCAGAAGACTTGCTTTTGTACGCATTGTAGGTGATTGTTGTCACGTTTCTATAGATACTTGTTGATTATTATTCACCTAAAAAAAAACTCGTATTAATTTTTTTATTTCTATGGATTCTGGCTAACTTTTTCAACTTTTTCTTTCAAAAGGCAATACATCACCATTACCTTAATGTCCATGTGAAATATGAACGTTGTAGCCCTACCCGTTTGGTCAGAATCGGCCCAAATATCACGAAAATATCGCATTAAAAATCGAAAAAATCGTAAAAGTACGATATTCATGAGAAATATTTCTTCGATTGTACCCAAAAACGTGGCAGGTCTAAGTTCAGAGATTTCGAAGGTCCCCTCCAATTTTCATCAAGATCGCATTTGCCGTTTTCCCGGTAGAGTGCAAAGAAACAGACAGAAAACAAAGCGCTAATTTTTTGGGGGGGGGCCATTTTTTAAGTTAAAAAAAACGCCCATAGGGCCATCTATGCAAATGTAAACAATTATGAATATGTTCCTGGTGTATATACATACTAGTAACAACTAACATGAACTCTCTACGTCAGTTGGAAGCTTAATTATAGTAAAATTCGTATTTTAGGGTCAGTTATTGTTTTAATTCAAAATGGAGGCCGTGGTTGCATATTTACATATTTTAAGTTGTATTTTAATATTCTTGGTGTTAAAACATAGTATGAGCATTTCATATGAACTTCCTAAGTCACTTGGAAGCCGAGATATAATTAAATTCATATTTTCGGGTGGCCATTTTGATTTTCCAAAATGGCGGACATAAAAACATCTGAGCAATGTAAACATGGATTTTTGAATTCCTGTCGTTTCAAGCTTTCCAAAAATATGGCACTTTGCTAATCTCCAAAAAAATCCCACGAAAATACATAGTGAACCTGACTAATAGATACTAAAAGCAAAGTCTTTCCAATCAAGATAAGTCTCGTAACAACACGTGACTTTACGACCCCGGGATCTACCGCTAAGCTGCACTCTTGAGCATAAGAACTGATGAAAGTACGGCAGTAAAATAACACTTAACCGCCGGAGTACGATGCTAGTGACGTTCTAAAGTGAATGGCTCGTGACACATTTCCCTGATGCTGCCAACTGTTTGTTTGCGACGAAAGATGGTACATTGTTGGGTCAAAGAATCGAACCCTTCACAGGTAATTTTGTGATGCAATGTTACACAATTTATCGTCTCAAAATAATTGTGAAACAATATAATATCAAGAAAAAGAATTTGTATTGTGTTTTTGAATTAGTTAAATTTGTCAAATCGGTGATTTTGTTTAATATTCTTGATTTCATTTTTGTAAATCATGCTTTTATACATCAATAAAACGCGTAAAAAATTCTCAGATTTGTCAAATATTCCTCAAAGTCAGCGAAATATTTCCATCATACAACTACAGGGACGTGAGAAAAGTAACGTCGTGGTATCACTGAATTGTTGGATATTCGGTTGGAATATATTTATATACATCAGGGGTTAGCGGGTTTCCGACATTTTGGGTCGGGTCAGAAATTTGAGGGGCTACCAGAGAGTCAGAAGATAGTCACAAATTTCGGGAAACAAAAATATATTTTTTAAAGTTTTGGTGGAGGTGCCGGTCCAGTCAAATTAAATTTTTTATCTTTATGTATTTAACTACACAAACAAAATGCAATTCAATCAAGATACAGACAATACGAAATGAATAAGGAGAAAGTCATATTGTAAAAATCTTCATAAGTAAAATTCAATACCCATTTTTATAAGCAGTATTACATAACGAACTTCTTTTCCCTACCCGATCTGACGCAAAACCCCGAAGTAATTTAGTACACAAACCCGATCTGCTGCTAAAACCTCTCTCTACCATCACAGTCCTTAAATGTGTACATTTAGATAACAACGTATATATTGGGACTCGAACCCAAAACCTCCGGCTCTACGTGCTGGTTCTTTCCAATAGAGCGATTTGGGTCAAGAGACAAATCTTTACTTTACTTAACAGCTTGGTGGAGGTGCCGGTCCAGACAATTTAACATTTAACATGCTGTTACAACAACGTACAACTTAATTATATGACATTATTATTATGTTGGGAATGTTGAGTTTCATGACATGAGTGCAACAGAAGACTGCCATATTGTAGTCACAATTAAAAAATTACATGCATTTTAGCCAAGCACTTCTCATCTCACATGAGTTGGGTCTCATGATGATCATCGGATATGGGATTGCAACATCGCAGTTTTCTGTTAGATTTTTATCAAAAAACTCAACAATCAAAACGGATATCAATAAAGTCCACTAAAGATTTGTTCTGCGGCCTCGGTAGCTTAAATTATTGATTAGAGCATCGGTAGTTAGACCCAGAGGTTCCGGGTTCGAGTCCCATTCGGAGCTAACTTTACGACAATTTCTCTATTTCGTGAACTTTAACCTTTAAGCGGACTTATGCTTAAAAAGTATGGCATAATGTATATATGTATCAACATCATCATGAACAATTAACCAACATGTGGCTTTAAAAACCATTATAATTAAGTGTACTGAAAAATAAACTTTTAATTAGCTGAAAGTTCTCCTCGACGGACGTTGCACCTCGTAGATTGGTCGCACTCTAGACTGCCACGCCGCCGACTTTCAGGGGACAGACGCCTAATTAGCTTCTAGCCCGCGGCCCCCCTCCACCCCTCCACCCCCACCCTTCACGCCGCCAGGACTAGGCACAGTGTCCGTTTCATATGCTCGCATTGTGCTTTTTGCTGCACTAAAGGATCACTTCTGCGGTACAGTTAGTTGCAAAAGTTTTCACACGGATGTGAAGCACTGGAATAAAAGTTGGAACGCGAATGGGTTGTAGAGAAAATAACTAACTAACCAGTGTCTAGACAAACTCGCGATACGAACAACAAATTTAGTTGAAACGCAAAGGTATTTTCTTTTTAATTGACCGTTAGAGGTGTGCAATAGATTTAACTAGGAAAACGCTAAAGTCCCGCCGCGTTGATGGATGAGCTTTTTAAAGTTTTTAGTTTGCGTGGGATATCTTTACTTTTGCAAGTGCTTTGTTTTGTTGCCTACACATTGTATTTGTAGGTGATTGTTGTCAAGTTACTATTGTTTCTTGTTAATTGGTATTATTTACCGTAAAAAACTTATATTAAAAGCTTTATTTCTATGGATTCTGACTAACTTTTTCAACTTTTTCTTTCAAAAGGTACTACATCACCATAACCTTAATGTCCATGGGAAATCTGAACGTTGTAGCCCCACCCGTTTGGTCAGAATTGACCCAAATGCGACGAAAATATCGCACTTAAAATCAAAAAACTTATATTAAAACCTTTATTTCTATAAATTCTGGCTATTTTTTCAACTTTTTCTTTCAAAAGGTACTACATCACCATAAACTTAATGTCCATGTATAATATGAAAGTTGTAGCCCTACCCGTTTGGTCAGAATTGGCCCAAATGTTTCGAAAATATCGCACTAAAAATCGAAAAAAATCGTAAAAGTACGATATTCATGAGAAATATTTCTTCGATTGTACCCAAAAACAATACACCTCTAAGTTCAGAGATTTCGAAGGTCCTGTCAAATTTTCATCAAGATCGGATAAGCCGTTTGTCTGGTAGAGAGTTAACAAACAGACAGAAAAAAAAAAAAAAAAAAAAACAAACAAACAAACAAACAAAAAAAAAAACAACCCGAGCTAAATTTTTTGGGGGTCAGTGAAATTGAAGTCTTCGCTTCGCTCATCCAATGATTGATCGAAATGGTTGTGGTACGTCAATGTAATATTATAAATAATTCATCACTCCGTCCGCCTGTGCGTGTGTCTCGTCTCACGATAAAAAACATGGCCTCCGATTGACAGACTATATGTCACCATACTAGTCAGACCAATTGTTGACATTTTTCTTCAACAATAATGAACAATGATGCCAGGGTTCGATTCCCGCCTAGACAGAAGTTAATCAACTTCTGATGTGGACTAACTTCCATCAGTTCTTAACTAAGGAGTTTATAAACGGTGACTTTGGAGCCGTCCCAGCAACGAGGCACATAATACATTCTAAGGTTGTTCCGAATCAGCCTTGTTGATTCTGGCGCTGTCTACTGGTGGATCGTGTCCAGCTTGATTGATCGGTATTTCCTACTGAAATATTCTGGTCTCTAGTTGGTCATTGTTCACTCGTCGATGGTGTCGGCGCGTACAGGGTTGACTTGGTATGCTGCCCCTATTGAAAATCAGTTCTGTGACTGAGTGGGTATGGGTAGATTCTAAATACGATTTTAAAACACGAGTTTTGTTGACCCTAGATGCCCTCCTCCCCAACTTAAAAAGCGGAACATCTTTTACCCGGCACCTCCACCAAAAGAGAATTGTTTTATTTTTCAATCCTCCTTAGTTAACTTATTGATTGGGATTAAATTTCTGGATTGTTTTCCACATAAAGAACTAAACAAAACACATTATACTAATTACATAAAATGTTTATAATTTTCTGTATTAATGGTACTCAATTAGTTTCAAACATAAATTAACTAAAGTTCATTATTGTGTCTGCATAAATATGTTATATGATTTATTTATTTGTTCTCCTTTGTAAATCAGTTTTCTAACTAAATGGATAGACATTAAAAAAAATAAGAAATAAAAAATACAATTTTATAATGCAAACATTATTTTGTATCAACACAAAACACAATTCTAGGCGATATTGCTTAAGTAGTACGCCCAATAAGAAAACAAACTCTGTTTTATAGATCGTTCTTCTCTTTACGTCCTAATTCCCTCTTTACGATGTCAGCTATCTCTGTTGTTTTGTAAGCTGAGTCACTTTGAAATGTTGAGACGCTCGCCCTCTGATGTGTAAACACACTGGGATGAATTAATTCTCCGACCTTCTATTGTCTCAAATAAAATATGGTTCGTTAGCTTTCTAACTCAATGTCGGCATCTTGAGAAATCTGAGGAGATGAATTTGAACTCGGTGTTCCTCGCACATCGTGGAAATTTCTTGATTTAATTGATGTTTATTAAGTAATTCTGTTATAAAAAATTATTGATGTACAACATTTTGTGTGGTACGTTGGTCTTGTGGTTAGCGTCTCTGCTTTCAATAAAAAAATTCCAGGGATCGATTCCAGCTTTAGGCAGAAGTTTTTTTACTTCTTATTTGGACTGAAGTCCAAAAGCTGTTCTTGGTTTAGGAATTTGTAAACGGTGACTTTGGAGCCATCCTAGCAACGAGGCTCATAATACATTCTAAGGTTGTTTGGAATCGGCCTCGTTGATTATGGCGCTGCCCGCGGGTGGAATAGTGACCAACATGATTGATCGTTTTTTCTTACTTAAATATGCCGGTCTCTAGTTGGTCATTGTTTGCTCGTCGACGGTGTCGACGTATACATGGTTGGCTTGGTCGGCATTAAATTTAATGTCCCCCACTGAAAATCAGTTCTGTGGCTGATTCGGTAGGCTCTACGAATTTATTTATTATGTATTTACTTTAATTGAGTAAAATTTAAATTTATGTGTATAAAAATTACTGTTATTTAAAAGCAAAACAAAAGTTGCCTTTTAGGTGCATATATCAAAAAAACAAAACGCTGATAAAACTGAAAACCAGTTGTAAACTGTTTTATATAACTCACCCTGTAATGATTCCTTAATGTACATTCCGGAGCCCATATTTCAACGCGCAAACATCTAATATTTCGTTTATCAAATTGATTATATTTTGTTCTATTATTATTAGACCATTGGGAAATCACTTCGAAAATTAATTATTATTTAATTTGTTCACAGCTTTACATTTGTAAATTATTATACTTGTTAATCATATTAATGTTATAAATGGCATACTCTGTTATATTTTGTTTGATTCATGCATTTGATTTGATTGTAAGAGCATTCCCTGTCAACTTTGCTACTTAGTATAATCTAAAAAAGAAATATGTAACTCGTCAGATTCACATCAAAGATTGAAACTGTGCCTCATGTTATTATAGTAAAAGAAAACATTGGAAAAATTCACTTTTTAAAGTATAAACTAGAAACGCTTAAATCCCGCCGAGTTGATGGATGAGCTTTTTAAAGGTTTTAGTTTGCGTAGGATATCTTACTTTTGCAAGTGCTTTGTTTTCTGCCTACGCATTGAAGTTGGTAATGTTTCAGTTTCTTTGTTTCATGCAATTGGTTTTTTTAACTAAACAAACTTGTATTAAAACTTATTTCTATGGATTCTGGCTAAAATTTTTCCACTTTTCTTTCAAAAGGTACTACATTAACCAAAACCTTAATGTTCCATGTATAATATGAACCGTTGTAGCCAGCACCCTTTGGTCAGAATTGGCCAAAGGCACGAACAATATCGACAAAAAAGTCAAAAAACGTATATTAAACTATTTCTCTCGATTTTGGCTAACTTTTTCAACTTTTCCCTTCTGAAGCAATACATACCATTACTTAATGTCCATGTGAAATATGACGTTGTAGCCCACCGTTTAGGTCAGAATTGGCCCAAATGGCACGAAAATATCGCACATAAAAATCGAAAAAAATCGTAAAGTACGATATTCATGAGAATATTTCTTCGATTGTACCCAAAACGTGGCAAGTCTAAGTTCAGAAAACGAAGGTCGTGTCAAATTTTCATCAAGATCGCATATGCCGTTTGCCCGGTAGAGAGCGAACAAACAGACGGGGGAAAAAAAAAACAAAAAAAAAAAAAAAACAAACAACCGAGCTAAATTTTTTGGGGGGTCGGTGAATTGAAGTCTTCGCTTCGCTCATCCAATAATAATTTTAAAATGAAGAGAGTATAATTCCGACTGCTTTCCATGTATTTATTTATTGTATAACGTATATCCTATTCAGTTATAAAATTCTTCATACAAAAGAGGGAAATTACCGTTCTGTGTTTTTGTAACGCATTGTTTGATTTTAAAATGCTTAAAAACGTTCAAAATAATACAAGTTAACTTTAATAAATAAAATAACAACAGTATTATTCTAACTAAATGAAAGTTTATTACCAAACATTACACTTATGTATTATCATCAACTGAGTAGCATTCAATGAGAAGCATCTAGTTAGCCAGATGTTAACGCCTTGTGTGAATCCTTGCAACTATGACCTTGACGTAACAACAAGTCAAGATCGAGTTATAAAGTTGAGTTGAACTCGTCTCCAGACTATGTCACACGTGTGGCTCCAGAGAGGTTAAATGTCGCAGTCATGACGCGTACACCAGCTCTATGTGCAGAGTAAGTGAACACAGCGCGTGGCTTTGTTTGAGTAAACGGGAGCTGGTTGTGTGAAAGCACTCCTTTAGTTCACAGTACATACACCAGGGAACAGACTAGACGCGTTCTATTCTGTTGCGTTTGAGGGCGACATTTGCAAAGGAAAGCAAATTGCTTTTAACGGAATATATAACATTGTGGATTTGTTCGTGTACATACTACCAACCAACCTAGCTATATACGTACATGATTTATACTGTTTTGTTGGTTTAAAATTTTAAAAAAATTACCAGCATTCTATTCGTTAATTCTTTTATTTCATACTTGTAGTTGATTTGTATTCGCTGTACCTATTGAAACTGTTTTCTGTACACAACCCTACTGTTCGAATAAATCAACTCAAAACAAATCTATCAACTTACCCAAATACATGCTTTGGACAAAGTGAACGTTGTAATAGAAAAGTTGTATAGTTTATTGAATTTTCTCTGATGCTGTATTTGTTGATTTGTATTTGTACATTAATGTCATATGACGGTTTTTACATTTAAATTGGTTTATTCAATTTATTTATTCATTATAAAATCTTATTTTCTGATATACCGTTTATTTGCTGATGTTCCTATTGTAAATACCTCTTCTTACTACCTAGATTAGTTTCTACACACTCACAATGGATAAACTAAAAGCTGAAGCTGGCGCTTTTGGTTTATATGGAAACAATATTCTGTTTTAGCAGAATTTAAATTTTGAATCTGATAGATTTCATAGATTGTTATGTTGTATGGATACAGCAACTTAATTTAAAGGGAAATGCATATATAAATACATTTTTTAAAGATGAATACAAAATGTATAGTCCAAACTGTTTGAAAATAATGTATTTTATTGGCCGACCCGGCACCTCCACCAAAAGTCAAGCTACTTTGTACTTGACTACGAGTCATTCAATGCTATTCCTTTACATAATTCATCGATGACGTCGGCGTTGAAGGGATTGGTAAAAAGTAAGTTTAGTTAATGTCCACACTAAAAAAAGTTGTGTTACTACTAGGCTAGACTCAACGAAGTACTAGTTGTATTTATTAGATTAATTACCTTGAAAACCGTTAACTATTAACCGTAACTCAATTATTTTTACGAAGTTCTGACACTCTCCATTTATTTTTATACAATATGCCTTAAATGGTAACACTTGTTTTTTTTTAAATAATTACGTTTTAAAAACATAGTACTGCTAGTTAAGTTAACATTTAAAACACTAACATAATCTTGTCTACCTAATATATTCTTCAGCAACGTATTTGAACGTGATTTTTAATATGTATCCATACATATTGAATATTTTATTCGTATTTCAACAACGTATACCATGTTTGTTTATCCATGCCCCTGTAATCTCCCACCACATCTGCAAACACCACGACATACCAACCCTCGGTCTCTCGTATAATTTCCTTACCATTGTGGCACAAAACATTCTAATCTAATCTTACATGACACTTAATACAGTTGAACGCCAGCAGGCACGCACCCTGCAACATACCGTTTCACAGCACAGTTCCACTGCAAGTCCTAACACAGGCTCAGGTCGGCGCGAGGTCGATTCATTACAAAATAGTACCATTTAACATCATTACAAAATGTCAAAATTTATCAAATTACTAAATCTGAAATTTAAAATTAAAAACATACGGTTTGAGGTCGGGTCAACTTTTTTTATAATGTTAAATGTCTATTTAAAATTCGCTTGGTCGCCATACACTCAGATCACTTCTTGACCATATTTTTTCACTTTAAAATCTAAAAGTTCACGTGATTGTTTAGGTAGTGTAAGGTATGCACATGGCTCAATAGATAATTCCATAGTTCCTACATAAGCTTTGAAGAGAACTATCGTGGCTTTACGCATATTTACAGCCAGTTGTATAAGTAAGAAATATATGGATATTTTATAAACAACCTTTTCAAGGTTAACATGATAGGTAGAATAGGTTCAGAATATATACCAATGCATTAAAAGAAGCAAATTTTTCTCGATCTCTTGCAAAGTCTTAAATAAACGTGGCTTAAAGCATGAATTAGTAATAGCGCATTGCGATGTTCCATTATTAAATTTAGAAACAATTTTTGAAGTGTTAATAAGTTGAATTTTATTGTTTCAGTACCAAATGTGATTTTACTTTGTCTCGAGTACCGAGATCATACATAATACATGCATTAGATAAATAAAGTGAATCACTCTTGATTTATATGTATCTCTAGTTGTACATTGTACAAGTTTGTACGCGTCTATTCGTCTTAACAGTGCAGCAGTGTGACCAACTGCGCCTTAATAATCCTTCACAGACATGGATACATTATTCGAGGATAGTCAGGTCGTCTTTCGCATCTACTTTACTGGAATTATTAATTTCTTTATTGATTTTGTTACATATATTTAATGTCTTATTGTTTTTACTCACATTTACACGCAAATACATTATATAAAGTAAGTACGTCGTGAGTATCTATAAATATAAGTAAGTCAGTATTTTTTAAGTATAATACATATAATATAGCTAATTCTCCAGCGCGAATTGAGGACTTTTTGGACAAAATACTCCAGAGACAGAATAAATTTCTTCCCGGAAGCTGAATGAAGCTCCCTGACGTCTTAATTTCGTCTTTGATATTGAAATAAATGCTCAATGAAGCTTCGCGAGATGTGACCGCGCTGATCGATGCGAAAAGAGTTTGGTTTTGTAAAGAGGGGGAGGGGGGGGGGAGATGGTGTGAATTGCGTCCCCTAAAAGAAAACTTGTGCTTCCAACTTCCCCTCGAGACCATTAACAAATTAAAAACTGATTAAGAAAAACTTTTTAATTAATTAAATTATTTCATTAAGCTAAAAACTTTTCTCTGTATTTTAAGTCGAATTTCTTATTTTGTGAACATCCCTAATTTTAAATTTAATTGTTTTTGTTTGGATAAAATTGTTTCTTTTAATGATGATAAATGAGGAAAAAGCGATTATTCCTAATTGAGAGCCAAAGAAGATAATGGTCGGAACTTGAATTACTCCTCCAAGACGGTTGTCTTTAGATTACTTTTCGCTAAAGTTTATCCGACAAACATACGTTTAATCTGCGACTACTTTCGGTTTAAGATCTTAAAAGCCGATAAATTAGTTTCCCATGACTTATTACAAACTTTAGTTTCTTAGCTAAGCAATTTACCATAATGTGTGACACAACTGCAATGCTAGTCTAGGCCTTGAAGTCTTTGTATCTTTTAGATACATTTTATATATTTTTATTAACTAAACATTCAAAATAATTTAAATTTAAATTAAATTATTTGACAAATTTTAAATTAAATTAAAACAATGATTGATCATCTTATTTCAAAAGAATATTTAGCACAATAATCAACACACTAGCTTGTTAGGTAAGTTATCTTTGAGAAACATAAATTATTAACATTTTAAAATTTGGGTTGAGTATCTTGATAAGAAAGATTGAACAATCACCCAGATTATCATTACTTCAACAATCCTAAAATAAAATCATCGTTTTAATTCATTTATATTTCACCTCATGTCTGTCGGTTAAATACAATTCTCCCCGTCAATGAATTATCAGAAAAAAGTGAGATAGACGTGGAATAAATTCCCACTTTATCTGGAATGCCTCCCGGAAGAATCGTCAAACATTCGCGCCCACCCTGCCTGTGATATACCACCGTGCTTACACATTGGCCCGGGGCCTTACGTTGACGCGCGAACGAACGACTGAATGCATCGACTCCTAACAAACATCGATGTACAAAAGAATCGATAGGTCAACTGTTCAATGGGGTTGAAATGAGCTGTGAGCGGCAGACTTGAAGAATAACAAGCGAGCTCTGTGTGCGGTTGTGTTGTGATGAAGAGCAGGCTTTGGAAGGACATTAGCCGTAAGGGATGAATTGTAAAATTAATTTTATTTATTGTACGTTGGTGTTGGTGTTTTTACAATGTACCAATGATATTTAACATCTATAGGCCTAGTAGTAACCCCAGTCTCCAATACGTCCGTGCAGGCGCCAGCGTACCAATTTGAAGCGTCAATCCGACATTTTCAAGATGGCGATTTGGCGTTTCAATTTATGCTTTACATTATGTTTTAGATGCGATTAAATATTTTTCTGGATTGTTTTGATATGGTTTTAGCTTGTGCAGCATGAGAATGCACAAACAGAAACAATAATAAGTAATTGCAAAAGGGAATTTAGAAATCATTTGGTGTTAATGGTTAATATGCTCACTTGTCAACCTGACAGCCATCTTGAAACATATTTGAGCTACAAATCGCTCCCATCTACTTTAACATGCAAACTGCCCTTTTAAAAATGTCTTTATTTGTCACGGAAATGGCTAATGACTGGGGATCTAATCTACTATAGATGTTAAATATCATTGCAGTGTACGCTCAATCACAGTGCGTATAGGGTACAAAGGTAGACCGAATGGACGTGTGAGATTCTGATCTCGAAGTTCGCAGATTAATCCCGCAACCGAAAGTCTTTTCAGGGTGTCCTTCAGTTGTTAAGGCGATTGCTGTATCAAGTCCTGTTTTACAGCAATTGGATATTTCTTTCAAAATTAACATTACAGCCTTATTTACTTAATTACCTGAAAAGCATCACTCCAACCTGAAAAGCATCACTCCAGGTAAAACTGACGAACGTTCTACAGCGTGATTATTGGATGAGCGTAGCGAGCGTAGCGAGCGAAGCGAAGATTCCATTTCACTACACTGGAGAAAAAAATCCGGAATGTTTTTTTTTTTTTTTTTTTTTTTTTTTGTATTTTTGTCTGTTTGTTAGCACGATTCCGGCTAAACCGATACTCCGATTGCGATGAAATTTTATTGAGACCTTCGAAATCTCTGAACTTAGAACTGCCACGTTTTTTAGCGCAATCGAAAAAAAAATTCTCATAAAAATCGCAATTTTACGATTTTTTTTCGATTGTAATGATTAAAACCCGCTTTGTCCGATTGTAATGATTTTTTCACAGGACCTTTATTTTATGAATTTATATATTCGTGGAAAATTTAAGCGCAATCGAAAAATTATTTCTCATGAAAATCGCAATTTTACGTGGTTTTTCTTTTTTAAAACAATTCTTTGACTTATAACACCTACATGCTTATCCGATCGTAATGATTTTTTAACAGAACCTTAATTTTATAAATCGATATATTCGTGTGAAATTTGAGCACAATCAAATAATTATTTCTTATGAAAATCGAAATTTTACGATTTTTTTCTTTTTTTAAATTACGATTAATTAAAAAAATTAAAAATTAAAGTTTATTTTTTATTTATTTTTAAATAATTAAAAAAAAATCTTCAACTTAGTAATGATTTTTTCACAGAACAGAAAATCCGCATAACACATGGCAGCTCAATGCACCAATTACGCTCATCCAACAACGCGGCGGGACTTAAGCGTTTTCCTAGTAAAGACAACAGTAGGAAGACTCTAAATAAGATTTGCCCCGAGGAAAATGTTGGATAAGTTGACGAGATAAGTTGTGTATAGAGATAAGTTGGTGTCAGAGCCAGGAAGGAAGGGTTCTTGAATTTAAGTAATTTCAGTTTATTTTTGATCATATCATCTGTCTTACGTGTGTTTTGTTTTACTTAAAAACACATTAGCTTGTTTACAATGCCTCAGTATTCTAAACTTGAATACACAAACACAAGAAAGAATCATCACGAATCTGTTTATCTGTGGAAAAGTGTTCTCAATAGATCCACAGAATGCTTTACATCTTCCTGTTGCCCGTCTTTCAATATGTTATTACCTAGATGCTTTGGGCTTGGATTCCAAATAGATCAAATAATAACATGTTTCGTGTGTTATAACATAGTTCAATACATTTTTATTAAATTATCATATTGTAGCGTATGATAAAATATATGATTTCTGATACAGCATTTTGACTGAACATGATAAATGTAGCTTCCTCAACATATACTTTATTAATCTGCTAGCATAGTATACTTCTTTCCAATGGTCTCCATGAGAAAAATGATGTTATTTATCTGCATTGATAAATTGAAAACGGGAAACGTATTTGTAACGGACTTTGCTTAGAAATGGGAAATCCGCTTCAATGCAAAGCGCTCCCAGTGGCGAAGTCACGAACCAAGATCGCGAACTCGGCACTTGGAAATAACAAAACGCACGTTCGAGATGAAAAGTTTCCAATCTTGTTCGAAACTGTTTCATTTGTTCTGGCGAACAATTGGTTTTGTCCTAATCTCTAGCACCCGCGGCTTCTCCGTGTCTTATTGTGTGCAATGCGATAGATTGATATCTGTGTTCTAGCGCATGTTTATCACATTTACAATCATGATGGTATTAGCAGTGTGATAATAAGATATTAAATTTTACAAGTAACATTTAAAAATACGTACGTACTTTTAGCAAAGTG
This sequence comes from Sweltsa coloradensis, assembly GCA_024449915.1. NCBI lineage: Eukaryota > Metazoa > Arthropoda > Insecta > Plecoptera > Chloroperlidae > Sweltsa > Sweltsa coloradensis. The sequence continues at coordinate 153,707 of JAMZAV010000078.1, forward strand.
TTCGAAGTATATATTTTCCTTGCACTATTTTACGACGATAAATATTTAAATGCATTTGTTGCGAATGCCTTACAATGAATCAAATAAAGAAGTTTTTTCTTTTCGTTCTTAATTTTGTATTTTTTCCCATCTCTTCATTCATTTCTTTTCTTTAATTATTTTCATTATTAATATCATTTTATTATACATTTTGAATTTGTTAACCTAATTATTGGCTTTTTATGCATTTGTTGATGTATTATTACTATTTTAAACTTTACTTTTATAGTTCTTGTCTGCATTAATTATGTAATTGGATTTATTTTTTGGTCCTCCTTTGTAAATCAGATTTTAACTAAAGAGGATAGACGCTAAATAAATAAATGAAAATATCTGGATGAAATCCATAGCAACAATGATTGATAACGCCAGTTACTTTCCATGGTTTGATAAAAACTATTTCTTTAGTGCTAAGAAACCGTATTGTAATATATCTCCATGACAACAATGCCATTGTGTACCAGTGTGTGAGTCTGTGAGATATTCATTCCGTTTCTATGGAAGTACTTTGAGCTAATATTATACTTGATTATGTGTAGGCCTATGTTATGATCCTTTGCTGCATCGCGCGGCTTCCTCCGATGACGCGGAATGAAGACCAAACCGGCGTCGGTGGTATCAGCTCTCGACTCGACACCCTCGCAGGGGCTTACGTGTTCTCTTGTTGTCTTTATTGTGTGTGGGGGGGGGGTTATGTGAATCTGAACTTGTAACTCTGTAATCACTGTGTCAAGCTACAGAGGGCCACACTTGCCCTGCATTAGCTTTCCTGCCCTATGGGCAGGTAAAATTCATTAAAAATTCATTTAAATGATACCGTTTAAATTAGTTCTTTATAAAAGCAATTCATAACCCCACCATCTGGAATGCGAAAAATACAAAGGATTTTGAAACACAACCTATATTGTTGTTAACGATTGAACTAAATTAATGTAAAATGAATTAAATAATATTATATTTGGAAAGTGGACATCACCAAAATGAATATAAAATAGAACAATACAATTACAATACGTGTAATATGCCACTTTGTTGGTCGTAGTGGATTCAGCTTTAAACACTTTCAGCCTTTGATGGCAGGGAATAAATTATTAAGTGAAATTTTGTGACGGTCAATTAGAGCGGTTTGGCTGTAAATCGCCTACAAAATATTAATCAAAAAACGAAAACACCAACATAAACGTCACATCCAAAGGCTCACTATTGGGAACGGATTATGTGTATGGCCCGCAGATAGAATTGTGGCGAAGCGATTGGACAAGCATGACAGAGTAATTATTTGTTTTTCTATTTTGAACAGTTTTAGATCAAAAATGTTTGTTTTAAATCGATAAATTTAAATCGAGCGCAAAAATATTTTGTCTCACATATAAAAGTTGCCTATCATTATTTATTTATTTAATTAACGTCTATCCCATTCAGTTAAAACACTGATTAACAATTGAGGACAACATTTACAATTTATTATTATTCAGTGGCACAACCAGCTCTGATATCAGCCATTCTTGTTATAAAAGAAAATATAACATAACTATTTATGTTTCTTATCTATGTTAGAAATATTTATGGTATGGACATTAAAAATTCACAAATCGATTGGATACATTAAATATTTTTTTCAAAAACTAGAATATTTAACATTGGAACCGGCACCTCCACCAAAACTAAAAAATATATAACTTCTTCAATGAGCTTTCTATATTTTCTGCTGGTTCATTTTGAATCATTTGATTTTTTACTTACAAAAAAGAACCGTCAGAAAATATATGAAGCTCATTAAAGAAGTTAAAAAATATTTTTGTTTTGGTGGAGGTGCCGGTTCCAATGTTAAATATTGTTATTCTTGATATAATATGAAATGTATTCACTAGCTTTGTATATTTTAAATATTTGTAAAACATTCTGTTTATTTTTCGTCTATATTAATAATGGCTATGATAAAAGACCTACACGGCTGCAAGTCCCTGTTGGTTTACAATGTGTTACTAAGTTTATACGAACTTGGGAGATCTTCTACCTTCATGAGATAATAGCCAATGTTTTATTCTTTCGCGGTAAACCTGCCCAGTTCACAATGCATGACCCTCTCTAGGTGTATAATTTTAAGAAAATTGTGTTGGGATGTTCCGAGGGCTCAATTCCTTGCATTCGCAATATCAGGGAAAACCTCGGAAAAATCCTTCAATCAGAATTGTCGGTCTCGCGGGATTTGAACCCAGGACCTACTGAATTAAAGTCGAGCGCTTAACGTTCGTGCCAACACTGTCGGTAGCCAAGAATTTGAATATATAAATCATATACAAAATAATTGAAAATTGCATAGTGATGTATTTTTTAATCATCAATTTAGTGAAGGGAAAATATAAATAATTAATAAGCTTCGTATTACTCAATTTCACGTTAGTTTTACTTTCATTTTTATATCCATGAGAATTTATCTATGTTGATGACAAATGAAACACAAATTAAAATTAACATTGTTTTATGATGGTCATAAAGAAAAAACTTGTTTGCCTTGCGCATATTTGAGCTGTTTATTTATAGCTTATGACATCACGAATTAAAACGGAACAAATTAAAATGTGTTATTCTTTTGTCATGCGTACGTTACGAAATGTGTTGACCTAATGTAGAGAGTTTCGGCGTACTGTGTAAGCAAGCCCATATGTAAAAATAGACTGACTTTATCATAGAAATGATATCATAAGATAATATCAAACGCTTTAAACATGTTTCGTTGTTTTATGTCAGTGTACGCATTCATTCTTTCTATGAAAGTAGGATGTCACCCCGATGGTAAACTGCTACTAGGGCTAATAACTGAGATTTTTTCATACATAGGAAATATTTATTTTATTCGTTTCATGTGTACAACTTATTTATTTGGCCAAGCTCCTGGATCTTACTTTTTATATACCTTCACTTGATTTTTTTAACTAATGAGTGCACTACTGACAAAACAGATACCAAAATATTGGTTTTGTAGCCACATCAATTTTGTAAATACTAGGAAACGCTCTGTTGGACGCGTTGATAAGCGAGCACGTGCTATAGCTAGACCCACATTGCAATTTATTAAAATTGTAAAATTTGCGACGTTCGCTGTCCACGGGGCCATGTTTCCAATATTTATTATGCCAAGGGGCCATTTGGGGAAAACCTTTATTTGTGGATAAATCACTGCCATCTAGAGGAACCTTGATATCATTTTTTGGAAAGCGTAACAAATAATTACACTGCATTCCTCGATAGTATTTTGATTACTTCTAGGCTGGCCAGTGGACATAGTGCGAACCGTCGAGTTCGTTCCGTAAGTTAGTTAATGGAACATTACACTACTTATGACAAAATAACATCGGCACGGGCGCGAAGTTCTAATGATGGCCACCTCAGATTTTGTCCGTTAGTTTAAAAAATTGGTCCGATTTTAATGTAACTTTAAACGTTTTAACGTTTACCAAATAATAATTGGCGTGTTCAATCTAAAAAGTGCAAGGCTGCTAATTTTATCAACTGATCCAGATCCGCTTTGAATGCCTGCTTTATGGGACTACAAACACAAAAAAAACAAAAAAAAACACGTGATATTTTTTTCAGGCAGAGTCATGTGAAACTCGTGCGAGTTTCGCTTCCAAAGTAACTACTATAATAATTTATCACATACTTTCGATAAGATAATTAAAACATTTGCTCGACAGCAAATTGAATTTCCACTACAGATCTTTGTATAAAATTAGTTTGTATTTTAAAAAAAATAAATTCAAAGCTTTTAATATTATTTTTTATAACTTTTTGAAACGAATTTGCCACAACAATATTGTGAATTATGTATCGGTGCGCGCTTGCGGATGATCTCAAAATTAACCCTCCGAGCGTCCGTCGAACGTTAGGCAGGGGATGTTGTCAAACGCAAAAAAACACAAATAAAACAGTTATTTTTACGAGCATACTCAACTATGGAACGCCGCTAACAAAAAAATACTAGTTATTTTTTATGATATTTTGTTAAGTTGTTTCAAGCTGTATCGTAAAACGGCATATTTGGTAACTTTGACAATTTGAGGGACCTTACAATCTTGAACGTTAGAGCTTGCTATTTAGGTACACTGATTTTATAATAGATTATGCGTTTTTCATATTATTTGAGTTTGTAACTTATGGAATTTTATTTGCAACGAATGTGAGAATAGAGCTTCGTCCGCTTGTGAAACTATTATAGTTGGAAAAGGGGCATGAATAAATCACATGAATTATTTATAACAAATTGTTTTACTTTTAATTTATTTTTATTTATTTTTTCGGTAGGACATCGCTATACGACGATGAAATTGAGGGGTCATCTTACGTAGTGCACGTTTGGGTACAATCGATCAAATATTTCATATGATTATCGTACTTTTACAATTTGTTTGATTTTTAAATGAGATATTTTAGTGATATTTGGCCCGCGACCGGGCAAACGGCTACTCCGACATTGATGAAAGTTTATGGGAAAGTTTAAAATCACTGAATAAATACATGTTATAATTTAAAAGATATTTGAAGAAATATTTCTCATAGAAATCGTACTTTTACGATTTTTTTCCACATTTTTAATACGTTATATTCGTGATATTTGGGCCGATAATCAACCATAAAAGCTCATTCATCAACGCGACTGGGAAAAGCGTTAGCGAAGCGGCCTAGTACTCAGTAATATGAGTGTTTATATTATTGTAAGCAGCCATTCCGAAACAATTAATACCTAATGCAACTAGCAATTAAATAATTACATTTGATTGGTGTGTTAAAGTATGGTGAGTGACGGCCGGGAGCAAGTACAGAAGAAACTCTCATGCACTGAAACTAAACAACAAATTAGCTGGAAATGTTAAAGCACTATGTACTATGTTACGTGGCCTGAACGATCAAAGCCGACCAATACAAACCGCAAACCAACAACAAAAACCCCCGCATTGAGTTTAGCCTCTTCCCTTCACTAATACAAACACACGTGCTTCGTTCACTACGATCCTTCTACATCTGTGCATCACTTCAAACGCGACCGGACGTTAGCCGCCATTTTCTTTTAGAAATGTTCCCTTTTAACGTATTACACGGTTGATCAAATCAATTCCCTTCAGACTTAAGCGGCGCTCATTTGTTTGTGGTTTAGGGAACAAACATTGAGCGTGTGTGGAGAGATGCGGGAATATATGAGGAACACAACGTTATATATAGATTATGTGTAAGCTTTGCATTGAACGTTTCAATTTGCAAACGATCTAGATTTCGAAATAGTTGAAATTCCTTAAGAAGGACACTCGTCGTTCCTGTTTTGGTAGATAACGTCTGATAAAAAACGCGCTAGAAAAATGAAAAATTGTGTAACATGTTACTGAAAAGTGGCAGGCCTAATGTTATAAATTAAGCGCGGGACTGATTAGGGAGGTCGCCGAAGACAATACCAACCATCGACAATCCTCACTGAAAGTAAAAAAGGCAGGTGCGTCATATCATTGTATATTTATTTTATTCCTTACAATAATGACACTATTTAACAATATATACTATTTATTTATTTTATTTTATTAGTTTTTTATATAAAAACTTAATAACAGAGTAATGCAGGGCCTATACTATATTATTTAACTATAATGACAATGTAACACGTTAAAATGATCATAATGAGAATCCAAATATTAAAAATAAATAAAATACATAAATAAATGTAAATCAGTTGGTTAGCCTGACTTGTACAGGAAATGAAACAACGAAATCATCCCCCTACTTCTGGTAGTTCCCGGCCACACCTTGCCCTTGTAAATCTTCCCCACAGAGTGCGTGCTTGTCGCCGCCAATGACCGAGGCGTGATGCACAGACCGCGACGTTAGTTTATCACACTTAGCTCCGTCTGACGTCGCGCAAGCCGAAGTGGCGACTGATCGAGATAGCCAGTTACTTATTTAGCGCCTCGACCGCACCGTGCGTACCCGCTATACAGAGCTCCGGAGATACACGTGCTCTGGGCTAACTGCTATTTTACTTGGTAATATTAATATTATTGCTACTGTGTTACCGTTCGATCGATATCTTGAGTCACGAAACATTTATAAAAAGTCGACTGACTGAATCGATTTTGTAAATAGAAAAGATCAACTCTTACTAATGTTTGCAAGATTGCAATTCCAAAACATGTATGTGGTAAAACAAATTGTACAGCTTTGACAACATTCAAATTGTGACATAAAAATCAATAATCTTGTCTATCTTTAGATACTCGTTAGTTGGTATTGTGGTTAGTGTCTCTGCTTCCAATGCAGAAGATCCAAGGTTCGATTCCCGCTAAAGCCAGATGTTTTTAACTTCTTATTTGGACTAAGGTCCATCAGTTCTTGGGTTGGGAATTAGTAAACGGTGACGAGCAGCAACGAGGCACATAATAAATTCACACAACTTGGCCTTGTTGATTCTGGCGTTGATCCGCGGGTGTTCGCACTGTCCATACCACTGATTGCTATATTTCATATTAAAAAATATCGATATTTGGTTGATTATCGCTCACTCGTCGATTGCGTCTGGGCCTACAGGGTTGGCTTGGTCGCTTTGGTTTACTGTCCCTCACTGAAAATCAGTTATATGACTGAGTGGGTAGAATTTAAATACGAATGTATATATTTATTTATTTATAATTCAATTCAGATGCGTTTTCATACTTATTTGCGGTTTGATACACTTTATGTACTCATCCATTATGAAACGTTTAATTTAACGATTGGAAAAGTTATGGAATATACAAAGAATAACTATAAATAAATATTCAAGTGAGAAAAAGTACAAAGAAAAATTATGAGAGTAAAGAATTAATAACTGTTACTGGGTGTATTGGCAAGCTCAGCTCCAGCTCACCAGAACAGATGGCAGGGGTCAAGTCAGCTGTTGAGGACATTTTTAAAATTTCTTAATTTATCGACGAGAGTTACACACACAGTATCAAAAATGATAAAACTTTTTAGAGTCAACTATTTGAAATTTTTTGGGGAACTATTCCTGCTTCCAGTTGTCATCCGATCGATATGCAATTTTTCATTGTTGTCAAGAAAGAATATGGTCACTCTTTTTTAGTTAAAAATTACTAAACATTGTTAAGCAATACGCACAAATAAATTCCGACATTTGTTTATTTTGATGATTTTACAAAAATCCAAAATCCTTAAAATACATTTCATTTATTTAGTTTTTTTGTGATTTTTTAAAAAAACTGTGCCACTATAGAAGACTACATAAATGACCATAAGCTATGTGCAAAGTCTGATAACAATCTGATAAAAACTGGCTTTAGGAAGAGTTCCATACAAAAGTATACTACTTTTGCAGACTGTTAAAAGAAAATGTTTAAGGTGGAATTGTTTGTATTCGCCCTGTGAATATCGTTGAATAGTTGAGTGCAAGTGCAACGTTCACACCTCGCCAGTCGCGTGTTAGATAATAACAGGTTGTTCAATACACTCAGGTGGTGTAATGATACACCATTGTGTAACAATCTGCTGTTATCTATGTGACGAAAGAAACGTTTGTAATAATTTATAGGATTTTATTGTGAAATGCGTGACTCATGTTGGTAGTTGTTTACTCTTTTCATTCACTTTGAAACATGTAGACGGTTTTGATAATTATTTGGTGTCTGGGCATAAGTTGTTAACAATATATTACAGTATTAAACCGCGGTGTCAATGTAACAGCTTTATAATTCAATCTAAAACTGGCTCGATTCTCGCCACCAGCAGTCCTACCTAAAAGTAGAATTTTTTTCCGTCGTTGTTGCAAATGCTCTTTTAAGTAAAATTATATTGATCAAACAAATCTGTCGAATCACTGTTAAGGATTTCGAATAATAAATAATAATAATAAGGCAATATTTTTTTAAATGGTATTTACGTAATCTTATCTTTTCATATCATAACAAATAACAAACTCCTTATCTCCAAATCATGCTCCACATACTGTAACAAAGATTTGTAATCCCTTACAAATTGCACGCTTTTCACAGTCTTTCCAAAATATAAAATAGTATACAATTATCTGCGGGACCAACCCAACCCACTGTGACTGTAATGTAAGTTATGAAAATATCAATAAGATTTATGAATGAAACTAAAAAAATCCACTCTCAACAAACCTACTATAATAACTTTTGATATCGCTATTATAAACCTGTCTATTTTTAGAGTACACAAAGTTCACCCTCATGCAACCCTTACGCGGGTCGTGACCTTGAAACTCTCCAAACCATGACCACCCCGACCAACCCCTAATCAACCACGGCCACTCCGTCATCGGGGTGCGTTCAAGAATCAGTTTCAAACTCTCCGAAACATAAACCGCCTCCAGGTCCTAACCTCAACAAACTCCGCCGAGCGCTCAGTAAGCATCAGACCCTGTGATTTATCACCACCCCCATGACTAATGGTCACAGATAATTAAAAAACACACCCTACACACAAAGGGTGGCAAACACCATTGGCCCATTTAAGCCTCGCTAACTGGACAACTCAAGCCAAATAACACGCATACAATGCGAAGATAACGTTATCAGAAAACTAGGCGTGCCAAGACGTGGTATTTTTCAAACCTACGCATGTGTTTTTGAAGCAATTAATTATTTTTTAAATGGGTAAAGTGTATCATATCACACTTTGCTAATTTTATTCATGGCGGATTTTAAATTTGTATGTAATTAATTCTAGGGAAGGATAAAAGTGATAGAAGTTAAATGGTAACAGGTTGTTTGAAGTTTGAAGTGGGTTAAGCAGAAAGTGATTGTATCGCTAGATTAAGGTGGTTGTGTACAAGCTACAAGAGAAGTGCGTGTATCTTGATGTTTGCTAGCTAGGCTTAGAGAGTTTGAGGAATGATAACAATCTGCCGTGTTGTTTGTGTGTATTTTAGGAAAAATATGTATAATTTGGCGAGAAATGTGTATGGAATAATACAATATTATAGTGTTTAATTGAATTGAATAATATATTGAAACAAAATTTGTGGTTTTCTGTTTGAAACCAGCCATCTGCATTCTAAGAATGATTAGGTTTCTATGGTTGAAAGATGAATCATGAGATAGAGTCAAAGAAAATATTACTTTGACATTCTTACCACAATTTTTTCGTATATACATTATTGCTAGTCGATAAATTGGCAAATTGACCATGGGTATATTTCCGCCGAAAAATTGTGAACTGTGGATTGTCTACTAAACAATAATTGTAATATCGTGACATTGTGTGCATCACTTATGTCAACACAAATAAACTTACCCATGTGATATAGGTTGTGTAGGTGGCCAAGAGGTAGGCAAAACCAGAATTTAAACTTGAATTGTGGGTGTAGTTTGCAAGGCGTGAAAAGTGAATATAAGCTAAAGAACTAATAACAATATGACAAATACTTTGACCTGTGACCACTTAAACTTGTGTAAAACTAATGCAATGATGTAAATTTAAAAATGAGCATGATGTTGGGAAGTGGTCTCATCTCAATAGAGCAATTGTGGAATGGAATCAATTGACAGCTGCAGCTGTTGAGTCCTCAGTGAAAAGGTTTAGAAGGTGTTTGGAGGATATGGATTTAGATTTGGATGTAAAATGAGAAAGTCTTGCTACTTTTGATACTTCTACAAAATGTTAATTGTTTAGGTACTAGCCACCATGTAAACTACAAATTTGAAAGGAAAATAAAATAAATTAAAAGTAAACAAATAAATATACAGGTAGGACGTCGCATGAAAGAGAAACTCTTATCCGGAAAATCTTCGAATCAATCTCAGCGACGACAATCCTGACTGAATTCCTAAGTCATAAGCGAACGCTGAGATGAAAACGCTACCAAAATGTCGAGGACTTTCCTTGCTATTCGACATTCGTAACTTTCCTGAAGAGGGTCACTTCGGGTAAACTGACAGGCTGCCTTCTGACTAAAACAACTTTGTATGCAGAGACTCGTCTCAAACGAATTGCCTCAAAGTCGGCGTTTGAAACGAACCACGCGGATCGATAACATTCTATTATAAAGTCACAAAAATAGACCAACATGTAAATCGAGCACTGGCCTCTCTGCACAGAGCCTGCCAATAAACTCACAAACAGCGGTTCACAAGAGTGAGAGCGTACTCACTCAATATCGAACGTTTGACATTGTTTGAGTGACATGTTTCTTCATCTGCTCTAGAGAAAGTGGGATTTATTTGATGGTGGGCATTATCGTATTCATGAAGTCATAAACAATGTAAAAAGTAGTTAGTAATTTTTATAATAGATTAATAAACATACTATCATAATCGATTCTCATTAGTTTTAATTTGACAGACTTGGTTATAAGTGTTTGATCTTTTTGACAGGAACAGAATATTTCAAATTGGATCTTTTAAAATCTATTAAAAAAATAGATATGTATCTCAATAGATATATCTCCATTTTAACCTTACTCACTTATGACAAGTTTCAAGCATAATGACTTAAAATGGTTGAGTAAATTTAATTGTAGCGTTCAGAGCATGCTGGCTTCCTCTTGATTGTACTTTTATTGCAAATAGTATAATTATTATTGCACATTAAAAATTATCACAAAGTTTCATCATAAACTTGAGCGCAAAGGGCATTAAGTTCAACTATCTGCTTACTACGTGCTATCCTCTACAGCTTGTGTGGAACATGCCTCTTGTATTTAAAGGTCATAACATTTCATTGTTTTACTTCATGAGAACCAGTTTAGCCTCCACTTAACATTGTTACGTAATTCTCCCAGTGTTCTAGATGATAACAATAATGTTAAACTGCTGGCTATCAAAACCGGTACTGCCAACGAAATTAGATTATTAATTATCGTACTAACCAAATGTGCATATGCAGGCTTTACAATTTCTGTACATTTGTGTTCATTTTTAATAACGGACCTCGGGAAATGTGTACGTTATAAACACAACTGTAATAAAGATATGTTTTGATGTTGTACACATTAGTGTTGTCGTCAAGCAAAAACGTGCATTATCATTAATGCAATAAACACTAAACTATTTAAAAATGAAAATATTTTTATAGACCTCAATGTAGGTCAAAAACACAAAAATGTCAATTCGGTGAATGGTAAGTGTATAATTGGCATTATATCTTTATACTTGAAAAATGTCAACATATTTATTAAAATTAAGTCTACCACTCAGTTATAAAAATGAGTTTCAGTGGGAGACTATACATAAAGCGTCTTCAAACCAATTGTTCGATGCCGTCGCCATCGATGAGCGTATAATGAAAACTAGCTATCAGTACCTTCTTGAAAAATGAGGACTTTTGACAAAACCGATCTGAAATTTTCTACCAACCGTCTTTTCATTCGTTTTTGCGCAAGCAAGGTATTGAGTCCTCTTAAACATCCCTTGGACATTCCCTCAGCAAACATTGTAACATCTTAATTTTCTAGTTATTCAATAGGGTAAAACTTATGTAATTTGCAGCGGGCATCCCTAGGAAGAAAGTTTTTTTAAGTACTGGATTATAGTCGCCCAAGATCAAAACGTCTGCCTGAAACGGGAATCGAACTCAGGAGTTTCACGATTTAGTTGGTCGGAAAGCTCAACCGTAGGTGGAGTTGTTTATATTTATAAAATCCAGAAATGAAAAGATCCATATCGACCTAGGTCCACATTCCAGGTAGGCGCCTTGGCCAACTAGACCAACGAGACTAATAGCTTCTCAATTGTAGGATGAAAAGATGAAGTTGTTTATTTTGTACCCGCCTGTACCTAAGGGCCTATGTCACAATTATATTTCCGGCAGATAGAATCTCAGTGCACGAAATGAACCTCGGAACGGTCTGCGGGCAGCTAACCGGCGGGTGACACGCGATGGGGCCATTACATGCAACATGGCCGGGAAGTCGCCAGCCCGCGCACTGTTCTGGCGCAACACCTTACAAGGCCTTACCTACAAGCCGTGGACGGGAAGTCGCCAGCCCGCGCACTGTTCTAGCGCAACACCTTACAAGGCCTTACAGGCGAGCTACAAGCCGTGGACGGGAAGTCGCTAGCCCGCGCACTGTTCTGGCGCAACACCTAGAAGCAACTACTGGGCCTTACAGGCGAGCTACAAGCCGTGGACAATACACAAGCTCTTCTCGTAGATCCCACATCCACAGAGATCTTGAATAAAACAATAGAGTGAGTCAACTACTTCGATTAAGTCCACGGTAAGACTCAGGAAGCAGGGCACGGAAACGAGACCAATCAGAGTTCTTAGCGCTGCCGTTACTTCCGGGTTGAGGTCTTCTCACTCGTTGACCCTAATTGGATAAAACCTGTCGGGAGATCGTGATAATTGATATAGAAATAAATAACTCGGTGAGTTAGACAATTAATTCTTTCTGCGTTCATTAATTAGCTTTCACTTTGATTACACACCATAGTCAGCCCAAGTACAAAATTATCTGTTACCCTACATAAGCCAAGTCAGTTGGTAAAACCTTAATTTTAATCAACAAAAATCCAATTTAGGTAATTTTGTTGTTTTTGGCGTAACAGCTTTCTCTAAATATACTTTGACCTTAATTATTTTTCATGATTTATAAGTGAATAAGTTTAGCTAAAATTTTATCGTTGAATTTTTTTAATTTTAATTTGTTGGAACTTTAAATGTGGTTAATTTTGAATGGCCTCTTAAGAGCGCTTAGATTAAGTAGTCGTTATTATTACTGACGAACTTTGAAGATACACATTAGGATTTCTATGCGGAATTTACATACTTTTTACGGTTTCGTAGAAACTATTTGTGATTGTGAACGATGGGCTAGATGATTTAAACACGCCTTAGCTGTTACCGTGTTCCTATTACCAACAATACTTCCTACATAATACTTTATCACTAAACATAGATTCTGGTGAACTGTATTATTATAAATATTTATTCCTTACATCATGAGATTTACATTTGCAATGTTATTTTCCTGTAAACGATATCATAATCCAAATACGATTTGAAATGTACAGACATATTTATTATATGTTTTTTATCGTGTCTGTATTGTTATATTATTCCCAAGGGATTCTCAGAACAATGAAGAATAAGATATAATTCTGATTAATGTTCAGTTCAGTGTTGTATGGCAGTCTGGCAACGTTGCAGTATTTTGTTTTGAGTAGAAATCTATTTGTTCTTAACACTTCACAAGAATATTAATTAATCTGGATGCGATTCTGAAATTGAAACTTCTCTAGAAAACAATACAATTTGTAACAGAACGTTTCGCGATAGTTTTGTTTCCTGTCTGAACTATTCTCAACCAGATAATAGGACTCGATTTCAACGGAAACACTGCAGTGGTAGAGTAGAATTGAAATACGAGAGGTTTGTAAAGAGAGTTTGAGTTGTTTAAAAACATAACTGTGTTATAGAGATGTCAAAAATACGTTCCTTTTTATACATTTTAGTTGAGATAACTGTTTTATTTAAATGGTGGAATATATAAGTGTTCGTGTAAATCAAATGTTAGACGCAGACTTTCCATTGATTTATTTTGTACATTACATACTTTCTACTTGTTTTTATTAATTTTAAGTAGGTACTTATTTATTTAACTTTAAAGGGGCTAAAAAACCAAAAATTATTTTTTATCACGTGATCTATAGCACAATACTACACTTAAATGACCGTTTAAAAATTATATCTTGCAACTGTGATTTAACACGATTTTTTTTAGTTTTTTGATCCAGAAATTGGCGAAAATTGGTGTTTTGGAAAATTTCCTAAATCGGCTTTAACCTGCTTCTTTTTTGGTCCACATAGATACTAGAGGATAGTACCAATCTTAAATGACCCTTCATAACATCGTGTCTTGAAACTGTGCCCAAATATACCCTCAAACACGCAAAAAAATGCATTCCAAAATCACACCCCATCTTGGTAATCAGCATATTTTGACCGAACTACTTGCCCAAATTACAAAACCAAATATATAGAGAATTTACAGAAAAGGCTGACGAGTACGTCAATAATGGCCAATATTTTTTTGGATCAAAACCCTCCAAGGTCACGAGGCATAAAGATCGTCCTCATGTTATTTCTTATGGGAGATTTTTGCCGATGGGACCTAGCTCGAAAAATGTCATGTTTGACAATTTTTTGGGAGGTCATGGTGGACCCAATATTTTTTCTGTTAATTGTTAAATTCATTACTAGTTATCCTGAATGAAATATATTTTTTGAATTTAGCGGTTGAATAGGCCTACCCCTTTAACTAAATTTTCACATAACCCATCAAAGAAGGTGAATGAACACAACTTAAATACTACAAACACCAAAGTTTTTCGATTCCTCGAGGGAAACCTGCCCAGGGTGCAATGCGCGCTCGCCTCAGGTGCACAATTTGGTATTTAGGAGTGGAACAATTGCGAAGGGATGTCCGAGGGTTTCAATCCCTTGCATGACTGAAATATATTTTTAAATCTGTCAGAATTGCAAGTGGCGGGTATCAAATCCGAGACCTCCCGAATCAGAGTCTCGTGCTTTACAATTGAGCCACATCTGTAGCGAGCCACCCTCGACCTTGAAATGATCCCAAGATCCCCCTAACCTCAAAACACTAATTCACTCAATCTGAATCCAAATCAAGATTCCATTAAATCTTCCCCAGCTACAACTCCAGCTTGCTTCTTGGATTCGCCTCAATATTTCAACCCACGCCATATTCGTGCGACGCCATAAGAAGACGCCACCAGATCCTAAGCTTGACATTCCCTCCCTGTGAATTATCGCACGGCTTATGAACCGGAGGGGTAGTTGATAATAACTAATACCACGGCATCTGTAGACGACGGAAGGTTGGAATATATTTGAATATTAATGTAGTGTCCAGTAGGGAATTGTAATGTAGCAAACTAATCTAACCTGAGGGAGGAAAAACTCAAAGCATTGGATCGGCGTGTTCTGATCTTGTAAGCCGGTTGTTGGGCGGGAGGGGGGAGGGGGGGGGGGGGGGTAAGATCGAGAGGGGAAGTTGAGGGAGAAACATGATGGGGCTAGCGAGCTGCGAGATACATCGACTGGATACAAATAAAATTAATCAAGAAAGTTTGTTTTGTCTCGATTCATTTTCTTTATCATATTTAATTGTTCTACGTTTTTAAGATAACTTTTATTTTGTGTTACGTAACCACGTTCTTGTATAACATTGTGTAAAACCTCAACACTTAACATGACAATTTCTTGTTGTCCCGAAATTGAATTACAATAAATAGACGCTAAATAAATAACAAATTAAATTAATATGTAACAAATTTCAATGGAAATTAAACTGAACTTAACTGCCTGTCATCGAATGAAGAAGGTTCCCCATAATTATAATATTAACATTTTATAGCGGAATAGAACTGACGCAAATAAATTAATATTGTTCAATTTACTTCTGCTCCCAAGTGTACTCTACAACAAGACCGGTTGTGAAAACAAAATGTCAGTTTTGGTGGAGGTGCCGGGTCCGCAGAACTACCACGTTAGCTACAGACCTAGCTGATTACCAGGGTCACAGAAGAACTCTGTATTGCCATTGTTGACTATTAGACGCATGTTAACGGATGTCATGTTCGGGTTTCATCGTGTCACATTGCACGCGCAGACGGACGGTCAGAAAAGTAGTGCATGTAGGGAGAATCACTACATAACAACATAACTGCTTAAAGGGGTATTTAACCGCTAAACTCAAAAAATATATTTCATTCGGGCTAACTTGTAATGAATTTAGCAATTAACAGAAAAATTATTGGGGCCACCCTGACCTCCCAAAAAATTGTCAAACATGACATTTTTCGAGCTAGGTCCCATCGGCAAAAATCTCCCATAAGAAATAACATGGGGACGATCTTTATGCCCCGTGACCTTGGAGGATTTTGATCCAAAAAAATATTGGTCATTATTGACGTACTCGACAGCCTTTTCTGTAAATTCTTTATATTTTGTTTTGTAATTTAGGCAAGTAGTTCGATCAAAATATGCTGATTACCAAGATGGGGTGTGATTTTGGAATGCATATTTTTGCGTGTTTGAGGGTATATTTGGGCACAGTTTCAAGACACGATGTAATAAAGGGCCATTTTAGATTTGTATGAGGCTCTAGTATCTATGTGGAACAAAAAAGAAGCAGGTTAAAACCGATTTAAGAAATTTCCCAAAACGACAATTTTCGCAAATTTTTTGATAAAAAAAAAATTGAAAAATTCGTATAAAAACAGTTACAAGATAAGTTATAATGTTTTAAACGGTCATTTTAGTGTAGTATTATGCTATAGATAAAGTGGTAAAAAATAATTTTTTGACTTTATAGCCCTTTAACTGTTACTTGTTTTTTATTTGAGTTATCTAAAAGATAATTATTTCAAAAGTTTTAAAAACAGACATACCAACGGCTCATTTAATGCAATCTCTCACATTCGTGATATATGATACAAAAATCAATTAAAAGTTTTAAGTCTTGTGCAGGACTCGAACCCACAACCCTTTGATACTCCAACTCTAAAACGATATTCCGCATAAGCGTCTGCAGAGTCATATGAATGTATTGATATATTTTTTTTTACAAAATATAAGATAATCATATTAAATTTAATTCACTGATTACACAAAGGGGAAGAGTTACACTAGTACAATGGGGCATGCATTCTTTCTGTCACTTATGCTTTCCTATATGTATGAACCACGTTAAATTGTTAATGATGTAATAATTAAAATATTAATAATAATAATAATAATGAGTCAGTATAGTGGAAATGAACCCCCAACGTTAGATCCACAGAATTCGGTCCTGCCAACCTTATTAGCCAACGCGACCGCCCGACCTTAGTAAACCGAGGTCGTATTGTCACTGGTGTTTGCTCGCCGCTATGTTGGTGCAAGGTTATTAGCCCGTCTGGGGTATTGTTGCACGGTCAGTTGGCCACCATGGTTTGCTTGTAATTAATACAGTACACGCCACCGTATAATCGCACACCGCTGTCCTAGGAATACGCTGTGGTGATGACCAACATTTACAGTTCCACTTATTGATGAGAATAGAACATTATTTAAAGGGAGCGAAACTGCTCAAAATGTGTTAGTTTTATGTCCGTCTGACCATGTGTCTTGTCTCAGCAATGATATTTAACATCTATGCTAGATCCCCAGTCATTGGTCCACTGGCGTGACAATTTGAAGCCATCTTGAATAGGTCACTTTGCATGTTAAAGTAGATGGGAGCGATTTGTAGCCCAAATATTTTTCAAGGTGGCTGTCAGGTTGACAGGTGAGCATATTAGCCATTAACACCAAATGATTACTAAATTCCCTTATGCAATAACTTCTTATTGTTTCTGTTTGTGCATTCCCATGCTGCACAAGCTAAAACCATATCAAACAATCCAGAAAAATACTTAATCGCATTTAAAACATAATGTCAAGCATAATAAATTAAAGCGCCAAATCGCCATCTTGAATAGATCAATTTGGTACGCTCGCGCCTGTGCGGACGTATTGGAGACTGGGGATCTAGCCTACTATAGATGTTAAATATCATTGTGTCTCAGGATAAAAATAGAATTCGACCTTCAATACGTTTCTTATAAACATTTTCTTCAACAAGTGTGATACAGAATGTTACTGTTGACCCTGGGGTGTTTGGGAAGCGATGCTGGTCACCTTGTGTTCTCGTCTTCTGCATCAAGAGTTGTCCATGCTCGTTAAGAGGATAGGACACGCGTTCTAGCCACATTCCTGATCGCTAGGCTTACCGACACCACTGGTGTTTGAAATCTTGAACAGTTGTCATGAAAGTGGAAATATAGGGCTCTACAGTATTACTTTTCTAAAGATAGTTTTGTTAAAAATGAACAAAATTGACAATATTCGTGAATGTTTTGTGGCTGATTACGCCAAACTTTTGAAAATCTACGACTGTAAGGCTGTCCATGTATGATTTATTGACAACTTTGCAAAGATGTATATACTTCGGATGCTTCTGGGCCTAGCGAATAGCTATTTGTCAAGTGCTAAATGTGTCCCATTCCCTCTTTAAGAATTGATATTGTCTGGTAATCTTCGCTTCGCTCACTATTGCGAGTATCATCGTACCCGTGTTTGAACATAATTTTAAATTATTAGCATTTTAACGGTGTTGAAATAGCTTGTAACTATTACTACAATGTTATCGCCGTGGTGAGAGTTCATTGTTGGGTCTGCATCTATGTAATTAGATTTATTTATTAGTCCTTTGTAAATCAGTTTTTTTAACTGAACAGGATAGGCGTTAAATAAACAAATATAATAAATAAAATAAAGATACGGACATGAGAAATAGCAATTAATTAGATAATAAATAATTAAATTAATATAGCATTAAATAAATACATCCAAATTTTATAATTAAATTTACTTTTCTATGTAACATACTATTTGAAACTGCGTATGAGCCAGCATTAATAGATTTTATGTTCGAGTCTCATTTTAATAATAAAACGGCGTAGAAATAAAATATTCTCTTATGATTTATAATTGTTAATTTCAATTTTGACATCTCTTAAAATAAGATTACAAATAATAAAATGTATGTGCATATTTTGTTCTATATTTTGCATATCAGAGTGCGAATGGAGATTTCCTGCATACTTGAGGCTCATTACAGTGGCGCTAGTTTAAAAATGGAACTAATTATATACACGTTTTAACATAATAACGAATGGATGAATTCACGCTCAGAAGTCACCCTGCTGTGAATAAGACGTAACTATTTTCTTTTACGCTATGATTGATTAACATGTCAGCAACAAGGGCTGGAACAATTAATTGTCAGCATAATCTAATTTATGCCGCTTTGTTCAATGATGAAGATATCATACTTTAAGGGGACACTTCTCACACAGAATTAACTAAGGGAAATTGGTCCTAGATTAAAAATAAAAAAGTAAACGATAGTTTTACGAGGGAAACTATATCATTAAAACTGATAAATGATTTTGTTTAAAGCTATTTTAAATCTTTTAACGGGTACACTTTACCAATATTAGAGTGCATTCATGTACTTAATCCTAAAATTTATTACACATTGGTTTGTTTTATCGCAGTGAACTATTTCAACCTTATAAAATATACATTTATTTGGGTTAAGTTTAGTTGATTCGTAGTAATCTCAGTATCTTATAAATATATTCCGACTGTTATATTTTTGATTAAACACAAATGCGCTTTGTTTAAATTTTTGTGTACAGAACGATTTGTTTATGTGAAGGTGAAATAAACTGGAATTTTGAGTTACGTCATAAAATTACCTTATTGTTTTCAGTCTTTGAAACGCCCTTACTCATTAATTTAATCGAAAGGTTTAATTTCTTAGTATTTTCATAGTTATACTCATTTATATTGGAAGAACGTATGCCACACAATGGCGGTCACAGTGCGCGGAGAGCCATCCAATTAGTGCGCAGCTAGAGAGATCTTGTACCCTTTGATTGCGTTAGGTTTGTAAATCCCGGCGATACTGACTTCACACTTGGCGAGGAGAAAGGTCATTGGCTGAACTAACTTCCTATGTCTGAAACCTCAGTCCGTATCATAAGGTATCTGAAGATTTGATTCTATAAGTTTTGACCATATCATAACATAAAATAATTATATGAACATCTATATATTATATTTATACCAACTCCACAAAAAATGCGATTTTAAATATATATATTAAATATAAGTTTCACGATACATTTACAAAACAATAGTAAATACGGAAGTGCCCAAGATAGAGAGCTATACTATTAAAGAATTGAGTGTAAAACACATATTTTAAGATCAAAGATGTCGATTCATTCATTTTAGTACTTTTTAAAGATAATTGTTAAAATAAAATATTCTCCTCAACGTATTGGCGAGTTTTTAACCGGATGTAACGGATCTTTGAGATGGCTGCAGTTATCTACTATTTCCGTTTACAATCGTGAGCACTTAGAAATGTCACTGAATACGTGATACACGCCATCTGTCGTTGAAAAACCGAACAACATTGGTCTAGTCCACTTTGACAGTACTCTATACACAAGATATCGCGTTACAGTCCCTCGCAACACCCATTGACAATACTTTTATTTTTCTTTCCACCGACAAGTCTTGGAAGTTATTGAGGATGCATTAGTCGTCTGGGATATGTCTGTACGAACTAGCTGTGCGCCAGACGTCGTTATCTATCTACTTTGAAGTACTTTTCTTTCATTATTTTCGAATAGTTTGAAATGGGAAACGGAGGAAGCTAGGGTTGTTTGAACTCTACTGATGTATGCAGAAATAAATACCTCTGTCGAAAGAAAACTTTCCTAGTTGGAACTTGTCGTTCTCATGACTGGTGATGAACGAGGAGAAGGTGGGAGAATAATTGGAAGGAAATGTTCAAAAGTAATTGAACAGAACTCAATTCCAGCATTTACCTTTTGATTTTTGAATAAGGATCTATTCGTAAAAACCTGTAGTTAGAACATAAGAAGTGGGCAACGAACCAGAGACCTTACAATAAAAGTCTTATGTGAACACATTTGTTATACCATTCAATAATTATTATACTTTTTATTTACGTTTTATTGGATGAGCGTAGCGAGTGTAGCGAGCGAAGCGAAGATTCCATTTCACTACACTGGAGAAAAAAATCCGGAATGTTTTTTTTTTTTCTGTATTTTTGTCTGTTTGTTAACACGATTCCGGCTAAACCGATACTCCGATTGCAATAAAAATTTCATGGAGGCCTTCGAAATCTTTGACTTAGAACTGCCCCGTTTTTGAGCGCAATCGAAAATTTTTTCTCATAAAAAGCGCAATTTTACGATTTTTTTTTCGATTTTTAACAACTTTCTTCGACTTGTAACAACTACATGCTTTATCCGATTGTAATGATTTTTTCACAGAACCTTAATTTCATGAATTAATATATTCGTGTGAAATTTGAGCGCAATCGAATAATTATTTCTTATGAAAATCGCAATTTTACGATTTTTTTCTTTTTTTAAATTTCGATTAACTAAAAAAATTAAAAATTAAAGTTTATTTTTTATTTAATTTAAATTAATTTAAAAAAAATCTTCAACAGTAATGATTTTTTCACAGAACAACAGAAAATCCGCATAACACATGGCAGCTCAATACACCAATTACGCTCATCCAACAACGCGGCGGGACTTAAGCGTTTTCCAAGTTTATTTGCTTCAATGCTGAAAATTATAGTACATTGTTAAATTTAAAAAATATATATAGATCGTCTATAACTGGGTTCGAGAGCAAGTGTAACGTCTCCTTTCTCCTAGACGTCTGTTCGGCAGTCCTGGTTAGTGGAGGAACCTATATGATTGTCAAGGTTATACCGTCCTTTCGGATGGGACGTTAAGCCGTTTGTCCCCTTGGTACTTTTCGAAAGGAGTAGGCTACGTGCCGGTACCGGGTTTCCCCTCCTCCCTTCTATTCACCCTTCTTCCTCATCTATCACCACTCAACGTCTCGAATAGCCTTAGTGCAATAATATGAGACGTTAAGCAACACAAATCATTCATTAAATTCTAAAAACTGATTAAATCAATTTTAGAGGTGACTTTTAGAACCTAATAAAAATAAAATAACTCCAAATCACAAACGTTCGACTCACGATTAAAGTACATATTTTATAAATTAAATCGTTTCATTCTTCTTCTTATGTATTATTCGTTATCTTCGAAGTCTCGGGATAAACAACTAAATAATAAATAGTGCGGTAACAACAACCTAGTGTATGACCAGAAATAAATCTATAATAGTATATGCAACGAAACTCCTTGATTCACTTATGGTAGATGGTATTCCACCTAGGCCATGGAGGCAGGGATGCTCAGTTTCCGCAATTTCAAACTTTTCAGACAATTTAGTCCCATCTTTTTGTATATTATTTACACTAGGAAAACGCTTAAGTCCCGCCGCGTTGATGGATGAGCGTAATTTTTAGCGTAAGCGTAAGCGTAAGCGTAAAATTGCGATTTTTTTAATAGATAATTTTTCGATTACGCTCAAATTTCACACGAATATATTAATTCATAAAATTAAAGTTCTGTGAAAAATCATTACAATCGGATAAAGCATGTAGGTTTTATTCGTCGAAGAAATGTTAAAAATTGAAAAAAATCGTTAAATTGCGATTATCATGAGAAATGATTTTTCGATTGCGCTCAAAATTCATATGAATATATTAATTCATAAAATTAAAGTTCTGTGAAAAAATCATTACAATGGAATAAAGCATGTAGGTGTTATAAGTCGAAGAATGTTTTAAAAATTTAAAAGATCGTAAAATTGCAATTTTCATAAGAAATAATTTTTTGATTGCGCTCAAATTTCACACGAATATATTAATTCATAAAATTAAGGTTCTGTGAAAAAATCATTACAATCGAACAAAGCATGTAGATGTTAAAAGTCGAAGAATTTTTTTAAAATCGAAAAAAATAGTAAAATTGCGATTTTCATAAGAAATAATTTTTCGATCAATTTTTCCCCCCGTGCAGTTCTTCTTTCAGAGATTTCATAGACCTCCATAAAATTTCATAGCAATTGGAGTATTGGTTTAGCCGGAATCGTGTCCACAGACACACAAAAATACAACTAGGAAAACGCTTAAGTCCCGCCGCGTTGTTGGATGAGCGTAATTGGTGCATTGAGCTGCCATGTGTTATGCGGATTTTCTGTTGTTCTGTGAAAAAATTAGTACTAAGTTGAAGAGTTTTTTTAAATTAAATTAAATCAAATAAAAAACAAATTTCACACGAATATATAAATTTATAAAATTAAGGTTCTGTGAAAAAAGTATTACAATAAAATAAAGCAAGTAGGTGTTATAAGTAAAAGAATTGTTTAAAAAAAGAAAAAACCCACACAATTTATATTTTCATGAAAAATAATTTTTTGATTGCGCTCAAATTTCACACGGATATCTTAATTCATAAAATTAAGGTTCTGTGAAAAAATCATGAAAATCGGATTAAGCATGTAGGTGTTACAAGGAAAATAAATTTTCAAAAAATCGAAAAAAATCGTAAAATTGCGATTTTCATGAGAAATAATTTTTTGATTGCGCTCAAAAACGTGGCAGTTCTAAGTTCAGAGATTTCGAAGGCCTCCATAAAATTTCATCGCAAACGGAGTATCGTTTAGCCGGAATCGTGCTGACAAACACACAAAAATACAGAAAAAAAGAAAGAAGGAAAGAAAGAAAAAAAAAAAACATTCCGGATTTTTTTCTCCAGTGTAGTGAAATGGAATCTTCGCTTCGCTCGCTACGCTCATCCAATAATTCTGTAAAAATACTAGGAAAACGCTTTAGTCCCGCCGCGTTGATGGATGAGCGTAATTTTTTTTAAACGAAAAAAGCGTAAAATTGCGAATTTTTTAATAGATAATTTTTCGATTACGCTCAAATTTCACACGAATATATTAATTCATAAAATTAAAGTTTTGTGAAAAAATCATTACAATCGAATAAAGCTTGTAGGTTTTATTCGTCGAAGAAATGTTAAAAATTGAAAAAAATCGTAAAATTGCGATTATCATGAGAAATGATTTTTCGATTGCGCTCAAATTTCACACGATTTTTTTAAATTCATAAAATTAAGGTTCCCTGAAAAAATCATTACAATGGGATAAAGCATGTAGGTGTTATAAGTCGAAGAATGTTTTAAAAATTTAAAAGTCGTAAAATTGCGATTTTCATAAGAAATAATTTTTTGATAGCGCTAAAATTTCACACGAATATATTATTTCAAAAAATTAAGGTTCTGTGAAAAAATCATTACAAACGGATAAAGCATGCATGTAGATGTTATTAGTCGAAGAATTTTTTTTAAAATCGAAAAAAAATCGTAAAATTGCGATTTTCATGAGAAATAATTTTTCAATCAATTTTTCCCCCTGTGCAGTTCTTCTTTCAGAGATTTCATAGACCTCCATAAAATTTCATCGCAATTGGAGTATTGGTTTAGCCGGAATCGTGTTCACAGACACACAAAAATACAAAAAAAAGAAAATAAAACATTCCGGATTTTTTTCTCCAGTGTAGTGAAATGGAATCTTCGCTTCGCTCGCTACGCTCTCTACGCTCATCCAAGAAATAAGAAAGGCATCTGTCATAGCAGTTTTCTTTAATTGATTATAGAAAATATACAAAAATGAATACAATTTTCTAGAATCTATAAAAATGGTCCAAAACACCCAAATATCTACGCATTTTCTGATTAATCTATGATAAAGATTGAAAATCTGATATGATACGAGAGTACCGATATTCTTTATTATTATTTATGTCAAGTTGTATTCAGATGCAAGTTATTATAGGTCTGTTCTTTTGTCCATCAAATTTTACACCTTTTGCACCTTTGAAGAAATAAGCGTTCTTTTGTCCAGCTGAATTACAGTATTTCTTCCTAGACATGTTTTTAATTACAATTTTACACTTTTTGCACCTGCCTCTTGAGGAGGTGTAAAAGGTGTAGCTATGGAAATTCGCGCCAATTTGAAAAGTAACCCCGTTATAATGTGAGATTGTTTTATAAATAGAAGATAAAACTGGTAATAATAAAATAATATAGAATAGAATTGTAGAAAATGCACAAAACTGTGTTATTGAGTGAGATATCTTCTGAAAGTGTTTGAATTGAATGACAGTTGGCAACATAACCTCGAAATTTGCTGTCAAATTACAACAAAATCGTTCTTTTGTCCACCCGTGAAATATGACACCTTTTAACCCCATTTCTAATTCTGCATTTTACACCTAGGTGTAATTACCACAATTTGAGGTGGACAAAAGAACAAACCTATTGGCTGCAAGACAAGAAAGGCGCCGAAAATCAAATCACTCCTTCCCTCTAAACTATAAAAGTCAAGAGCAAAATATTAAAATCTTTGCTTGATATCTTAAACATGTAACCTATTTCTCCTCCTTTGAACTAGACGTTTCCTTAAGATTTTAACCAAATGCGACTCGAGTTTCCCTGATAATGGATTGTTCGAGACTCGTTCACAGATTCGAAGAACAAATTACGTCAACAAAAGTAGAACTCAAAACAAGGGATCACGTTGACGTCACAATATCTCAGGGTGGCGGTGACGCGACGCCTTCTAACGTGTATCAATCAGTCAGCTGTCGAACTCACGGCCATTTGTTTAAATCTTACATCTGGGTCTCAAATAAATCAAGCTTGGAAGCTTTCTAGCACGGAAAGCAGGGTGCCTGTAAACTGCTCAAGACATGCATATACACATTCAGAAACACATTTCTTTCAACGACATAGCTAGCACAATGCTTACATATAAGGTTACTGCTTTGATCTATGGTCCCCGACAATTTATATATTTATATTTTTAATAAGATTTTCCTCAATCATTTATAAATGATACGATTAGCCACTTCCAACCTATCCAAATCCGTATTTATGTACTTACATCCCACTTTTTTAAAAGCGCAGGGTACAGACAGGGGTAATTTTTTTTATGTTAATGTAATTCCAAATTATCTCTGTTCACATTCACAAACAAACAAATTTCCTTTTTTTCTTTTTTTTTTACAAAAAAATATTTAAAAAAACATACGTTTTTAATGGATGTTTCTGACCCGGCACCTCCACCAAAACTCTAAAAAAATTGCAGGTTTTCGTTGAAAGTTGAATTGTTGTTAGATAAGCAAAAATAAAATAATATGAAGTACTAATTTACTTAAATCCTTCAAAGTGACTGCTTAGTTGTGAACTAAATATATGGGGTTGATTGGACGGTTGGTCTGTTCTCAATATCATTGCAAATGCCACCACCCTACCCCACATGAAATCAATTTTGATATCCGTGTGATTGATACACAATC
Organism: Sweltsa coloradensis; assembly: GCA_024449915.1. Classification (NCBI taxonomy): domain Eukaryota; kingdom Metazoa; phylum Arthropoda; class Insecta; order Plecoptera; family Chloroperlidae; genus Sweltsa; species Sweltsa coloradensis. The sequence continues at coordinate 179,640 of JAMZAV010000078.1, forward strand.
CATACAATTATTTTTCAATTAAATTAGTTTAGGGGCGCTTTTAACCAACTATAAAGTTTAATTTTGCATATAAAAAAAAAAAAATTAAAAAACTTAAAATCTGCGCTTCGGTCAAATACTTTCTCCAGTCTATACCAAAGAAAAGAACCCCCCAAACTTCCTTGAGTGAGTGTACCGCGACCACAGAACGCGATGCCGGCTGAGGTGGTGAGCTCGTCTGAGCTAAACGATGAATAATGACCCCGCTGTCATTAGTCTGAGGAACAAACCGCTGCCCCCCCTCCCTCTCGCGGCCGCACGGACATTATTATCACTCTGGGCTGGCCGGCCACAGGGTCCACCCTTTACATTTACTATGCGCCCTGCTGTAGTGCACATCCCTATTATCACTGGTGTATTTATTTTGTTTGTTAGTTCCTATGTTTGGACCATTGATTTTAATAAAATAAATAAATAGTTTATATTTCGTTTACGTTAACCATTTATTCATTTCGTTACGATATAAAGACAAGGTAATATTATGTGTTTAATATATTAATTATTAAGAGTTGTCGTTTTATGATAGTATTATGATGTTATTAGAATATTACATATTTTTAAAAATAAAAAATTATTAACTCGTTTCGAAAAGAGGCAAATAACTTATCGCAAACATTAAAATGAAGTATTTTACTCCTCCGAAGCTACAGGCGAGCTCTGGCATTCGTCCCCATTGTCTTCCTTGACGACAACGACGACGACAGCAAGAATGTCAAAGAAGACGACAACGACTAAAGAAACACCCCTTCCACACCCCTCTGCCTGTAGTAACAAGTTGAATATATTACTACCACCGTTGTAAGTGATTACTAAGTCTTAAAACCATATACATTTTGAGAAACGACAATTGTTTCGGTCAGCATTGACAGCTTAGTGAATGTAACCACAGGTTTAAAAAAAAACTCTACAATGGCACCAAACAAAGATAAATCTTCCGCGATGAGCGCCGATTTCTTCACATTTTTATTTGTTAAAATAATATACTATAAAAACGCCAAAGTCTTTGTTAGACGAGTGAGTAAGCCATGTGTTAAGTAGGCCTACCCGGTAACATTCCTTTTCTTCCCCCTATTTAAGGCCTCTCAATAGCCTATCATAGGCTAGAGTGGCACCACTGTCGATCGACTAGAATCGTTTGAGTTCTCCTTTGTAATGACTGCATAGGATATTCGCTACATACGCAAAACAAATAAATAAGACATGTACCTACAATTAGTTATTCTGTACAACTTTTCGTACTTGGACGTGACTTCAATAATATGATTCTTCTCTAACTACTTTACAACTTGAAATCCTTCCCCGTCCTCACTACACTGTACATCCCCTCTGGTAATTCCCCGTCTGTCTATACAGACGAACTAGGGGCCCTAGTTCGTAGCTCGAACTTTACTTCAAACTTCTCCCTGCATACTTAACATTCGTACTCTTCTACTTCTAGACAAAACTCGACAATAACATCCTTTCAATCTATTAGTCCGGGGTCGGCAACCCCACAGTCGACGCCAGGTCCCCGAAGTGTCCGTCCCACCACATGGTTGATTACTGCATCTGTATGGAGATGCAACAGCCAAGGTAGTGACACTGATGTGTAGCCGATCTCTATTCATGCTAATGTGTCGGCCCCGGTGTAGACAATACCCATTATTGACAAGCTACGGTGAGCATTGTTCGGACATACGTATTACTAATTAATGTTCTCGTGCAATTAGTGGAATTTACCTCTTAATAGAATTAAGCTATTTCGATTAACCTATTTTACAAACCTATAATGATTGGCATAACCCACCCCATTACAGCTGTCATAATATGCGCAATGAACAGCAGTATAATGCATACTTTGATACTGTTTTAATTGTGGCATAATCTGTTATGATAATTTGTAGCTAAATTAAGCAAATAAAAAACGATTACAATTTGCATAATTAATGTAATTGTATTGTACTGTTAAAACCTACTTATTAAAATAGGTTTAAACTTGTTTTAAAAATATACTCCTTTTGCGATAGCATTGCAATCAGAATATATGCTGAAATAGACATAGTAAATACAATCAGCAATTTTGTATATTTGTTTTGAAACAGATATAAATTTGATACTTCTTTTTACTTTTTGACAGGTCTTAATACTTTTTTAAAAGTTTGTCTTCTATAACCCGTTTATAGAAAAGTGCTATAGAAAGAAATAGGCTTCACATTTAAAAAACTTTCATCATTATGTTAAGTTTTAAAACTATGTGATTCAATGCAGAAGTCCCAATTGCATTTTTCTGTTAATAGCCATGTCTACCTGCATTTAAACCGGATAAGTCAACTACATGTCGAGTCGTGATAAATTATATCTACGAAGCATTTAATGGGATTCGTGAGGTGTGAAATTGAATGGACATACTTTTAATTCAAGCTCTTTTGTGAATGCAAATTCATATAAGAGAAGTTTTGTCCTTTATAAATAGTCGGTCGTCATAACCGCTTTGTCGAGTGGTGCCCTGTTCGCTTTGTACGTATACGGCTTTGGTTGACATTTGAATGTCGCTTTTTAACTTCCGTTCTCAACGTTGGTCCTTGACAAGTTGAAATACCACTCGTCTGAAGAATATTATGCTACTTTTGATACTTTTAAAGGTTTATGAAATAAGATTAACGGGCATGGGTATTAAAAACGGGAGGGATTGAGCGAATCAATCAAGAGATTGTCGACTAAGAACGCACATAACTTACTATAGAGCGTGTCTGTGTCTGTGGACAGGAAAGAGTTAAAGGGGCTATAACCACAAAAATATTTTTACCACAATATCTATAGCAGAATACTACACTAAAATGACCGTTCAAAACATTATATCTTGCAAATGTGATTTTACACGAATTTTTCAAATTTTTGGATCAAGAGATTTTGGAAAATTGTCGTTTTAGGAAATTTTTTGAATCGGCTTTAACATGCTTCTTTTTTGTTCCACATAGATACTAGAACATGAGACCAATCTTAAATGGCCCTTTATAACATCGTGTCTTGAAACTGTGCACAAATATACACTAGAACCGCAAAAATATGCATTCCAAAATCACACCCCTTCTTGGTAATCAGCATATTTTACCGAACCACTTGCCCAAATTACAAAACAAAATGCAGAGGATTTACAGAAAAGGCTGACGAGTACGCCAAGAGTGGCCAATATGTTTTTGGATCAAAATCCTCCAAGGTCACGGGGCATAAAGATCGTCCCCATGCTATTTCTTATGGGAGACTTTTGCCGATGGGACCTACCTCGAAAAAAAAAGTTTTACCATTTTTCCCGGTCATGGTGGACATAATAATGTTTCGATTAATTTATTAATTCATAACAAGTTAGCCTGAATGAAATATTTTTTTGAGTTTAATGGGTGAATACCCCTTTAAGGGATTTGTTTTAGAGGCAGATGCAAGATGAAGATAAAGAAACGTTGAGCCCGACACCTAGACCTGAAACAGTTTCATACCTTAGATGTCAAGAACATTACACACAAAACAAAATAATATATATACACGTTCTTTAAAAGAATTTTTGATTTCCGGTATCATAAAATAATGTATGACAAAAGTTAGCTAAACAATGATAAATCATAATTTTATTTTTTCAAAATTCAGATGTAGTTTTGATAAAGTTTTTCAAAACGAACAAGTATGTCATGAAGGAAGTTACCTTCTGTCCTCAATGTGGACCTAGGATGTGGGTGTGGGAGATAAGAAAGAGTTCTTGGAGATGGTGTTGGTAAAGTTGACCGTTCTTCCTATCTCCGTGGGGCGATTGAAATGCTATAGAGAATCAATTCAAGAATCAGGTCAGTGCAACTGTTGACCAAAGTCAATAAAAGTCTCCTCACTTCTGTGAAAGTAGGTTTATGTACCTAGTCTTTACCGCGCAGAGCTACAAGAAATGTCCGGGAATAGCTATGATCATTAAGTAAAGAGGCAGCCATTTTGGATTTTATATCATGAGCTGAGCATATATTTTATGTACATAAACGTGATTATAATGTTAACTTGAATCAATTGTGAAAAGAATTCAGAACATTTTTAATACATCTTTATTTTGAATTTATCATCGTAATCGGATGAAACAAATAAACCAAACGTTTGTTTATATTTTCATCAACCTTATAATATATAATTAAATGTGTTTAATTGCAGTGCGTTCCTTTAAAGATAATGATGTCACACACGAGAGTAAAAACGAATCAATTACGGTTCACGGAAATCTTTACCTATTTTTCTCAATTTTTTTAGTCTGGAAACACATATAGGTGTAATTGATTGTATGGAAATCAATCCAGAACTTACAAAATCCATCTCAGCGGGGTACCGAACACCAGTCTCCTGATCGCTGGTTGGGTGCTCTCTCCAAGCTACCGGAAATAAGGAGATCAGGGTTCGATCCTCTGTTGAAATGGATTTTTTTATTATATCTGGATTGACTTCCATATAAGTTTATTTGTAATAAGGAGACTAAATTTACCGTACAGCGCATCCTCCAAATTATATTATTAGAATCAAAGGCAAAGCAATTTTATTGATATATGTTTATTTGAGGTTCTATTATAGTTTTTGAATATTTTATTACAAAGTTTTTGTTTTGAACAATGAAATACAAACTTCTTTTAGATGTTAATATTTAATACAATTCAGAAGTTAAAATATCCATCCCGATCGGGGTTCGAACCCAAGTCTACCACATGCTAGGTAGGCGCCTTAGCGTTCAGATGGTAGGCATTTAATCGAACCCTCGTCAATTATTTACAAGCTAAACGATATCTAATAGCTAACAACTGCGATAGTTTTCTGTGAGCTTAACTTTCAACTTAATTATAGCTGGAAATTGTTCAGTTGTTCTTTTTTTGTACAACAAAATGTAGTGCACCAACTTACAAGGCGTATCTAGTTTCTAGTTCCTATCGACATTTGGCTCATGCTACACTCGCGAGAAATCTTTGCCACTTGAGGGAGTTCTCGATGTGAGGAATAAAAAGAACAGGATTCGCTAACTGAAATCCAAGGACTAAACTCGCCTCGTGGTTCGAGTAAGAGGCTGTCAATAAATGATGCGGCGCCACTCGAGAAGAAATTCCCCCCCCCCCCCCTTCTCCTATTGTACTCTCATAGGGAATTACCTAAATCCCCGCCAACGCGATTGGATAATCCGTTCGTTCAAGAGAATACTTTTTATTGTATTATTTCTACTGCACTTCACTAACAATGCATGTTAAGTAAGGCTTAATATTATACTTCCCTACTAAGCAAAAAGGCCCTAACAACACTTTTGGTCTATTTTGAGTTAGACGTACCATTAGATGCGGAGTAACATTCTCCATCTAATGTGCTAAGCTAGAAAGCCCTTACTCGCTATAAATAGGTGTACTTTGTCATGTACTTTGCCTAACTACTGAATTATGAGCATTTACAAAGGAAGAAGGCCCTATGTTCACTTATGCCATGTAGATAGGGCTGTTTAACTAAACCTAGTATTGTCAGACAAATAACAGAAGGTGGAAGTGAATTGGTTTAAATGCTGTGATTTTTTCAGCATAAAAAGCCCTAACTACCGTAATTAATTAGATATCAATCATATCATGTTATGATCCCTGTAAATAAATTCCATTAGATTTTAGAACTTCATAATTACAATTGTTTTCAAATTATAATAAATTTCATTTTCAACGCAAATTAATTCACTAATTTTCAATTAACAAAAAACTACCTTCTTGCTTAAAGTAGGGCATTTTATTACCTATTATCTCACTAAATATACCTGGGTCAATGCTACAATGCTCGCAGATGGTTTTAAAAATTTAAATAAATGAGTTGGCTCAAAGAGTTTTAATAATATGTGTCTCAATGAATGTGGATAGATGGGTCACAAGCATTTATTTTATATACTAGCTGCAACGAAAGAATGCAGATACTTTGTAGAGGTGGGGTTTTATTAATGTGCAGTGAAATGATATCGCCCTTGTGAATGAAAGAGAATTATCTTTTACCAACACAAGCAAATATTATCTGTGCTAAATCACAGAGTTCCTCCGTGTGCTAGATCCACGCTGAGCTAGCGTGAATAGAGTTGACAAAGTTGTTTGTTTGGAAAACAATTTCGCGCTATCTGCATTCTTTCGTTGGAACCACTATAACAACACGTAGTACAGAGATTTAAGGTTGTTACAATAAATGTTAGGTAGTCTTTCGTGTAATGTAAGATAGTCCTGAATGAAAGGTGTTTTCCTAGGTTTTAATCTGTCATTGACAGTAAACCCGACTAACAGCTTTTGTACATTCCTTCATTAACCAACAGGGTTTTCTCGGGCGCTAAGCGCTCGACTCTGATTCGGGAGGTCCCGGGTTCGAATCCCGTCGAGACCGGCAATCCTGACTGAAGGCTTTTTCCGAGGTTTTCCTCAGTCGTTAAGGCGAATGCAAGGGATTAAGTCCTCTTAAACAGCCCTCGGACATCCCTTCACAATTTCCTATCCGCACATACCTAGTTCACCTGAAGAGGGGCTAATTGCACCCTATAACAGGTTTCCCACGGTAAAAATTTAAATTTATTCCTTCATTACTTTTCTAACGCCTTGATTGACTAGTAAGTCACCATAAGAATTTCTCACAGCGTAGAACAGATGTGATCTTTACAACAAAACTAGTTTTCTCCCGACAATTCTTCCCATTCAAAGACATCCTATGACGAATACCCTCATAAGCCTGCACCCAGCACCCCTTGAAATCCCGCAATGAGATCGCACGAGATATAGGACAGGACTAAGCGCTTGATGTAATGGGTGAGCACTTGAGTAATGTTATTGGCTAGGACTCAAACTGGGTCAAGCATTTCACTTTAACTGGACAACAGGGCGTTGAGTGTCAATTAGAATCAATGGGAGTGAGCGGGAGCTGCCCTGTCATGCACCCACTCGCGCGATTACGTCCGGGGTCACTCCCGCTAATAAAACTAAAACAGTTTCGTACTTCTATATACTTATAAAGAAAAAAGTACGGTGGTATCCAAAGAGGGAGCAAAGCTACTTATCAACAATGGACGAATTAAAAACTAAATGGTCGAATGCGTTGAAATTTTGGTGGAGGTGCGGGTAGTTTGGAATCTTACAGTTAACAAGCATCTGTAAGGGGATACCCAAAAGATGGAGGGAAGCTCTAATCAACGAACTAAAAATATAATTGTTCAGGTGCGTTGATATTTTGTGGAGGCGGGTAGTTTTGGATTCTTATTGTTAAAGATGTATAGGGAAGGGAAAAAAGGTTTTTTTCAGGTTTTGCGTCTGGGGTTAAAAACCCAAGTCCCCCACATTCTAGGTAGGCGCCTTAGCGTTCAGATGGTAGGCATATAATCGAATTCTCGTCTATTATTTACAAGCTAAACGATATCTAATAGCTAACAACTGCGATAGTTTTCTGTGAGCTTAACTTTCAACTTAATTATAGCTGAAATTGTTCAGTTGATCTTTTTTTGTACACCAAAATGTAGTGCACCAACTTACAAGGCGTATCTAGTTTCTAGTTTCTATCGACATTTGGCTCACACTCCACTCGCGAGAAATCTTTGCCACTTGAGGGAGTTCTCGATGTGAGGAATAAAAAGAACAGGATTCGCTAACTGAAATCCAAGGACTAAACTCGCCTCGTGGTTCGAGTAAGAGGCTGTCAATAAATGATGCGGCGCCACTCGAGAAGAAATTACACCCCCCCCCCCCACCATCTCCTATTGTACTCTCATAGGGAATTACCTAAATCCCAGCCAACGCGTTCGGATAATCCGTTCGTTCAAGAGAATACTTTTTATTTTATCTAGGTGCCCGTTAGGGAGCCGCAGCCAAGCCGCGGTGCGCTACACACTCAAGCACCTTATACACCAAGCAGAGTTGGGGTGATTTCGAGGTGTTACCCAGCCGTCATGTAACGTGCATGATGTGAACTTGAAAACTATCACAATCGAGGGGATTTAGGTACCTGACAACACATGCCAAATTTTATTGGGGTACGACCATTCCTTCTTGGTGAAAAAATGGCTTGAAACATGCTCAAAATCACTTTAAGGATGTTAGCTACTCCTACTACTGCTACTACTGCTACTTACATCTAATACGTCGGCCCGCGATTCTGACCAGACGGGTGGGACTACAATGTTCATATTTTACATGGACATTAAGGTTATAGTATTATAGTCTCTTTTGAAAAAAAAAGTTGAAAAAGTTTGTTGGAAGGCTTCCAAATAAAGGTTTTAAAATAAGCCTTATACAATCAACAAGTAACCATAGTTACTTGACACTTGTTGACGGTATAAGCAGAGTACGGCGGGAAAGTGCGATACGTAAACAAATGGCGGACATTTTAAATTTTGCTTCTATGTGTGAAATGAGAAAAGTTGTCATTATACTCTCATAAAACAATCAGAAACCGTCCCTGACCTAGGCCCAGATGTAGAAAATTATTTATAATACAACAGTGTAGGTCTAAAGTTCCATTAGGCTATAGGACTAGATAAAATTATTACTTACATTACATGTTTGGCAAGCCTAGCCAACCCTAGGCCAGCACAACATAGTTCTGTCACACAATACACACAAACACAATGTCGAAGCAAGGTGTCAAAATAATATGCGCTTGCTCATCTGTTTGTTTACATAATTGCAACAATCAAATCATTTCACGCAACTCGTCTTTCGATTGGACCCGCGTTTATGAAGGCACTGCCATCTAGAATAAATATAGAACTTTTTCGAGCTCTTTGCTATACGCATATCTTTTTAAAGTGTCAAACGAAAACGACTTCGTTTTCAAATTGCGTTTTCAACAGTCATCTCCCACGAACTCAAGAATTGGGGTCCAGTCCTTATACCGTCGTTATACCATGGTTATACCACCTATACCCAGGATGTACATGAATCCGGGTCTAGATATTTTACATCCTATATTGTTATTGCTAATACCATAGAAATTAAATCAACTTTGATAAAATTATTATATTTTAACATATAATTTTGCAATGGAACTTGAAAAAGTAATGAGATCACACACATAACAAAAACTTGTAGAAATACAGCCAAACCTTACACACTCAAAAGAAATGAGATCTAAAAAAAGGGCCAAGCTCATCTACCCTTCCACATTTGCGCATTCTTAATTCATAAACGTACAGTGTCCCATAACAGCATCCTCGAAAAGCTTGGCAAAATAAAATTTGCATGTTATTACGTTTTAATTAATTAGAAAAAAGAACTTGGATGAACTATTTCGTTTAAATTAATAATCGCAGATTCTATTTTGCCAAGCTTTTCGAGGATGCTGTTATGGGACACTGTACGTTTATGAATTAAGAATGCGCAAATGTGGAAGGGTAGATGAGCTTGGCCCTTTTTTTAGATCTCATTTATTTTGAGTGTGTAAGGTTTGGCTGTATTTCTACAAGTTTTTGTTATGTGTGTGTTATTTCTACTGTACTTCACTTACAATGCATGTTAAGTAAGGCTTAATATTATACTTCCCTACTAAGCAAAAAGGCCCTAACAACACTTTTGGTCTATTTTGAGTTAGACGTACCATTAGATGCGGAGTAACATTCTCCATCTAATGTGCTAAGCTAGAAAGCCCTAACTTCGCTGTAAATAGGTGTACTTTGTCACGTACTTTGCCTAACTACTGAATTATGAGCATTTACAAAGGAAGAAGGCCCTATGTTCACTTATGCCATGTAGATAGGGCTGTTTAACCTAGTATTATCAGACAAATAACAGAAGGTGGAAGTGAATTGGTTTAAATGCTGTGATATTTTCAGCTTAAAAAGCCCTAACAACCGTAATTAATTAGATATTAATCATATCATGTTATGATCCCTGTAAATAAATTCCATTAGATTTTAGAACTTCATTATTACAATTGTTTTCAAATTATAATAAATTTCCTTTTCAACGCAAATTAATTCACTAATTTTCAATTAACAAAAAACTACCTTCTTGCTTAGTAGGGTATTTTATTACCTTTTATCTCACTAAATATACCTGGTTCAATGCTACAATGCTCGCAGATGGTTTTAAAAATTTAAAAACATGAGTTGGCTCAAAAAGTATTTAATAAAATGTGTCTCAGTGAATGTGGATAGATGTGTCACAAGCATTTATTTTATATACTAGCTCCAACGAAAGAATGCAGATGCTTTGTAGAGGTGGGGTTTTATTAATGTGCAGTGAAAAGGATATCAGCCTTGTGAATGAAAGAGAATTATCTTTTACCAACACAAGCAAAAATTATCTGTGCTAGATCACAGAGTTCCTCCGTGTGCTAGATCCACGCTGAGCAAGCGTGAATAGAGTTGACAAAGTTGTTTGTTTGGAAAACAATTTCGAGCTATCTGCATTCTTTCCTTGGAACCACTATAACAACACGTAGTACAGAGATTTAAGGTTGTTAAATAAATGTTAGGTAGTCTTTCGTGTAATGTAAGATAGTCCTGAATGAAATGTGTTTTCCTAGGTTTTAATCTGTCATTGACAGTAAACCCGACTAACAGCTTTTGTACATTCCTTCATTAACCGACAGTGTTGGCTCGGGCGCTTAGCGCTTGACTCTGATTCGCGAGGTCCCGGGTTCGAATCCCGTCGAGACCGGCAATCCTGACTGAAGGCTTTTTCCGAGGTTTTCCTCAGTCGTTAAGGCGAATGCAAGGGATTGAGTCCTCTTAAACAGCCCTCGGACATCCCTTCACAATTTCCTATCCGCACATACCTAGTTCACCTGAAGAGGGGCTAATTGCACCCTATAACAGGTTTCCCACGGTAAAAATTTAAATTTATTCCTTCATTACTTTTCTAACGCCTTGATTGACAAGTAAGTCACCATAAGAATTTCTCACAGCGTAGAACAGATGTGATCTTTACAACAAAACTAGTTTTTTCCCGACAAGTCTTCCCATTCAAAGACATCCAATGACGAATACCCTCATAAGCCTGCACCCACCCCCTCTTGAAACCCTGCAATGAGATCGCACGAGATATAGGACAGGACTAAGCGCTTGATGTAATGGGTGAGCACTTGAGTAATGTTATTGGCTAGGACTCAAACTGGGTCAAGCATTTCACTTTAACTGGACAACAGGGCGTTGAGTGTCAATTAGAATCAATGGGAGTGAGCGGGAGCTGCCCTGTCATGCACCCACTCGCGCGATTACGTCCGGGGTCACTCCCGCTAATAAAACTAAAACAGTTTCGTACTTCTATATTATAAAGAAAAAAGTACGGTGGTATCCAAAAGAGGGAGCAAAGCTACTTAATCAACAGATGTCGACGAAATATAAAAACGTAAAATGGTTCGAAGTGCATTGATATTTTTGGTGGAGGTGCGGGGTAGTTTTTGAATTCTTTATTGTTAACAAGCATGTAAAAGGGAACACCAAAAAGATGGAGGGAAGCTACTTAATCAACAGATGTCGACGAAATATAAACAATAAAATTGTTCGTAGATAATTGATAATTTTGGTGGAGGTGCCGGGTAAATGAACTTTCAAACTTTCTGTGTGACTAGTCTTCCCTCCACTCGTCGTCCCCACAGAGTCACCAAAATCGTTATGTATCATCCTTGTTGAACGGTAATGTCTACAAAAACGCATGTCAATCGGAGGTCATGTTCGGCTTTTAGCTTGAGACGTGGCACGCTGAATATACAAAATACGGCGTTGTTAATAAGTTTATATTTTGATTTTGTTCTAGACCCGTCGCGATGTCAACAAAAACCACCGTCAATTAGCTTTCTGTGTGGATAGAATGTTCATTAAACACTTAAAACACAGATCGAGTAAACTTTTGTTTCTGCAACTTTGTTTTACTTAAGAGATATCTCATTCATATAATGAAAGCTTTCTTCAGAAACAAGCAAACCGCGTCTTGTATTTTCCTTGTGACCTTTGTGAAACAGTGTGATTAAGTTGGCAACTCTGACAAAGACTTCAATAAAGTCGCTTACTGGAATCATGGATCCACTTTGCCATCTTTGAAACAAAGAGCTCTGATAGCATTAATTTACTGAATGTAGAATAATTCCAGAGGAGAGTTAAACTTTTGTTTCTGCAACTTTGTTTTACTTAAGAGATATCTCATTCATATAATGAAAGCTTCTTCAGAAACAAGCAAACCGCGTCTTGTATTTTCCTTGTGACCTTTGTGAAACAGTGTGATTAAGTTGGCAACTCTGACAAAGACTTCAATAAAGTCGCTTACTGGAATCATGGATCCACTTTGCCATCTTTGAAACAAAGAGCTCTGATAGCATTAATTTACTGAATGTAGAATAATTCCAGAGGAAAGTTGTTTACTAACTTGGTCTGGACTTGAAGGAAAATATTGTGTTTACTTTCTAACAATGAGACCGTCGCGTTGAATGAGGAAGATTCTGCTGGGAGGGAAGGAAGGACTTTGTAAAACACTTGATGAAGATTCCTCACGTAATTATTACTAAATTGAAGGAGAAAACATTTAATTTGAATACATTTTACAGCAGAAGAAACATTGATAATTATTTTTGAGTGTTAGAGAAAACGATTTTAATGAGATGATGGTTGAGGATGTCTGCACTTTAAAGGGTTTAAGAATGAGTAGCAACTATTTGGCATTTACTGGAAGAAATTCCTTTAGCCATTTTGCAACTTATTGATACAAATTTTGCATGCTCGTAAAGGAGATTATTGGCTCTGTCGTTGTGTATCCATGATGAAATTCCCAAATAAACGGATTTTTAACGATTTCATTTATTCAAAAATCAAAAGACACATTTAAAAATGAGTTTTAAAAAATTGTATTTTTGGAAACTCTTCTTTAATATACTTCTGCGCAAAGTTTCATATTATCTATCCGATGATTATTGGCTGAATGTAATAGTTCTAAAAGAAGCATTGATATTGCATAATAACAATATTTGTAAATTTCGACAAAAATACTTATAAAAAATCATACAATGACAGACATGAGTAAGATGCCACTAATCTTTGGAGAATTTGAGAAAGAATGAAATTAAAACTTAAGAATAAAGAAGAGTTGAATTATGAAATGTAGCCATAAATGTTGTAAGTTTTAAAGATCGTAATAAAAAATTCTAGCGAACACTGACATTGAAACATTACTGTAAGGATTTCATTTCCAACTGATTTGATCCAACTTGTGTTGGGTGCAAAGCTCAGACTCAAACGACTGTGAATTACACATTTTACAATCAACACATCGAGCAAGTATCCATTTTAATTAAACCCACTACAGAATCGAAAAAACATGTTTGCCTTACTCGATTAAAATCATGCAATGTTTCAATATAAAATCCGGAATTTTTTGCGGATGAAAAGAATAAAAATCGACATCGGTGGAGTCGCTGCTAAATTGTCTGCAATAATTCAATTAGTTGGGTACAATGTGTGAGACCATATTTTCAAGAGGATTCCATGTTGATTGGAATTGATTCGCTAAATCTGGACGCCAATAATCTGTGATAGTTCTTTTTTGATTCCGAGATAATTTGATGAAGCCTACAAAGTCAATCCACTTATAAACATCAATGCACAACTGCAAACAAATTCTTTCTCTCGGAATTCAATTACCTAGGCATACAAATAAAATCCCAAAACAAACTTGTAATTAAATGAAAATTATTTTACAAAACAATGTTACTTCATATTCGTTTTTGTCAGGAAGGAGATAAAAATAAAGTTTATTCTTTTAAGCCTTTTTGGAACAAACTAGGTCTAGTCTTTTGGTTTAAAAACTGGCCACTCATTAAATGAAATCACAATACTGCATCCACTATAAAAACACCTATAACTATACGCTTCTGAGTCGAGAAACAATCTGTCAGAAAATAGGCCTACATCCAACCATGTTGTATTGTTGTATTTCCTTGAGAAGTTTCGTTGCAATTTCATCGTCCTCATCCATCTTGTGCAAACTTCCCCTTGCAGATTATTATCACATCTTAGCAACTCAAGACCCCAATGAAACATACCATGCTGACGAGATAGTGTCGCAAGACTTGCTATCCACGAGATGGAGGTGGCTCAACCGTTGTACGAGATACTCTGGTAAGAGAGGTTGCTGGTTCGAATCCCACTTCCAAACATTTGGGCAGAGTTGTTTTACGGGATTATTTAATAGAGTTGGACTCTGGGATTAATTCCTATATGGTAGCCCGTGGATACTATTTTCCTTTACTCCCAGCTTATATGAAGCAGACTGAAAATTGATACGTTAAACCTGCCCCAAATTCCCCGAATATGTATTTTTATGCTATAAATAAAAACCCATTATGAAATATTAAATTGGTGTAGGCAATATTATTAGGTAATATTATTTACTAATTTTTAATATTAGCCATGATTTTGTCAATTAATGTCAGCGTAAAGCGTGATACTTAATTCGGGAGACCTTGGTTTCGATCTTCGCCATCGGCAATCCTGACTGAAAGTTATCCCCGAGGTTTTCTTCAGTCGTTAATGAGATTGCAAGGCATACATTCCTTTTAACAACTCTTGGACATTCTCTTTACAAAGTGTTAGCTACAAAATACGGAACTTGCAATTTAAATAGTAACTTGGCAGGTCTCCCAATTGAAAAAAAAACTTCGAACAAAAAAGCTTCCGACGAAACTTAAGCGGTCAATACCACAAATATTTCGCCCTTCAATTCTAGCTGATTACATTTATTCTATCAACGTTCTACTTTCATCTACTTCGATGAGCATTTTAATGAAACACACGTGAAACCCACATCAAACCAGCTACTCAACACGTGCGGACGCAATTAATCTTAAGAGTCTCACCCAGTCTCAAGTTTCTGCTTAAGAGGATCCGCTATCACAAGGGAAACCTGTACTCATCTCCAATATCCAGTAATAGCATTGCATGACGTCGAGCCAAGGAATGCTTCAAAGTTGCCTTTATGACGAAGACTTCGATCGACTTGTAAACAGGGTAAAAAGGTTAGCCTTATACAAACAAAGAGAGCACGTTGTTTGTTATGTGATACTCAAAAAGAAATACCCTATGATCATATTACATTTTTTTAATATACCAATTTGATTTTCTATTTCTGATTTAAACATATTTATTCACTATTTATAAAAAGGAGTGTAATAATGTGATTACTGTCCCCTGAATCATTATAAACTGAGGGGTAGACTTAAAGTACAATTTATTATTATTTCAATAATATGTGTTAGCTAATACGGTGCTAGCCTGATGACCACACATACAAATCTTGCCTACTTTTAAGTAAACCGTTATTTTTTCTTTGTTGAATGCGAAATCCACTCAGCTGCAGAACTGAATTTTAGTGGAAGATTTTTAGTTTTATCACTTCAAAACAACAGTGTTTGAACTGACGGCATCGACTCGGAATAATGCTTAACCAGTAATCGGTATTAAGAATCAAATCTCAGGATTCAAGTTCATACCAAAGCGGTAATCTTACCCGGGACCTTCCGGATTGGAAGCAGGGACGTTTACTACTCGACCAACGAGACACTTATTGCTGGAACAGTTGTTCAAAAATACAAAATACAAAAAACGTATCACTCAAAATGTTTTAAGGGGAATTCACCCGCTAAACTCAAAAAATATATTTCATTCAGGCTGACTTGTTATGAATTTATAAACTAACAGAAAATTTATTGGGTCCACCATGACCCGATTCATTTTTTACAAAACATGATGATTTTCGAGCTAGGTCCCGTCGGCAAAATTCTCCCATAATAAATAAAATGGGGACGATTTTTATGCCCATATGACCTTGGAGGATTTTGATCCAAAAAAATATTTGCACATTATTGACGTACTCGTCAGCTTTTTCTGTAAATCCGCTATATTTTGTTTTGTAATTTGGGCAAGTGGTTCGGTCAAAATATGCTGATTACCAAGAAGGGGTGTGATTTTGGAATGCATATTTTTGCGTGTTTGAGTGTATATTTGTGCACAGTTTTAAGACGCGATATTATAAAGGGTCATTTTAGATTAGTACTATGCTCTAGTATCTATTTGGAACAAAAAAAAGCAGATTAGAGCCGACTTAAATAAATTTCCCAAAACTCCAATTATCGCAAATTTCTGGGTCAAAACAATTTAAAAATTCGTGTAAAATCACAGTTACAAGATATAATTTTTAGAGATGGATTCTTCAATTGACCACCATTGCCTCTTTCGCCGCTCTTCATTCAAGCGGAATAAGTAGTCTTGTAAAGCTGTCAACCCTTAATTCCTCTTGACCGCCGTTACAGACTTCGGTCAGCGTTGTCGATAAGGAGGCTCCACTCCTTTCAACACAATAGAAAAGCAATTTAAATGTGTCGTGTTTGAAGCGAGTTCTATTTGGCAACATCGAAGCACGCGCAACGAACTGGTAGGTCCGGCTTTTTGACGAGGTATAATTGGTACATGAGTTGGCCTCTTTGTAAATTAAGTTTCTTTGGGGGAAAAGCAGTGTCGATAAATTCAAGATTTTCACATTGAACGGTTATTTAAGTGTAGTATTATGCTATAGATTATGTGGTTAAAAAAATTGTTTTGGGGGTAATAGCCCATTTAAGAACCAAAATGTAAACAATGACAAAACTATAGCCACGAAAACAATCAATTATCTAAACAAGTAAACACGATATTCCAGACATCGATTCAGTTGCACACGTTCATGTGAAGCGACGATACGGTCAAGACCTAAGCGGTTTCCACGGAAAAATATAATAGGACTACGGATTTACGCTATGTCCACAGGCGATATAAATTTGACAAGCTGGCTATATCTTCTATCCACAAACCTGACCTCGGAAAGGTTGGGGGCAAAGAAAACAAAGCTGTAGAACAAGCTTCCAATCCTCCGACACTCTCAGACATCGTCCGGGCTTAAACGAATCTAGCCACGAAAACAGAATCCAAACGGTGTCTATGTATGAGTGTGGCACGAATTAGTCATCCGACTAAGAAATAAGTTTTAGTTAAATGTGTTGTGTTTATTTTTATCAAACGTTATATGTGTAAACAGATTGATTGTACTTTGTGTGGTTCAAAACTATAGACATTTTATTGATATGGAATTAACAGTCAAATAATTGTGGTTTTGCCATGGATTGAAAAATAAAAATCAATTTGCATGAATAAAATACCGATGTTGGTTGGTACTCTGATTCGGGAGGTCCCGGGTTCAAATCTCGTCGAGACTGACAACCTAAGTTTTTCCGAGGGTTTCCTTTAATGCAAATGTAAGGAATTGCGTCCTCTTTTACAGCCCTGCTACCATCGAGTCCGTCTATCGAAATGATGACACCTGGGCAGGATTCCCATGAAAAGTTTCATTATCAAATAAATTGTTTTTAAACATAACAACGTATTAATGCAGCACGAATTACGCGGAAGGTAGCTGAAAAAAGAACAAATTAAAAACGAATACAACAATAATATTCCTCCAGTATTAAAATCTCTTGGTACAGATGCTGAAAAAAAAGAAAAAAAAAGAAAAAAAAACACAAAAAAAAGAAAAAAAAGAAAAAAAAGAATGGTTACTTTTGGAAGTTAATAGCCCTGCCCTCTGACCTCAAAGGTCACCAAAATTATTCTGCAACGTCCTTGTAGAAGCTCAATGTCAACAAAAACCGCGTGCCAATCGGAGGTCGTGTTCATGCATGTTCAATCGTGAGACGTAATGGACAGAAAAGTGATAGCTTTGCTCTATACAATAATAGCAAATGGCTTTGATACACAACATCCAAGGTTTGCAACCCATACGTTTGATATTAGCGAGCAGTGCCGGGTAAAGTTTTTAGCTACAATAGATAAGACATTTTATAATAATCCTATAGATAACCTCGAGGTCCTCCAGTTGAGGGTAACCCGACCTTCTAACCCCCCGGGTATCGAACCAAAGTGCCTAGGAGCATCGGCGTCAAGCTGGTAATGTTTGCCCCCGTCTTATGTCACAGCCGCTCATTTTGAATTACAAATTGCGCCCTCTTTAGAGGGATTCACGAGAGCGATGTACTGTGCGGTCAAGAAACATTAACCGCAGTGACCTAGAGTCAGTTTAGAAAACATGTGTCCTTTTTAGAGGGATTCACGAGCTATGTACTGTGCGGTCGAGAAACATTAACCACAGTGATCTAGAGTCAGTTCAGAAAACATGTATCCTCGCGTTGTACTATGCTATCGAGAAACATTAACCAGAAATCAGTTCAGAAAACACGTCTTATTACTTTGTGCAGGGCAATAAAGAATGATTTCCCAATGCATTATAAAAAATGTATTTGCTTCACAACTCTATCTGAAAGATTCGAGCGCATATACATGTCTTGACAAAAATTCAATTAAAAATTACAAGTTTTATTTGAAACTTTTATTTGAGATGTACACACCTGGTTTTCTCAAACTGCCATTTAAAATTGTAGAGTAAAATTAGTTTTCATTAATATTTACATTCGTCACCTAAACTACAAAACCTCGTAACATTTTTTAAACATCGATGCTTTTTGGTTTGTACTATGCGTGCCTCTTTAAAATTTGCAAATGACACATTTTACTTTTGTCTGACTAAAACTTAAACACAATTCGTAAGTAACATTTTGCAAATTAATTAAGATAGACGCATAGAACAAACCAAAAGCATCGATGTTTTAAAAAATTTTACTTACGAGGTTTTGTAGTTCAGGTGACGATATTTAGGCTAGTTTTATCATGTTTTTTATTGTTGTCCGCGTACTGTAACAGAACTGATAATTATTATTTTCTTTGAAGACAACCATGTAGGTCTCTATTGCAACAATACACATTGATATTCACAAACTTAGAACGGACTGACATTATGCTTTTGCGATTTTTAATAAACAAACTATTGTTTGTAATCTCTGAATAGTTATAGTTTGTGTTCGACTCACCACTTGAAGCCCTCAAACCCATAGAAGAGGTACATACCTGTAAGAAAGAAGGTACATCATTAGGTTTATATTTAAGAACATTACACTTTATGTAATCAACAACACTGCTGAATGTAAAACATGCGACAAATAACGGTTCATGAAAAACAGTGTTAATTAGCCTACCTTAAAATTGCTTTAATCTAGTAAGTGCGAAAATGTTATGCTGATGAATTTGTAAAGCTTAATAAATTACAAAATACATAATATTAACTTCCCAATCACTCAACTTAAATTGAACATTAAACTTTTTATTTACTGCCACTAAAAATTTGTGTCCTTGTTGTAAAATGATACCTACGTGATCACAATTACTACCAAACTGACCGTTAACTTTACTATGATGTTAACTGGACACTAAAATGCAGACATTCGATCCAACCAATCAGCATCGAGATTCCGAACAAGGGAAATTTAATAAATGTTACTTGGCAAACTAGAATGTTAGCAATTCTGACACATCCACACTTAAAAAGGATAAACGACTAATGGTGTTTTCCATAGGCATGTACTAGGTATGTCATTGTTGTACACCTTTACTTGAATATAACATTACAATACTGAGCAAATGAAAGACAAGTGATAATTTTGTGCGAACTAGTCACACTAGTGCGGTAAATGGAAATCGCAAAAAAATTAAAGTAAAAATAAAAGAAAAAGTTGATTTGAAAATAGAGAAATTGTCGGTGAAAAATAAACTTCATTTATGTGTTGTCTTGAATAAATAAATATTGAAAAAATTGCTCTTTATTTTAATCTGACGTTTAATGAACATTTGTGACGAAGTTTTATATTTTTACAAAAAATGTCATTGATAAATTTCGCCGACCTTTTTCATAACGACATGCAATCTCTTGTTTTCCATTGGTGCAAAAAACCGCCCAGCAATATTTTTTTGATAAATGTTAAGGTTATCAGTCTAGAAAATAAAAATAAATTAGTATATAAATAAGAAGGAGAAATGCAATATATTTCTTTTTCCCGTGGGAAACGTTGGCACTTGCAAATGTTGTATGTGAGTAGGACTAGACAAACAGAGGATGACGTAGTTGGGTCTAAGGGGGGGGGGGGGGGGAGCTGAGTGATTGAGTAGTTGACTCCAGGGATGTTTTATAACCCTGTGATATTCATGCGATGAAAAGACATTCCCGACGGAGGATTTCTCGACCAAGTTTTTGCAAGATTTATCGTTCAACATAATGGCAACAAATATCATGCCAGACTACCGGTGGGAACTGCAAGCGCGTTATTCAATTGATTGAACCTTCCACTTAACTGAAAACAAACGCTCTTTCGAAAGATTGCAATTTCCTTTTGTTTATACTTCTGCCGTTAAAAATGTGTTGAACAACTTCACAGTTTTAGTAAATGACTTCGAAGGCGACGTTATGACATTTACATTTACATCTACGACACAAAACAAATACATGCTCGGTAACATTCGACTTTGTTAAAATAAAATTCTATGGAACAAAAACAGGTTACGGTTAATCTAAAAAAGGGAGCGAAGCTACTCAATCAACATATTGTCGACGAGGAATAAAAAAGTAACATTTTGCGCAGAATTCAAATCCTTTGATGCACGTGCACGTACAGGGTTGATAGAATTACCCCATTTGTATATGACGCTGGCCACGCCCCTGAACTCTGACCCCAGGGGAGACCAAACATTCTGTATCATCCTTCACTTGCTCAAGGGCAATGTCAATAAAACACTGCATGGTAAAACCTTAGTATTCGTATTTTTTCCGAGACGTGTTTATGGTATTGACTGAATTAAATTCTTCATATTTATATTCATATTGTGTGATGTCAACGATTTCATAACTAATCTACAATGTGTTTTGTATAAAACATTAAGTTTATACTATCGTATTCACTGTATTATACAAAAGTTATACTTTTCTTCTTTTCTAGTTTGTAATACTTGTTAACAATAGAAGACCTATTATTAATCATAGTGATTTTGTTATTATATATCTACAGTAATATGTTGTTTATTATGATAAAAGAACATAACATATATGTATTTAATTATAAAGGTTTACTCGTTATGACCATCCAAATGACAAACTAATTAAACTAATTAAATAACAAGCGATGTTTCTGGATCACAGACCAAAAACAGAAATTAGATCTAATCATCAACTTAAATTAGATCTAATTCAGGATTTTAATATTTTGGTGGAGGTGCCGGGTCTTCCACCCACGTATCTTCGTCTCGATTACCAACACTGTATATTTAAACTTTTAAAACAACGTATTTTGTATGACAAAAGCCGTTTCTATTTTATTTTAATCCTATTTAACCAAAATTTATCTCTTCTTTTGTTTTCTTTCCATTTCTATCTTAATCATTTATTTCATTCGGAAGAATTTAAATACACCATACTCGTTTGATAATTTATTCCGTGCTATGTACGTTCCTTTGAGTTCAAATGTGGAGTTTTAATTACTTTTCAACTCAATTGATATTCTGTATTCTTTTCAATGGTTTTTGGACTTCAATTCATGTTTAGTTTATAACTTTAAACTACCATTAACTTATATAAATCGAGTCCTAGGCAAAATCAATAAACACGATTAGTGTAACGTCATGGCCCCCTTGACGCCCCCTAACTCCAAACAATCGTCGATGCGGCTATGTGATTGGTCGAGGCCGGCAAGAGACGGTTTGTTTGGAGTCAGCTCTGACGTCACCACTAATAGAGTGTCTATAACAAACTAGTTATTGTAAATACACAAAAAAATCATCTCGACCGGGTATCAAGCCCGGGTCTTATGGTTGCTGGTCAGCTGATTACTCCTTAAGCGGGCGTTACACAAAGAAGTTCAAAAAGTGAAAAGAGAAATAATTTTAACTGTTTATTGATGATAAAAGCATGAAATAAAAATGTTTTTTTTATTTATAATTTTTCCTTTTGATATTTTCTGCTATGTAATTGAACAGCTATTGTATTTCTCAATACTATTTTACTATTTCAAACTCAAAACTCAAAAGAAATAGGAAATAGTATTGAGAGATACAAGTGTTGTTCAATTAGCAGAAAACATAAGAAGGAATAATTAAAAATAATAAAAACCTTTTTATTTCATGCTTCATCATCAATGAACAGTTGAAATTCTTTCTCTTTTTACTTTTTGAACTTCCAAGTGTAACGCCTGCTTAGCTACAGAGACACTCAACTTAAAACCTTCTAAATTTTTTATGCATTATAGATCGATATAGATCGGAACAATACTGGAACGCTTTGGAATAGTTCTTGAACAAATACACGTTATTAATAAATGAATCCAACCACCAACTACTATTTCCCGAAACTCACTCTGACACACAAATCAGGAGTTTAATGCTCCCGAGATAATGAAAGTTTATACGACAATGAAGCTCCCTAAATAACATTAACATTCCTCAGCCGTCCTACCTTGACAAAATATAACGAAGTGATAATAAACCAACTCTGCTGTGAGCCGACTACCAAGATAGCATTTAAATTGTCGGTCTCGCAGTTCATAATTTATGTAAATAAATTCCTGCCTTATTCTCCCCCGATTCTTAAACTCGAAAACAAGATGGCGGTACACTTCTGAGCCGCTTGTAGGCCGCAACTTTCTGGAGAGGATAGAACAAGTCTTGTATATAATTATTCCGGGATAATGCTGTGATAGTTCTTACAATGTTCAGCAATGTTAAGTGAGGATTATGTAAAGTTGAGGGGTGGGATGTATTGAGGTAGATAGAATGTCAACTGAAAGATGATTTATTATTTCGGTTTTTAGGAGGGTTGTGGTATGGTTTATTACTGTGTTAGTTTTATGTCTTCTGAATGTACAACAGTCTTGTTTTACAGAGTCTGATGACGTTAAAACAAAACGTTATCTTTTCATCAGTAACAACACAGAATCATAGTCGGTATTGAAAAGTTCAAGAAAAAATTATTGATATTAAAATGATGAGTGTCTTATTTCGAAACCGAAGCACAATTTTAGACATCACTTTTCTGTATGTCCGTCCGTCTGTGCAAGTTTCTTGTCTCTAGATAAAAACCGGACATGATCTCCGAACAATACGCGTTTCTACATAACCTTTCAACAAGAATGTGACAGATAGTTGCTATTAAACCTGGGTTCAAGGGAGCAGAGTAGACTATTTTAAATAGTTTTTTTAGGAAACTCGGCACCTATACCGAGATATTTAAATGTAAATAATATTTTAATTCCGTTCTTTTCTTCGACAAAGTAAATATCTTTGCTCCATACTTGGGTAGTCTCCTACGTGGTTTTGTTCTTCATATTCATAAAACAACTTACATTAATTGGGTAGAAAAGGTACTCAATCTCAGAATTAATATATTATTGTTAGAGGTACGTTTATAAACAATTTTTAAGTGTCATTTAAAGCGTTTTGTAGCATCTAATTTTTTGGACCATTTTCATTAACTTCACGTGTGAAGTTTTTTCAAATTTTTATTTAAATATTATGTCATCAAGGTTGAACTTATATCAACTGGATAAAATTGTGCATACACAAATTATCAAAACTATGTTAAATAAAATAATAGAGGACTGGAAAACCTAAGTTTTAAATGAAAAAAATTGCGCTTTGTAGCATCTATTCACAAAACGCTATGTTCACGTATCTCTAACTTAGTACATTATTATTTTAAAGGAATTGGAACGTATCTTTAATTCAACAGGTCTTAATAATGTTCTGTGATTTGTAAAGAATTTAATAATAAACCAAAATAAACAATAAACTGAAAATTATAAACTCCATTTTTCAAGACGGGGAATGCTCACTTTAGCGACCCAATTTCTCATCCTACCACATATTTCCTTCCATCCATTTTCAATCATCTTCAAGCCACGCATTTTTCCACCGCCCTGTATGCGAGATAAGTATTCAGTGCTCGAGATTCCATAGATCTGACGTCACAAAAGACGCGCGGGAAAAAAGAGAGAGAGAGAAAATGTTTGAATTCTCTTTTCGTTCGCTTCTCCTCGGCTAGGACTTGAACGACAGTGTTATGTGGTAGTATGGAGGGGCTATTAGATTTGTATCAGCGTGTGCGTGTGACGCGGGCTTACGCGTCTCGGAGACCGTGACTCTTGTCGCCGATGCTTCGCGAAGGCCGTGATGGAGACAGCGATTGAAAGCTGCGATGCGCGATGCATTATTCAACCAATCATAGAGCTATGCGCGGGCGCGGACTAAGAAGGTAATGGGGCGTATGTAGGGATACGAAGCTATGCGTAGCTCGTATCTCATTACTGACAAGGTAACTTTATTTTGCATCACTCTCGATAGTAGAAATATATCCGAAATAATCCTTCACTGATTCAAAATGCGAATTCCTAGTATTGTATATGAAATAACTTTATCTCAATCTAGTGTCGTCTCAACTGTAATATTACTCATATCAACATGTATCCATCATTTCATATTAATATCGTGCTACATATTATGTTCTCTATAATTTTGTTTAATGCCTCCCGATTTGCATTCAATTAATTAATTGAAATGTCTACATTTGCATTAACCAATAAATAAGAACAATCTTCTTATTTCTACATTTTCATTGGGTAATTGAAAGGTTATTTGTTTTATATATTTTCATTTATAATTTTGTCTGATAGACTTTAACATGGGTTCTTCAATTTTTCATGATACCGAAATATAAAATTCTTTCAAAATATGTTACAATAATTATCTTTCTATCTAAAATTTTAATATAACAAATACAAATGGTTGGATCACTGGACCAATATCCTAGATAAAAAAATAATTTAAAACAAGGAGTATTATACTTAATATGATTTGCACAACTTACTCACATAATATCGTTTAGTACGAGTCTGATCGATGATACAATAGGCAGTTAATTTCAATTCTTAATAATTGATTGATTGATTAAAAAGTGTGCGTCTTCTTCCTTTTATTTTTTTGTCGTTAAAATACATAGTATACTGTAATACGTTTTTCTAAATTATCTCTGTCATAACAAAATACTTTGAGACGCAAATCTGAGTCGCCTTCGGGTACATATTGATTTTCGTGAATAATTTACCCTGTCAAGTCAGCAGGCGACATATTTATATCTTGAGATTTTGCTTCTGAAGAATTTCTACTTAAGTTTAAGCAAGCGCGTTGAAGTGCTTTGAGAAAAACCCCGATCTTTGTTTCACAAGATATCAAAGGAGAAACGGCCGTTGTTTTGTTATTCACTACCGCATAATGTTCTCCTAATAAAAAGCAAGGAGAGAATACAGATTTTTACTTTGATGTATAAGTTTGAGATATTTAATGGCGTAAGAATCTATATTTTTCACGTTCTTTTGGTTATTCGCTAAACAAACAGTTAATCTAGTCGGCCTACGTTATTTATTTTATAAATTAACTTCGAAATGTGTTCTCAGTGACATTATAACTCAATTGATTTTGCATTTTTGTATTGCATTTACAAAATGATATGTTTATCAATACTAAATGAAAAAAAAATTGCAAACTTACTGTCTTAAAAAATTTGTCGATTCCTGATCTAAATTTAAAATCGAATGGTTTGTCACAAAATAAATATACATTTTTTTCACTTTTACCTAAAATTAAATTAACATAACTATTTTAATTTAACATTTTAACATTTTTTATTATTGCGTCGTAATAAATAACGCCACTATAGATTTAGTTTCACTTTTGTCTCCACAACGCTAATCTCCCCCTACATCAAAGTGTGCTTACGCTCTGCCATCTGCCTACAATGTTCTGCCGTTCTCCCCGGCATAGAAATAAAACATTAATTCTCTCTCAAAGCCCTACCCGGCACCTCCACCAAATCTTTCAATAAAGCCATTTGACCCCAAGACTTCGCAACATCATTAATAACCCACGCCTGCCATTATACCGGTTTTATAATAGGATTTTACGCGTTCTTCACCCCCTTTTCTCCCTGTCAGGTTTGTCAAGTTTTTATCGTAATATATCTTGCTACACATTTTTATTAAATTAAGCTTATATTAATTCCGTTGAAACGCCGACACGCGTTAATAAATTCCTCTGAAAACGAATCAATATTTCCAGAAAAAGATAAATAGTTTAGTTCATAAGGAAGTAGCACGAAATAAAAGTATAACCATTTATCTATCCAACAGTATGAACACAAAAAAGAAAAATGAGGAACTTAAATTTAAACATTTACAACTGACAATACTAATTATTATCCACTTGGGAGTGTTTGAACAATGCATCACGAAACATCGATTAGTTCACTAATGTGAAATAAATTCATATTTTGTATTCACAGTAGCCAGTAAAGAGAGAAAATAATTAGAAATAAGTTATGTAATGAAGGGAATAAGTAAAAACTATTTGAAAACATAAGTACAGAAACGTCATGCACAAGCAGATTCACGTTAGAAATTAATAAATAGTTAAATACACAATGTAAAACTTCGTAATAATGATATCTACTTGAATTTACCGTCAATATATATACTTTAAATATCCAAGTATGATAGTTTCGAAAATCTTGAAATCACACCGAAAGATAAAGCAATTCAATCTGTGATCCATCTTATATTCAGAGTACTACGAAATTCACTAACTAATGTTAATCGTATATTTTAACTGAAAAGCATGCACTCTGTTCGAACGACTGCAACTTTAAACTATTAAGCTTCATACACTCAGTACTAGTCTGCTTTTTTTGGTTATAAGCTTAATGTATCACATAATATATAATGATGCGCATGCATATTTCAAAGTAAATTTTACATTTTGTAACATTTAAACCCACAGAAACAGAAAGAGTATACTTTTTGGGCAAAGCTAACGGATATAGAAAATAGAGAACTAAGTATTTTACTTTGAACGCCGAACAAAAACCATTATCGGCATAAATACAAAAAAAAACTACAGCTATTAGATTGATACGTGGATAACTGAATGTGAAACAGTCGTTTTAGATCTGAGCCGAGTAGACAAACATGGTCAATATATTGCATGGTTCACACCCATGCACACGTAACGAAGGTTTAATATTGTATTTGCACCGGTTTGTGCTACTTTAAACATTGTTCTCTTAATTATTTATAACGATTGAATACGATATTATATTTTTCAGTTGAAGAATGACAATCTGTCGTATTGTAAATTATGTTGTAACGTTTTAAAGTGTTATCTTCAAGTACAGTCTGTGTTCATGGTAAGGACAACAGTGTTTACATCATTTCAATGAATAATTTGATTAGAAGTTTTGTATGGACAATCGTGAAGCACAACAAACAGTTATTTATTCTTGATTAATTACGGCAAGACATTAATTCAAGTTTAACATGTTTATTAGGACGTTTGTACATTTTAATTTACTATAACACAATTTATAGTGTATGTGTTGTGTCCTATTAGCTTATACAAACTTAAGTTTACTCATACTAAGATAAGATAATGTTGTTATTTAGAAACACATTATATGTAATGAATTGTAAATAATCATCAAATAAAAGTGATAAGGTTCATTAACAGACAATCAATAATATTAAGTTATAAGAGCAAATTCAAACAAGCACACAGCGCCTATTTTACTTATTCTTTTCTACATTATGTAAACAATCGTATGTGAAAATCTACTCTAAAAAAATATTGTAGAACTAGGAAAACGCTTAAGTCCCGCCGCGTAATTTTTTTAAAACGAAAAAAGCGTTAAATTGCGATTTTTTTAATAGATAATTTTTCGATGACGCTCAAATTTCACACGAATATATTAATTCATAACATTAAAGGTTCTATGACAAAATCATTACAATCGGACAAAGCGTGTAGATGTTATAAGTCGAGGAATTTTTTTTAAATCGAAAAAAATCGTAAAATTGCGATTTTCATGAGAAATAATTTTTCGCTCAATTTTTCTCTCCGTGCAGTTCTTCGTTCAGAGATTTCATAGACCTCCATAAAATTTTATCGCAATTGGAGTATCGGTTTAGCCGGAATCGTGTTCACAGACACACAAAAATACAAAAAGAAAAAAATCCGGAATTTTTTCTCCAGTGTAGTTAAATGGAATCTTCGCTTCGCTCGCTACGCTCATCCAAAAACTTGTTTGAAAAACAATGCAAAGGATTCTTGTGAATCAGATGTTTATTGGCTTGAATAAAACGGATGTCGACGGTACTTGAAGCAAGTGTGGTGTTATTACCGACGTCCAAAGAGCTTATTACCTCCTCGCTCCGCTCTGCACTCGACGTACGATATCGAGGCGATGGTCAGAAGTCAAGTATTTCCAAGGACCTTTAGAGGTCGAGAGATCCAGACTTGAAACGTGATAAAGAATAATCTTACCAATCTTGCAGGGGTAAAACGAAAAGTCTGAGATTCATGAGGAGATAGGGGAGGTCAGACGGATTCGAGGGGGTTGTAAAACTTTGGGGGAGCACATGGGCGCGGAGTGGACACGTGAAGATAGCGCTTCTGTTTTATTGTTGTTTGAAGAGGAATCACAGGGAAGATTGAATCCCTTATGAATCTAATCCACATAAACGCTGGTTTAAATGATGTTGCATTGGTGTTTCTAACTAGCAATGTAGTTAGTATACCCCCAGAATTAATTTTCATGACATTTTAAAAGTTTGTTTGACAACTAATTATGCAATAATTGTATGTATTTTGTGTAATTTTTGTCTTTATTGGTTACTAATAGAGTAACCAATACTATAGACATTATTTTTGATTGAATACACCTCGTTTTATTTTCATTGTTCTTAATTTGAAGGCAGCGTTAAATTTTTGAAGCTATTAGTGATGAATATGGCTGATTAGCGAATGAAATATCGTAACCAATCGTTCATTCTTATCTAAGCCCCCTAAAAATTTAATAGTATTTATATAATCTGCAACATTTCTCCACCAACGAGAGTTGTTCGGCTTCGGTTGCTATTTCGAGTCATCCCGTTCTTACCCTCAGGCTACTCGGTAGTCGTTAAGGACTTTACATCGTGTTGACCAAGTTTTTAAAATATTAGAAAAAAAGAAGGTTTATTGTCGACTGTGCATGTGAGATGAATTATGCTGAAATGTTATATACTTTTGCTTTAAAGTAGAAAGTAGATCCAGGAATAAGTTAGTTATACCGTTCCACATATTTGGGATTTGTACAAAGATAAATATTTCTCTGGCCCTTTGACTTAAAACACGGCATGATTCGCATATAATTTCCATGTCTGAAATAATTAAAATAGCATCAAACAAATACTGCAAAGGGACGTTACTTCGCAGCAGTTGGTCGTTTTAATTGAGAAAAATACAAAATGTAGACCCGCCTTTGAACAAAGTTAATAAGGGTATGAAGTTTTAAAAAAATGTTTACTCATAATAAAAAACTACTCAATGTTGGTAGCAAAAGTTCTGAAAATAAAGTAATCACATACCTCTGTTTTTATAGTAGAGATTTGGTTGTATTATTAGGGAAATGAATTGCTACAGTTGCGTTGCGTTGCGTTGCGGGAAACGATGGAACTAAAGTAAATGGGAGAAACCCCGACAAATGTTTGCTACACTGACTGCAAATAGGTAAGAAATTTCATGAAAGAAGGAGTTGAATTTTGGAATTATTTTGAGATAGGGAAGGAATGGTTACGATTCGGGATTATCTGAAATAGAGTTTTGATGGCTAATACAGTCCATATCCGCTAGGGGGGGGGGGGGCTGAATGAAGTTAAACGAAACACTGATTAAAAATGCCATTGATTGATTTTGGAACATTTAAAATCTGGATTAACATTGATTTTCACGATTATTACTAACAAGAAAAATGAAATAACAGTTTAGTTTGTCATGAAATCATACGTGGAAAATTATTTCTCAATTCAAATTTATGTTAGGTTGACCTTCAACAGAAACTTTTGTCCACTCCACAGAAAGACCACCATCTCCCAAAATATACCTAACCTTCAAATTCTGACATTTGTTTTATAAACAACAATGAAATGTAGATTTTGGTTTAAAATTAAAAAATATTGTTATGATAGATGTTAGGAGACATTGAAGAGCAAGACGAGAAAAACCGGTGTGAATTGTTTGAATGGCTAGAGGATGATTTAGATGAAGAAACGCTGAGCCCGTCAGTATCACCACAAACAGTTTCTTGTACTAGATATGTGTAAGAAGCACCAATCAATCCTTAGTCGATGGAAATACGTTTAAGATTATTTTAAATGAAATAAATAAAATATGATTATAATATATATATATTCTTACAACTGCTTCCAACATAAGTCGGGTCAGGGGGTGGCTAACCACCAGATTTTCTAGGGCACACAGAGTTTGCGAGTCCTGTCATGTCCTCTTCTCCTTCAATTTCTTCGTCTTCCATTTCATCTTTTCCTTCAATGTCGTCCTCTTCTTTCTTGCTTCTTACATAGTCGTTCTGCTTCTACTTCTTCCCCACACTCATCTCTCTCTTCAACATCATTTATTATTTGGTCATCCTACTTCTCTCTTGGTCTACTAGATCATCTTCTGTTCATATTTCCACTTTCAAATTCTGCTCTCGGTATCCTCTTTATTTCCATTCTTCTCATATGTCCGTACCATCTCAATCTTTATCTTCCTATTTTGAACAGTAGCTTAATCCATGCTCACTTCCAACAATGTCGGGTTGAGTGGTGTTCTTCACACCGATATATAGGACACGAAACAATAATTAAATATATTTATGTGGCGAAATGTCCTCAAGAGTTAATTTTAATAATATTCCTTACTATAAAGGCCCAAAATTAAAAATTAAAAAATTCATTCATAAATATTTAATTTATTTGGGATACAAATCAACAATGGTGACTTTACACTCTCAGCCTCAAATACTCAGAACGAAGGCTACCCCTCTCTAGCACCCATCAATGGTGGCCATCTTTGAACCCCGTCAAACAAACCTTTGTCATTGGTTCATTAATATTTTCCGCCAAACTCCACCTGTCACAGCCTGTGCGCAACATAACTAATTTATCAACCAATATTTTGGCCTTGTTGTTTTGGTAAAAGTGAGATGAATTTGTGATAGATTGATTGGATTATAAAGTGATTACTACCACGTACGTCGTACCGCGTGCTAGTGGCAGTAAATGTCCCACGGTTTGCAATTATTTGTCCATTCATCTATCTTGCATTCAAATTGTTTAAATTGGATCAAACAAATTTTTTTAAATTTTTTTTCGAGCTGTCAAAGGAAAAAAAAATACAAATTATAAGGGGAATTTTAACTAGAACCAAAACATCGGGCTATAACTTTTAACACAGCGGTAATTTAAAACGTAGTTCAAATACACACGTGGGAGTTGATGTGCTTCTTAAATATTAATTAGCATAAAATAAGTTGTTTTTATTGTGGGAATTACACCTGTCATAGGGTGCAATATGCCCCTCTTAGGTGACTTACTAAGTATATTGCGGATAGGACAGTTGTGAAGGGATATCCGAGGGCTGTTTAATTAAGAGGACTCAATCCCTTACATTCGCCTTAACGACTGAGAAAAACCTCGGGAAAAACCTTCAGTCAGGATTGCCGGTCTCGGCGGGATTCGAATCCGGGACCTCCCGAATCAGAGTCGCGCGCTTAACGCTCGAGCCAACACTGTCGGTAATAAGGTATACTGTTTATTTATTTATTGTTTTTTAAGTATGCAATCATATTCATGTGCCTACTTTTAGCTTTGAAATGTCTTCTTAAACAATAAACTAGATTATTAATAGATATGAAAAATATAAGTAAATTGGATGCTTATGATGCTTGTAATAACGTCCATAACATTAACAACAATACGCTGGTTCATATCTACAAGTAAATATAATTGCGTTATTTATGTATTCCTCATACGGATAATGAGCATTTTCAGTATGGAAATCAATCCAAAAATTAAAAGAATCCATCTCAATCGGGTATTGAACGTGAATATCTCGATTGTCGCTCGGATGCTTTTTACCTAAGCAACAGACGCGGTTACTTCTGAATTGTTGGTGCATTATAGAAATTGGGATCGATCGGCGCTAACGGGAGACCCGGGTTCGATACCCGGTTGAGAGGGATTTTAAAACTCCGAATTGATTTCCATATAATCAATTACACCTCGGGGAGTGTTTTGTTATTAATAAAATTGAGTTCCAAAGTACATAGTATCAATGGATATTGCTCGAATTGTGTCAAACAGTTAAAATATCCCTATTTGGTACCACGATCAATCAATAAATTTCATCAATGTACGTCCTGTTGTTTGCAGCATTAACCACAATTAAGCCTCGGGGATTTGTGGAGCCAATTGTGTTATTCAGTCACGCTAATAACTAAAAACATCGGATGATGTATTGTGTGTAATTGAAAATTATGTTTACAGTGTAGTTTTCAACATCAGCGAGTTTATATGTGTGCCTTGCAGCCTTACAAAAAGACAGTGCGAAAGCATTCGTTTGGATTTATTTGTATTTATAATGATTTTCTGGAATAAGTAGACATAAAGTGCAAAATGACATAATGATACTGCAAAACAGGTTTTTGTGCCACTTTCACCACAATGTTCCTCACATAGCATTAAAGAATAATAATAAAAAGTACATTATGTTAGAAGAATCGATTTAAAATGCATGTAATGACTGTTGAATGTTGGTTTAATGGAAGGTCCAGTCTATGATAGCATTGCTACTGATGATGATGCTTTAGGTTGCTGAACGTCTCATATCATTGCACTTATGTAATTCGAGAAAATAAGTGGTGATAGATGATAATGAAGGACAATTAAAAATAACATGCCTTTTTATGCGGGATACGAACCCACGTCCGTGTAGAGCCATACGCTTCTGACTAGCACCCTAATGTTTGTGCCACCGCAGACGGCATGGTGATAGCTGATAATTATGAAAGGAGTGAATCCCTAATAAAAGATTTCGACAAAATGTTTTAGGTTACAAAGGTCTATAATCTATAGCAGTGGTCGTTATCATTGGATTTCCAGACAAAACTGTATTACCTGAAGTGATAACATTGCCATTTTGAACGCTCCATGGTAGATTTGAAATTAATAACCCTTTTTTATCAGTTAGGTACCGCGTAAGTAGTACTGTTTCACTTGAAAGTGGTTCAGTTTATTTATTTGCGTATTTACTTTTAATTCGGGCTATTTGAGAAGATGTGTGTTTTCAAATCATAAGGGAAATAATATATAAAATCCATTTTGATCCACGTCTCTTAATGCTTTGCACCTGAT
This sequence comes from Sweltsa coloradensis, assembly GCA_024449915.1. Classification (NCBI taxonomy): domain Eukaryota; kingdom Metazoa; phylum Arthropoda; class Insecta; order Plecoptera; family Chloroperlidae; genus Sweltsa; species Sweltsa coloradensis. The sequence goes on from JAMZAV010000078.1 coordinate 212,883, forward strand.
CTCCAGGTGACACTAGTAGTTGTTCTATTAAGGTGTAGCCTATTATTTCACCGAACAGATCGAAACTCATTGATACCTACAGAGTGTTGGATCAAACTCCATGGTTAGATAGCAACACTAAATTACAATCAACTGTCAAAAATGACGTCCAAAGCGAACCCATTTTGCTTCACAGTCGTTTAAATCGAAATTTTAATTGCACACTTTATATAACTCGTTCTTTGAGGAGTTGTCCTTTTCTACTGAAACCGTTTCGTTCAATGTTCACGCCATTTGCTGCGCTTTGCGGTTGTTTAGCAGCTAATAGCGTTACTAGTTAACTGAAGTGGTTGGGTAAGAATTTGTTGAGTTGTGCTGTTTCTTTATTTCTCTTTTGAATAATTATTCTCCCTTTGTACAACTAGTATAAATATTTCAAATGTCGACTTGATGTGACAGAGTAATCTATGGTTTAAAACACATCGAGACCATTGTATGACAGAGTTGACATTACATTCATTTTATGTTTGTCAAATATGCTGCTCTATATAAGCTATACACCATATCAACGTCGGCGAAACTACAATGCTGGAGCTTCATTTTCCAACGCAGATTAAAAGATTAAACCCCTTGCATTTTGCCATGTATATATTAAACAATATGATTATACAATACAACACATATTTGCATAGGTATTTACAATAAATATATCTTAGTTGGTAAGCATTGTTAGAACATACACTGACACAACGTTCATTTCATATTGTTAAATCTCTTCATGGTTATCATAACGTGATAGTTATTAAACTTCTGAATACAGTTCTAGTTTATATGTTATTGAATTCATCCAGGTCAGCAGATGTTTTAATATTATTATTCAGTGTGCCATACTTTTCATTAAAGTTCATATCAGTTGCTCTTTTCGTTACAGTAACGTCATATCACATGTTATAATACTTCAAAGGGTGTCAATGAAAATATAAAACTTGATTTAATTATTATTTCATTTAGTTATACTGAATCAACAATATTTTAAAAGGTGTCTCAAAAATATATATTTATACTAAATACATAGCTTCATAGATCAGTCATGACGCCAAGACTCTTATTTCACGTCATAATATTGTTTTAAAATAATTCTAAAATCATTAATACCCAATATAAAATTTAATTCCCAATTTTCAAAATAGATCCTCTTCCAATTCTTCAGTGTGTACATTCCATTACGATTTCCATCAAAGATCGCGACACTTAATTAAGAAAGTAGAATAACCCCCGTTAATTAAATTCCTCACAATCAAAACAATGTCAAATAATATTTATTCAAAAACGAAGAAATTCATCTCGAAAATTTCTAAGAGCGCTCCTAAAGAATGTTTACTTTAATTAAATTTTGCTCCGTAGAATTTGCACCGGTTATCTGCGCAGAGATCGCACCTGTCGTGAATGCGAAGAGGTATTGCCAGGACTAAGCCCGGTCCGTCCGCTGCCACCCTTTGTGTGCCAGCGTTCACTGGCCAGCTGCGGCCGTCGATATAAAAAAATACTGTGCGCAGAATTGAATCCAAATAGAATAGGAACTTGTAAATTGATTCAATAGAAAGGGAGAATTCATCGTCCCGGTCCGTGACCTCATTCGCTTTCACATTTGACTTTCTCGCTTTTACATTCGCCGGCGCCCAGGGAAAGCTCTTTGGGATGATAGCTTTACTGCTTGCATGATAAGAGGGGTGATGAGAGTCCCGAAGACCCAGCTTACGAATGCCAAGTTATAACTTTTAATAACCCCGATCAGGATACATATTTTTACTTCTAAAATGTATTAAATATTAACAATTTCACCTAGGGAGTGTTTCCCGACAAACCAAATCAAAATAACTTAGCATGTCTCCTATGCCCTGTAAATTACTAATAAAGTATATACGTCTCGCATTAATGCACTTTGGCTATTCGAGACGATAAGTGGCTATAGATGAGGATGAAGTATGAACAGAAGGGAGGAGGAGAAACCCGGTACCGGCACGTAGCCTACTTTTTTCGAAAAGTACCAAGGGGACCAATGGCTTAACGTCCCATCCGAAAGGACGGTGTATTCTATCCAGTTGAGTTGATTTTCAAAGAAATACAATCTCGTTTTTTGGCATATTATGTTTGCCAAACAAGTTAATTTTTTTTTTAGATTTTACAATGTAATAAAGCAATCAATGCAAACAAGAACGGAATACCTAAAATAGGGCGCAAAGATGGTGAACTAGGGAGGAAAGACTCATGCTAAACAGTACCAGCACATTCTGTTGTTGGTTTGATGTTATAATCTATGCTTGTGTTCACATGAGCTAAAGACAATGTTGTTGATTGTAAAACAAAATAACGCAATAATGTCCTTAACAATGTTTACTTTATACGTGTGTTCTAACCTCCACCCTCCGAAGGCCATATAATCCCGCCTTCTCAGCGTCACTATCTCACCCTGGGCAAACTATCCCCCTCACTTTCTTGAGGGGATGATCGTGTCTCGTCTCCCTTGTGGCTTCATCGCTCTCCTGATTGGTCGCCCACCAATCACGTGACCCACTAACCCCCAATCGATCGTGAGTAGTCGGCATTCTTCGCGTTCCGTCGCTCGCACAATTACTGGCGACACACACTGAGCTTCCGGAAGAGCCGGCTCGCTCACTTAGGCCCAGTTCTTGTTGCCGTCAGCGATTCTTACAGACTGATAAATATAGTGTTCTAGGTTGTCATCGATTCTTTAAACAACGCCGAGATTTGTCAGACTTGACAATCGTGACTTTTGCGTACAAGGACGCCGTACTACTCAATCGAAAAAACAAAGTTGTAAATTTTAATTGAAATCTAGCAAACTGTAAATAACAATTTATAATACAGACAGTGTTGGCTCGAGCGTTAAGAGAGACACTCTGATTCGGGAGGTCCCGAGTTCAAATCCCGTCGAGACCGGCAATCTTGACTGAAGGTTTTATCCGAGGTTTTCCTCAGTCATTAAGGCGCCGGCAAGGGTTTAGTCCTCTTAATCAGCCCTTGGACATCCCTTCACAATTGTCCTAACTCCAATATACATAATTATACACCTGTAAAGGGGCATGCATTGCACCCTGTAAAAGGTTTAATTCCTTTGGAGCCTAACAAGTTTTCCTTTCATATTCAAATACGATCATTAAATAGTATTTCGGAGGCTTTCAGTAGAGGCCATGCGTACAAATCTAATCAATATCGAATAATTTTTCCAATTTTTTTTTTGCCTGATGGGATGACATTTCTAAATAATGACATTACGATGTGATTGGCTGCGTTACCCTCAAAATCATATTCAATCTAATATCGAACTAGAAATATCGAATTTATTACAGGTCCCATTTTAATTTATGTGGGGTAGCTGAGCATTATGAAGATGTTGGTTGGTGGGCTCCGTCTCAATATATATTCCACTTTCAAGAATTGCGTGCGTGCTCCAAGAGGAGTCTAATAAATTAGATCGTTCGTTACCTATTTCAGAGAATTTATGTATTTGCATGTGAAGAAGATTTTTCCAATTCGTATTCGAACTCGGATAAAAGACTTGCCGGGTTTATGAATGAGCGAAGCGGGTAGGGTCAACGTTACGACGCGTGTTTAGAAGGGTTTATTAAAAATAAGGTTGTGAGAGATCAAATTTTAGCGATACTATTTTTTTATTAACAACAAAACTACTTTTGTTCTTATTCTTGTTGAAAATAAGGGAAGTGGGTAGTCTACGAGAAAAGATTTAATCAACAAAATTAGGATTTCTCGTTGTTACGAGCGAAGGATACTGTTTAAAAAGATATGAATGGTTTCTATTGTTTTGGGTGATATTAGACTACAATATTATCTCATATTTTCAAAAGCACGACATCACATTATTAATTATTCAATTTGTAATACACACATATACTCTTAAAAAAGGTTGTCTTTCTAAGAAAAATGACTGCGATATCTTGTCATAACACAACACCTCTTCATCACTCAACATCAACATCATGAGTGATATTTCATCAGCACTTTAAACGGGAAAAGATCGGAATTCCGGCCAGTATGATTTTAATTAATCAATGTTATCAATAACTAAAGGGTTTATTTTATATTTGCACATGTTAACATGAATAGACATATTATCATAAACACACTTTTTAAAACTTTCCCAAGGTTTTAAAAAAGTGTCTATTTAAGAGTTTTATCAAAACCATGTCTTGAGTCTTGAGTATGACTCAAAGCGGTATATTTATAGTCATATTTTGAGATTGAGTTATAACGTGTATCTTCATTTTATTTCAGAATTTGAATTTCGTTTCCCTTTGTAAAATACAAATAAACCATCTAAATTCCATTCCATTTAGCCCACTATATTCAATACGCTATTTACTCTCTTGTTTACGAATTTCAGATTATCCTGTTTAAATTTGTTCAGTACCGTTCAAATAACATTTTGTAGATACTACTGTTCAAATATTAAAGAACATAAACGAAATTATTAATCAGGAAAAACATGATGAAATACGTGTTCGATTCGATTACTTATACAGATATATTTATTTAATTCCGATATAATTTTCGAACGATAAAATCTAATTCTACCTCCAAGAAAATTATTTAGGTAATGAAATTCCGTTTTAAATTCCCGCCCAGACTGTACATCCCACACTGGTCACCGTGTTAGATTTCTGGAATGTTAATTAAGACGTCTAAATATTTGACTTGCAAATTGTGTGCGCGCCCGGCCTGAGTGGTATACATGATGGGCTTGCCTGTGGCATGTTCCTCTAAAGTGCTACGTTAGACGCCGTGCCGTCCTGCAAGAGACCCATTCAAACTTGGCCTAACCACCGAAATTTATGTTGTCTTTAAAGTGCCCACGGCTCGGTGCAGAACCGCAGCCGCGCCTTACTTTATACGTACGTCGGATGGCTAAGTGTTGGGAACAATTCATTTGCTAGCGTAAATAGTGCTGATGAAAACGTGATGGTAATTAAGAAAACCTTGTAAGTTTGGTTTATTTTGAAGGAAGTTAGTTGTTTGGCTTTTTGGGGTGTTAAAGAGTTACTTCAATACAACAAGTGAGTAAAACATTAGGAATAATATATAAAATAATAACGTAATTGTAGATGAAAACAAATTATTCATAAAAACACAAACACACGAACAACAACAACTACGATCAGAATTATAAAACACTTTCCTATAGTGCGTAAATTTTCGGAAGCTCCGCTTCCTTCCTCAAATCTTCCTTGCGACTGAGGAAGGAAACGGATCTTCCGAAAATATACGCACTTTTTTGGTAAGTGTTTTATATTTCTGACCGTGGATATTGTTCGTGTGTCTGTGTTTTTATTAATATCTTCCCGGTCTAATAGCCTTGGTTTTTAAATTATAAATTTTTTTCTTAACGATGCCGTGTATCAAAATGATTTCACCCGGTGTGACCCTAATCAGGTGACTATGGAGAATATTTGGTAGAGTATTGTGGTAACTGAGAAGGGAATGTCCTAGAGATTTTTAAGTAAACTGAATCGGTCTTAACGATTGAATAAAATGTGGGGGAAAAACTTACAGTCCGGATTACAGTTAGAGGGATTCGAACCAGTGACCATATCTGTCGGTCTAGTCGGTAAATCAAGGTAATTTGGGCGTACAATACAACACACATCCTGTAAAATTTACCGTGTCAAATATATTAGTCCTTGCAAGCACAAACAATTATTTATATTACAAGTCTTATACAGACCTAATGCTATTTAACAAATACCCTTTATAAGTATCAATAAATTTCAAGGTGACAGTGGCACGGGTGATGATACACAGTACCAAATAGAAAGGGATGTTTAACAACATTATTTTTATAATAGCATATGGTACTCAAGAAAAATTACTATTTTGACTCTTGAAACATTCATCAATAATCTAATAGATTGAATAAAGATTAAACTGGTTCCATATTGCCAATTAAAAGACAATGAATATCAATGTTGTTATTCATAATTTGATTGGTTCATGAAGCTTGCACTTAGCTACTTATTAGACTGGCGTACGCTATAAAGTTTCGCGACGTTTATGTTGATAATGCATTAGATAGGGGAGCCGTATCAATTATGCAAGTCGCACAGCCGCACCCACGGCAATGTCATTAAAAGACTGGCTGATGTATCTAGTTTGCATATTGTTAAATTGGTACTTCGTAAATAGACAGTCTAGACTATTCTCAGAGGTTACACGGTCCCCAACCTCATCGCGATACTTCACTCAGTGGTTAAGTAATGTGATACGGTGAGAGATGCTTTTATTTTATCTTTCTGTTGTCATTACTGAAATGGGTATTTTGATTCGTTTCTGTAGATTCTAAGCAGAAACCATGTTGTTTTCACCAAATGGTGTAACGTATCAGCAGTTTGAATATAAATGGTATATTTTGTGTTTTACACTTGAGGTTATGAATGTTACATATCCTTGGATCTGTAATTCATTATTGTTATCTTATTGTATCAATAAAATTATTGGTATGGAGTAACAGTCTAAGTGATACAGGCATGGGGCTCTGCCCTATCTGTTTCTCTTCCACAACCATGCATGGTCTTCTTGTTACTATGTTAAATGTGTATTGTTCATACATTACAACTGAGAGAATTCAGTCTTAATCTAGTTTGTCTTCACCTATTCCCCTTTCTCCCTTAACTATCTTTATAACTGTATCGCTTTTGTTCACCCTTTGTCAAAATGACTATACTGTTTTGTTTTTTTTACTTATTATGTTATATTTACAAATGATGTTCTCCGTTATGTCTGAATGACGACTTGTTTTCTATATTATGTATTTGTTTTCTTGCAACTTATGTGTTGTTTTGTGACGCTAATACAGGCTAAAGAGGGAATTGTGCCCTACAATGGCCTTCTAGCCGAGCGGCGAGAAAAAAATCATTAAAATAAAATAACTGAGAGAAACCTTCCTTGTATGCATGAGAATGTCACGCGGATTGTAAAAATAAATTATAAAAATAATAATAATAATAATATATTGAGTGTATTTATTTTGAATGTTATGCAATGCAGTAATTTGTCACAGACAATCATGGTATTGTGCAAACTATCAAAACTAACATATTAAAAATAATGATGCAAAATTTCAATTTGCCCAAGTAAAGTTAGTTTTCAACGTTGCAGAATTCACAAGCGTAATGTTGTCTCAAGTAACAACTTCCACAAGAACTTGTAAACTTCATCCCAATAATATTCTTACTCCTCAAGAGTTTTCCCTCCTAGATTAAGTTCATTAATATTGGTGAATATTCCTTGTCTGGATAATGTGTAATGTAATCCCCTTATCCCGTAAGATCTAGTCCCGGTAATACGCGGGGATGTTGGGTAATAACCCAGGGTTTAAAGAGGGGTGGGGGGGGGGGGGGGTGATTCAGATGGGGTAATCACTTACAAGGTGCGCCGACGTCATCATTATTGAACCAATTATTAATTAACACAAAATTTAATCGAGAATTTTATAATTTATTAACGAACAAGAGAAAGTTTGAATTACGAAGCGAGAAGCAACCGACGATAATTGAAGTAATGATTTATTGTTTGAAGATAGAGTTTTGAAATTATTATGTGACTTGATAGGTTGCCGAGAAATTTTAGAATTACTACAAAACATGCACAACTTTTATGAAATAAAGGTGAAAACAGAACCAAAAAAAAGTATGTGGATATATTATATACGTGAAAGAAAAACAATAAGGTTTTGTTACTGCCAAATGTTTCACTTATTTACTTTAATTAAATAACATGCAATGACAGACACATGCATGGCTACCCGACTTCTATACAGACCCGGGAGCCCATGAGTTTGATGGTACCATGCCAGCCGTCTGGCCATACCTGATTCATGGTTGGAAATAGAGGAAGACATTTTATTATTAATTGAGTTACGCATACAAATTCTACTAAATTCCAAACGATGCAACATGCATACTCAATTAGAAGACGTTATTTATGTATTCTCAGTATAGGAACTAAACACATAACGAAATGTGTTCTGGGTACTTTAATAAGTTGTGATGACGTCATGTCTTCTAAGAATAGGTAAGCTGTTGTGTGGTTTTTGGAAGTTCGTCATCTACAACATTTTTACATTTTTATGTTAATATTATATATGACAGTGGTATATTATACATTTTATAAATGTTAGAAATTGAAATAATTCCATTACCAACCTAACCTTACTGGCAAATCAAGGAGGTCCAAGCCAACCTTTTAAATAAAAAACAGTTCTTATTCTTTTGTTCACGCCATAAATGACAACCACTAATATACTCTGCAGAACGCTCACCGCGCACAATTAGAGACAAATTTCACGACATCTTTATAATTGTGGCCTTAACAAAGCAAGGACTATCTTTGAGTTTATATATTGGTGGTGATCTCCTTGTTTTGATGGAGAGGACCATACAAAATAAATGTTTCCCTAAGGGTCGTTATATATTCAATCTCGTCTCTTTTAAGACCAATGCAAAACGTTGCGAACCGTTGATAATAGTTGAGTACGCCTTTAACAATATTTAATTACGGTTAGGAATGCGTGGGCACGCTACAAGACCGCGGGGAGACGAGGCCGATGACCCTCCCCCCCTCACCGCCCCCCCCCACATCAACCGCATGACACGACCCTCTTAACGGAGTTTCCCAGTAAACGATTCTCAATTTAATTTGCTGCTAGATTGAGACTTGAGTGGTTTACTTGGTTCGATTATCTTGACGGTTTCCCAACAAATATAAAACGATCATACAAATAAAAACATTCCCATCTTGTAGAGCTCATCCCTCGGTTTAATATATGGTATTACTGAAAACACCGTTAGTGTTGGTTCAAGCGTTAAGGGGCTATTACCACAAAAAATTATTTACTAAAATTACCGTTTAAAAAATTATACTAGGAAAACGCTTAAGTCCCGCCGCGTTGTTGGATGAGCGTAATTGGTGCATTGAGCAGCCATGTGTTATGCGAATTTTTGTTGTACTGTGGCAAAATCATTACACAATTGAAATTTTTTAAATTAAATTAAATTAAATTAAAAATTAACTTTTTTTTTTAATTTTTAAAAATTAATTGAAATTGTTAAAAAAAGAAAAAAGCGTAAAATTGCGATTTTTATAAGAAATAACTTCTCGATTGCGCTCAAATTTAACACTTATCTATTAATTCATAAAATAAGGGTTCTGTGAAAAATCATTACAATCGGATAAAACATGTAGGTGTTAGAAGTCAAAGAATTTTTAAAAAAAGAAAAAACCTGTAAAATTTCGATTTTTATGATAAATATTTTTTCAATTGCGCTTAAATTTCACACGAGTATCTTACTTCATAAAATAAAGGTTCTGTGCAAAAATCATTAAAATCGAATAAAGCATGTAGGTGTTAAAAGTCGAAGAAATTTTTAAAAAATCGAAAAAATCGTAAAATTGCGATTTTCATGAGAAAAATTTTTCCGATTGCGCTCAAAAACTTGGCAGTTCTAAGTTCAGAGATTTCGAAGGTCTCCATAAAATTTCATCGCAATCGGATTATCGGTTTAGCCGGAATCGTGTGGACAAACAGACAAAAATACAGAAAAAAAAAAAGAAAAAAAAAAAAACATTCCGGATTTTTTTCTCCAGTGTAGTGAAATGGAATCTTCGCTTCGCTCGCTACGCTCGCTACGCTCATCCAATCATTAAACTGTGATACAACACGAATTTTTCTATTTTTTTATCAAGAAATTTTCGAAAATTGTCGTTTTGGTAAATTTCTTGAATCGACTCTAACCTGCTACTTTTTTGTTCCACCTAGATTCTTTAGCATCGTATGCAAATATGAATCAGCATATTTGGACCGAACCACTTGCCCAAATTACAAAACAAAATATAGAGGATTTACAGAAAAGGCTGTAGAGTACGTTAATAGTGGCCAATATATTTTTGGATCAAAATCCACCAAGGTCAAGGGCATAAAGATCGTCCCCATGATATTTCTTATGGGAGATTTTTGCCGATTGGACCTAGACTCGAAAAATACCAACTTTGAAATTTTTTGGAGGGTGGTCCCCGATAAAACTATGTTAAATTCTAAATTCATAACTAGTTAGCCTGAATGAATTACTTTTTTTAGTTTAGCGGGTGAATACCCCTTCAAACGTTCGACTCTGATTCGGGAAGTCCAGGTTTCGAATTCCGTCGAGGCCGGCAATCCTGACTGAAGGTTTTCGTTTTTTCGATGTTGTCCTCCAATGATAATGTGAATGCAAGGGATTTAGTCCTTTAAAACACACCTCAGACATCCCTTCTCAATTGTCCTAATTCCAATATACCTAATTAGACACCTGAAGAGGGGCATGCATTACACCCTGGGCAGGTTTCCCACGAAAATGTATCTATCATAATTTTATTTCTTTGAATTGACATCACTTTAGTTTTATGTAAATCAATCCAGAAATTAAAAAATCCATCTCAGCGTGGTATCGAACCCCGTTCTCCCGATTGCCGGTCGAGTGCACTTTAGTTGTTTACACTAAATTTTTGTTTTAAATTTCATTAAATTTTTTGATAAAAATTAATAAACTAAAAAGTTTAAATTTTGTGTTTTTCAAGAGTAAAATTTTACTTGTTTATATTTCATAGCTAGTGTCTGTTTTCAGCTGTGTGAACAAGTATGAAACAAATTATTGCAATTCTTATTTTCAAATTATTCAAAATATTAGAGTAGAAAATAAATCGTTTTGAGATTTAGAGCTTGTTATCGTCGGGTTTCGAAGAAAATACAATGTGAAGTAGGCACGCGATATAGCGGAATAAATGAACACGTTCCAAGGTACAAATCCATAAATAAGGTATGAAAACGGTAAAAGAAGGCAAATTTAAAAATAAAAAGAGTTTTCGTGAATAATTCCACGGAAACTTAATGTAACGTTACGTCTATACTTCCTTGTGTACTCAGTTGCAAAAGTACATTACGTTTGAAAGGAAGTTTGCCGGATACAGTTTGGAGTGAAAAACATCCATTGACAGACATAACGTTTGTGAAGGTAGAGTATAAAAATATCGAAGAATTTTACTCCGCTAACGATTCAAAGCCAAACGAATTTTACGAATAGAGCAATATAATGTTTGAAAAAATCCCATTTAAATGTAAGAAATAGGTCAAATTTACAGACATTTCGAAAAAGAATTTCTGTATTATTTGTATCAAGTACTTTCTGCACCAGCCATCTACGGTGGCGCATACGACTAGAAATACGCCAAAGTCGTTCCCGCATGAAGCATGTTTTTTATGTTATCGTCCTTCATAGTCATCTATTACGACTCATCGTCTCGAAAAGCCTTCGTGCATTAATATGATATATTAAGCAACGAAAATCATCATCATTCAACTTGCACCACGTTTAAACCGTTCGTCCGTCCGTCTGTGCGTGTGTCACGTCTCACGATAAAAACCGAACATGACATCCGATTGGCTTGCTTAGTTTTTTTTGGCATTGCCCGTTAACAAGGATGATACAGATTGTTTTTGGTGACTCTGGGGGTTCATTAAGGGGAGAAGGCTAGTTCAACAGAGAGTATTAACATTTCTGTACTCCACCATTAGTAAAGGCTACATTGTCGCGTGAAAATATTTACGGTACAACAAACGATGTTTGACAATAAAACATGAATGTTGAAAAATGTATCTCAAACGTTCTTTCACCCGAGGTAAAAATTGTATTGTTGTAAATGCATATTTTGCACACACAAATTTACGAAATGTTTTTTACTTCAAAATATTTTTGAGAGAAATTGTATAGCCAACGTTCTTTCGGCCCACGTTTTAATTTACAAATGGATCCCTATTCTGACCCGGCACCTCCACCAAAAACGAAATTTACAAATTGAAAGAAACGTATCATTTAAAAAAATCTTCTTCGGCAATGAGTTTAAAAAGAAGCTTCACCTCATATTTTGGGTTTTCCCTTGATTGATAAATTTAAAAAAATGTGGGTTATATTCTGGTAGCATTTCAACGTTCGTTTCGCGCGGACGGACGTATTGTGCCCGGTCACATTTCACTGGTAGTTTTTTACCCGCTGCCCCCGGCGGTGACTCGGTTGACTACCGCACCGGAAGTACGAGTTTCAGTTTCCGGTTCGACGGTCGAACAGTCGATTGACACTGTCGTTCGATTGTTGTTTTATTTCCTTCCTCATCCTCGGGCCCTACTTTGTGTCGACTCGGGCGCAGAAGAGACCGTGAGAGATAATTCTAGAAAAACAAGCCCGGATACAATTTACTATACCCGTCGGCTTTGTCTTGGCTACATGGTGTATCGTGTGGGGTGAAAGAGATACGCGTTATATTGTAGCATTATCTCTTAGCTTTTATCAATGTATAACAAAATAAAAAACGTGGAAAAACAAAGAGAACTTGAAAATCGCAATTTTATGTAAAAAATTTGGAAGAGGCAAAACTTTACTGTTTTTTTAGCGAAATAGAGAAATATTTTTTGTAAGTACTTAGTCAATTTAAGCAATAATCTATAAAAATTAATAATATCATTAAAATTGTATTAATGTCTTCCAAAGTTTCTATATCTGAATACGATAGAAGTTAAATAAATAAATTAATATAATTGGATGAGCGTAGCGAGCGTAGCGAGCGAAGCGAAGATTCCATTTCACTACACTGGAGAAAAAAATCCGGAATGTTTTTTTTTTTTCTTTTTTTTTTTTTTGTTTTTTTTGTATTTTTGTGTGTTTGTTAACACGATTCCGGCTAAACCGATACTCCGATTGGGATGAAATTTTATGGAGGCCTTCGAAATCTCTGAACTTAGAACTGCCACGTTTTTGAGCGCAATCGGGAAAATTTTTCTTATAAAAAACGCAATTTTACGATTTTTTTCGATTTTTAAAAAAATTCTTCGACTTATAACACTTACATGCTTTATCCGATTGTAATGATTTTTTAACAGAACCTTAATTTTATGAATTAAGATATTCGTGTGAAATTTGAGCGTAATCGAAAAATTATTTCTCATGAAAATCGAAATTTTACGGGTTTTTTCTTTTTTAAAACAATTCTTTGAGATATAACACCTACATGCTTTATCCTATTGTAATGATTTTTTTATAGAACCTTAATTTCGTGAATTAATATACTCGTGTAAAATTTGAGCGCAATCGAATAATTATTTCTTGTGAAAATTGCAATTTTACGATTTTTTTCTTTTTTTAAAATTACGTAAAAATTACGATTTATTAAAAAAATTAAGTTAATTTTTAATTTAATTTAATTTAATTTAAAAAAAATCTTCGACTAAGTAATGATTTTTTCACAGAACAACAGAAAATCCGCGTAACACAATGCAGCTCAATGCACCAATTACGCTCATCCAACAACGCGGCGGGACTTAAGCGTTTTCCTAGTTTAAGAAACATGCAACTGACGATTCAATTCGTTAATCCGTTAATCTATTATGCGTAAAACCTGTAGATATATATATATATTTTTTTTCAAACCAATTTTTAAATTATTGTTACACTTTGAATGAATTTCCTGTAGAACATAGCTTTTTTCTATCTTATTACAATAACGTTTACAAAGTAAATGCAGCGAAGTTATCAACCTTGATACAGACTTGTTGTCATTGTTGTTGTTTGGTCGGGCTTCAAGTCTCATCTGATCGGCCCATTAACCAACAAAGAAGCCTGACACTGCTCTGAAGACGACTAAACCGCGGGCTGTGACAGCTCTGACAAATACCCCTATACTGTCACGTTGACAAGTTTCTCAGTGCGGTCTTTGCAAGATACTTTTCTGCAACGCCATCGCTGTTGTAGGGGACGGGACTCATTTCTCATTAGCGCTTAACGACAACAATTTATTATTCATTTTACTTTAGATAGGTCTTGAAACATTTGATTTTTTAATAAATATATATTATTTAGGCGTGTCAAGTTTTAGTCAAGTTTTGCGTTCTTCCGATTTCATAACACTGTCACTATAAAATGTGTTTCATTCAATATAAGTAAAATTTTATTTTACCATCTTTTACGGAATAAATGTATTAATATCTATGTATATTAAAAGGTATCAACACTACATAGAAACAGACATACTTAAAAAATAACGTACCCTAGATCAATAACATGTGATTGTTGTGTGCCATGATGGTAGTCAAAATAATGTATAATTTCGAGGGGTAAAACAATTATTCTTTGTAGCCTCGAAAGATAATTTAAATAGGTAGAGCCCGTCTCGTCTAATAAACATGAACTATGTAAATATGAATAGCTCTTCTATAACTATGAACTATGAACTATGAACTATGAAACTATGAACTATGAAAACTATGAAACTATGAACTATGAACTATGAACTATGAACTATGAACTATAACTATCCCATTCCAAGATGATCTCCAATCGTACATCAAAGTTTTTATATTGTATCGTTCATTCCGCTGTAGTAATTAACAATTCCACCTGTACAAATTCTCTTACCTAGTCCATTTACCAAAATATTATCAGTTATTGAAACAATCAATCCCCTGCAAACTCCCGTCCACTCTTCTTAACGGTACAGAAACACGCTATATGAAATTTTCGCGCCGTTGTAGTGTTTTTTCTTTTTCCTTCATTATCCGCAAGATATCCTAGAATCGCGTGCTCAAACGAGGAAGGGTGTTCCATTGTGTGAGGTAAAACAGTAGATCAAACTTCTCAGAATGTAATCTAGAGTTTTATGCTGGATACCTTCGCTAAAAGAACATCTCATTATGAGATTGTAGTGTTATTATGAGGTTAGGGTATGATCCACCCTTATGATTTTATACTCGTACTGGTCTACACTGATGTGCGCGAAGAAAACTGCTTAGAACCCGTTTAAAGCTTTGGAAGAGATTAAGGGTAAGAACAATAGTGGGCTGTCCCACGAAAAATTTATTCTTATTTTTTATTTAGTTAATCTCCTTCGTGAATCAGTATTTTAACTGAATAGGATTGACATAAAATCGATAAATAAATAAAAGTTGCTTAGATCCGATAAATAAGTGACATAAAACTCAGATGGACAAATTTACTGTCAGAACCAAAAAAAGATGTAAGTAAATGCCCTGGATTTAATTGATAATGTTATTCTGGATGTGTTAGAAAAATAGTGGGCTATCCCAAACACTTAAAAGACTCATTATCTAAAAATTTGGCGTTGCGGGATAGCCCACTGTTGTTCTAACCGTTTTACTGACAGTTTGTCGATCTTACATTTTCAAATTTAAGGCTTTCGCGGCCCGGAACATTATCATTGAAATTCAATGATCAGAGCATTTCTCTGCGTTGAACGTAGAAGGTGGGGGACTAGGCATAGTAACGAGAGTGTTTTGTTATAATTGTGAGTATTGTTTTTCTACCTAGCACCCACCCCATAAGGGACAGGTAGTCAAAATAAGATTTTCTGTCAATAATAATTTCTCTACCATGTTCTTACTGACGTTCATATTAATAACATACACATTTGTCATACAACACCTACATTGTTTGACAAGTATCTTGCTAACCTTAATAATCAACCATGTTGGCTCGAGCGCTGAGCGTTTGACTCTGATGTGGAAGGTTTCGGGTTCAAATCCCGTCGAGCCAGCAATCCTGGATGAAGTTTCTCCGAGGTTTTCCTCAGATCGTTAAAAGGTATTGAGTCCTCTTTAACACCCCTCGGACATCTCTTCACAATAATTGTTCTTTCCGCAAGATATCTAGGAAGACACCTGAAGAGGGTTATATTGCACCTAATAACAGGTTTAATTCCCATGGTAGAAAATAGAATTAATTTTGATATGAATGTTATTTAATTAATATCGTGAAAACCATTATTAAACTAAATATTGTTTTGAACCGTATTTGTGAAGTTATTAAACACACAGAACTCCCGTTAAAATAGAGAACAAACACTAAGAAGTAGACACAAACGCTGTAAGAAGTAGACACAAGCGCGTTGAAAACCAGCAAATTAATTATACGGCGCTGCATTTACCAGTGCACATATTTTAAGTCTGCGAGTTCCAGTCTTACC
Organism: Sweltsa coloradensis; assembly: GCA_024449915.1. Lineage (NCBI taxonomy): Eukaryota > Metazoa > Arthropoda > Insecta > Plecoptera > Chloroperlidae > Sweltsa > Sweltsa coloradensis. The sequence goes on from JAMZAV010000078.1 coordinate 228,957, forward strand.
ACTTATTCCCAAGAAAAGTGCTAAAGAGAAGTTTACAACAACTCCAAGCAATTAACATCAGAGTGACAACCTTTGAAAAATACACCGAAAACTACATGGAAAGTTTCAAAAGGAAACTTTTAGCTCGGGAAAAGTCCCGCGAGTTTTCACGTCTGTAAATTCTTGTAAACTTGGAACCATAGATCTAAAGCGGTAAGACTAGACTCTTTACCTTTAACGTTGGTATACACAGAGGAATACTTTACGGAAATACTCACGTGCACTTGTCGTTGGGCAAAGAGAATAAAGTTAAGCTAGACGAGTTATTAAAATATCGCATGTATTTGTAGGTTATTTTCACATCAACGTACCAAAATAGATTTTCACAAATATTTGCGATATTTTGTTGAAGGGGATAAATGTCACATATCTTATACTAAGGGGTGTTTTACGTGTATTTTAATAAATACAATAAACAAATAAATTGGTTTTTAGAGTCTACACACTCTGCAACATAGTTGACTGTCTGTCCAGAGATGAGTGAATTATTATTTAAGAAAACGAACGTTAGAAGTAAAATTGTATATTTTGAAGCAAAATCATCGCTAGTTCATTTCTTTTTTAAATAATTATTTTGAGTGTAACAAAAAATGGCACCTAAAACCACTTTAACAAATAATTTGATACATTAAAAAACAACAGCAAACGAATCTTAAATTAACACATAAGTGAGGGAGAGGTACTAATTATTTTACATTAGCATGGACAATATTTTTTTACAAAGTTTGCAATACAAAATGTGACGTTGTTTTTGGCTTAAATACTTCCTAAAATGTTATCAAAACGTACGTCAAGTCATTGGGAAACTACCAAACTGTGAAGCCTTATTCACATCAATAACGATCAGCCATGGTTTAAACCATCAATATCCCAAAAGGAGAGTTTCAGAAAGACTTTGGGCGGCGCAGTATCTACTAACTTTGGGCCGTTGTGGGCAAAGAATACAATTTTAACATGGCTACGATAGGCGGATAGGAAGAAATCACGTATTTTTCATCGCCTACAACGATCAAAAAATTTGTACGACGCAAAATGACAATATATTGTTTACCTATGGTTCCTCCAGTTACATAGGAATACTTTTTGTCAGACACGAAACAATAGGTCTATTTCTTAAGCGTCGAAAGTGACCACTTGGCATAGCCCTTACACCTGCTTTTATGGGGTCCCAGTTTTTAATTTTTTTAAAGCTTTCAATTTCCATTGTTTCCTTGCTAATTTGTTAAATAAATAAATAAATTAATTTTTATTTAGAGTCTACCCACTCAGTTATATAACTGATTTTCAGTGGGGGACTTTAAATCAAAGCGACCAAGCCAACCCTGCAGGCCCCGACGCAATCGACGAGTGAGCGATAACCAACCAAAGATCGATATTTTTAATAGGAAATATAGCAATCAGTGGTATGGACAGTGCGAACACCCGCGAATCAACGCCAGAATCAACAAAATAAACAAACATATGAACACATATTTGATTGTTTCTCAATTTGGTTAATCGGGAAACACTCCCGTAGGTGTAATTGTTTGAACTGCCAAATGTAACGCAGTTTTGAGGAATCCAATGAAATTCACCCTTCCAACATGTGTTTGTATGGCGCCAACGTAATTTTTGCCCACCAGTCGGCCATGACAGTCGGTGTGACGTCATCTGAAACTCTCCAGTCGGCCATGACAGTCGGTGTGACGTCATCTGAAACTCTCCAGTCGGCCATGACTGTCGGTGTGACGTCGTCTGAAACTCTCCAGTCAGCCATGACAGTCGGTGTGACGTCATCTGAAACTCTCCAGTCGGCCATGACAGTCGGTGTGACGTCATCTGAAACTCTCCAGTCGGCCATGACAGTCGGTGTGACGTCATCTGAAACTCTCCAGTCGGCCATGACAGTCGGTGTGACGTCGTCTGAAACTCTCCAGTCGGCCATGACAGTCGGTGTGACGTCATCTGAAACTCTCCAGTCGGCCATGACAGTCGGTGTGACGTCATCTGAAACTCTCGTATCGCACGGCCGCACAGGGAGCTGTCGATCTAGCGCTCGCAAACACACAGTCGTCCGTCATTTCACGGAATTATTCCGCCGGTCCCGCGCCACGGTGTAATTATTTTGACCAATGTTTAACTCTTGTTTATTACATAGGGTATGAAATTAGAGAATTATAGGGTGATTCTCAAACGGGTCACAAATTTGTTGTCCTCTTTGAATTTAAACACGATTAATATGAGATAATTTAAAAAAAGTATATTTATATTATTTATTATAAATACAATTTTTTTGCATAACCCCGCTTTGAGGATATAGTTATTGAATGATTGCAATTGTTGTAAAAAGTTTCCCTCGACTGAGGATCAAACCCAGAATCTCAGCCTTTGTCTACCGATGCTCCACTAACTGAAGTATCAAGGCCTAAGCTAAATTATTAATACATTGCTATATGTTGTGATTGTTGTGAGCTATGATTGGTATATTTTTTTAATCAATCCAAAATTTACTAATAATAGTAAATTATTTGATTGCAAGTTTATTATTAATGATTCGTGTACTGTATAATAAAGAAGGTAAAGAGGGGTAAAGAGGGGTTTCTCAATAATTGTCAGCAGGTGAAAGCGTCAGACTGGAGATACTCACAAGCAATTATAGTTAACTGTGTAGGGCCTAGATACAAGACAACGCTAGAGGCAAATTATTGTTTAGATAATCTTTCTACAGTTACGAGATTTGTCGTCAGATAGCGCCACTGCTAGTTAATAGGAAATTGCATAAAGCTGTATGCTTTTACTTTAGTGTCACTTACGGGGAATCATTTCTTTTAACTCTATGTTGGTACTTGTTGTTTACATTGAACAGGGATTTGTAATAAGAAAATAAAATATCCCAGATCATAAATTAAGTGTAAGTTTTTGGCACACTCAATCTCTAGTTCGTACGAAAAGGCCTACACACACTTGTAATTTCAACCGACAGTGTTGTCTCATGCGTTAAACACGAGACTTTGATTCGGGAGGTCCCGGGTTCGAATCCCGTCGTGACCAGCAATCCAAACTGAAGTTTTTTCCGAAGTTTTCCACAGTCGTTAGTGCATATACAAGAAATTGCGTTCTACGGCCTTCGGACATCCCTTTACACCCGTCACAAGTGTCATATCCACAACATACATGGTTCACCCTTAAAAGGCACACATTGCACCCGAAAACACATTTAATTCCCACGCTAATTTTTTTAATAAATCATTTCAGTACAATGTAATCAAACAAAAATAAGGTCTTAAAACAAATATTGATTAATTCGTTTGAAACTAAAGTCATCTATTTAAGCTGAACGGAAATAAAAATCTATCAGAAATCAATGCTTTGTCAAATTGACGTGTTTCATTTAATTGTAAGTTATATACATCACCCACAAATTGTGTTGTAGTAAACAACTGTAATCGCCTCTATTTTCCAAGATGGCCGTTGAAGCACAAGGCGGATTATGGCGGACCCGAAGAATGTTTCATAAAATAACTTTCTTGAATGATCCTGAAAAAATCAACTTTCTCCTAATTTTGTCCGGGTTCAAATCTAAAATCATACCACTATGAGCTGTAAAAGTGTTACGGGGCCTTCTTCACAAACAGAGTGTGCCGAGCAGCCCACACATGGCCGTGCAAATATATGTTGTACTCGGGGATGATAATTAATATCTGGGGTGGAATCGGACTGCGGTCATCCGCTCTTGAAATAGAAACACTAAACATTCGAACAGAATCATGCACGAAGTTTGCTTTCGTTGCGTTTGCATAAAAGTATTTACTAAGTCTGAGGAAATGAATTAAGTATTGAAGATTCGCGTTCGGTGGTTTCTTCCGAGAAAGTTTGATTTTTTTCCTGATTTGATGTTCCTAATTTTTGGCAAACCTCAAATTCGTTTGAGTGGGATTATCTAATAAATTAGTTCTTTGCTTTTCGTTTTCCTTTATTGATTTTTTTCTTTTCTTTCCTTCTTTTTTTCTTTCTTTCTTTTCCTTCCTTTTTAATATTTGGTTTCGAATTTGTTACCAAAATTATTGTGTTATTAATACATTGTTGTTGTTATGTAACTATTTCAAACATAACTTAACTATAGTTCATTGTTGTGTCTGTACTTATATAATTAGATTTATTTAGTTGCCCTCCTTTGTAATCTGTTTTTAAACCGAATAGGATAGACGTTAAATAAATAAAACAAACACCTATTATATTAATTAACTCCTGAAATTCCTGACATTTCTACGAAGTTATCGTTATCAATCGCCAAGTTGTCGGTTCAAAAATTAAATAGTCCTCTGGATCTTATTTACGAGAATATGTATTTGCATAAAAATTTCACAACACATCAATTATTACATGTGAACGGATTTGTAATTGGATGAGCGTAGCGAACGAAGCGAAGATTCCATTTCACTACACTGGAGAAAAAAATCGGAATGTTTTTTTTTTTCTTCTCTTTTTCTTTTTTTTTGTATTTTTGTCTGTCTGTTAACACGATTCCGGCTAAACCGATACTCCGATTGCGATGAAATTTTATGGATGCCTTCGAAATCTCTGAACTAAGAACTGCCACCTTTTTGAGCGCAATCGAAAAATTATTTCTCATGAAAATCGCAATTTTACGATTTTTTCGATTTTTTAAAAATTTCTTCGACTTATAACTCCTACATGCTTTATCCGATTGTGATGATTTTTTCACAGAACCTTAATTTAAGAATTAATATATTTGTGTAAAATTTGTGCGCAATCGAATAATTATTTCTTATGAAAATTTCAATATTACGATTTTTTCCTTTTTTTAAATTACAATTAATTTAAAAAATTAAGTTAATTTTTTATTTAATTTGATTTAATTTTTTTTTTAAATTTCAACAAAGTTCTGATTTTTTCACAGAACAACAGAAAATCCGCATAACACATGGCAGCTCAATGCACCAATTACGCTCATCCAACAACGCGGCGGGTCTTAAGCGTTTTCCTAGTTTCAGAAAATGTTAAACGCAGCAAAAAACACACCTCACACGTACGTGTATCTAAATTTACGAATGAAGATCTAATACTTGTCATTCAAACTCTCACACAAGAGCTTTTAATATCTCAGCCCCGCCCAACCAACCAAGTATCAACCATCACACACTCTACACTACACTCGCTTCTTTGATGTGGTGCACTTGAACGAGATACCCAACCTTATGAAATGCATTAGAAGTGAAGCCGCTCGCGCCGCGGAGCGTTAATTGCAGGCGGTAGTTACGTTTCAAAGATAGAGCGTAGTATTTATCTCTTGTTCTACATCATAGTTTAATACAACGTGGATCCTTTGAACAAAAGTAAAACACAAAGTAACGGAAGCATTAGCTCTTTAAAGAAACAAAGAAAGAAATTATAAACAGAAATATTAATTAATTTCAAAATGAAGGTTTACCTACACACGTATGTTGAAACCGTTGCATTGTATTGATGTTTTTAAACATTCCCCTATCACAACCGAATTTAAGTCACCTACAACACATTATTTAGCCATTGGTCGGTTTACAACATTACTCATACTCATACTTTTAGCCGTTAATTTATATTTATACTTTTTTATTTTCAAGTTTTTCTCATTGTATTTAAATTGTTCAACGTAACCGCCTAGGCCTCACCACTCTACAAGCATGTTCTAAGCCGTATAAAGTCGAATAACCGGTACATGCATGCTCTAACAAGGATGATGCAGAACGGTTCTAAGGACCATGGTGGAAGAAGGGGGGGGGGGGGCTAGGCTCCCGAAAGTTTTGTAAATTTATGTATCCGGTATAATGACACCATTAACGAATTCGTAAAAAAGTAAGGACCATTTTTAATTTTGTATCACTCGGCACCTCCACCAAATTTTTATTTAAACGGTAGAAAAACCGTATCGTATTTAATTGTTTAATTTTATAATATCTGTTGAGTAAATAGCTTCGCTCCCTGTTTTGTGTGTTTTCGTACCTGTTCTTGTCTTGTAGTTATATAATTAATGTGGTTATAGATCTGTCGTGAAATATCCAAAATATTTTCGAATCGCGTATAAATCAAGGGCAATAAATCTTTGTACCGAGGCCGCTTGTGAAACCGTGTCCCGAAACATCGGTTCCTATTCGTCCGAGTCTCCCGGGTTTCGTTCGATCCGTCAGGGGATTCCCCGGCCTAATCCCGAGGCCTACAACACAGCAACAAACTTCAGATCCCATCATTTACACTTGGATATCCCGTATGATTTACGAACGGGACATTACTTACTCGGCCTACACTTCGCACGGCGTCAGAGGTCTGGATGGGGCCGTTGTCATTCCTCAGAGAGCTCGTTTGAAACAGTAACGAACAAACTATTTGTTTATCCCTTTCAGACATGTTTATTAAATAAATAAAATAAATTAATAAAATTTGTATTTAGAGTCTACCCACTCAGTCATATAACTGATTTTCAGTGGGGGACAGTAAACCAAAGCGACCAAGCCAACCCTGTAGGCCCTGACGCAATCGACGAGGGAGCGATAACCAACCAAAGAATTATTTTTTTAAAGGAAATATAGTAATCAGAGGTATGGACAGTGCGAACACCCGCGGATCAACGTCAGAATCAACAAGGCCGATTCAGAACAAATTTAAATTTATTATGTGCCTCGTTGCTGGGACAGCTCTCAAGTCACCGTTTACAAATTTCTAAGACAAGAAATGACGGACTTAAGTCCAAATCAGAAGGAGTTATAAATCTTCTGAATCAAACAGCGGGAATCGAACCCTGGACCTTCTGCATTGGAATCAGAGACGCTAACAACAAGACTAACGAGCCACACTAAGTAACTATAAGTATTGTGACAACAAAGTACATCAAATCTTGAAATTTTATTTAAATATCAAAAAGATCTATTCAGATATTTGTGGGAATTTTGTATTGTAAATAAAGTCACAAAATTTGTTTTTACATTCAATGTTAATTTAACTAATAATTTTAACCTGAAGAACGAGAAAACATGGGTGAAGCGTCAGGATGACTAGCCGACTTCGATAGTCCCGGGGACCCAAGAGTTTGGTGAGCTTCTCCCACCCCCTTCCCGGCTTCGTTGTTGAATAACGGGTAGGATATAATTGTAATCATTTTACATTTGATTTGACAAAGAAAAAACACGTTTTTCAAGTTTTGAAACTTCTCTTATAGATGTACAAATTTTCAAATAACCTCGAAGAATTACACGTTAATTACTCTGATTGAATTCTACTTTTTTATGTGAACAAATTTAAAATAAACCCTCAAAAGAATCTTCAATTTAACGTACGTGTACATGTACACCATCGTTCAGAAGTAAATCAAGGGTAATCTTTTACCGACACCACCTACCCTCACTCGACAAATCTCGGATTTGATCTAAAAGGCATCTTTAAAATTCACACCAAGCTACCACTTAATACTCTAAGCTAACCTCAGCGAATGGGCAACGATTTGACGGCTTGCCTTATATTTATGTCACTAGAAAAACTGGACCTAATTGATTTCTATACTAGAAATAAGCCTGCGCTATTGTTATGCAGTGTATAAGGGATCCATTAATACAAATTACAAACATTGTTCTTATATCAACTACGCCCTATGCCCAGTGTTTAAAAGTCCCAATAGGAAAAATGCGATGTAAAATAGGACCGCCATGTTTCCTCACGGCCTGTTAGATGACGTCAGCGAGTGATAGCGCTGTAAATATAGCGACGCCAGAACGAACCGAATATTCACGAGCAAGGTCGATAACGGTAGGTATCTGACAGACCCCTTGATTTTATATGAACGCGGGTGCTGGATGGTTTATGTACATTGTTTGAACGCCATTGTGCGTTTTTTGTTGCTTTTTTTTTACATTACAATTTATCTCTGCTTTCAATACAGAAGGTGCCAGGTTCAAATCCGATTGTAATAAAATATTTTTTATGCCTGAAACGGTACTCAGTACTTCATGAGCAGTGATTGTATAATCCTAGTACATAATAAAGGATCTAGGGAATTTTTTCATAGACAATGATCTAATATTATTCATAATTCTGGGTCTTGAATGTGGTGTTAAAAAGCAAAGCAGTTTAGTCGCTGGCTTTATTTTTCTTTAGGGTGCAACGAATTCTTAAAAGTCTTACACGCTAAAGATTAAGAACGTTCGTTGTAAAGAAGTTGCGTTCAAGGCTTTCATTTTAAAGACTCAAAGACGAGGGAGCATGAAAAGAATCACTGCACTAAAAGCCCCTTACCAGGCACAATGTTAAATTTGGATTAAAATACTTTTATGAATAAAGACCACTTACATTTACACAAAATCTACGCCAATCAAATTAAATTGACGGAATGATTATTTAACTAAAAGATTCCGATTCATTAAGCTATTAATTTATTTTACGTGTAACTTATTCAGTTACAAAGGCGTATAAACAGTAGGACAATAAATATAACTTAGAATGCACAATATGTATTGTAAACCCTATTAAAATCCTGGAAGGGACACTTTGATCCTTTATTTTTGTAGCCAAAAAGCAAAGTTTTGTTAAGTTTTACCAACATGTTTTGTAATGAGTAAGTTTTATATTTTAGGTATTTCAAGAATACTGCAAATCTGTAATCAATTTGCACGATTACAACATATAAAACCTTGATCGTGGTGCGTGTGAATGTAATTATTATCAGTTATCAATATCATGCGGTACTGTTACTACACTGCGAATATGTATTTACATTAGCAATATTCCATACATTCACCGTGTTTCATCGATAATTATTTCTACAGAGTTAATAACGGAAGTAAATGCGAAAATTAACAATTCCAGTTTGCATAGCTAGCTACAAGTTCGTCTCCATCGGTTTTAGATTAGTGTTAAACTGCTGCGGTAAATCTGTTTACAGTACGAACACCGAGACTAGTTCACACGTAATGATCCGTGTTGTAGATCAATGGATCGTGTGTTACCAGTTAGGCGTAAGTCCACTCTGTCGGTAGGTGTCTGTGAAACACATCAACTAAAAACTGTCACGAGAATCAACAGCAAGAGCGACAGAATGTTAATTAAAGGCAGGTCTCTCTCTCTCTCTTGCTCTGCCTCTCTCTTTATCTCTTCCCTTCCTACATTGGATGGAAGATAAGGTTGAACTAGCCTTAATCCCACCTTGTAACAAAGACTTAAGTCAATCAGTCAATCAGTTAATCAATAAATCAATCAATCTACCTCTCTCTCCTCCTTCTTCCCTTCAGCTTTCTTTATTTTATTTTATTTCTTTATTTCTTGTCAAATCCTTTTTTGTTAAAAAACTGAATTACAAAGGAGGACAACTAAATAAATCTAATTTACAGATGCAGACACAACAATGAACTACATAAATAATTTCTACGTTTTGAAATATTGGAATTAAGTAAATATTAACAATAGTAATAAAACAATGACAATTTATTAATAACACATAACTTTTGGTAACAAATTAAAAAAGGATATTAAATGCAATAAATTAATGAACCAAATATAAATAAAGGGGAAAAAAGAAGATCAAACAATAAAGTAAATGGAAAGAATGAAAGAAAGAAAGAAAGTAAGTAAGGAAAAATCATATAAAAGGAAAAGTAAAAGAAAAAACTGATTTATTAGACGATCCCACTCAAACGAATATGAGGTTTGCCAAAAATCAGGAACAGCAAATCAGGGAGTAATCAACCCTTTCCCCCTTTTCAATCCTCTCTCTTGTTCTCTCCCCTCTTCTCTGTCTGTCTCTCTCTCTCTCTCGTGCCGGTGTGAGCACAGCCCTGTCACTCTTACTCACTTGTCATTCCATGTCCTGACACCAATCTCTCACATGGCCACTATGCCTGTTTGATGGTTTTAACACTCTCATTCGAGAAGGGTTAGAGGATTAAAACATGGAGATGGTTTAGGACATACCGATATTTGGAACTTTCGAATGACCTCCCCAACGAATTGTGAACTCAAAACCTTGCCTGTATTGTTTTTCGAGCGAGAGAAAGTTATATAATACAATGGGAAAAATAAAATAAATTTGTCCATGCATCTTTTAATAGTAAACTATACAAAAAAATAGAAGTTGATATACATGAAAAAATAACATAACAATTAAAATAATGGTCGGTATCAAACATGCGAAATTGGTCAAAATTAATTTCTAAAGCTCTAATTGTTAATGGCTGGCTATTATATAGCAGCTGATAAATTTTGATTTCAAACTAAAGGGGTCAAATTATATAGTTTAAATTTAATGATATATATAAAATAGGATGCCTAATCAAACTCATGAAGTTTCTTAATAGTTTGAAGTTCTTTTAAATTTTATACGAATTATAAAAATATCGTATTCGCAAATAATATATGAATGTTCACACAAAAAAATAATAAAAAAATAAACATTCCTAGAAAATCTAACCTTACGAAAAAACTTTATTGTCACTTATGGTACCGATACCGGTTATTACATTACCAAATATAATAAATCATTTTATTTAATTCAATTCAGAAATTACCAAAATCCAACTCGACCGGGGATCGAACCCGGATCTCCAGCTTGCCACAGAATTGCATTTTCAAATCTCAGGTTTGAGTTAACTATAAACAATTCTTCTACCTACGTCAGTTTTTTCAGACTAACCTGATCCAAGAAATAAATATAATCAAACCGTCTTAGCCAACAGTGTCATCACTCGGCTAGCTGAGTGGGACCGGATAACCTTATTGCTGGGTTTACACGAAGTTGTTCTTGCGGCATAAGACGAATGTAGGGATTATGTTGTTGGATTATCCCTAGGACATTCCTGACCGCTGTCCGGGAACTTTATATGCCTGTTTGTTGGCTGAGAGGGAAGCCAGAGAAGCGGGGATAATAACTTTACCCTCTTACAGTTCAGACCTGAGAAATACCAGCAGAGGTGCACAACTATGATGTGAATCTAACACTGAGACTATTTTGTTTTGATAACTGTTTGGCATTATTATTTGAACTTGATAGCATTGAGTATAGGCATAATTTTATTATTTTAACTATCAAGGTAATGATTAAGTAACATATTTACTTCAACAATTACATTATTTGACCAAAACATTGCACTGTATTTTTTAAAAATATATAGCTCTAACAAAATTGAATTTGGTCTAATCGTTCGTTTTTTTTTTACGTCTTTTGTAAGCATGTATGACATTACAATACAGTCTTCAGTTACACCAGTAGAGGCGCAAAACTATGTTGTGAATATAACATCTAGACTTTTTAATTTGATTAGATTTATTGCATAAGTATTTGAACTTGATAGCATTGAATAAAATTTTAGTAATTTAGCTCTGGATGTTATAATAACTTTTTACTTTAAGTGAAGTATGCACTTCAACAATTACATTATTTTTATTTAATTAAATACATGGTAAGAGACAAATATCACGGTTGCTTTTTTAAATGTTATCTTCCGTTCTTTTTCAAGATAGGTTTAACATTAAAATAAGCCTTAATTTCAATTGCTTGCTCTAATATCTGGTTTTTATCTAGACGAAAAATAAAATTGTAAATTGAAAATTAATCATGGGAAAACGGCCCAGCGCACAATGCATGTTTTTCTAACAATTGCAGTTAGGATTGCCGTTGGTGGGATTCGAACCGTGACCTCCGGAATCTGCATGGGTTATCGCTGACGACCCTATACAAACTCGATCATAGCTGTTATATATTATTAAGATGGTAATCATTAACCTACTGCGCTATGTCAGCTTACAATGTTATTGACGTCAAAGAAAGCTCTCTAGTCTAGAAAGTTTCCTTGTCCATTGCATGTTCCAACAGTACGTGTTTTACAACACAATCACACATTCTCATTGTTTGCTCCATTCTCTAGTTCTCTTCAACTCTTATTCGAGTATTTGCTACAACAATATTTGTTTCGCTCACACGAACCGTTTTATCCATCGCGATCTTAATGGCAACACACACTCACTTTTCCGCCGTCATAAAATACAAGTCCGATAGGAATAATTAAGTTTTGTCACGCCAGCTGCCTCGTATCAGTACCACACAGGGTGTATATCGCACCGAGCTATAGAACCTACCGACGATAACAAAAAAACAAACTTACAAGTTATGCGATTATATTCTACTAGCATTCATGGTAGCATAGCTTGTGTCAACTATTTACTAACTAATTATCAAATTCCTTGAGTAATGTTTTGTATCAATATGTTGAGAGGTATTTTGGTATTTTAGGTATTACGTATTATGGGATGTTGCTTCGTAAATTAATTATTTTATAAGCATGCATTTACCAATTACCAGACGCAAATGCACAATGTATATTTTACTGATCTAGATTGAAAGTACCTAATGGAAACTACATAATATCGGAGTTTGTTATGAGGTAATATTTAAGGAGGTATTGCACTGGGGTTGCCGCCAACTGGCTACAGTTTTTGGTTACAATCAGTAGAACGAATGTGCGCATGCTCAGTACCATAAAAATCCAACCAGGGATTGCAGTTGGCAGTTTAGAAAATTCTCTATGTAGGCAATTGTAGCCAACTGCGACCTAAAACTCAACTAAAAACTGTTACCAGTTGGCGGCGACCCCAGTGTAATACCCTCTTTAGAAGAACACTAAATGGGTTTCAATTCATGTACATTATATTGTAAGTATATTTTGTTACTATTATTTAAAATTTATTATTAAGTCTCTATTTGCAACGGATCATGTAATCCACTAGTACAAATTTAATAGAGAAGGGAGGAGAGGAAACCCGATACCAGCACGTCGCCTACTCCTTTCGAAAAGTGCTAAGGGAACCAACGGCTTTACGTCCCATCCGAAAGGACGGTGTAACCTTGACAATCATATAGGTTCCTCCACTAACCCAGACTGCCGAGCAGACGTCGAGGAGAACCAAGCCGTTACACTAGCTCTCGAACCCTCCATCTGCTCTAACCAGCGATATACGTGAGTTTCAGGGCAGAGCGGTCACCCGGACACTTTACCCCTGACCACGCCCGAAGGCTGCTTAACTTCGGTGTTCGAATGTGAACCGGCTAAGCAATCGTGGCTAAACCGCTGGTTGAATTGCAGCATTGTGTGTGAAAAAATAAAAAAATTATTTGAGTTTAAGTTAATTTCATGACATGAATTTATCATACTGCCCATTGCCCATTGTACTTATGATGAGTAATGTAACTTGTATCAACATTTTAGTGTCAAGCACACAAGCACACAACAACACACGTTTAGTTGGGAGTTTAGTTTACGCTAAGGACATTAATGGCTGTGTAATTATGCAAATAATTGCTTATGTAGACGAAGACTTCTTCCTATCTGTTTTCAAAACTCTTATACACGATCAACCGACAGTGTCGGCTCAAGCGGAAAGCGCGAGACTATGATTCAGGAGGTACCGGGCTCGAATCTCATCGAGACCGACAAACTTAACTGAAGTGTTTTGCTTAGTTTTTTTAGTCGTTATTGCGAATGCAAGGGTTAAGCAGCCCTTGGACTACATTACAAATTACAATGTTATAGTCATAATTTTATAACACCAATAGCATTGTTTTGGAATAGCTCAGCGCAACAGATATTACATAAAATAATAAAATACAATTCACTGGAGGCATATCATAATTTCGCAAGTGATAATTAGTTGTTTTGCGTTAACTGGAAATTGCACGTTTAGATATTATACAAACAAATAAACACACTATAATTATTACAAATTGTGTGCAATGCATTCTATTTTGCCTAATTAAACAACGATATCAAATGCATTATTCCAGCTAAAACAAAACAAATCCTTCAAAATAGTGCAGTAAGCCAATGAACAACCAATAGAAACGTATCAGTAATGTATAAAAGCTTTTAAACAGCAATTAGTCTAAACAATATTGATTTAAATTCATTTAAATCATTGCAATATTGAATTTCAATTCAAAACCATTTAACACACGCAGATATAACCAAGCATAATATTACAATTTCGACATATGAATGCTTTCACGGAGGGCCTAGTGTTGATTAATAACAGCGGGGAGGACAATCAATAAACAAATTATGTTATAAGCCAATCCCGACACAAACCATCCAATTTGACGCAAAGCTATGGGGTTTATAACACAAAAAGTGTCTTTGAAAAGCGACTGGGAGTTAAAATATGACACATCGATCATGTTACATAATTCGTACTGATCACTAATTTCATGATTAGCAACTTGTACTAATAATGTGGAACTATTGCATGGGCGCCGCCAGGATTTTTTCCAAGGGGGGGCAACATTCTGGAGTAATGGGGGCTCGGGGGCGACAGCCCGTCAGGGAGCCCCACAGGGCGTTTAACAAAATATATTTTCAATACTTTATAACTGAAATTGTGCTGTTAAGTTCAAATACCTACATTTATCCTGGAGAAAGGGTGGTCTGTGAGCAAGGCGTTTTTTTTTTTTTTAATTTTCAATACGTTACAACCGAATTTATGTTGTGAAAATAGGTTATGATAAATTCAAATTCAAACATTTATCCTGGTGTTTATCCCAGATACTAATGAACAAAGAAATAAAATATCCCAAAATAGCCCCGAAGGCCGTTTTCATTTAATTTCACCACTGTTACATCTGACTTTGAGTTATTGAAATAGGTTTTGGGTTGTTAGAATAAGTTATGAATAACTTGCAAAATTTATTATTTTCCCTGAAATCCAGGGGGGGGGCAAGCACCCCCCTCTTGCCCCCCCCCCCGGCCGCCCCGGCGCCCATGAACTATTGTATTTGTTTCTGGTCTCTGAATGTTGCCTGAACGGCGTATATGTCTTGATTGATTCAACTACCACTAACTACTACCTACCCTATCACTACTGTGGTGAATGTGTAAATGTATCGACTGTGTTTCGAGCGTTAAGCGCGCAACGCTGATGCGGGAGATTCCGAGCTAGAATCCCGTAGAGACTGGAAATCATGACTGAAGCTTTTTTACGAGGTTCTCCTCAGTCATTAATGCGAACGTAAGGGTTTCATCCCTATGAAGCATCTCTAGGACATTCCCTTTCCAATTACATTATTCCATAAGAAATAGGTACCCTAGTAAGTCATGAAGAGGGACACATCTCAAAGTTCTGATGTGAACCCTTCAGGGCGGGCATCCTACAAAACGTTATTTTTGTTGTGCAGGTGACTAATATGTTATACGGATAGTTGTGAAGGGATGACCAAGGGTTGTTTAAGAGGACTCAACCCCTTGCATTTGCATTATCGACTGAGGAAAACCTCGGGAAAAACTTTCAGTCAGGATTGCCGGTCTCGACGGAGCCAATGCCTCAATATCATTTTTGTAATTAATACATTTTTTTAGTTATAAGCAAACGCTTTTAATTTATAAAGTATTTTTATACGGGTGCGCCAAAGTGTACACCGTTAGAAAACGATACTGTTTTTACTGTCACCCTAGCTAAAAACAAAACAAGACAACAATAATGTATTTGATTATTGTTACTTTACGCGTATATTATAATTATTTAAATTTAAATATTAATACTGCTATCCAAGACGATGTTTCATGATAGATGAGGGTAAAGAACAATTTTTAAGTATGTGCAACTTTCGTGATTCGAACTCTAGTCCGTCTGGAGTCATACACTTTGAATCTGCGCCCGAATCACAAACGTCACGCGGACGAGGTGGTAGGACGAGGTTGCTAGCTATATAGCAAGCAGAGTGACAATCTCTCAGTCTATCGCTCTGTTTGCAATGTCTCGGCTAGAACCAACACTAATAGCACAACACAAACAAGATCGGTACCAATTATATAACACAATGCCCTCTCATTACGTCATGCAAATATCAAGCGGTGTGGCTCGGAGCTAGCGCGCTCAGGAGGACGTGGGTTCGATGAGCGACGCTGAATATAAGTCTTATACCTCGAGTTAGTAAGAAAAGTAAATATTCATATTCTTGTTATAGTGGATATGTTTGATTTATTAAATGTTTCATTCAGAGACAGCTTTGAAATTAGATGTTTTATTTCATTGGGTATAACTTATGAACTATGAATAAAGAAGCATTATTTTGTTTTTGTATTGCATATGGTATGAAAAACGAGGAGAAAATAGCAAGAAGACACTGAACCAGATGATATTATAAGATGTACAGGAGAGAGAAGTAGAGTAGTCGAGTGTTGAGCGAGAATGACGGTGGTTTGCCCCGACCTGGAATTGAACCCAGAACCAAAATCGGCTTTAACCTGCTAATTTTGTTCCACACTATGACATTGTATCTTAATACTGTGCACAAATATACACTAAAACACGCAAAAATATGCACCGTCGCTCTTCTCTCGTGATGCAAGTTCTAATCGGCTTTTTCAATCAGGATAACTAAGTTAGTTATGAATTAACAGAAACATTATTTAGTCTCCACCACGACCTCCAAAAAATTGTCAAACTTAAAATTACCTTAGATCTAGGTCCCATCGGCAAAAATCTCCCGTAAGAAATAACATGGGTAACCCAATTACAATTCCTGGACTCGTCATCAACGACTGAGGGAAACCTCGTAAAACATTTCAGTCAGGATTATCATTGTCGGGATTCGAACCCGTGACTTTCACCAGAGCCTCACGCGCTACGCACAAGCTTCGTTACGACCGGGACTACACAAAGTTTGACCTGTGAAACGCGATTCCTTGTTCAGAATCTGCTGTTTGAATCATGGTTTGTATTTCACCGCCTTGACACACCAAAGACCTCAGATCGATGGATCTGAACGTTACCATTTCAGACGGCGGTGAACATAAAAACTTTTGTTTGTTGACAGTTGCTGGTTGCTGCTTAGAATCAGGTATGTTCTAATTACAGACTTATTTTATTTTGTAGATATAAAGTAATGCCCAGGTCAGAGAGTGTGGATCAAGGATACTATTATACACTTGTGTGGACCATATACATGGGGCCATCAGTCTGTAGGGCCTAGCCAACTCAACAAAACGTATAGGAATACCCGTGGCCCAACGCAGTTTCCAGCACTATGCCTAGGCCGTTTCCGTGCCTGTCAAATCCACGGGTGGTTATTTTGGCTAATGTGCATAATGAAGGCCTACGGTTGAAGCACCCTTAAACTATTTTTTTTTGTAAACTAAAGATTGATCAACAAAATGGTTGTCGATTGATCAAGAGTCGGTTCACCTTCTAGGCGAGTCCTCAAGACGTTGTGTTACGACAAACTGAGAATATGGATTGAATATCCTCTACTTTCTTCAGTTTCTTCTAAAGACTCTACCTTTATTGTTCTGGCTAGTTTGTTTACGGTTTGATGAGCGATTGATTTCTGCAAGAGCACTTGGGCATTCGCATTACCTTCATCTTTCTGCATACCATGAGATGCATAATTGTCCGTGTGGCTCGTTGATCTAGTGGTGAGAGGCTCTGTTTTCCAAGCAGAAGGTCCAGGGTTCGATTCCCGATAAAGGTAGAAGTTTTTTTAGCTTCTGACGTGGATTTTAAGTCCATTAATTCTATTTTTGGCTTAGGAATGTGTAAACGGTGACTTTGGAGCCGTCCGAGCAACGAGGCAAGGTTATAAGTTTGTTCCGAATTAGCCTTGTTGATTCAGACTCTGTCCACGGGTGGAATCATGTCACGCTTGATTGATCGGCGCTTTCTTCTTAAAGAATGCCAGTTTCTAGATGGTTGTCGGCTCGTCACTGGTATCGGCGCCTACGGGGTTGGCTTTGTCTGCTTTAAATTTAATGTCCCCCACTCTGAAAATCAGTAGGCTTAAATGTGATTGAATGGGTAGACTCTAAATACGAATATATTTTCTTTGTTTGTCTACCTCTGATACTCATGAAATGCAGAGTGATTGGAGTCTATAGGAACAACTCGTAATCTGGGGTATCCCAGATAGCCTGATCACCAAAGGCAGGTATTTGGGGTAAAAATAAATGTCGATTTTCGCTTTTTTGTAATACCCAAAAGCGGTGAATAGTGGTGAAAATAATTCAACATTTAGTTGAAAGCTCTTTATCTCTCGCCCCTCTGATATTTTTTAAATCTTTGGGTGTGTGACCTTGTAAAAGAATCTCAGATTACATTAAAATGTAGTCATGAGTATTCAGAGACATATTTGTGGTGGAACTAAAATGCATCTTTGGTTTTGTTCTGCCTAATTGCAGTGAATGGTGTTTAAAATGATTTATTATAATTTACGTTTTTTGAGGTGAAAATTTCGTTTTTACCATAAATTCCTGCCTCGTTGATCACCAAATACCAAAATTGTTAACAATAAAACCGAAATTAATTAAGTAGACCGGCCTACATAAAACTCTGAAAATCAACAATAAAATAGGCTATGGCCACCAGAAAATGTAAAGTATCATTCATAATAGTAAAATATTATGGAATGGCTATAATCTACGACCTACGTAATATGATTTTTAATTTTTGAATAATATAGCTGAACTAAACAAATCAGATCATGCTGCTAGTCCAAAGATGTAACGTAAAGATAAATAAGTTACAAACTACAACCTTAATATTGTAACCACTTTCACAGGCCACAAAATGATGTTTAATATTTTGCCATTGTTTCGAGTTCTCGATGTCGGTTGATGAGCGCGAAGCCTTGGGCGAGAGTAGCAGCCTCCATGAGACGAGTGCGCCCTGCAGTCCAGCCCATGACATCCAGTCACTGCCTGATGAGCTGCTGCTGAGTATCTTCTCGTTCTTGGACCCGGCCGAGCTGTGCACCAGTGTAGCGAGGGTGTGCACCCGGTGGAGACGCGTACACCAAGACTCGACCCTCTATCGTGTCCTGGCGCTCAGAGACTACGAGAGCACAGAGACCTTCCTTTGGTATATGAAGTTGGGAAGAAAGATTTTTAATGCAATTGGCGAAGAACTTTTCAACAGTACCGATCAAATTCGTAAATTGAGACCGGACGTGCGAAAATGTTTGTGGCACCAGATGACGCACTTTGACAAAATCAACTATTCAAATCAGGGGAAAAAAACTCAAAAAATCCACACTTTAAAGTTTATCGGGTTTCAATTTCGTCAGTTGAATTCACTGACAATTTTATTTCTAGGACCGAATCCATTGTTTAATCATTTACGATCTTTTCATGTGATTGGAATGGAGGATTTCTATAGTTATTACATCTATAACCTCGCGCGTCACTGCCCGTACCTTCAGGAGATAAAGGTGTACGATAATAGCCTTAACGCAGACAATGACGACATCACATCCTTACATGATGGGGAACTGAGGGGTCTATGTAGAGAAAGACAGGGCACATTACGCGTGCTCCACCTGGAACTCGGCAGATTGACTGAGCGCGGACTGGAGGTTCTGAGCGAGTGTCAGCTTCTTCAGGACTTGGCGATCTTCAAAGCAGGGGGACTCACAGCCGCAGGATTGAACGCGATAGTGACCATTCGAGACCTTCGTAAACTTCGCATCACACAATGTGATGATCTCGATGAGGACGCCTTGGTATCCGCGATCATGAGTCAAACTCTGAAGAACATGGAATTGTTCGAACTCGAGTATTCTGGCAGCACCAACAAATTGGCTATTGCAATTGGCGCCTCACTGAGTGGTCTTACCACGTTGTCGTTGACTAGGGTCGACTCTCATTCTTCTCCCACACCTCACCGTCTACGGATCTTATCCACGGGCATAACTAGCATAACACGAGGGTGCCCCAAACTTGAAACACTAAATCTTAGTTCAGTCGACCAGAAGAGCGATGATGCCATACGCCTAATTCCACAATTACTCACAAACTTAAGAAGATTGTCTATCTCGGCTACTCCAGAATGTGTTGAGTACCTCAAGGAACATATTCCGGATCTGAACGTGAAGCGTTACCTTTTGAGCGAAGAATATGGCGACCTGGAAGATTACCCTGCAGAACAGCCACCACCATAGTCGACGTAGGAATTTTATGATTTATTCATCAAGTGAATCTACACGTTTGAATTGTGGCCAACTATACGAACTTAAAATTTGTTGCTTTCAAAATGTCACAATAAGACATACTTAATATTGATTGCTGTATGATCGAAAAAAGTCAATTAAATGTGTTCCACACAAAAAATACAATCTCTATTAGTTGATGTTACAATACAAGGATGTTTGTCAGTCGTAAAAAATGCATCTTTGGTAAACCAAAATAGTTCCTTCGTAGAAAGCCGCCAGAACGAGGCGACAGTTTTTCTCTAAAAGTGACTTGACTATTTGGATGAGCGAAGCGAAGAATTCAATTTCACTGGCCCCTCAAAAAATTTAGCTCGGGTGTTTTTTTTTCTTTCTTTCTTTTCTCTGTTTGTTCGCGTTCTACCGGGCAAACAGCATAATATGCGATCTTGATGAAAATTTGAGGGGACCTTCGAAATCTCTCAACTTATACTTGCCACGTTTTTTGGTACAATCGATAAAATATTCTAATAATAATTATCGTACTTTTACGATTTTTTTTCGATTTTTAATTATATATTTTCGTGATATTTGGCCCGCGACCGGACAAACGGTTACTCCGATCTTGATGAAACTTTATGGGAACGTTTAAAATTACTGAAATTATATACTTTGTGATTTTAAAGACATTTGAAGAAATATTTCTCATAGAAATCGTACTTTGACGATTTCCCCCACGATTTTTTATACTATATGTTCGTGATATTTGGGCCAACTCGGACCAAACGGGTGTGGCTGCAACGTTCATATTTTATATTGACATAAATATTATAGTGTTGTAGTGCCTTTTGACAGAAAAAATTTAAAAAGTTGGTAAAAATTCATATAAATAAAGGTTTTAATTACGAGTGAGTGAGCCATGTGTTGAGTACACGGTAACATTCCCTTTCTTCCCCCTACTTAAGTCCTCCCTAGCCTAGGCTAGAATGACGCATTATGTCCTTTCAGTTGACGCGCCCTTATACCAACTTAACTTAGAAACCCTATTATTTATACCAATATAATTTTCAAACTTAAATGCAAATGTACCCGGGTACTCAACATATAACTCGCTCACTCGTCTAACAACGACTTTGGCGTTTTCCTAGTGTGGTAAAAATAATTTTGGGGGGTAATAGCCCCTGCAAGTCGTATAACCGACCATCGGGAACCCGCGTGATTGAATCTTGCCAATGGCCATCCTATCAAGATTTTCCGAGATTTTCTTCGTTCGCTTAGGGTCAAGTACGCCCTCATACTTCCGACATTCCGGAATTTTTTTTTACTTATAGGAGCAAAATGCCAAACTCTCTTTTTTGCTGTATTTGTGTTTTCATCCGAACTTTTATTGTTCTGCAAATGATCAGCACACCAACCAAAATAATAATCTTCTGAACTGTTTTAAAATCCATGCGAGTATCAGAAGAAGCAAATGAAAAATAAAAATAAAAATAAACAAAAACAAAAAGGCATAGAGAATTGCGCACAACCAAGTACTACTTGTAGTGGCTCGTTGGTCTTGTGGTTAGCGTATCTGCTTCCAATGCAGAAGGTCCAGGGTTCGATTCCCCTAAAGTCAGAAGTTTTTAACTTCTGATTTGGACTTAAGTCCATCAGTTCTTTCTGTCTTAGGAGTGTGTAAACGGTGACTTGGAGCCGTCCTAGCAACGAAGCACGTAATAAATTTAAGAGTTGTTCTGAATCGGCCTTGTTGATTCTGGCGTTGATTCGCGGTGTTCGCACTGTCCATACCACTTGATTGCTAATTTTCCTATTAAAAAAATATCGATCTTTGGTTGGTTATCGCTCACTCGTCGATTGCGTCGGGGTCTGCAGGGTTGGCTTGGTCGCTTTGATTTAAAGTCTCCCACTGAAATCAGTTATAAACTGAGTGGGTAGACTCTAAATAAAATTTATTTATTTATTTATTTAGCTATCCATCCAAGAAACTTTGGGGTACGATACACACATGTTTAACTCTTGTTACAAACCGTGTTTTAAACATGGAGAGAATGCCTTGTTTATTAAACCCAGATTACCACCATTATCTGTCGTCTGAATAAAACTGTGCATTCTAGCTACAAGCTACATTTCTTACATCCCACACAAAACCGTACAATCTATGCAAACAAGACTGTTGCAACTACTCAAATAAACCCTACATTCGTTTCCCACTGAATCCCAGAACGTATTCCCTGGACACAGCCTCCACGTTCTAGCAGAACAATAGACATCATAATATTTTATAGACAAGCAAACTTTTGTCAAGCTGAAAGTTAAATCAAGCAAGGGAACTGGGGGTTTGAGTCCACTGGGACAGATTCGTCGGTCACAGCAGAATCGCGGGCGGAAAAACCCGCGCATTTGTACAACTTGCTGTGTTGTGGTTGTGGCCATTCCTGATAGGAACAATGCGATGTTGCGCGCGTTCCCGTATACCGTACAGGAACACACAGTCCTCTATTGTGAACAAACGGAGAAACTGATTTAGAAGCGACAGAACAAAACTATCGAGACGAGATTGTATCGCTGTAACTTTTCAGCGTTAGTGGGGCAAATACGAGGGGGTATTTCTAAAGCGTACTTACTTGCAAATTATGATTTGTGGGTGCTCATAACATAAATGAGCAAAATTCAAAATTGATGACCAAATTCTGTGAATTGGGTCATTGAACTGTCAATACAATACATATTTTGTAATTTCTATTCTTGTAATTATGACAACTAAACAGCGAATTTCGATAGGGTCTTCTACTAGTAATATACATTAGTTTAATAAATTCATACAAGACAGACGCATTTATACAATATAGTTTTCTTTTCGAATAAAATGTCACTTCACCCAAACATATATACAATGTAAGCCTATTGTTTTAGTGACCATATATTTTTCATTGTGATATAATAGTACATCAATAGTTTCGAAGCAGCAATATTGAATCTTCGCCTACGGAATGCAAATTACTGTTCATAAGAACTGACAAAGGCAGCCAAAGCATAAAGCGTGAGTGTTTGTTTCTGGAGGTCCCGGATTCAATACCCCTCACAGACATTTCTTGCTGAACGTTTCCCCAAGGTTTTCTCCAGTTGTTAATGCGATACAAGAGATTTAGCCTTCTAACAGCCCTTGGACATTTACTTTATATCTACACTGACTCACAAATACTTAAAGTTATCAAATATGAGCAACCGACAGTGACTCCGATTCGTGAGGTCCCGGGTTCAAATCCTGTAGAGACCGGCAATCCTAACTGAAGTTTTTTCCGAGTTTTTCCTCAGTCGTTAATGCGAATGCAAGGGATTGACTCCTCTTAAACAGCCCTCGGACATCCCTTCACAATTGTCCTATGCGCAACATACCTGATGAGGGGCATGAATTGCACCCTGGGCAGGCTTCCCACAAAAATTATTATTATAATACATGAGTACTGAGCAGGTGCTACATAAACATGTATTTGTTAGATGATATAATTTCAATATGATCTCAAGATAATAAGATTATTTATGTTTTCAGAGTGTAATAATTAAGTTATTTCATTAAAAATGTTATCTGCAATTTAACGTTTACATTCCAATTAACATTATAATCAACATTAGTTTCTGTTCTCTTCGTTTTTAGATGCGGATATGATTCTCTCATCAACTGTTTCAATATTTCCAAAATTGGTTACCCACAATCGCAAAATTCCGACAATGTTTCAGAACAATACAACCGCATGCGATTACTTTACTGAGTGGAAACCATTGTGGTTTTGTTCAGTAATTACAGCAAAAAATCACAACATGGGATGTCATTATTTACCGGATCGATATTTTGGAAATGCACCAAAAAAACAAGGTTTGTTAAACTTTCCCGTGATATATATTGGAGTCGTTCTAGCAACAAAGCACGTAGTATACAAATTGTCTGATTCTAAACGAGAATTTATCGATGCTGGACTGGTGAATCATAAATAAACTATAGTATTTCAAATATCGATCGCTGGTTGGTCATATTTGCTAGTTAATGGCGTCGGCGTCGAATGGTTTGGTTCAAATCCTCTCGAATCAAAGTCCCCAACAGAAAAACACTATATTTCTGAATATGATCTAAATACAGATGTTTTTATTTATATATATTGGCCTACCACTGCTAACACTGTCATACACATCCCGACCATTTTAGTTGTTAAAAATGGGACATATTATAATTATAATATCGTGTTCTTGGCACTTCACAAATACTTATTGTTGTTTGATCATAATGTTTTAGTGTGTCGTATATTTTTTGTTGTGTAGTATGGTTGTGACCCCGTTCGTCTGTCTTTATTCTCACGTTCGTGTCAACGAACATGATGATATAAACACATGCATTCGTCAGTTCCAATTAGAATATTAATTAATGAATATTAAATTTATTTAATAGTCAAAGCTTTGTCGACAATACCATTTTATTCGCGGTTCGGCGGTCAATGAAAAAACACATCATTAAAATTAATGCAAAATTTTGTGAAAAGAATTCGAGCGTGTAACCTTGCATCGTTTTGAGTAGATAGATCGGTCGTAATGAAGTGGCAACGTTCAACTTGGCGATACTTTCTACCGGTATCTTATGTGATTGTTGACCCTTGACATTCACAACTTAAATTAGATTGGTAATTGTTAATTGTTAATAGTTCTTGAATGAACCTTGAGTTTTGCTCGAGGCTCGCGACTCGTTTCGACGTCATCACACGAATGAAAACCAACTTTGAAAGTTTACTTTAGAGAAAAAACAACATTCGCCCTTCTGTAAATACGTCCTGGAAGCGGCGCCCCCCCCTCTTCCCCCCCCCCCTAACACTCGCAATGTTTATTCACAGACTTCATTAAATATAACAAAAGTTGGGTTTGTTTTTGCAATTCCCGTTTAGTTTTCTCGTTTGCTGCATTTAATCCAGTAGCACAAACGCCATGCTCTGCTATGTCATACTATGCTATGCTGCGACGTAGGGGGGACTACAATTGAAAAGTGAGACGCTACCAGGGACAATAATCTATGTACACTGAGAATAATTACCCCTCCCATGTAAGGGTAGATTTTTTAACTTTTCGTAGCGCGTTGAAGGTTTTGTTTTTTCCTCGTGTTAACAAGGGATGGGGCGAGTGATTTATGGGACGCGGTTCTGATATAACTGAGATAAAAGAGAGTTTTGCTGTTTTCAAAGGCGGTTCAGAGTTGGGGCGGGTTGACCTTTTCTACGTCGGGGAATCCGTCCTTGTTTTCTAGTTCTGCACGTTTAATATAGACGTACAACATAGAAATAAAAAGTTATATTTTATAGTGTACATTATTGTTTACAAGCCGTGAACAAACGAGGAAAATAAAACTCTACCCGACAGTAAAAATTCCCATTTATACTTTGTAAGTTATGAAAAATATAACGAACATGACATGAGTTGATAACGGTTCTACTGGACTGAATCATTGTGACAACTGCACAAGTATAGGTATACATCGCATACTTTTTTAAATTTCATTATTTCATTTTTATTTTATAATATTTACGTTTATTTTTATAGTCAAAATCAATAATAACACAATTTATAAACATGTTTTTTTAATCATTGTTGTTTACATTATGTACAATCTTTTGTTTTCTTAATCTGTTAAATGTTTTGTACTTCATTTAAATTAACTTTAGAACATTTTATGTTAAAATTAAAACTTTAATGTTTTCGACACGGCAGTAACTACGTTTAAGATACACATACTTGGTTGATTTGCTAGAAGAACCGAATAATTTTATTATTTAAATACGACATCAAATATTATTTATGTATATATTTATTTGAACTTTATTCGTTTAATTATTTTACCAGGTAAAAGTGTAAAAAAGGCTAATATTTGTACCTATAGCTAGTTTATAAACCCAAACCGTACAGCCTGATTACTTGCGGCAGCAATGCTAGTGAATATTTCGGCACTAGCTGAAACTTCATGCCAAAAAAACTACGTTTTTGTTTTAAATTATTTGCGCTTGACCCCAAAACATCATTTGAAATCGAATTACACCGTAGCCGGGTCCTACGGATAATGTCTGCTGTATAATGCATGAAGTTTTGAACACGTGACTGCCTAGCTCGCTTAGCAATATAACGTGTGGCGAAGTTCATTAGAAGTGTATTCAGATGGACGGGTCCATGTTTTCCACCGCCTTTGAACTGACCGCCCAAACGTATAAATTCGTAACCTCTGGCGCATACACTTTGCTAGACCCAGGGTAATATGTGACTATGTAGGTTTTTAAAATTATCTCACTTGAAATTATTATAAATAGATGAGACGTCTATAAACCCCTCCTAAAAAATATAAAAATAGTTGATCCAATATCCGAAAACCCCTAGACAAGAATGGAGTTTATGACCTAACGGTTGACGCGCCCTCAAACCGAAAATGTGAAATGTACGTTCAACTACGTCTAAACGATAAAATAAATAAATAAATTGTATTTAGAGTCTACCCACTCAGTTATATAACTGATTTTCAGTGGGGTTTCAGGGATGTTCTAATGAGCTTCTTCTGGTGTTGTCGTCCGCGATGGCACATACGATTAGAGCGCTGGTCCGAAGCGTGTGGCTCTCTGAAGACGTCGGTTTGAATCCCGCAAGAGATATGTTTTTTTTGTAATCGTCATCTGTCACCACTTGTCTTGAATAGCCTAAGTGCATTAATTTGAGACGTTTAGCAAATAAATCATCGTCATCTTATGGTGTTTATTGATAACGAAGCTTTTAACCCTATATTTTCAATTACGCTTTCAAAAATTTGTTTTGGAAAATGTTTTTGTTTGTGAGAAAGTAACGGCGTTCTAATTATATAGCAGAGACAAGGATCGGTTTGAAAACTACTTGCAGGTTCAAAGCTTCACACTTTACTTAGGCCCTATATTTGTAAATATCATTTAACAAGCTGAAAATTAAAAACGCATAGAAAGCTTTGCAAGAAAGGTTTAAAACTATAGGACGAACTATAAATCTCTTATTAGACGAGTGAGCGTAGCGAACGTAAGTCTTTCCTAACGCTATACTCGATCGGGCCTTGGCCGTGAGCATTGTCTGTTAAATGTCTGTTTGTCCGGGCTCATACGGCCGAACGGCCAAATAGATTGAGCTGAAATTTTAAACAGACATTCGTGACCATGTAACTTAGAACTGCTAACAAAATGAGGAATACCCGTTGCGATTTAAGCTGACAAGAAATAAAAATTTGAAAAATTTGAATCTAGATTGCAAATGTTTGAAATACCCATTAGTAAAATAGAACACAGCCTGTGAAAGTTTGCGATCAGATGAACCAAGTAAATTTGTTTATTATTTTGTTTTCATTATGCATGCCTTCTGTCATTCTGTAAATGATGCTAGGCCATTGCTGGCTATCAAGGATACTATTATACACTTCGTTTGGGCTGGTGATGATCTACAAGAAACAGTGCGACGTATTTTATCTCGCAAACATCAGCTGGTAAGTAGGGTAGTATATTACTTTCCAAAAACTAGAATGCGAGCTCTGGTAGTCGTTGTCGGGGACCCCCCATATTCTCTGACGACCTTCCCAACGACGACGACCAGGACAAAACGAACGATGACAAAGACGATGACGACCACGACGCGAGAACCCTCCCTTTTCTTTCACCTTTACCCGCGTGGCTATTTCTGACCAGCATTAGCATGGGATTTTCCTCCCTATATCCTCTAGGCAAGAGTGGTGATTTTTGACCTAGCGGTTGTCGCACCCTTAATCCAAACTAAAACTAAATTGGGACGTATGGGACCAGCCTTTTTTCATAATAGGACGACGACAAACGGTTGACGCACCCTGAAACCAAAAAACTATAAGTTTAAACCACTTTCTCTGTTCGCCTAGACCCAAAAATTTTATTTTTTTGGGGTTTATTTGATTAAGGACGCGTCAACCGTTAGGTCATAATGCACGACTTTAGCCTAGGGGATGGAAAGGAGGGGCCCATGCTGGTCAAAACCAGCCATGGGTAAGGGGAGGAAGGGGGATTTCTCACGTCGTGGTCGTCATTGTCTTTGTCATCATTCATTGTGTCATTGTCACCGTCGTCGGGGAGGTCTTCAAGGGAAGGAGGAGGTGTCCCCGACGACGATTGCCAGAGCTCGCCTCTGGTTTTGGGGAGTAGCTGATGTTTGCGAGGTGGACCTTTTCTCTTGAATCGCCTTTTACGATTAGCAGAGCCATGCTCTGGGCCAATTCTACCCCGAGCCCAGACGGAATCGTTTTTAATTTTTCATACATTGACGCTGGAGGAAGTACCTAAGGGTCATACAGCGGTCGTTCCATTTAGCCTGGGGTGTAGCCTATCTGTTCAACAAGGGTCTGTGACCACAAATGTTTGTATAAAGATTATAACTAGGGAAACGCCAAAGTCGTTGTTAGACGAGTGAGTGAGCCATGTGTTGTGTACCCGCTAACATTACTTTTATTCCCCCTACCTTTGACCTCCCTAGCCTATCATTGGTTAAAGTGGCGCATTATGGCCGGACAGTTGACGTGCCCTTAAACTTACTAGGAAAACGCTTAAGTCCCGCCGCGTTGATGGATGAGCTTTTTAAAATTTTTAGTTTGCATGGGATATCTTTACTTTTGCAAGTTTTTTGTTTTGCTGCCTACGCATTGTAGCTGATTGTTGTCAAGTTTCTTTTTACCTGTCAATTGGTATTATTTACCGTAAAAAACTTATATTTAAAGCTTTATTTCTATAGATTCTGGCTAACTATTTAAACTTTTTCTTTTAAAAGGTACTACATCACCATAAACCATAATGTCCATGTATAATATGAACGTTGTAGCCCCACCAGTTTGGTCAGAATTGGCCCAAATGGCAGGGAAAATATCGCACAAAAATCAAAAAAACTTATATTAAAAGCTTTATTTCTATGAATTCTGGCTAACTTTTTCAATTTTTTCTTTCAAAAGGTACTACATCACCATAACCTTAATGTCCATGTATAATACTAGGAAAACGCTTAAGTCCCGCCGCGTTGTTGGATGAGCGTAATATTGGTGCATTGAGCTGCCATGTGTTATGAGGATTTTCTGTTGTTCTGTGACAAAATTATTACAAAGTCGAATAATTTTTTAAATTAAATTAAATTAAATAAAAAATTGACTTTATTTTTTAATTTTTTTATGAATCGTAATTTTAAAAAAGGAAAAAATCGTAAAATTGCGATTTTCATAAGAAATAATTATTCGATTGCGCTCAAATTTTACAAGAATATATTAATTCATAAAATTAAGGTTCTGTGAAAAATTCATTACAATAGGATAAAGCATGTAGGTGTTATAAGTCAAAGAATTGTTTTAAAAAAGAAAAAAAAAATGTAAAATTTCGATTTTCATGAAAAATAAATTTTCGATTGCGCTCAAATTTCACACGAATATCTTAATTCATTAAATTAAGGTTTTGTGAAAAAATCATTAAAATCGAATATTTCGAAGGTCCTGTCAAATTTTCATCAAGATCGGATATGCCGTTTGCCTGGTAGAGAGTTAACAAACAGACAAAAAAACAAAAAAACAAAAAAAACAAAAAAACAAAAAAAAACAGAGCTAAATTTTTTGGGGGTCAGTGAAATTGAAGTCTTCGCTTCGCTCATCCAAAAAACTTATAATTACCTAACTTAAATCCAATCAATGTTCACGGGTACTCAACACGTGGCTCTCTCACTCGTCTAACAACGACTTTGGCGTTTCCCTAGTTTAAGTGATAACTTATCGTCTGTTATTTCCGATTTATTCTGCCTTCGCAAATCATCACAAACTTACTGCGGCTACTCTTAATGAAACCATGTTTACGGAATTGATCGATTAATTTTACAACACATTTAAAACTAGGAAAACGCTTAAGTCCCGCCGCGTTGTTGGATGAGCGTATATGGTGCATTGAGATGCCATGTGTTACGCGGATTTTCTGTTGTTCTGTGAAAAAATCATTACTTAGTCGAAGATTTTTTTAATTAAATTAAATTAAATAAAAAATTAACTTAATTGTTTAAATTAATCGTAATTTTTTTAAAAGAAAAAAAATCGTAAAATTGCAATTTCATAAGAAATAATTATTCGATTGCGCTCAAATTTAACACGAATATATCAATTTATAAAATTAAGGTTCTGAGAAAAAATCATTACAATAGGATAAAGCATGTAGATGTTATAAGTCAAAGAATTGTTTTAAAAAAAGAAAAAAAAATCGTAAAATTGCGATTTTAATGAGAAATAATTTTCGATTGCGCACAAATTTCACACGAATATATCAATTCATAAAATTAAGGTTCTCTGAAAAAATCATTACAAACGGATTAAGCATGTAGGTGTTATAAGTCAAAGAATTTTTTTAAAAATCGAAATAAATCGTAAAATTGCGTTTTTTGTGAGAAAAAAATTCCCAATTGCGCTCAAAAACGTGGCAGTTCTAAGTTCAGAGATTTTGAAGGTCTCCATGAAATTTCATCGCAATCGGAATATCGGTTTAGCCGGAATCGTGTTAACAAACACACAAAAATACAGAAAGAAAGAAAGAAAGAAAGAAAGAAAGAAAGAAAGAAAGAAAGAAAGAAAGAAAGAAAGAAAGAAAGAAAGAAAGAAAGAAAGAAAAAAAAAAAAAACATTCCGGATTTTTTTCTCCAGTGTAGTGAAATGGAATCTTCGCTTCGCTCGCTTCGCTCGCTACGCTCGCTACGCTCATCCAAAAAAAATACCAACTCTTTTATTAACTTTATAATAGATCACACTCAACAACCATTTCCATCAAACTATAAAAGAAAGATAAAGCATCATTTTGATTTCAACCAAGCACTATAAAACTTCAGAGACTTCAAAACTTCAGAATTTCAGAAGCGTATCCGTTTTTTATTTTGTTAGTGAAAGTTTCGTTTAGGTTTACCAAACGTTCGTTGGTTGGTGGAGAATGAACCCACTTACTTGTTATTTGATATTGAAGCTGAGCGTGTATTAACATATAATAATTATGTAAAGAGGATATTTTAACAAAGCAGTTTTTACTATTTAACTATATTAACAACTATAAACTATCAAACATGCATTATACAATGCCCCGAGAGTGTAAATAAATCTTGTGCACACAGAACAAGCCTGAAGTATGTTATATGAGAGAATATTGTAATTTAAAACGACAGACGAACTTTGCGGTTTCTACGTTAAAGTAACATCAAACCCTACTAATACCTTATAGAATTAAACTTGTTCAATTATTAGCTTTTCACACTTCCCTATCCCCTAACCAAAGAGTGAATTCTATCGTGCATATATTTGCCTAGTTGTAATTCTTTAGACCAATTTACACTTATACTTTTACAAACAGTTTTTAATTCTGGTATTTAAATCCCGAATTTTTAAAAAATGCTCCCACCGAGAACTGAGCCCAAGACTTCGATCAGGGCAGATGCTGTTTAACTAGAAACTTAGGTATAAAATCAAACTAATTCAATTCTGCCTATTGTTTGTTAGTTAACCTATTATTTATAACTGTCATATATAATTTTCGAATTTATTTCAAAAATACCATTATTAAAGCGTGATTCGCCTACTATAAAAACAAGGTTACACTTTTTTAATTCTTCATATATAAACAACATAACGTAAGGGTAAAAATTATCATAATATAGTCTTAACAATTTTATCCCGTTGAGTCGGTGTGAAAATAATTTTTTCACTATTTTTCTGGGAGGGTGAAATTTGCTTGATAAAATATCACAAAAAAGCCATACGTCTTTTTGTAACTTTCTTTTACTTCTAGAAGAAAAAAAAACTTTCTCTGGATTTTGTTCCAGCTAATTATTTCGTCTGTTCTAGAAGAAGGCGTTGCTAACATGCCACTTGGTTTACTTTGTGTCTACGCTTGCAGCCGTATTTCAATTTCACGCCATTAATGGTTTATGTGTTTGCCGGTTAGTTGAGCAGCGCGCCGCACAGCGCTGTAGTCACCCTCATTAACGACGACGAGGCTCCACTCTAATTAAAGGTAACTAGAGTAGAAAAGTAACAAAAACGAGTAGATTAGATTAGTTGTGTCTAAGGAATGAATTTATTTTGTTCTAGTTTTGTCTTCTTCACTGCACGTAGTCGCTGTCTACTGATATAATTAGGCCCCTTCTAAAACTCTTTTTTCAATAGTAACGTTGGTGGCTGAGCGTGTTTGGCTGGTCTTCTTGCATTCAAAGATTCAAAACAAGTCGTACTTAATAGTGTGATATTCTTGACAAACAATTATACAATTACAAATTAATCAATTAATTATACAAAAAAATTAAACATTTTAGTTGAGCGTTTTCACAGATTCCCTGAAAATCATATAAAGATCGGAAATTAAATGGGGGACAAAGGGGACATTTTCGGACCCGGCCCCTCCACCAAAAGAAATCCACGTTTGACAAAGTATTATTTGTGTATTTTCTTCTGCTGGCTTTTCCCGTAATTGTTCTTGCGTATCTCAATCTAATGTACCGACAGTGTTGGCTAGAGCGTTTTAAGCGCTTGGCTCTGATTCGGGAGGTCCAGGTTTTGAATCCCGTCGAGCCCGGCAATCCAGACTGAAGTTTTCCGAGGTTTTTCCTCAGTCGTTAATGCGATTGCAATGATTTAATTTTTTAACAGCCCTCAGATATTATTTTCTCAACTACCCTAAAACCCCTAATAACCTAGAAAGTTACCTGAAAATGGTTCACACACACAACCCTCTAGTCTCTAGTCGTTAAGATAAGCCCTCGAAAGGTTTAGTCGGAGAAGCAAATGTTTTCAGCCCTTCCTACTACCTACCCCCCCCCCCCCCGATGTCCATTGCAGTAAAACACATTTCACTTGCGAGCATGGCGCACCGAATTTATCACCCTTCCCTCTTCCCCTAACAATCAAAACAAAACAAAACCGCACATACGGTATTTATTATTCGTTATTACAGGGCAAACAATGGAATATTAGCGCTCTCCTCAACCTCCAAGGTATTATGGGATGGGCCCGGTTAAAGCGGATGTTCCTAAACAAAACAACTTTTACTTTAAGGGGAAGAAAACATTCAAAACATATAGGCCTTTTAAGTCTGAAGAGAATAGAAAAACAATGGTAAGAGGCTTTAATCCAATCCATAAATAATGCTACCACAATCAATTGAAAACAAAACTTAATACAGTAAAACACGGATGAAAGAGACGTTATTGATGAAAGTGCGTAAAAATACATGGACGTATCCTATGTAATTTATTTACTTATTTTACGTTTATACTATTAAGCAGTAGACACTAAATAACAAAATGAGAAAACTAAGCTAAATAAAACAAAGTTACATGAATGAACACAAAATAATTCAACACATTTTTAAATGATAATATTTTCACATTTAAACAACAATATACAAATACAATAATAGAAAATCTTTTAAATCGAAATCAATCCAAAAAATACAAAAATCATCACAGCCGGGTAACGAAGTACAATCATTATCATTATCTGTTGCCACGTCCAACTTTACGTTGGGTCGGCATTGAAGACAGGACATATCTAAAATAATATATTTTCATGGCCGAAGGCATGCATGCAAATTTATATTACTTTAAAAATAACCCTTGATGATCTATAAGTCTTGATAATGAGGATAATGCGTCGTTAAGTTTATTCCTGGAAAATTCTTTATGTGTCTGACTAGGCATAATGAAATTAAGACATTGCGAAAGGGGAAATCCGAGGGCTGCTTTAAGAGGACTAAACCTTATGAACGACTGAGCAAGACCTCGGGAGAACCTTCAGTCAGTCACCAGACCCTGGACCTCCCTACACTGTTGGTGTCACTGTGACCCCCTCGCTCTGCAGCTAATCAACGCGTACACTGCGTACGTGGCGTCTGTCTCCGGGTGTGATGGAACGTGCGAAGTCGTCAGAGGACGCAACCTTATGAACGACTGAGCAAGACCTCGGGAAAAACCTTCAGTCAGTCACCAGACCCTGGACCTCCTACACTGTTAGTGTCACTGTGACCCCTCGCTCTGCAGCTAATCAACGCGTACACTGCGTACGTGGCGTCTGTCTCCGGGTGTGATGGAACGTGCGAAGTCGTCAGAGGACGCAACCTTATGAACGACTGAGGAAGACCTCGGGAGAACCTTCAGTCAGTCAAACCCTGGACCTCCCTACACTGTTGGTGTCACTGTGACCCCCTCGCTCTGCAGCTAATCAACGCGTACACTGCGTACGTGGCGTCTGTCTCCGGGTGTGATGGAACGTGCGAAGTCGTCAGAGGACGCAATTCCTTATGAACGACTGAGGAAGACCACGGGAGAACCTTCAGTCAGTCACCAAACCCTGGACCTCCCTACACTGTTGGTGTCACTGTGACCCCTCGCTCTGCAGCTAATCAACGCGTACACTGCGTACGTGGCGTCTGTCTCCGGGTGTGATGGAACGTGCGAAGTCGTCAGAGGACGCAACCTTATGAACGACTGAGGCAGACCTCGGGAGAACCTTCAGTCAGTCAAACCCTGGACCTCCCTACACTGTTGGTGTCACTGTGACCCCCTCGCTCTGCAGCTAATCAACGCGTACACTGCGTACGTGGCGTCTGTCTCCGGGTGTGATGGAACGTGCGAAGTCGTCAGAGGACGCAACCTTATGAACGACTGAGGAAGACCTCGGGAGAACCTTCAGTCAGTCAGTCAAACCCTGGACCTCCCTACACTGTTGGTGTCACTGTGACCCCCTCGCTCTGCAGCTAATCAACGCGTACCCTGCGTACGTGGCGTCTGTCTCATCGGAACGTGCGTTGTCGTCAGAGGACACCCCTCACGCCACTCGTAATTGGCACTCGGATCGACGTTTAGGAATTCTACATCTCCAAAACTCTTCACCTCGGTCGGAAATAAATTTCTCATTTTCATCATAATCGTTCACGATCTTGTCCACATGTTCATTTCAATAATAGAGAATGAGGTTGACATGGAATTGACCTCGGTATATTTAAAGGGAATCTATCAAATTTTTAATCGTTTATTCTGCTTGATACTATTATAATTTTTGTGGGAAGCCTGCCCAGAGTCCAATTCATACCCCTTTTTAGCTAATAAGGTATGTTGCGGATAGGACAATTGTGAAGGGATGTCCGAGGGCTGTTTAAGAGGACTCAATCCCTTGCATTCGCATTAACGACTGAGGAAAACCTCGAAAAAACCTTCAGTCAGGATTGCCGGTCTCGACGGGATTTGAACCCGGGACCTCCCGAACCAGAGTCGCGCGCTTAACGTTTGAGCCAACACTGTCGGTTCTGCTTGATACTTCCAATTTAGGGAGGTTCTCGATCTATACCCTCATCCAACGAGTGTAGGTTTTCTCTACGTTTTCCTTAATCTAAAAGCTAGTGCTGCTTTGAGTCCTATAACACCGCACTAGTTAATTCTTTACAAAGTGTCCTATTCTACATTTAAGGGTTTCAGAACCAGTATTGTATAATATGTAAGCAAGAACACATGTTCGTTCATTGCATAATTCTAGCAAAGCTATAGTTTTTAGTTTATTTGGTTTAGGGGCACATCGATCGTTAGGTCTTGGTGCGCCACTTTTACATAGAGGGAGTAGAGAGGACAGGCCCATGCTGCGCAGATCTACCCACTGGCAAGGGGAGGGAGGGGAAAGGGAAGGTTTCTCATCTAGGTGTCGTCGTCTTTGCCATTGTTGGTGTCGTCGTTGTCATGTGTGGAAGGGCGAGAGCGATGTACAGAGGGGACCACCGACGAAAGGGAATGCCAAAGCTCGCCTCTTAATTTAGGAAATATATGATTTATACGGAGATAAACATTTCCTCTTGTCTCGCCTTCGACGATCAGGATAAGAATGCTCTGGGCCACACAATAATATAGTAAATTCGTGTCCTGAACGGGGATATTATTAGTCATTGGGGAGGTTTCCTCCGAAGTTTGTACGTGTTTAGACGCAGATCAAGAACCGCCATCACTTTCCCCACAGGACGTGTCTTCAGCACATGCTAATCCGTCTGACACTTTGCTGCACGATCATAAATCCTGCAATTGTTAATCCATTAGCCACTTCAGTCATCGTCAGCCGGTGACAACCAGACATTCAGAATGTGCGTGTGTTATGTGATACTTATTCTTGACTTCATTCTTAACCTTTGAACTTTTCTACAATCCCAAACACTTAAATGATTTGTTAAGCCCAATTTAGACGGTCATTTTCACCCAGCTTCTTGAATGCAAGGAATGAGGATCAATTTCTTGCATTATATATATTAAAATGCAACACATCCATTCCTTTAATTTATTCTTTGTAGTCCTTTAATCAAGAAGATTGATGAAAAAAATACTCTGCCTAAATAACACTTTTGTCTATAAACAAAACATGACAATGGTCACCCTGTCATTGTCAGTTCTAAAGACCAGAAAAAAAGCAAAAAATCAAAACAAAAAACAAAAAAACTCAGCAAAATGAACTGGGAGACTGCTTCGAGTAAATTTATATACACACATATAAGGTGTAATTGTATTTGCTTCATGTTAGAATTTGCTACTTTTAATGTTGTTACTTTTAGTCTTTAATTTATATTCTATCATAGAGTTTATATTTTATTACAATCTATATTTAATAATGTATTAATAATGTACATTTAATCTTGCTTAATTGCATATCTAAAGTCTGAACCTGAATAAGGATAATTACTCATCTATTCCATCCAAGTTATGTTCTATAAGTGCCAAGCTGAATACAGAATAGCTTGTGATATAAATTATAGTTGCAATATCCCCTATACCATCGTATGTAGCCTTATTAGCCTAGATACCTAATTATTCTATAGTACATTATGTTAACTATGTCTTGCCATTGTAAAGAGGTTAAGCTAATTAAAAAAAAAATAGGTAAAGAAAATTTTCTTTTATAAAGCCATAAAGTTTATATCCAATTCAAGAGAAACTTTAATAGAACATGTAAATCTTATTTTACAATTAATTGAACTTAACACTGCTCTTAGGTGGGAAAATAAGTTTTTATAATGTAGCAATATGTAGAAAAGTTTCACTTTTCACATTTACAAAAATACAAACATCTGACAAACAACAACCACAGCTATGTGGATGAGAAAATAATTGCAAATAAGTTTTTTTTGTAAGTAATATCCATTAGATTTTCAAAATGTTTCCAGTCTCGTTCATTTCTCGCTCCATAAAAAAGAGGAGGGGGCAGAGAGAGGGAGAGAGATCGGCCACGTGACGGCTTATCGGTGCCATCTTTGTTGACAAAGTGGCCAGCTTATGTTCGACCTTGGCAGTGAGATCAATGTCAATGATGACGTCACTCATAAAGGCGCCGCCATGAAACTTTCCCAGTGTCGACAACACTCGAGAACTAAAAGCTTAGTTGGATTCTTGAATAACATTCGATTATGCAGACGTCGCAGTCTAGGCGCGGGTTTATGGTAATTTAGAAGAACTTTTGCCTTGGTAGTTACTAAAATGTCGCAAACTTATCTTTAATTAATGAAACTAAGGCTTGAAATCAACAGAGAACTTTAGCTATACCGAGATTGATAGGAATATAGGGCTCGTTCTTTAGAAGTAATTGTGAACCACGATTTTCGTCCTCGTCTATGCGTCCTGTACGTAGACAATATTTAGTTTTTTGTAATAAGAAAAGTCAACAAGTCACAGTAGCCTACTTATTGTTATTATCTTTGATGTGTATTTTGTTGTTAAACTTAATAACTATTTAGCATGTGAGCTTAATATAGGAAGATGTTCATTTATACATTGCGCAAGGCAATTTTAGTAGCTAATTAGATTCCTCACTACCATAATTTTGTCCTAAGTAATGACATATCATTTTATATTATATACTATGGCATTATATTTAAAAAAAAAATACTTACTATAGCAAACCTCTACTGCAACAATGACATGAATAAATCGAAATGAACTTTACAGGAATTTAAAGTCACTTTAATGAAAGTCTCAAGTTAAAATTTGTGAATTTGCACCATTGCCAAGACGTTGAATGTAGACAAACAAAGATGTGTAATTCGTTGGTCTTGTGGTTAGAGGCTCTGCTTTCATTGAAGAAGGTCCAGGGTTCGATTCCCGCTTTAGGTAGAAGTGTTTTAACTTCTGATTTGGATTTAATTTCTTGGCTTAGAAGTATGTAAACGGTGACTTCGGAGCCGTCCTACCAATAAAATCTTAAGTTGTTCCGAAACCTGAATTAGCCTTTTTGATTCAAGCGCTGTCCGCGGGTGGAATCGTGTCCATCTTTATTGATCGGATATCCTACTTAAATATGTCTTGTCTCTATTAGTCATTGTTCGGTGTTAGCGCCTACCGGGTTGGCTTGCTCGGCTTTAAATGTAACGTCCCCACTGAAACTCAGTCCTATGACTGAGTGGGTAAAGTCTAAACTCGCATCTGCCACTACAGAGTGAGAAGGTGTAATATTAATCACGCATGCCAACGCTGCGTTGTGCGATGTCATCACTGCCGCAATAGCCAATGAAACGGGTTATTACATAGTTAATTGTGGTTATTTCAGGAATCCAGATTCTCGCGCTCTTAACGATTCTCAGCCGTGGTGAGAGTGAGTACGCTGAAATTACTAATAACGAATAATATCTGCCAGAACTTACAAGCTGCTAATATAAACCAGTGTTACGGTCTTGGGAAGCTAATCGTAGATTTTATTGACGAACTCGGGAGTGGATTATAGAAACATGTATTTGATAGCGGTTAATTATCATTTTGTGTGTGTTGTCGCATCACATAATTAACCTCTCATTATTATTTTTTCGTAAAAGTAATATTGAAGTTGACAAATTATACACAATTTTATTCTTATCTACCATCCTTGATATTGTTTAATCTTATAATGTGGTTTAGAGCATTGAAAACCAATAGTTGGTTCAGTTTCCAAATCACACTTTAAATGGTTTAAAATAGTAAGAAATGCCTTAGGGCTGTAAACACACATAAAACAATGTTTACAACACTGATAGAAATATAATCAACGCCAATTGAGGGGGTAAGAAGCTAAGGGGAATAATAGGCATTGACAACAATCGAATTAATGGTGCGTAATATTGTATGGTGTACGGATATACTGTAAAAATGTAAATATGTATACTGTAAATTTGACAACGTGGGTGCACAACAACGTTTTTTCGGTGCTACGTAATACATCTTCATGAGAGTCACAATAGCTACAATGGGTGCAACCTTTTTTAGACTCGATGGTTATATTTGTATACTAGGAAAACGCTAAAGTCCCGCCGCGTTGATGGATGAGCTTTTTATAAAGTTTTTAGACTGCGTGGGATATCTTTACTTTTGCGAGTGCTTTGTTGCTTTGTTTTGCTGCCACGCATTGTAGGTGATTGTTGTCAAGTTTCTATTGTTACTTGTCAATTGTTATTATTTACCGTTAAATATTTATATTAAAAACTTTATTTCTATGGATTCTGGGTAACTTTGTCAACTTTTTCTTTCAAAAGGTACTTTATCACCATAACCTTAATGTCCATGTATAATATGAACGTTGAAGCCCCACCCATTTGGTCAGAATTGGCCCAAATGGCACGAAAATATCGCATAAAAATAAAATAAAACTTATATTAAAAGCTTTATTTCTATAAATTCCGGCTAACTTTTTCAACTTTTTCTTTCAAAAGGTACTACATCACCATAACCTTAATGTCCATGTATAATATGAACGTTTTAGCCCCACCCGTTTGGTCAGAATCGGCCCAAATGTCACGAAAATATCGCACTAAAAATCGAAAAAAATCGTAAAAGTACGATGAGAAATATTTCTTCAATTGTACCCAAAAACAATACACCTCTAAGTTCAGAGATTTCGAAGGTCCCCTCAAATTTTCATCAAGATCGGATATGCCGTTTGCCTGGTAGAGAGTTAACAAACAGACAGAAAAACAAACAAACAAAAAAACAAAAAAAAAAAACACCCGAGCTAAATTTTTTGGGGGTCAGTGAAATTGAAGTCTTCGCTTCGCTCATCCAATAACTAGGAAAACGCTAAAGTCCCGCCGCGTTGATGGATGAGCTTTTAAAAATGTTTAGTTTGCATGGGATATCTTTACTTTTGCAAGTTCTTTGTTTTGCTGCCTACGCATTGTAGCTGATTGTTGTCAAGTTTCTTTTGTTACCTGTCAATTGGTATTATTTACCGTAAAAAACTTATATTAAAAGCTTTATTTCTATGGATTCTGGCTAACTATTTCAACTTTTTCTTTCAAAAGGTACTACATCACCATAACCTTAATGTCCATGTATAATATGAACGTTGTAGCCCCACCCGTTTGCTCAGAATTTGGGCCCAAATGTCACGAAAATATCGCACTAAAAATTTAAAAAAATCGTAAAAGTACGATATTCATGAGAAATATTTCTTCGATTGTCCCAAAAAAAACCCATTACCCCCCTAAGTCAGAGATTCGAAGGTCCTGTCAAATTTTCATCAAGATAGGATATGCCGTTTGCCTGGTAGAGAGTTAACAAACAGACAGAAAAACACCCCCAAAAAAAAGCAACAAAAAAAAAAACCCGAGCTAAATTTTTTGGGGCCGTCAGTGAAATTGAAGTCTTCGCTCGCTCATCCAATTAAATCAATAAAACTGTAAAAAAAACCCAGGAAAAACGAAATTTGAGAAACCAATCTATCTTATCTCCATAAAATGGCGGTTAGCGCGCATGCCCGCTACTATGATTTCAACCTCGTTAAATAAGGGCCCCTTGAGAATGTCTGGGCGTTGTTCAGACGGAAACGTCTATAGACGTTCAGTTTCCGCACTGGTTCATCATTTCGACGTGATTTAACACAAAAATCTATCATTTCAAAAAATATTTTCGGAAGACATTTGTCGGACACCGCTGCCCTACAAGGTGCTAACTAGGCCACGTACTGGTCAGATGATGATGTGAGGTGACCTCAAACCAGTGACCTGTAACCCCCCTCCCCCCCTAGAGAGTCAAGACCGCATTACAAGTCTCGGTCAGAGTGGACCCGTGTTCGAGTGTCGTGCCCCGAGCAGCTCGGAGCAAGTAAGTGTAGTGTGCGGTGGCAGGAAGCAGAGTGGAGTTAATTGTCACACGGTTCACGAGCTAAACGGTGGGGTCACACCTCAAACTACTTCCAGGTGGAACTAGTGTTGGGGCACCGCTGCGCTACAAGGTGCTAACTAGGCCACGTTTCTGGTCAGATGATGATGTGAGGTGACCTCAAAAAACCCGTGACCCCCCCTAGAGAGTCAAGACCGCATTACAGTCTCGGTCAGAGTGGACCCCTGTTCGAGTGTCGTGCCCCGAGCAGCTCGGAGCAAGTAAGTGTAGTGTGCGGGTGGCAGGGAGCAGAGTGGAGTTAATTGTCACACGGTTTACGAGCTAAACGGTGGGGTCACAACTCAAACTACTTTCCCGGTGGAAAATAGGTTGGACACCGCTGCCTACAAGGTGCTAACTAGCCACGTACTGGTCCCGATGATGATGTGAGCTGACCTCAAACCAGTGACCCCCCCCCACCCTAGAGAGTCAAGACCCGCATTACAAGTCCCCGGTCAGAGTGGACCCGTGTTCGAGTGTCGTGCCCCGAGCAGCTCGGAGCAAGTAAGTGTAGTGTTCGGTGGCCCGGAGCAGAGTGGAGTTAATTGTAAACACGGTTTACGAGCTAAACGGTTGGGGTCACAACTCAAAAATACTTCCAGGGGGAACTAGTGTGGGACACCGCTGCCCTACAAGGTGCTAACTAGGCCACGTACTGGTCAGATGATGATGTGAGGTGACCTCAAACCAGTGACCCCCCCCCCCCCCCCTAGAGAGTCAAGACCGCATTACAAGTCTCGGTCAGAGTGGACCCCTGTTCGAGTGTAGAGCCCCGAGCAGTCGGAGCAAGTAAGTGTAGTGTGCGGTGGCAGGGGCAGAGTGGATTAATGTCACACGGTTTACGAGCTAAAAAGGTGGGGGCACCCCCCTCAAAAATACTTCAGGTGGAACTAGTGTTTTGGGCACCGCTGCCCTACAAGGTGCTAACTAGGCCACGTACTGGTCAGATGATGATGTGAGGTGGCCTCAAAACAGTGACCCCCCCCTAGAGAGTCAAGACCGCTTTACAAGTCCGGTCAGAGTGGACCCGTGTTCGAGTGTCGTGCCCCGAGCAGCTCGGAGCAAGTAGTGTAGTGTGCGGTGGCAGGGAGCAGAGTGGAGCTAATTGTCACACGGTTTACGAGCTAAAACGGTGGGGTCACACCTCAAACTACTTTCAGGTGGAACTAGTGTTGGACACCGCTGCCTACAAGGTGCTAACTAGGCCACGTCCTGGTCAGATGATGATGTGAG
Organism: Sweltsa coloradensis; assembly: GCA_024449915.1. Classification (NCBI taxonomy): domain Eukaryota; kingdom Metazoa; phylum Arthropoda; class Insecta; order Plecoptera; family Chloroperlidae; genus Sweltsa; species Sweltsa coloradensis. Next base: position 271,348 of record JAMZAV010000078.1, read on the forward strand.
GGTGACCTCAAACCAGTGACCCCCTAGAGAGTCAAGGGCCGCATTACAAGTCTCGGTCAGAGTGGACCCGTGTTCGAGTGTCGTGCGCCGAGCAGCTCGGAGCAAGTAAGTGTAGTGTGCGGTGGCAGGAGCAGAGCGGGGTGAATTGTCACACGGTTTACGAGCTAAACGGTGGGGTCACACCTAAAACTACTTTCAGGTGGAACTAGTGTTGGACACCGCTGCCCTACAAGGTGCTAACTAGGCCACGTACTGGTCAGGTGATGATGTGAGGCGGCCTCCCAAAACCCGTGACCCCCCCCCCTAGAGAGTCAAGACCGCATTACAAGTCTCGGTCAGAGTGACCCGTGTCGAGTGTTTGTGCCCGAGCAGCTCGGAGCAAGTAAGTGTAGTGTGCGGTGGCAGGAGCAGAGTGGAGCTAATTGTCACACGGTTTACGAGCTAAACGGTGGGGTCACACCTCAAACTACTTTCAGGTGGAACTAGTGTTGGACACCGCTGCCCTACAAGGTGCTAACTAGGCCACGTACTGGTCAGATGATGATGTGAGCTGACCTCAAACCAGTGACCCCCCCCCCTAGAGAGTCAAGACCGCATTACAAGTCTCGGTCAGAGTGGACCCGTGTTCGAGTGTAGAGCCCCGAGCAGCTCGGAGCAAGTAAGTGTAGTGTGCGGTGGCAGGGAGCAGAGTGGAGCTAATTGTCACACGGTTACGAGCTAAACGGTGGGGTCACACCTCAAACTACTTTCAGGTGGAACTGTGTTGGACACCCCTGCCCTACAAGGTGCTAACTAGGCCACGTATGGTCAGATGATGATGTGAGGTGGCCTCAAACCAGTGACCCCCCCCTAAGAGTCAAGACCGCATTACAAGGGCTCAGTCAGAGCACCCGTGTTCGAGTGTAGTGCCCGAGCAGCTCGGAGCAAGTAAGTGTAGTGTGCGGTGGCAGGAGCAGAGTGGAGTTAATTGTCACACGGTTTACGAGCTAAACGGTGGGGTCACACCTCAAACTACTTTCAGGTGGAATAGTGTTGGACACCGCTGCCTACAAGGTGCTAACTAGGCCACGTACTGGTCAGATGATGATGTGAGGTGACCTCAAACCAGTGACCCCCCCCCCCCCTAGAGAGTCAAGACCGCATTACAAGTCCCCGGTCAGAGTGGACCGTGTTCGAGTGTCGTGCCCGAGCAGCTCGGAGCAAGTAAGTGTAGTGTGCGGTGGCAGGAGCAGAGTGGAGCTAATTGTCACACGGTTACGAGCTAAAACGGTTGGGGTCACAATCAAACTACTTCCAGGTGGAACTAGTGTTGGACACCGCTGCCCTACAAGGTGCTAACTTTGGCCACGTACTGGTCAGATGATGATGTGAGGTGGGCCTCAAACCCGGACCCCTCCCCCCTAGAGAGTCAAGACCCCATTACAAGTCTCGGTCAGAGTGGACCCCTGTTCGAGTGTAGAGCCCGAGCAGCTCGGAGCAAGTAATGGTAGTGTGCGGTGGCAGGGAGCCAGAGTGGAGCTAATTGTCACACGGTTACGAGCTAAACGGGGGGGTCACAACTCAAACTACTTCCAGGTGGAAACTAGTGTTGGGGCACCGCTGCCTACAAGGTGCTAACTAGGCCACGTACTGGTCAGATGATGATGTGAGGTGACCTCAAACCAGTGACCCCTCCCCCCTAGAGAGTCAAGACCGCATTACAAGTCTCGGTCAGAGTGGACCCGTGTTCGAGTTGTAGAGCCCCGAGCAGTCGGAGCAAGTAAGTGTAGTGTGCGGTGGCAGGGGGCAGAGTGGAGTAATTGTCACACGGTTTACGAGCTAAACGGTGGGGTCACAACTCAAAACTACTTCCAGGTGGAACTAGTGTTGGACACCGCTGCCCTACAAGGTGCTAACTAGGCCACGTATGGAGATGATGATGTGAGTGACCTCAAACCCGTGACCCCCCCCCCCTTAGAGTAAGACCGCATTTCAAGTCTCGGTCAGAGCAAGACCCGTGTCGAGTGTAGTGCCCCGAGCAGCTCGGGCAAGTAAGTTAGTGTGCGGTGGCAGGAGCAGAGTGGAGCTAATTGTCACACGGGGTTTACGAGCTAAACGGTGGGGTCCACCCCAAAACTACTTTCAGGTGGAACTAGTGTCGGACACCGCAACCCCAAAACAAGGTGCTAACTAGGCCACGTACTGGTCAGATGATGATGTGAGTGACCTCAAACCAGGACCCCCCTAGAGAGTCAAGACATCATTTCAAAATTCTGGCAGAGCAAGACCCGTGTTCGAGTGTAGCGCCCAGAGCAGCTCGGGAGCAAGTAAGTGTAGTGTGCGGTGGCAGGAGCAGAGTGGAGTTAATTGTCACACGGTTTACGAGCTAAACGGTGGGGTCACACCTCAAACTACTTTCAGGTGGAACTTGTGTTGAACGTTGAGTTGGGTTTTAAACTATGTGGTATAAAATGGACAAGTTTGTTGTTTTTTCTTTATTTAAAAGAAAACCCGTCGGTGTTGTGAAATTAAATGAGAATTCATTAGTTCCATTCATGTTTTACTTAATTTTACTAAAACTACATCTGAATTAATAGTTTTTTTTAGTTTATTTTACGTAGCGAATACTTTACCGTAAGTCCGTCCGTTTAAAATAATAAATACTTTTTTTGTAGGATACCCGCTGTAGGGTATACACATCAGATTTAACCGGTGTGACCCTCTTCATGTGACTCTAGGTATATTGCGGATAGGACAATTGTGAAGGGATGTCCGAGGGCTATTTAAGAGGATTCAATCCCTTGCGTTCGCATTAAAGACTGAGAAAAACCTCGGAAAAAAACTTCAGTTGGATTGCCGGTCTCGACGGGATTCGAACCCGGGACCTCCTGAATCAGAGTCGAGCGCTGAGCGCTCGAGCCAACACTGTCGGTGTCCGTTTATGCAAGCGAGTCATTCTAACGATCAAAACCGAACATGAAATCTGATTCACATGCAGTTCGTTTGATGGCATTACCCTACAACAACGAAGATACATAATGTTTTGTTTAAGTTAGGGGGGGGGGGGGCGACGCTAGCCCCACAGAAAGTTTCTTTATTTCGGAACCGGCACCTCCACCAAAAATATAATAATAATTAAATAAACGATAATGTTTGTATAGTATTAAAACGGATGATGGAAAGAATGTACACTCCGCCATCAGTCATCCCTTCCACCATCAACTGTCATTTATGTCTGTATCTGGCCATTTGAAAATAAGTTATAATTTAATTTTGAACTGACACCCAGTAAAATTAAATAAATTAACCGTCCTAACTTATCTATTTTTCAATTAAAGTATTATTAATTAAATAGTATTCAATTGGTTGGGGTGTCCATATTTTCAAACCAAAAAAGCGGGACAAACTTCCGGTGGTTGTAGCTGGGGTCGGGGGCGAAGCCCCAGCCGCCGGAGGCTTTTCCGCCGAAGGCGAAAAAAAATTTTCACCATACTACAATTATTTTGTCATGTTTTAACTGAAAAATGGCAACTCGGGGGTAGGGTTACCATACGTCCGGTTAAAGCCGGACATGTCCTCTTTTTTGATGTCTGTCCGGGCGTCCGGGCGGTTTTTTCAAAATAATGCAAAATGTCCGGTTATTTCACCCGATTCCATGCAGAGGCGCATGCGCACCCTTCCGCCCCCTCACTTACCATTCACCGACCGTAAATCGCCGAATACGAGCAGCCGATCATGTCCGAGCGTGTCACAACACGCCAGCCTGTGCAGCAAGCAGTGTACTATCACGTGATTTAGTTACCATTTCCGTACGTTTCGTGCCTTGTGTCCACGTTGTACGGCGTACGTAAGGAAGTGTTTGTAGGCCTAGGCCACTTGTCTTAGTTTTGTCATAAAATGTAGTGTTCATTTAAAAAAAAACACCACAATTTAAAAGGCGTCGGCACCACTGTCCTTCCTTGACCCTTGTTCAGATCGCTCTAAACGGTATCCTGACGGTAAAAATGTCCAAAAAAAATTTCGCCTCCGGCGGCTGGGGCTCCGCCCCAGACCCCTTGTAGTCCGCGAATGTTTGTGAACGAAATGTCCTCTTTTTTGCTGAGACACTTATGGTAACCCTACTCGGGGGATTACCTTAATGGATAATTACTATAGAAAAACTGCTTTGCAGATCGTACAAAACACTTTGTCATTATCAGTCTCGTGTTTAACAAGGTAAGGAAAGTCCTTCTTAACATCGTCATTGAAAACACACGTTCAGGCGGCGGCATTTTACACACTCGCGCGTACGAGACGAAAAAACACATCTCTTAAAAGTGAGGTTATGAAGTAAAAATATGTTTTCAAATCAAAATTAGCTTCCCCACATTCAATTGCTGCTAATAATAATTAAATATCGAATTGCAGGCGAAGTAGGCTTGCATTAATACTATTTTTTTTTTATATTTATTTCCTCACAACAGCATTCCACTTTGTCACCCGAAAACCCCTGTTTTAGGAACAAAAACTCGTTTTTTATAGCGTCTGTAAACTTACACTTACGTTTCGGCATTCTGATCGCTGGACGCTCGATCGAGATCGACAAGAACGGAAACGATTCGCGTATCATGTTGCTCGGCTGCAAAACCACAGCAACTTTGTTGGGGCTCGGGACAATTCGTGTTACTGATGCCGTCAACCAACCCCACCCCCCTCTACACTCCGCCTGCTGATAACGCATTCATTCGTGCAAAGTCAAGGCCAGCAGAAAAGTGTATACAGAATACGCGAAGAGTACGTTAATTTACAGCAGACGAGCCACGAGCTACACGTGAAATCGGTATATTTACAAAAAAACGGGACAAAACAGCGTCCCGTGAACAGTTGTCGGGACACCGGGACAGGTCCCTAAAAAAACGGGACTGTCCCGTTTTTAACGGGACGAATGGACACCCTACAATTGGTTGACATCACAGATTCACAGACCACAATCAATTCCAGTGATAATTTATAACTTTCGTTCATGACGTAGTGGGAAGTTAAAAATGTCCAAGATACGCCCGACACACAGACACTGTTCACAATAAGTTGTGCAGTGCATCATTAATAATCTTCACTTCGCCATTGTTAGTGGCGGGACCGTGATTAAGTGCGCATGCATGGACGCTGTATTGTGGACCGAATCTGATAAACCACATGGCATTGGTATTAATTAAACCTTGGTCCGGTGACGGTCGGACGGATCGGTAGATGAAGGTAGCTACACAACCGACGACTTCCCATCAAACATGAACACGAGGGTACTACCCGTTACGAAGATATTAACATCTTCGTGCATTGAATAATCAAAGCAGGTTACATGTGACATTGATCAGGCTGCAAAACTTGTCCATATTGATATCCTAATTGCAAAACCTCGTACAATTATTTGCTGAATAATTGCTATGAAACATTTCAAAGCTTGTTAAAATGGCTCTTATTATTGAAAAGAGCAGATTTGAGGTTTTTGTATTCAGGATTAATGACTTACATTAAATTGTAACACCTCGAATCTACTCTTTTCAATAATAAGAGCAGTATTTACAAGCTTTGAAATGTTGCATAGGCCAATACAGATACGAGGTTTTGCAATCAGGAATCAATAATATGCATCACTATTATGTCCGTCCGTCTGTGTGTCCGTCCGTCTGTGTGTTCCTCACGTCTCACGATAAAAACCGAACATGAACTTCGATTGTCATACGGTTTTGTTGGCATTACTCTTTTGTAAGGTTTTATTTGTAAGTTTGTCGATTTTTTGACAATTTGTTGATAAAGTGTCTTCTTTGCCTTTATTGAATACTCTTGTGCCAGTTCTTGATCGGAGGGTTATTAATATGGGTGGAATTGTTGTTGATTAAGGTCAATTTCTTTGTACATTTTATCGATAGCACGATTCTGAGTTGTATCAAACCTGCACAAAGGTTTAACGTTTAAATTACTTTCACTTAAAATAATCACTTTTTTATTGCATTCCATCCAGGCAATGATGATTGATTAAGAATCAATAATAAAAAATCAAATTTGAAATGTAAATTTGTGGTGATTTACTGGATTAAATGTTCATAAAATGAGGTTAAAATTTAGAATGGCCCTAATCATTGACCTACATGAAAACAAGTCTCACAACAATATTATAGTTTGCTGCAATGTTAATTCATCCAGGTCATAATGTTGATGTATATTAATAATAATTTTTTTTTATAAATGGGCTTTGCACGCAAATATTTCCGCAGGGTGCACCACTGTAGTACCGGCCCTCACATCAAATCACATCAACATTAGTAGATTGTATAATTTAAGCGTAGGTAGTCATTATGTAAATGGCACAATAATATTTTAATTTATTACGCCATAAACTGTGTAAATTAAATACCAAATTAAATTTATGTGTAATATAATTATGTGAGATGAATGGGTGATGCATTTAGATATCAAAGAAAGCGATAATTGACATCCTGCGGGCAACGGTCACCCCATTGTGTAGCATTCCACCCATCATATTCATCTCCATTATTAATGCAATATTAACTAGGTGAAAGCCTTTCTGTGTCAAACACACTACACTTTCATCATGAGGGAATGTTTTAGTCCAGTTATGATTGCAATATGAATAACTCTCGCGTGCACTTGTGACATATGGTGTGTTTAGAGCTCATTAGAAACTGCATATGAATCAGATAGTTGGGTCATGAATCTTCCGCAGTACATTTCAACTATTCGTACATGGCATGACAGGATTCTAATAGTGGCCGCATGGAACTAATAATGATGCATGCAAATAAAAATAAGTACGGGTATGGTAGTATCCAAAATAAAGAGGAGATATTACCGTTATTATTCAAACCTTTACTAATGGTGTACGTGCCAAGTACATAAATATTTAAACTTAATGGAGGCCGATGCATTTACGATTTAGCCCTAGGTTATGAACAGATCAGCTTAATTAAAGCTTAAAGTGCTATCCGCATTATTGTAATTGACAGTGGTAGCCATTATGAATAAATATCTTTACCTGCATCACTGCAATATTGATTTTTGCAGATTTGTGATTAACTGTTGTTAGATCGGGTATTGAAACTCTGGGGTTAATGAGTTTTACCCCCTGCCCCCAAGGTCAACACAAACACATTCTGTCCCATCTTTGTTGAAAAGCATTGTCTGCCAAACAACGCATGCCATCCTGAAGATATGTTCGTTTTTATCGTGAGATCTGACACACTTACAGACAAACGGATTGACATAGAGAAAGAGTGATGAATTTATGGTCACTTTGGTCCTTAAAGGGGCTATTACCTCAAAAAATTATTTTTTACTACATAATCTATAGCATAATACTACACTCAATTGACCGTTTAAAAATTATATCTTGTAACTGTGATTTTACACAAATTTTTCAATTTTTTGGATCCAGAAATTTTCAAAAATTGGTGTTTTGGGAAATTTCTTAAATCGACTTTAACCTTCTTCTTTTTTGTTCCACATATACTAGAGCATCAAACCAATCTAAAAATTCCCCTCTATAACATCGTGTCTTGAAACTGTGCACAAATATACCCCCTAATATTAAAAAATATGCATTCCAAAATCACACCCCTTCTTGGTAATCAGCATATTTTGACCGAACCACTTGCCCAAATTACAAAACAAAATATAGAGAATTTACAGAAAAGGCTGTAAAGTACTTCAATAATGGCCAATATTTTTTGGATCAAAATCCTCCAAGGTCAAGGGGCATAAAGATAGTCCCCATGTTATTTCTTTATGGGAGACTTTTGCCGATGGGACCTAGCTCGAAAAATACCAAGTTTGATTATTTTTGTTCGCCTTGTGGTGGACCCAATAATTTTTCTGTTCGTTGCTAAATTCATTACTAGTAAGCTTGAATGAAATATATGTTTTTAGTTTAGCGGGTTAATACCCCGGGTACGTTTTTAATCTAGTTGCTTAAGCGTATGTAAAAAGGAATGGGGGTAAATTCCTCCGGTTTCATGCAAGCTAATAATTACAACGAGGCAGTGTAAAGTGTTTTTAGTCATGGAAATATGTGCAAGTTTTTCACCCTCCAGTTTATATTAATAAATACGTTTACGTGGGACTTTGTAAAACTGCGCCGTTCAGATAATTACATACGTGCTTTTGCATGCATGTGTACTCATTATCGTGTATATTTAAAAATATAATCAATACGGTCGGTTCCTTGAGTTTTTAACTTTAAGTTTGTTTGTTCTTTTAACTTGTGTACATTATTGAAAATACTTTCGCAACGTCACTTTTTACTTTCGCGTTTTGGATGACAATTTACAAACAAATGTGTATTCTTGTTTTCGTACCCAAGAACAGATTAATGTAGCAATAAAACTCAAAACTAGGGAAACAACAAATTCGTTGATCGAGCCATGACTTATCTGTAGTGATAGAGCATACCTCACAACTTCAAGCAATGAAAAACTAAGGTTATGTTTCAGGCTGTAATGTTTGTAAATTAGTCTTTGATGACGTTTTTACTGTCGATATCTTCCTATCATTTGGCAAAGAATGTTATAAAATGTCTCGAAGACACGGTTATTTTTATTTTCACGTTTCTACTTAAATTGAGTTTTCCCGCACAAATTTAAATATTCTTAAATTTCTATTTCCCCCATATGTCCTCGCAGTACCAGTTACAATCTCAAACAGTATGTTTATCTAACATTTAAAAATATATTTGACATTTACAAGCAACCTTTAAATTATATAACAATTCTCGAAGTTCGTACATTTAAAGACACACATCACATAACGTAAAATTCTTTAATGTATTTATCTTTACAACAGTGTTCATAATCATTAATTTCATACTGATGTAACATATTTTCTGAAATTATTATTTTTTGTAAATAATTGTACTTTGTATTGATCAGTACGCTGGATCCCCTTGTTCATCCATGATATTTGGCCAGCTGTCAATAAAAATTGAATTTAATAATAAGTATCAAGAATCACAACTAGATGTTAATATTTGACAAGAATGTTTAAAATGAGCTTTCTATTATAATTTTATTTTTTCATAAACAGTTAATCATCTACGTGAACTTGAGAGTCTTAAAACAAGAAGAGTACGGAGTACAATCTAGATTTCTTTGTACAAGATGGTGGAACGTCAAGTTGCCTTGGGTGACTGTTGTGCTTGATAATAAATGTATTCCAGCTCTGATTTCCCTCAGTGCACGTGCAATTAATTTTACAATTACTCAAACGTGTTACCATAAAACTTACACAAGTGTACCACAGCCCAAGGTAATCTCACACTAGATTTACTTAATATACAATATTTCGTTGAAATAAAGAAACGATTTTTTACTGACACTTGCATTTATCGTTTAAACGTTGAATTTGCTGTTGTTAAAGAGATTTTGATTGTTGAATTTATCAATCAACCACTGTATTTGTGAAATGAGTAGTTATATTCTTGTCGAATAATTATTTATATATTTTTTGAATCAGTTTTATTTATTTTAATTGAGAAGGGTTGACCTTAAATAAATCAAAATGCGTTAATTGTATAGTAAAATAAACTTAACATCAAAATGAAAATCGCTAATTTAAATACAAATATAAGTTCGACATAAACCAGCAATATAAAGCAAAAGACACACTCCTAATAAGATGGAGGGTGTCGGGGGAGCGGGGGGGGGGGAGGAAAAGAGAGAGGGAGATAATGCAAACTGTGCAGTTTGTTGCGCTGACTATGTACCAACAGGCGATGATATCTCCTACAGTGATTTCCCAGTAGAATACACAGGCATACATAACCCACATTCATAAAGCCGATGGAGGATGCGAGTTTGTTCGTCATTGTTGCGATCATTTTATCTCTAGGTGAAGCTTAATCAGGAAAACACAGGCGCAATTTACGAACACGTTTTTCAATGTTGCTCTATTCATATGATCTGTGCTCGGACTATTCCAGAATTAACGAATTTTAGAAGGTAGCTTATAGGTGTTAAAAATTAGGAGAGGACAAAGAGTATGTTCAATGACTATTTCATAGTTTTGTTAATGAAGAACAAAATGTACAAATTCGTATTTAGATTAAATCTCAGGAGTCAAACTGATTTTTAAAGGGAGACTTTAATAATGATAGAACCGACTAAGACAATCCTATAGGTGCTGACATCATCGTCGTCGGGAGAACAGTGGCCAGCCAGAGAGCGGTGTTTGAAATAGGAATCACCAACCGAACTGGGTGGGTACGATTCCCCCACAGGAGACGTCAGGACCAACAAGGCTACTTCGGAACGACTTCAACAATTTATTTACGTGTTAATTTGCTTTGAAGACTCCCAAAATAATTTGTATTTAAAGTCAACCTACACAGTTAAAAGAAATTAACGCCAGTATGATACACATACATTCTATATATTGTATTGTGTTATCCGTTGCTAGATGTCACAGGTACAAATATTGTATTCTAATAATATTAGTTCTTAAAGTATATTTCAGATGTTAAAACACTTCCTTCTCAACCAGCATTTGCATCCGGAAACTTCTAAATTAGAAGTATGTATAATCCCAAAAGAAACAAATTAGTCTTTTGACCCATTAAACTACTTGAACTTTGCGCTATATTGATCACACTACCATTCACGAAAATCATCCTATTTTATATTCACTAAAACTTCCTGTATAGATTGATCAAGTAAATCACTTTAGGCACGACAGCGTTGTTCAGAAACTATTAGATGCAGATTATGTGCTGAATTATAGTAACTATTTGGAACTAAGTGGTCGGACATGAAGATTCTAGATAACACAATACAAGTCTTATACATCCGTTCAAAACAAAGTTAAGATATAGTTATTTTAATATTTTATATGCAACACTTTCTTGTCTGGCCTGCTCTTCAAAAATGACGATACAGAATGATTTCGGGGACTCTGGAAGTCATAATAGCAAGCAAGCCCTCCAGAAAGTTGAAATATCTGTAAACTTGGTTCCTCTACTAAGGGGAGTTGAATACTGGACCAAATATGGTGCCATAAATGAAGGTTTCGCTCCTTTTTGTGTAAGTTACCGTATCCGTGTTTGTTTCGATGTTATACAACTAAATATATTTTGGTAAATACAATTGATTTAATACGAATAAATTTCTACTTTCAAAATGATTAAAATTGGTAGAAGTATTATGTAAATACCAGGAAGTGTTAAACTTGGAGTATGAAGTAAATATGTTTAATTAGATTGTAGTCAACTTTAGTTAGATTAAAATAATGTTCACTAGAAAATGAATTGCTGATGACTGTAATTTAATTTCTGAAACAAGTAAGTCATTCTCTTCTGCAAGAAAAGTAGGTATTAACCTTTTAAAAGTATTAATAGGAAGTAGATCTAATCAACAAAGCCTGATTACGAATGCAATATTGAGCACGTGCATGGTAAAATATAGGCCAAACAATAAAACAACTTCTAATAGAAATCCCACTCAGACTCAGAGAGTGAAGAATAATTAATTTGACTTGGAACAAACAGTTTGTTTATTCATGCGCGTACAGAAGGCGGTGTAATAACGATCTCACGTGCGTTGTGATAGTCATTTGTTTTTCTACGGTCGAGTACGACTGTGGCGACACGAACCCCCTTAACGCCCGGGAAAAATCAGTAATTGGGGAAATTTTTTCATATCACGGGGAAGTTAGTTTTCGCCGGGGATCCTAGGGGTAATAAGTATTTTAAACAAGGCAATTTGTAAATGAAGGAGGAAATTCCCCCCATAAAAAATTTAAAATATTTTATTATTTCAATTCAATTAGTCATAAAAACAAATAGAATTTAAAACGTATTTTTTTATAAAGTTATAAATGTGAAAAATTTTATTTTTAGATTCTAAACAAACGTAATTTTTTATTTTTTGCTATTCTTTATTGTCCTCAATTGTTAATAATATTTTAAAAATAAATTTATTTATGCCACATTATTTACGTGAAATTTATTGAAGTGTGAGATATTCATAACATAAATGTTGTGTTTTACTTTTTTGCTTTAGGACAAAATTTATTAAAATGTTGAAAAAAGCAAAAAGCATATCCCATGAAATTAATATGGTTACAATGTAGAACGCCTCATGAACGCCTCCAAGGTAAAATGATAACGTAACTGTATTACATCCTCATAACAACAGAAGACCGTCCCTTTATGATGCTGCACCCCCCCCCCTCTCTCTCTCCTCTCTCTCTCTGCGTTCTTCATAACAAATCCCTTTGAAAACTGCACCACAACACAAGCCCAGGATTACGCAACGCAATCACCCTTACGCACCGTGTCGGCTTATACGTACGTTAATAAAAACTAAGACACTTTTGAATATTACCCTGGTGGTAATTATAAGTACGTCACATAGGTGGTTGCGAACCTTTTATAAACCTCATTTAGAACATAAAGTACGTGTCGGGGATGATTGAAAACTTGTTATAAACTAGGAAAACGCTTTGGGTCCCGCCGCGTTGTTGGATGAGCGTAATTGGTGCATTGAGCTGCCATGTGTTACGCGGATTTTCTGTTGTTCTGTGAAAAAAATCAGAACTTTGTTGAAATTTTTTAAAAATTAATAAAATTAAATAAAAAATTAAACTTATTTTTTTTTAATTAATCGTAATTTTTAAAAGGAAAAAATAGTAATTTTGAAATTTTCATAAGAAATAATTATTCGATAGCGAAACAAATTTTACACGAAATATTAATTTTTAAAATTAAAGGGTTTCTGTGAAAAAATCATTATAATCGGATAAAGCATGTAGGCGTTAAAAGCAGAATAAATTAAAAAAATCGTAAAATTCGATTTCATAAGAAATAATTATTTGATTACGCTCAAATTTCACACGGTTATACTAATTCATAAATTAAGGTTCTGTGAAAAAATCTTACATCGATAAAGCATGTAGGATTATAGTCGAATAAATTTTTTTTAATCGAAAAAAAATGCAATTGTCACGAGAAATAATTTTTCGATTGCGCTCAAAAACGTGCAGTTCTTAGTTCAGAAATTTCGAAGGGCCTCCATAAATTTCATCGCAATCGGAGTATCGGTTTAGCCGGAATCTTGTTAACAGACAGACAAAAATACAGAAAAAAAAAAAAAAAAAAAAAAAAACATTCCGGATTTTTTTCTCCAGTGTAGTGAAATGGAATCTTCGCCTTTGCTCGCTACGGGTCGCTACCTCATCCAAAAAAAATGTACGATGGAAGGTGTAACAACATTGTAACGAATGAAATGTACCAAATTATGTTGGAAGGGGTAAAGTAAAATGTGAATTAGATTGAATTATTTAATTTTTTACTCAACTGTTTAACGTAAGTGATTTCAACGATAATTTTTTATTAATTTACTATAGGTCAAAGTCATGGTTATGGCACAGTACAAATAATTATCTTCGATATGATGCATGTACATTTAAAAAGATTAAAAAAATAAGGGTGCCCTAATTAGACATAGGCCTAGTTGCATAAACATATTTTTTATTTTATTTTATGTATTCTATTCAGTTATAAAACACCGAGCGCTTCAGAAAGGAGAATTAAATTGGCCCAAATTAAGTAATTTTAACGATAAATTCAAAATACTAATTGTTTTCTAAGATTTTTAGTGTTTTTCAAATATTTTTTTTGCGTTTTTTAAGGACTTTTGGAAATTTTGGATTTTGAATTAAAGCTTCATTTTAGTAAAGATGTTAAAAACTAGATTTTTTCTGTTTTTTTTGTTGCATATTTTGAATTTTGTGTACTTTAAATACCTGCAAAACTAGAGATTTTTCAAATTTCTGGGACAAACCTAAATTTTCTCGTTTTTAACTGTTTTTTGCAGATGTGTATTTTCAGTTTTCTCTAAAAAAAAAGGCCAATCCAATCCAATCCAGTCCAATCGGGACGGGAAAAAAAGTATTTATTTTTAATGCACGGAAAAACAATAAAAAAATTGGGGTCAAATTGAAGAAACTATCTTTTACCCGGAAATAAATTTTGAAAGTTGATGTCCATTACAATGGACAATCCCACTGAATGAGTTAGTTGCCGAGTTCGTGAAACTTGGCGTTCTGCGACAATGCGGCTTCTCATGGCTTTGAGTGTGTACACACACACTGTAAACCAAACTCCGTGCTCTTGGACGACACCGACTATAGCAGAACTCAGGAGTTATTAATTGCGTGGGAAATGTTGGACGTGTATGTCTGCTGCAGAACAGCTAAGCAGATTAAAAAATTTGCATGGTAAGTTAGAGCCTTCTGCGCTCGAAACGTTGTGTTTTTATAAGGTTTATATGCGTTCCCTGTGCATATACGCGGCTAGACAGGGTATAAACGTTATTTTTTAGTGCGAAGTTTTGGCATATTACATAATATTATTATAGCCTTCGAAAAAGAATGATGAACACTTTTAGTTTTTTAACCATGTCAATGGAGATGTTCATAATCGAATTGAGGACAAGAACCGAAATAAAATATTGTTTAACATAGTTTGCCTTGGTTGAGAATATTGTAAAGGTACTTATCTTAAGATTTTTTTTAGAATTGCCTATCTAAAACATATGTTATGAAGGAATGTGTATCTGTAGCACAAAACACTTGGAAAATAAATATATTTAACATTGAAATCGATGGCATTTTAATAGTTTTAATCAGCATTTTGTAGATTCTTTTTTGCATCATTCCGAAATGTTTACATCGGTCTTTGACAAAATGCTGCTAAATTCTTAGATTTTAAACCATTTGAACAAGGCTAAACTTCTCATTAATAAAGGCCTTGGTAAAAGTCCGTCAAGTACAACTCAAACATTTAATTCCAAAATTATTATTTAACTCATTCAGACCATAAGTATTTCCACAAAATTTAAAATTATTTCATGATAAATTATGAAAAAAAATGTCAATTTTAAAAGAATTTTTAGAATTTTTGGATTTTGAATAAAAGCAACGTTTTATGTTCAAATGCTTATTATAAGTGCATTTCTAAAACAAATTTTTTCCGATTTTTTTTTGCATATCTTGGATTTTCTCTAGCTCAAATACCATCAATACTAGAAATAAATTAATTTCCGAGAAAACCCACTTTAAATTTTTTGGCAGATTTTTATTTCAATCTTCTCTAAAAAAGGTACTATTCGTCCTATCAAAATGAGATTTTAAAAATGTGAATTTGAATTCCACATTTAAAAAAATGCCAAATTGAAAAAACTGTAATTCAAATTTAAAAAAAAAATCGAAATTGTTATATATCCGTTATAATGGGCGCGTGGTCTGGATGAGTTAAACAGACGTTAGGCGGTCACTTGTTCGCTCCCCCAGCAACGTCCAAGGTCGGCCTATCCCACGCACAAACAGCAGTGGATTCATTACCGTGTTTATCACACAAACACCGGGACTAGACGGCCCGGTCAATATTATCATCCTGTCCAATGTTTATTGCACATTGTACGATATGTATGCGCAGTAAACACATTAGGGCTGGATGTAGACAGACAACAAGTATATTATGTGTACTTTGTTGTTGATTTCAATGTAAATTTACTCTCTTGCCGGTCGATATTAATTAGGCGAACCTCGGAGAAGCCGACGATTATTTCATTGTATTCTAACAGTAATATGGTTTATTTAGTTCAAAAAAGGAATCGACAAAACTGTTTCCCATTTTTGTGTTTAATGGGCGTAGTAAATCGATTGGAATGTGGTAATAAAATGTGTTAATATTTAATAAAATTTAGAAGTTAAAAAAATATCTATCATGATGGGAGTTTGAACCCGAGTCTCCCACATTCCAGGTATGCGCCTTAGCCAACTAGACCACCGAGACGGTAACTATTTTACTTCCAAATTGTAGTTGCATTATAGATCTGAATGGATGGAACAGTACTGAAACGAATATCTGCTGCCTTTGAACTGAAAAAACAAAATTTATTTATAATGTCATTATAACCTTACGCAGGTATACGGGAGTGTTTCCCGACTAACAAAATCGAGATATAATATATGTGTTGGTATTAATATTATTTCTTTATTCATAATGATATTTATAACTGAATATAGTTGGATGTATGAGATATCAATAAATAAACTAGGAAAACGCCAAAGTCGTTGATTGACGAGTGAGTGAGCCATGTATGTGTTAGTAACCGGTAACATTCCATTTCATCCCCCTACCTAAGGCTGCCTGCAGCATGGGTCTTTCCTCCCTAGCCTATCATAGGCTATAGAGTGGCGCATTATGGCCTTACAGTTGACAACTAAATTCTAAACCCTAACATTTTTACCTTTATATCAATCAACTTAAATGCGAAATGTTCCCGGGTTCTCAACACATGACTCGCTCACTCGTCTAACAACGACTTTGTCGTTTTCTTCGTCTAAAGGAGTCTTTATACCCGGTATGTGGGAGACCCGGGTTATACGGTCGGGATAGATTATGTTATTTCTAGATTATTTAATTTGGTCTTGAAAATTACAGCACATGTTTTGAAATGCAAACAATACTACGGAAAACATAGCCAGTACGAAGTAAGTGTAAAGATTGCAAGGTTTACTCAATCTCCCAGCGGAATTTTGGGTAACCTTGAGCGTGCAAGATTCGGTACACCTTGATGGTCACTGCCAATGACATACATAAGCTTTGCTTAGTAAAGCGCTAGACGCTCAGTCTCCTATCCTTCACCCCCAAACGCTAGCGTGCCGATTAGAAGCCATCATGAAGGGGGAAAATCATTTCACTGAAACATAGATACTTCAGCTAATTGGCTAATCTGACGATTTAAGTGGCTGTGGAGTTGTGATTGTTAATTTTTGTTTAAAACATTGTTGATAATACACTTTGCATCCATTGTTAGATTCTAACTTACTTCACAGTGTATTGTTACATAAGATATAAAAGAAACCTTTACCTCAGTCTTTAATTCATTACAGCATAAGCCAAGAAACATGCCCCAGCTTGATAGAGTGACCAACAATTACAGTGAAATATTATACTCTGGCATCTCTTGGATGGCTTAATTTTATAATTTTTCCTTTTGTTTCTATTACTCTACTTCAAATTCATTCTAAAAACAGATATAATTACTTTTTAATCTTTAGTTAACTAAAACAATTTTCCATTTTTTATTTAGCTGAAGTTGTAACTTGTACCTATTAGACACAAGAAATATACTCTACAACGCTCCACATCGCCGTGGTGAGCTTCAAGTAATAATCAACCAATAAGGTAATGAATAATCAAACGACTAGGTTGTGATGATAATTTATTTTGTGCAAACCATTATGAAACAAAAGTTGTGTTTAGGGTCAGCTCGTATCTTATCTAGCCTCTTATTTAAAGTGAACGCATACTGTCTTCATCCCGTACGCAAGCTCCACTTGATCACCGGATCTTTGACAAGATGACGACTGCCTTGAATCTAGAAGCTCCTACTTCAATACGTTGGCAGCACAACAGCAACTTGTGAGTACCTCACTATCACCTTCTTATTTATACATTAGCTATAGACCTAGTACCGTACTGTAGAAGAGGTCGTCAAAGTGCTCGTAATGGTACTAATAGCACTAGTTTTAGGCTGGTTTTAGGGAAATAGTTCATTAATTGTGACCAGATCGTTGTCAGTTCACTGTGATATAACTACTATTGGTCCTTCGTCTTTAGTTGTATCTAAGGTCATGGTGGCGCGCTGTGGCCTCTCTTTGCATGATACTACTTTTAGACAATGTAATCTCACCACCTGATGAAAATGTCCCGACGTTAAGCCTTAGTATAGGGGACTTAGAAGTGGTACCGTATTAGTTTCGTCAGTCTGTTGGGATTATGAATGGTCTAGGAGGTATATCGCTGTGTAATTGACAACGGGTATAGGTGGTTTAGTATTAAATGAAGGTACCAATAAGTTGAAATTGTAAAAGTGCTTGTAGCAGACGTAGTAGCACTAACTAAGGTCTAAGGTCGTTGTAAATTCACTGAGATCCGCGTTGAGGTGCGTTTAGTATCGTCGTTCTTGAATTCGCAGTTTGCGCGCTGCGACTTTGTTCTGATGGTGCCATACGTCCAAGGGGCCTCGTCAGCTGATGATTTGTCCTAATGCTTAGTAGGGGACATGGTACCAGTAGCAGTTTCATCGGCACTGTTGAGACGCCCTCACCTCATTGATGTATCTCTGTTAAAATTTACAACGTACTATAGGTGTTATAGTATCGAATTACTAAAGGTACCAATTAGTTATTAGTTAGTTACTAGGGGTTAAGGGCACACACCAAGTGTCTGATAACCAACTAGTTATTAGTTACACCAAGTGTCTGATAACCAACTAGTTATAAGTTAGTTACTAGGGGTTAAGGGCACACACCAAGTGTCTGATAACCAACTAGTTACTAGAGAAACGCCAAAGTCGTTGTTAAACGAGTGAGTGCATGAGCCATATGTATAGTACCCGGTATCATTCCTCATACAGGGCTAGATCCAGCCTTGGGTATATGGGAGGAAATGGGATGTTCCCGGGTACTCAACACTTGGCACACTCACTCGTTTAACAACGACTTTGGCGTACCCTAGTTATTTAAAATGTACATTCAAAATGCGAGTCGTGTTCGAAACGTTTTAGCGTGAAACATTAACAAATTTCCAAGATAAAACAAAATCACCTAATATTTTCCCCAATTAACACCCCTCAAAAATACTATGTGGGTGTAAAAATATAAAAAAAGATCTAGTTAACGGGCATCGAACCTCAACCCTCCATGCGGTAGGCTAAATGCTTACCACTAGGCTTTGCCAGCCAGGTAGACTCATGCCGCTAGCTGCTACTAAACAAACGCTATCGATATTTTTAAAAAATCACATTTTTATTTATTGTAGGCTTAAATCACAATGGATCTAGCTGATTTTGTTAACAGTTCTCTGTAAACACAATGTCTGTTTAAAATTTTAGCGCAATCTGTTCAGCGGTTCGGCTGGTTTTCGACGTACGGACAGACACACAGAATCACAGAATGAGGGCCGTTTGAGTTGAATGGAGACACTCAGTCACTCCGCTCCATCGTTTAATAATTATCGGACTTGTACAAATCTACGATAGATCTTTTTGCAAGAATTTGTAAAACCTCTCTGGTGAATCTCCTCATTTGTCTGGCCTAGACTGTTGACAGACAAAAAACCCGCCACACAGCGAAGTGTCGCTCTATTCGACTAGTGGCCTTGCTGTCCTCCCTCTGCTAAAAACACTTGCCCCGTCTGCTGCTTCTTGCTGCTCGGTTTTTACAGCTCCGAAGAGGCTTCCATGGTTAAATGTCAAGTCTGTTTTGTATGGTTATTTGTCGTGGCTGAAAACTCGATATTACTTCTTCTTTAGGGTACGATTCTCCTTGAAATCAAGTGGAAATTATAGTTTTGCTCTTTAAGTTAGCATCTAACCAACAACGTTAACCGTGTAGGCTAGTCCGTAACCGTAATATCACATTTTGTATCATATTTATCTTGACCGTCAACAATGATTGAATGTGATGGATGCAGAACGCACATTATTCAAAACTAGGAAAACGCTAAAGTCCCGTCGCGTTGTTAAGCGAGCACCGGTACGTGCAACACGACCCGAGTACGACATTCCCATAATGGTTCATAACAATAAGTCTTTAAGGTCTTGACCGATTTAGCTGAAAATTTGTAAAATAGGAGAGAATGTTGTACTTATTGAACCTGCAAAATTTCATAACGATCGGAAAATTTTAATTTTTTTATTCTGTTTTTAATTTTTAATTTTTTATAACCAACGATCGGATTTTGTTCAAAAACTATACAACAACCCGCATAGGTGGTATGTACATGTGTGCTAAATTTCAGGTCGATCAGAGAAACGGTGCGACCTGTACCGAAGCAGTAACAGGAAAAAAACCAGACATTCGAGCCAAAAGAGTCAAGTGGAGACGCTCGCTACGCTCGCTCAACTTATTTTTCTGTATCGAGGAGATTAGTGAATTCTCCGTAATTTACTAGATCTATTTTAATTTCGTCAATTTCTTAATTTTCTTTGAAGCAAACTTTCACTTTTGAAGCCATAGTTTACATGAACTTAACGTACAGTTTAATGTGAATCCCAAGTTAAACGGTTAAACTGGAATATCACTAATTAAAGGTATTTGATTTATTTGATATAAGATTTGATTTTTATGTTCATGCCCATGTCTTTATTTATTCTAACGGTCATTTATTAGATATTTTTCTGACATTCGTGAACCCACTATAAGTGTAATATTTGTCGGTAGTTATACTGAGCATTCCGAAGTTGAGCATGAACGGCGAGAAAAGATTATAAAGTAAACATCAGATAATCGTAGTAAGTAGGCGATACTAGAAGCGA
This sequence comes from Sweltsa coloradensis, assembly GCA_024449915.1. Lineage (NCBI taxonomy): Eukaryota > Metazoa > Arthropoda > Insecta > Plecoptera > Chloroperlidae > Sweltsa > Sweltsa coloradensis. Next base: position 291,702 of record JAMZAV010000078.1, read on the forward strand.
GCTCTGAGAGTTGTTGTCAGGAACCGCTTACCCTTTCCCTTTAACGACCTCCACGACGACGACAACGACGATACAAACGATGACAAAGTTCTCTCTGCCTGAGAATCCTCTCTTTCGTTCTCTCTGCCTGTGGCTGGATATGTCCAGCACGGGTCTGTTTTCCACACATACCCTATGCGGGAGTGAAATGACCTAACGTTTCACTCAGTAAATGAACTAAATATACCAAATAAAGTAATGTTTAAAGTTGGGTGTATTAAAGACAAATACAATGTGATAATGACTTTCTGGTAATGATAATTTGCACCATGGGATCTGCGAATGAATGAATGAATCTGCCGACCAAGATTTCGGGCGTGTAGATTGTGTGGGCCAATGTGCGTTGCGCGTACAGTACATCTCGTCCTCGCTATCGACCCAGGGTGGCAGGACCTGGGCAGAGACAGCTCTGGCAGTTTGCCCGTAGCTCGGGGTTCGAGCCCAGGACAAGTCCCACCATGTCCTACCATGTCCTACCATGTCCTACCATGTCCCACCATGTCCTACCATGTCCTACTATGTCCCACCATGTCCTACCATGTCCTACCACCGTTCTGGACATAACCCTCGTGTCTTACTTGTACGCAGGGTTTGGTAGTTACTCAACGTAATAAGTATCTCGGTAATATTTTATCTCGATAACCTTTAAGGTAGTGAGTTAGATGTTTTTGGTAACTTTTCGTTAACCTCTGTAGGTTATTATTTTACTTGATGGTACAATGGTAAATGAAAACCGTGGAAATTGATCTGTTTTTTCCCTGTTGTTGAACTAGAATTCCACAATAGCATTTTTTTTTTTTTTTACATATTCCACCTTTCCGTGATTTTATTGAAAGCATCTCTTTAAAAGTACATTAATATAAATCTAATTGTTTTCAGTAACTCTTAAATGTGTAAGCTTTACTTTTAACAGATTTACACAAGAGGACCATTAAAAAAATCTTAAAACGGTATATGATCTTTGGATAAAAAAAAACGATGAAATATGATTGCTGCATTTCGCATGATCTATGGACTTGCGCCAAGAAAACAGTTTGATTAGTTATGTTTCAATTTAAATAAATTCCTTGCCTCTTATCCTTGATCGTTTAGGAGATTCAAGGTTTGACCTATATTGTGCTTGTATATAAGGGTGAGTTTATATCTTAAAAGTTCACCTACTCCCAGCATCGATTATCATCGTTGCCAAACTACGTATACCGTAAAACCTAAATACCACCATCAACTCCAGAGCTGATATGACATCGTTACTTTGAAATGCGAATGATTGATTGATATTGGGACGTGTGCCACATTTGTTCCGTGTCAAAATATTTAGCTGGCAAGCTGGCCTGTAGATATGTGATGGCTGGATGCCATTAACCAATACGGTGAATCCGGGTTGACGCGGGGTGGCGGGAAAAGTACGAGATGGTGCTGCGTGCGTAGAAAACTAACTCTTTAGTGAGGGTTTCGTGTTGATTTCAGGTAGTGGAAATCCTGACTAAAAAGATTTAAGGCATCAGGCTCATTTTACCAGGTTTAAAATTTATAGCTTATTTTTGTCACATATATATTAAATTTAACATAATTGTGAAAAAATGAAATATACATAACAATTATTCATCTTTTAAAACACTTTCCTTTATATTGAATTGCATTAATTTTCCAGTGTTTAGAATCTAAAGAAATTGTCAAAAACATATAAATAAGTCTGCATTTTCCGGCTGTTTTACCAAAGACAACGAAAATCTCAATCTTACATAACAGGGGTTTACGTATTTGTCCGTTATTAGCAAGTAAACAATTTTTTCAGATATAATAATTTATGGCAGCAGAAAGAAAAAACTCACCTTACATAAAATTAGTCCTCCATCTTCCCCCAATTAAATTAATTTAAATTTAAAATTTGTAATACACATTTTAAATATGTCACTAGGCAGATAGCTTATGTGAGATTGTTGAGAGGAATGTTAACAAGACAAGTTGATATCGATCCTTACCACAGAATATCCATAAGTGAAAGACAACTCCCTAGAAACAACACGGGTGTTCCCTTAATACCACCTAGCGCCAGAACATCGGGGAACCAGAATGGGTTTTTTAATCGATTTGTGGAATTTTCTACAAAGTGATTTAAAAAGTGATAGATGTTTCAACATGGGTATTAAGATGTTTTTTAATTAGCAATATGATTAAAGATTTTTCCGTTGATGTGGAAGTGTTTTTAATGTGTTTTTTTTTTTATATTTTGTTGTGTTTATTTGTTATGTACAATTTTAACATGATTCACGCTTTCGTAATGTGAGGATTCTGTGTACCAAGGGTAACAGGTACGAAAGTACATTCAACTATTTCCTTCTATAAAACGACATGTTAAGTCTGTTAAATGATATGGAAAAAATGAATGCAAATATTAATAAATAAATAATAATAGGCAGCGAAGCTTCCATATAATCATCACGTTGTTGTATATCCCTCTGTTCGTACGTCACGTCTCACGATAATAACCGAATACGACGGCCGAATGACATGCGTTTGGTTGGCATTACTCACTGCCTCCTAGATGTTGCTCGTGACTCCTCACCAGGGTCCACTGGATACCAAACAGCTTACAGCAGCTTAGCATAAGTATCTAGTGGACCCTGGATCCTCACGAGCTACATCTAGGAAGCAGTGGCATTGACCTTCAACATGGTTGATGCAGGATGTGTTTGGTGACGCTGGGGGTCAGAGGGGAACGGATAACCCCGAGAACGTTTGAACATTCATGTGCTTGTCACCGCCACCCCTATGAATGCAACAACAAGCGAGAAACATTGTTCAATGGTTTGCTTTGACTTAACCCGGCACCTCCACCAAAAATATCATTGCATTTTCTAAATTTTCTTTCGGCAACTTTTGATTAAGTAGTTTATTTTCCCTTCTTTTTTCTAGTACTCTATCACACATTATTACCATTACTATTGTCGTATTGTTCTTTGTTGTAGTTGTAGTGTTTTTTTTTTAAATTCAATATCGGATACTGTATTATTTGGGAGCATACTTAGTTTTATATTTTATTGACCTCATTTGTGAATCTGTTTTTTTATCTAAATAAAATCACTTGACCAGCAAAAACCACACAACAAAAGTTTTTTTGTTGATTTAGTAGCTTCCTCTATTGTTATTAATAATTAATTGTATTGTAATTAATTAATTATTTAATTGTGGTTGTTGTTTGTCTATTAAGCATTGCCAAAGGGTTGGTTCGAGAATAATCCAATCACATCCAGCATTCATTAAATGTAGGACGAAAGTTCGTTGCTATTGCCTGGAGCAGGATTACAACAGAAATTCACTAGCACTGTTATACACATATTAGACAACAGCAAAGAACGTATCGAACGTTTTATACAGATACATTGTTTTATCAATGTTCTATTTAGTTTTAATTATATATGTCAGTTCCACCCAGGAAAATCTGAATTGTCATTCTTTGTAATTCAGTTTTAAAACTGAATGGGAGTGACAATAACACTATATTTATTATCGTAAGTAAATACACAATTACACCAGAAGTATAAAGAAATCACCGTTTTTACAAAATCAAACGCTTGATTAAATAAAATAATAGAAAAACGATATTTTTAATTTAAAAATGAGAAATAATAAACCATTATTTTGGTTCTGCAGCCAATGCTGTTGCCCTAAGACACAAAATAACAGTACATTTTAGAATATATTTTTAATTCAATTAATTCACAAATGACAAAACAATTTAATTTTACCAACCTAATCTTTTTTTAAATATGCATTCGGGGAAAATTAAATTAAAATTAAATTTCGTTAACATGATCAAAAATAATATCAAAGTTTAAAATAGCTAATAGCTAACGGTGTAAGCATATATAAATTGTTCCGTTTCTACTGTTGGATGGTGTTGATCTAAGTAATATCGAAATCAGTTTTGAAACCTTCAAAAACAATGATTTACTGTTTTTTTAACTCAGATTCTTGGTAAGACTTTCTGAAGTAAGTTATGAATGTTTGAAAGGTCATTCTAGCATGAAACTCAACCATTTCATTACGTTTTATTCCGTCATTTCGTTGACAAGCTCCGTTAGTTTCTTCCTAGACGCCATAGCTCCCTCCCCCCACCACATTCTCACAGTCAGTCAGTCAGTCAGCAGTAGCTAATCATATTACCTGTCATAATCCCACTCGTTCGTACGTACACCATGTCGTCTACAATATATAGGAGGTAGAGCCCAATCTGTCACCAGATGTTAGGTCTGAGCTCTCCACAGCCTTGCAAACACTCGACTAGGATTCTCACGGGATTCTTTACGTCTGACGTCTTAGCAAGAAACACTTGTCACGAACATTGAATATAATCTCATCTATTTAAACTTTCGCGTGGCTGAAATGGAGCACATTAGTTTTAACCTGGTATTGCTTTATAATTATATTAGATATTTGTTTTTAAGATAGTTTACATTGGTAAATAAAAACTTGTAAAATAAAAAATATTTTTAATAATTTCACTACTAAAATCACAATATCTACGTAATATATCATTATTACTTTATTTAAACGTTGAAAATATAATTAATTAGGGACTAAAAAGTAACTTTCCTTTATTTTTACATTTATGTGGTTCTATATTTGTCCCATAATACGAATCACATATTAAAAAAAATATATATATATTTTTTGTTTTGATTAATTGAATATAAGAAAGGTTACTTAATGTTTGTGTTAAAAGAAATATTTACATAGTACGGAATTTTCTTTGAATCTACTTATATATCTATGCATTTATCTTTTCTTTTTTCTTTTTTAGATATTTACTTGACGTTCGTTTATGTTGCAATCATAAATGTTGTGCTTTGCGATGAAGTGACCACCTTTCATAATTAATAGTGAATAAGAAAATAGTTTAAAATTACCTTGCTTACTTATCACGTTGAACACAACGACATAACCCAAGCTGCATTTCCTTCAATATGATTTATTTCACCCTCATTTTTCAACTCGGCTCAACATGCCATTAGCAAATAAGCATTCTCCCGTATGTTTTATTCATATTGCCAACACCTCCGGCGGTCCGCGGAGACCTGTGTGTGTATTAACCACGTGAACAGGCGAGTTTAGACCGAACACATTTGTTCGCGGTTTCACACTTTTCAAACTCACAATGTGGCTAAAATTAAACAAACCGCCTTTGCATTTTGGCCGCACCGTTAACATTTTATTCCTTCTCAGCTAAAGTTGGCTGTGTGCTATCCAATTACTTTGTTTTAAGTGATTCAGAAAGGGGGTGCGTTCTGTTTTGTAAGCAAATATTCATCGAGGTAAGCCGGAGGGTTTGTAGAATACCTGTTCTCTACGTTCTAAAGGTCACAGGGTCATCATAGATCATCGCACTATCTTAACACGGCTTGACCTGTTGTAAGATCTAATTTTACCCTCCAAACAATGGCGAGATTCATTTCCAACAATGTTACAACAAATATCTCCAAGCAGTGTTAATATTGGGAGTGGAATTGTGTTGCAAAACAGTGTCCCACAGTTGACATTGTTATTGTGGGTTCATACAAGGGAAAAAGTGGACTTTTATCTCATAACACTCTACACACATTGCGTACTATTAGTATGCACACATCATTTATATCTCCGAATGAAAGACTACATTGACAAGACAAGATAGAAGCATCTCTTTTTCTTGTCAAGCTAGTAGCATTAAGTAAATTAGCATGAAAGTATGCATCAATTATTATTTAAAGAGGTTCATAGTCGTGACCATACCAACGGTAATTTAAATACCTCAATTTATTAAAATAGAAGATTAATCGTTATCAATATAATCAAGTGTGTTTATTTATGAGAAGTAAATATGTAAGTTTATTTATGTCTCTATTTGCAACAGGCAATGTAGCCCACAAGTGCAAATTTAATAGAGAAGGGAGGAGGGGAAACCCGGTACCGGCACATAGCCTACTCCTACCGAAAAGTACCAAGGGGACCAACGGCTTTACGTCCCATCCGAAAGGACGGTGTAACTTTTGACAATCATATAGGTTCCTCCACTAACCCGAACTGCCGAGCAGACGGCGCCAAAGAGCACGAAGCTGTCACACAAGCTTACGAACCCTAGTCTGCTCTAGCCAGCGATATACGTGTGTTTCAGGGCAGAGCGGCGACCCACTCAACCCCTGACCACGCCCGATGTTGCTTAACTTCAGTGTTCGAGTGGAACTGGTTAAACGACCGCGGCTAAATCGCTCAAATAAGAGCTATCAAAAGAAGGAACGAAACTACTTTATTATTAGAATATCGAAGAATATACCAATAAAAACTTATCTTACATTGAAATCTATCTTAGTGGAGGTGCCGGGTACACAAACATGTTCATAAAAAAGCCTTGAACACCAAAGTTCACCAAAAACATTTTGTTGAAGGCGGATGGAAAAGTCCTTCGCTCGCTAATACATTACAAGATCTCTCTTAGTTGTGTAGTAAAGCTTATGCTGCTAACCATATAGTTAACATGTATCGCGTTCAATCCTGAATAAAGCAGAAACACTGCCATCTGGCGGAGAAAAACACAACTAGCGTAAGGGTTCGTTCTCCCGAGGGCATCTTCGTGTTGTGTTCTAGCTGTCATAACCTTCAGAGTGGGAAGTTATTCTAATTCCGACGCGTACGAAAGTCAGCTATGTTGAGTAAGTGTTTCTTGTTGTTTGAGCAAGTCTCGCTAAGTGATGTCTCTGTAACTGTAACCCTAGGGTACGTGTAGGAATATATGTTTAGTACAACAAGTAAACTTGCCTCTGAGTAGGTGAGTGAGATTGTACGCCCAAGATGTGGGATACAACAGAAGTTCAATAAATTTCATCTTGTTGCAATATGGAACCTGCTTCATGTATCATCCTAGAAATAAGATAAATTTGTACTAAATATACTATTAGAGCTACTATTTTTTTATTTAATCTTATAACAGTTTTAACAGTCTTGAATAAAAAATACATAACATTCCTCATTGAACATTTATGCTTAATTGAAATAAACATGTATTAATAAATTACATTTTTTTTTTTTTTCACTGGCTTTAAGTAGATTTTTGTTGTCCAACATCACTTTTGAATAAGGTAACACATTTTGTATTAATTTTCATTATGTCGGTCAATTACTGATTAGTTTTGTCGGCAAACTTTTTTCCCGACAAAAATATAAATATTTGTTTTGAATAATTGTGACAAAAGTTATGGTGAATATGAGGTGATTGAAATGAAACAATAAAATTGAAATTCATTAATTAGTCACTAGTAGCGTAGGATATAAATTATACTAATTAATATGCATTACAGCCATGAGCAATGTGAACCCATTTATTCAGTTCAAATGAACCAAACAAAGTATACACATGTTATTCGGCCTAAAGGGTACTACAAATAGCAATATCCATTAAACACTCCAAGTCTATTCAATAATCCTCCCCTACTCTAAACAAATTATCGGATTCAACTCTGCACTGTAAACCTGTATGAACGCATCATTGGTTGTACCATACATTAACCCTGCAATACCGTATGAACCGATGATAGTAGTTGCGGGTTGTTTTTCTCTAATGGTCCCGGGTTCGATCCTGCGGTCGGACGAATGGCTTCTGTGGGCGGCGTAAATACGTTCAGGAATGAGTGTTATGTAGAGGATGCGGAACAGCGGCTGTGGTGGCTGGCCCGTGGTTTGATGGTCGTTTTAGAATGCAACCTGGTGGGGAGAGCGGATATTACTTATATTTTCTAATCAATTTATTCGGTTTAGGAGGAAATAAAGCAAAATACATTGTTGGGGAAGTAATTGAAATAGTATGTTTGTTTAGTCGAAACAAGCAAAGATATGGGAGAAACCTTAAAAGGGTGCGAAGCTTATTAATCAATTTGTTGAAAGATAAAAACTTTTTTTGATCGCGTTTGGTGGAGGTGCCGGGTTAATAAATGTTCTCCTTTTGAGTACGGCTAATTCCGTCTCCCTTCATGAAAACTTTCTGTATCGTCCTTGTCGAAGGGAAATGTAACATCACGCATGACCATTTGTTAAGTTCGGTTATTATCGTGATACTACCACACTCGCACAGACGAACATAACAGTGATGCAGCCAGCGGTTTAGCCGAGGTCGTTTAACCGGTTCCCACTCCAACACCGAAGTTAAGCAGAATCAGGCGTGGTCAGGGGTAGAGTGGGTGACCGCTCTCGCCCTGAAACTCACGTATACCGCTGGTTAGAGCAGTGGAGGTTCGAGTGCTAGTGTAACGGCTTCGTTCTCCTCGACGTCTACTCGGCAGTCGGGTTAGTGGAGGAACCTACATGACTGTCAAGTTACACCGTCCTTTCGGATGGGACGTTAAGCAGTTGGTCCCCTTGGTACTTTTCGAAAGGAGTAAGCTACGTGCCGGTACCGGGTTTCCCCTCCTCCCTTCTGTTCATACTTCATCCAAATCTTTCACCACTCATCGTCTTGAATAGCCAAAGTGTATTAATATGAGACGTTAATCAATATCCAATCAATCAACAGTAACTCACATGCGCTCTTCCCTCCTTTAGAACTCTCAATGTCTCCAATTGTGTTGACTATAGTGACTGTGTAAATAGCTCAAACGAATTGGTAATGTGATTCTAAAGCCAGTGAATAGCTGTGGCTGTAGGGCACAAACATCGCTGTTGCAGTGAACATCAAACGTCATTCCACTCATTGGGAGGACATTTGAATTGAAGGCAACAACGTTCTGCAGCAGAGAAAGCAGAACATGATTCCTTTACGAGTTAAAGTATGATATACTTGTATATTGAATATCCTGGGACAAGATGCTTCAAACTACAATCTATAAAGTAAAGAATATCTTAGTAACAGTTATTTTGCCAATGAAAATATACCATCCAATAACAAACTTGACAAATTTTAATTAATTTCAATATTATTACAACTTGCATGCTGATAAAAGTATTTTGTCGTAATAATCGGAAGAAATGGAAATAAAATAATATATAAAATAATTTGCATTTTTAAAACCAACACAAGAGTTTTACACTAATATTTTAAAGATATACCCGACAATCGCACCAGAAGTGTGGTTTTCTACGTGTGCGTGTGTGTATTTTAAAACACATTCTCACCTCATCACCAGCCGTCGATCTCAAATGTATCTATGATCAGTATAATACAAATAATGCCTTATGTTCTGTAGTAACTTGGTTAAATTGTTTATAATTTAAAAATATATTTACGAAAAAAATGTATTCGTTTCATACGCTGCCCTAGTCTAAAAAAGTATGTTTACGAGCAATCATATTTAATAGTAATGTATCATACCTAAAAACCTATAATAGAGTTAGTTCCAGCTAATATATACAGACATTAGTGACCGAAAACGTATTATTGTCTTTGTAGCAACACAAATTACCAGAACTTGTTTTTTTCCTTTTTGTGTGGATCGAGTAATTTACCAATGGAATCATAACTCCGCATGGGCTGCGGCCATATCTTCATAACCATTACCTCAGTGATGATATGTTGTTTGATCAAATAAGACAAGAAAGGTAACACATTACTAACGATTTACCCACTTTTAGTTTTAGTAGAGATATTTGAAGAAAGGTAATATCTTTCGAAATTTAATTGAAGTCTTTTTATCACAAGAAAATTGAAAAGAACCCCTCAAATATTAAATATTATAATAATTAATATTTCTTAATATGATTACAAATTGTCTTGTTGGATATGGTTGTTATAATACTATTATTGAAATATTTTCTCATTCACAGTTTATGTGCATTTTATCCAGGACTTATTAGTAATTAAATAAATTGTAACTTGTAAGTAGTAATTAAATAGAAACAAATTTATTTTTTTCTTTGTAAAATTAATCAGTTTTTAATAGCTGAATATGATGACATTAAACAAATAAAATCAATATTGTTGAGTATATAACGCCAGCAGCAAACGCGAGTGTATTTGCCTGTAGCTTGTGGTGACCCAACAATGATATCCCGTCTTTACTAAGCGCTACATCACGCCTCTAGCGGACAAGCTTGGAACCACAGCGACCGCAGCGCCCCTGCCGGCGGCCGGCCGTACGACAGGACACGCATACCGCCCGACGAAGTTTTCCTAATCAACTAGTAGAACAACGATCAAACGCAAAGTTTTAAATTGGTTCTCGAAACATTAGGGCTGTGTCGAGTTTCGTAGGTTGTCATTTACTTCAATACAACGTCAAGCTGTTTGGTTTGGAGAGTTGGAAAAAGTTTTTTGGAGAGTTATTTTAGGTTGTTTTTGTTTGGTTTATTTCTTTTGATGATTGCCTTCTATATTTACAATCGTCTCATGCGGTAATCACAATTTGATGAGAAGCCAAATTAAATAAGTTTATAAAATAAATATTTGTGAGCAACGGAATTGTAAATAACTACTAAACATTGCGATTTATTTAAAATGATTATAATTTACTTAATACTTCATGAGAATGCAATATTTTTCTCTTTAAGGTTAGTAACAACGACTGTATTTTCTTATGGTGCTTGACATATTTTTGAATAACAATAAAAAGTAAACGATTCCAGTCCATCTCGTTTCTGAAGAACAAAACGGAACGATCTGTGCTTGGTTAGATCGCTCTAGATGTATTTAGAGAACACGCCCTATGAAACAGAACAAATGCATTTAAAACAATATTATAAACTATTCACTTTCTTTTTGTGCGCGAAAATAGATTGTAGCTCCTCCTGTTGTCAAACAACGACAATGCGTTCTCTTTATGTAAGAAAACAGTTCACATAACTATGTCAAACTTATAGGAAGAAGATTACTTATATCGTACTTAAGCTTTGGGTAATGACTATTAGATCAAGTTAAATTTGTGAAAAATTAGATGATATTAATACAAATAATTTCTGGGACCGGCACCTCCACCAACACTACTTTTTAAAAACAAAACTTTTTTAATTTTGAGTAATTGAATTGAATTAAATATTGTATTGAACTAAATTATTTGAGACAATCTTTGTTTAATTAATTTAATGCATGGCAGTTGAATCAAGAAATTTTCTCCACTTAATGTTTATTCTGGTTTTAAAGTGGTGTTGATTATTTTTCGTTTGAAACTATTATCGAATTGCTTACTACTAGTTATTGTTAGATTTAGTTTAGTGATAATAATTTTTACGACAATCATGATGATTGTGAAAAGATGTGTAAGTAAAAATGTTAAAAGTGGAACTTAAATTTTTAAATATTCTAGGACCGGCAACTCCACCACAACGACATTTTCATTCCAAATCTACTTTTAATGCATGGTAATTGAAATGCATTAAATTGAATTCTTTGGGATCGATTATATTTATTTATATTACTAGGAAAACGCTTAAGTCCCGCCGCGTTGTTGGATGAGCGTAATTGGTGCATTGAGTTGTTAAGTGTTATGCGGATTTTCTGTTGTACTGTGAAAAAATCATTACTTAGTTGATTTTTTTAAAATTAATTTAAATTAAATAAAAAATAAACTTTAATTTTTAATTTTTTGATTAATCGTAATTTTAAAAAAGAAAAAAAATCGTAAAATTTCGATTTTCATAACAAATAATTTTTTGATTGCGCTCAGATTTCACACGAATATATAAATTCATGAAATTAAGGTTCTGTGAAAAAATCATTACGATCGGATAAAGCATGTAGGTGCTATAAATCGAAGAATTTTGTTAAAAATCGAAAAAAATCGTAAAATTGCGATTTTCATGAGAAATAATTTTCCGATTGCGCTCAAAAACGTGGCAGTTCTAAGTTCAGAGATTTCGAAGGCCTCCATAAAATTTCATCGCAATCGGAGTATCGGTTTAGCCGGAATCGTGTGGACAAACAGACAAAAATACAAAAAAAAGAAAAAAAGAAAGAAAAAAAACATTCCGGAATTTTTTCTCCAGTGTAGTAGAATGGAATCTTCGCTTCGCTCGCTACGCTCATCCAATTATTTATATACTATTATATTATTTTATTATATAATTAATAATAATCCCTGTTAATTTAATAATGCACGGCAATTGAATCAAGAAATCGTCGCAACTTAATGCATCCGACCTGATTACATTATTCCCAAAGTAATATGACGCACCTTTGCAAAGTATTTTCGAGTTTTACAACAGAATGAGGGAGTGAAGAAGTCAACATATCACTGTTTTGTCCGTCCGTCCGTCCGTCCGTCAGTCTGAGTGTTTCACGTCTCCAGGTGAAGACGGAACACAACCTCCAAATTGACATAAGATTTTCTTACATTGCCCAAACTAGGATGATACTAAATATTTGGTGACCAAATGGTTAAAGAGTCCCCGAGGCTACTCTTTTTCACAGACGCACCTTTGTATATTCGGCACCGCCACAAATAGTTAACAATGCAGGTCAAGATTTTGTTTGTGTGTTTCGTCAATCTTTTGTACGTGTTTTCATTTGTGTGTGTGAGTTTCGCTACTTTTTTTGACCCGTGCTTGTCTACAGGTTTTGATTTCGAATAGGCCACACAAGTCTTACTCACGGATATCTCTTGATCAGAGAAAAGTCTGTCCCCAGATGTGACACATGTAATGTACCGTTAACCGTACACCATAATAATATGTTAGCAGAGTATACCAAATATGATGCCTTGCGCACGCAATTTAATCTCTCCCAGTCATATGAAGAATTTCTATCCTTTTACAAAATTACAAAACAAAATAATCAAACACACGATTCATTTCATTATCTAACAATATCACAGGCGGCGCAATATGACCTAACCGGTTGAAGCGCCCTCGTTTATCACGTCGTCGTCATCTATAGGTGTATATGCATCCATGTTTATGTGTTACACAACGCCATTACAGGGGCGCATCCTGCTATTCGATCAGCAATAAAACCTCTCTCTACTCCAACATATTATTCCCGTTCGATCATAGAAATGTTTTCAAATAAACAAAATGTTTGTTAAAGTGTGTGTTTTATTTTGAGTAAAATCAGCGTAGCATGTATATTTTGTTGTTCGGTCGGTTCTGTTTCGGTATGTGATTGTATTTATTTTATTCTATCTCCTTCCGTGCGAGCGCGCTTGACAAACGGGTGTGTCGTTTCCTCTTCTCGCTTCATTTGTCGAACAGAAAGATCGGTGCACACGGTTAGCCATGAGTGGTTCACGGTTGGTACACATGGACGCACGTGAATAAACATTATCGACACATTTTAAGTTTATCATTTTTTTTATTACATAAATTTATTTTTGTAAGTTGATACTAGTAGAAAACTTGTATTGTTCGTTTGGTTATAACTCATACGGTCTTGGTATTTTACTCATTGATGCCACCATAATGTCATGATGTCGTCGTAAATAAAAAAAAATCACCTGATAAACGAATACGGGAAGACCGATTTAAGACGCAATAGTTTCTACAGAAAAAAAACAGTAACACAAAATAAACTCAAAGGAAGAAAGCCTGATCAAAATAAATACACTGATTTTACATAGTAATAGTGTTATGATCGGGGTGTATCCCAAAGTTGTTCTTTACTCTAGTCAACTAGCCTAGTTGTACACAAGTTCAACAAAGAAAGTGACGTCACAGGAAGTCGTCAGTGGAGCTGTGAATTAGCAGGCTAGGCGTTAGGCTGTATGAATCGCATTGAGATATGCCATTTCATCAATTTGTTAAAATATTGCTTCTTGTTTTAAACTAGAGATGACAAGTGATTGAATCGAGCATATAAAAATAAAAATGATCTTATTTTCATGTTAAATTATTCTTCCATTACAGATAGCTAACGGCATTATACGATTTTGCTGTTCTATTACAAAATAAATCTGGAACGACAGTTATGCAAAGTTCCAAGAAGCGAAATGAATCTTTCTCTATGTACATAATATCGTACAGTGCAGGTTTAGGTACTAGAATATATTCCCAGTGGATCTCATACATTCATACAAAACCTTAATCGTGCCATTCCCACGACACAGCGTCTGAACATATAAATACACTGTGAACAAGCAAACCCTTCTGAGAAACCTTCAATCTCCATTTGTAAATACGTTTTATTCTCTCTCTCTCTCTCTCTCTCTCTCTCTCTCTCTCTCTCTGTTGAGATCGCTCTCAGCCAGGTACTATGCGCGTGTACCCAAGAGAGTGCAACGATTTTTACTTTGAAACAAAATTGTACGTCTCAAAATTAACTTGCAACAATTTCACACACGACCACAAACGAATAATATTAATACATTTTTAATTTTAATAATGATTTCGTCTAGATACATAACAACCAAACTGTGCAATTATTTAATGAAAGTTAAATTTAAAACTAATAACCAATATCTCACAAGTCTTTTACAATTAATGTAACTCGACGTTTCATTTTTAAATTATTCATTACAACTTTATAAGATGTTTCAGATATAAATAAATAATATAAACAAACTTTATTGTGTTTTGAAAATATTTTTAGTTAATAGTTTTTAATTAATGATTTATTTGTGTCAAACCATTTAAGATATCTCTATCAAACAAGAACCGTTTTAAAATTAAAGTTTTCCACTTTAAGGCACTTGACTGAGTGGTTGACTAAATATTCGATATTTTTAAATGCATTTATTTTTAAAATCTTCTTATATAAACAAGTGTCCATCTTAAGCCCGCGACTCTGACTGAAATCACAAAGTGTACACGAGGAGGCAACGTGAGTCTATGTAGTAATAGTGACCGGGAAATAGATCTACGACTGCGAGTCTAGACGCATAAGTCAGAACCTGACACCTCATGTTCGGGGAATGAATGACAGGCTACACTTAACATGAAATACTAACTTAAAGCTGAACCTCTAACTTATTCAAACACTTTCTTTGTAATTCACACACGTTTCTGTTCGTTCTGACAACCGCATATTATCTTTTCATACTTTGGAGACGTGAAATGTAATTATAATTTTAGATTTACTCTAATCGATAAGTAATTAACTAGAGCCAATTAGTGAAAAAATATTTTTACTAATATTCGTATGGTAACTTAATTACATTCGAATATATGGTAAAGTTCAACAAACAACAATATCCAAAATGCTAAATTCATGAAGTGATTAATAATATTTTACTTACCTAAAGTTGTCAAAGCGACTTATTTGTATAATTATTTTATTTATTTATATTTGCATTTATTTGTAGTTTGTACTACAACATTTGAACATGTAACATTAAAAGTAAACGCGAGAATGAATACAACTGTTTTAAATGACCTTAACATGTTCATATATTTTGTGATAACGTTTTACAATTTATTGCAATTAAAAAATACACGTTTCTTAGTTTTAGTTTAACATATTATTAGAGTAAAGTTAAAATGTAACTAAGCATAGAAGCACACAAACAACAGTGTACTTAATGTACCACCGTCAGTTATTTCTTGAGTACACCCTTATGAAGAACGTATATTTTAATATTTAATATTTAATTCGTTGTGTAAGGTTACTTTATCAATCCACATGTTTAAATTTGATAGTGCGTAATATCATCTGAAGCAGTCTGAATTATAGGGTTTGTTTAATTTTTCTGCTGCGCCTAAGAATGTATTAAATTAATATTTAATTGTTGTTTATACATTTGATTAAACTATTTTGTTTGTTTAACCTGCTATATCCACTACTCGTAGTTTTCCAAACTGTCTGCTCTGCTTCCAGTTGATTTATTCCCCGCTCGTTCTGCTTGCTGTGCGTGTAATTGAGGGGGATCTGTTCTGTAGCTGTTGATTTGCACCCCCTCCCCCCTTCTTCGCCCCTCCTCCCTCCTCCCACTCTCAAGACTCAACCTAACTACCTGTTCAGATCGCGAGCCGTCATTTAAATTACATTTCCCTTCCATTCCATCTAAAACACCCTCTACAAGGAGTCCTACACATTCCAGGCCAGGGAAAGCTACGTCCAGGCAATCAACGTATACTGTTGGCAAGCAAAGATTGACCTAGATTCTAAAGGAACACAATATGATATATTTAGAAATGATAGCTGTGAACTACTTAATATTTCTATGGACGCCATTACAACCACGTATTATGTTATATTGCATGGTCTCAATATATTATTCAATATATATTTCCATTCATAACTGATTATTTAAAAATATTTATTTGTTAATTTTAACCATTGGGATAATTTGAAAAAAATTAACACAAATTATTGTCAGTGACATCAATTAAAAAAGGAATAAAACACAATACATGATATTACTTATTTTGATCGACATTTTGGCGTTCAGCTTAAAAACAAGAATAGATAAGATCTGCAAATCTTTTAAACATAATCAAAATTAATGTTAAAAAACTATTTTTTTTTATATATAACTTTAACTTCCAAACACATTAATATTAAGTAAATATAAGAATAAATCAATGTTATGTATACTTAATCGTTTCCAACATCACCGAACAATAAATTATATATTTCATAAAATTAGAAACGTGATTCTGTCTAAGCCATGACGTGAAACACATGTACAGAATCTTCTTATATATTCCTCTCTTGATTAAATAATTGCTCAATTATCACTGTCTCTCCAGGAAATCATCTTGAAATGATTATCGAGTTAATTAAAAAATCCAAATCCCTTCATTTCCCCTTTCATTTCCTGGACGAGATTGTTAAGTCTGTTGCTTAATTCCATGATAAAAGTCACGCTGAAGGTTTTATTGAGTTGTCCTCCTTTGTAAATCAGACGTTATAACTGAACTGACTAGAATTTACATAAATATTTAAATAAACAATGAATAAATACACTATTCACTCTATACATGTTTTTTGATTCTTCATACTGAAATAATATACAAAACTCTTATCAAATCTTAACTTTTAAATCAATTCATTAAAAAATAAAATATGACCGTAAGAGAGTTAAATTTTAAGCTATGATTTAATTCTCTTGAAAGGAAAAAAATTAAATATAGTTGGCCTCTAAACGTTCTCTCGCAGTTCAGCAATAGACGTAAATCAAACGCATCGTGTGACTGAATTAGGGGGCCACGAGGTCATTGAGTCAGCATCACAAAGAAATTCCCTTCACAGTTATAACTAAGTTAGTAACCTGGACGTCTAGTGTGACAACACTGTCGATCTACAGCGACAACTTTGTAAGTACAATAACGTATGGGACAACTTACAGACCTCATGGTTGGCTAGGACGCTTGGGTTTAATGTTTCCCACTGAAAGTCAGTTATATTACTGAGTGGGTAGACTCTAAATACGAATTATTTATTTATTAAATATAATTCCAGGGCTAGCTATTACTTCACTGGCACGCAGAAACGTCAAGACTATCACGCTGAGCATGACTTGTTCTATTTACTTTTATTTTATTTATATTTAGTGTGGCTTGTTGGTCTTGTGGTTAGCGTATCTGCTTACAATGCAGAAGGTCCAGCGTTCGACAGATTTAACGATTACTCTGCCGAAAAAATAATAGAGTTCAACGTCTGGAACGTTTCCGCGTCGACTTAAATTTTGCTATTTGATTTGGTGTTATCCTCATCTCATACGTCGCTACAGGTTGCTTGACCTTTGTTCTTCATGAAATCAGATATGCTTGGTGTCAAACGTATGTAGGACGACTTCATTCACGAATTGCTCGGTCCTCTGTTTTCCCAGAAACGATATGCGATCTGATGAAATTACACGATGTTTTCTCTGAATTAGACGCACATTTGGGTCATCGAAATTTCAGATTGATTTTACTTTTCGATTTTTAGTCATTCGGCTGGCATCTGACCAAGGGTGTCACGTTCAATTCACTGTCATTAAGTAATGGTAATTGCTTAAAAGAAAGTTAAAGTTACCAGAATCAGAGAAATAGCTAATATACGTTTTTGACTTTTTGTGCGTATTCGTGAGGCCAATCGACCAATGGCTACCGTTCTATATCTGAAAGAGTATGAGCTTTGAGAAGTGGTAAATTTACCAGATCCATAGAAATAGCTTATACAAGTTCGGATACATGAGACAAGAACTTGACAATTCACTTCGCACTGAAAATCAAAGCATTGAAAGTAGGTATAGCACACTAAACTTAAATTTAGGTTTAGTTTTCTATTAAATATAATTCCAGGGCTAGCAGTTACTTCACTGGCACGCAGAAACGTCAAGACTATCACGCTGAGCATGACTTGTTCTATTAACTAAGTCTTTGCTGTAGTTTTTGTCCATAAATATGCCCCCAAAATAGGGTCACATCGGGTAAAACGTGTACTCTACAGCGGGCATACCCACGGAAAAACCTGTTAACTGTTCACAACACAACAGTTATTTTCTCCTTAGCAATAATTTGTAATAATACTCAACACTCATTAAGTTAACCTTTATACTCGTTCTCTTAGACGTGAAGGGTGATACACATTTCCCGTTGAAATAATTATCTAGTCCGCTTCGTTTGTGACGCCTCCAAGTTGTAGGGTGAGGAAGCGTTTAATATCTGGAGATCAAAGCGAGTTTAACATAAACAGGCAACTAATATGAAAGCCAGCAGTATACGCGTCGAGTGAAATACACGGTCCACTTCATTTAGAAGTTAGACATTCAAGTAATTCTAAAACATCACATAAAGTAGGAAATGTAGTGAAAGTAAGTGGTAAGAAGTTCAAGGAATAAAGTTCGGTGTCTGCTTTTACAACATTCAATGCCACTCATTTATAAAACATCAAATCCTAAAGTTAAATACTTTGTTAGAATAAAGAGATATTCCACACGATTATATAGAAAGCGATAGATAAACATGTGGCCTATTTTCCTTCTGTAGTTTAAAAAATTTATTTGTTTTGTAAGTCTTACTGTGTGTGTGCTATTTACAATATATATTATGGTAATTCAGTGCTGAATTCTTATAAAAGATGTTACCACTAGGCCACTTCACGAACGCTTTTTCCAGTCGCGTTGATGGATGAGCTTTTTTGGAATATTTATGTCCAATGATTACGTTTTTATGTGGAATCTCCTTACTTTTTCTATAGTTACTTTATACTAGGAAAAGCACAGTTGGTCGCGTTGATAAGCGAGCACGTGGTATAGCTAGACCCACATTGCACATTTTTTTAAATTTTAAAATT
Source organism: Sweltsa coloradensis (assembly GCA_024449915.1). NCBI lineage: Eukaryota > Metazoa > Arthropoda > Insecta > Plecoptera > Chloroperlidae > Sweltsa > Sweltsa coloradensis. The sequence goes on from JAMZAV010000078.1 coordinate 310,849, forward strand.
TACGACGTTCGCGTTTCCAGTATTATTTATTATTGCCAAGGTATTTGGGTAAACCCGTGTTTAAATATTTACTTTAAAATCCACCGCCATCTAGAGGACCTTGACTCCTTGGGAAAACTTTTTAAACTCTTTGTTGACAATTAATAGACTGCTTCCTCGAAAGTATTTTGATTACTTCTAGGTGGCAGTGCATTAGAAACTTCGCGCGTCTTTTCGTTGCCATGGCAACGTTACTTTTGTTATAAGTTAATTTCCATCTACACTACTTATCGGATCAAAATAAAATTAACATATTCGTGACCGGACGGACATTCTAAATGATTTGGCTATCTCAGATTTTGTCGCCGTTGAGTTTTAAAAAAAAACTTTCGATTAACTTTAATGTAACTTTTTAACTTTTTGAACGATTTTGCCACAAAACTAATGGCATTCAATCGAGAACAAAGCTTGCGGATGGTGAAAATTTCAACTCGATCCGAGCCTCCGTTCGAACGTTATCGCGAGACATACAAAAAAAAAAAAACAAACAAACAAACAAACAAACAAACAAACAAACAAAAAAACAAAACCAGTGACTATTTTTTCCGGCAGAGTCAAATGGAAACGCTCGCTTCGCTCGCTTAATTACTTTTTCATTATACACCTGTAAAAGGCTTATATTAAAACCTTTATTTCTATGAATTTTGACCAACTTTTTCAACTTTTTCTTTCAAGAGGACTACATCACCATAATCTTTATGTCAATGTAAAATATGAACGTTGTAGCCCCACCCGTTTGGTCAGAATCGGCCCAAATATCACGAAAATATCGTATTAAAAACCGGTGAAAAAATCGTAAAAGTACGATTTCTATAAGAAATATTTTTTCAAATGTCTCTAAAATCATAACATATATAATTTCAGTGATTTTAAACGTTCCTATAAAGTTTCATCAATATCGGAGTAGCCGTTTGCCAAATATCACGAAAATATCGCACTAAAAATCGAAAAAAATCGTAAAAGTACGATATTTATGAGAAATATTTCTTCGATTGTACCCAAAAACAATACAGCTCTAAATTCAGAGATTTCGAAGGTCCCCTCCAATTTTCATCAAGATCGCATATGCCGTTTGCCCGGTAGAGAGCGAACAAACAGACAAAAAAACTAACAAAAACAAAACACCCGAGCTATTTTTCTTGGGGTAACGTAAGTAAAAAACAAACAAAAAAACACAAAGTCAAATTGAAGTCTTTGCTTTGCTCATCCAAATATAAAATTGGCTGCCTTATACAATTCAACACGTCAAATAAATAAATAAATATTATTATACGGAAAGGTGTATAAGAAAAGAATGTGGAAGTATAAAATGTAGAAATCGAGATTAAAGTTTGGATGTTTTCTGTGATAAATAAAAAATGATTTCTTCACTTAGTCAAAAAAAAACTGCAGAATGAATACATACAAATAAATAAACGAATAAACAATTTATAACCAATTTAATCAATGTAAAAGTCATAATTTTTTATAATGACAATATAGGAGGAATAAATAAATGTTATAATTCTTATTTACGAACGGAAAAAGTTGAATGATATGCCAACATTACTAAGAATGTTTATCACGATTGGATGTTTGGTAGGATACGATCGAATCCAAATAAACCATAATCCAAATTCACCCTGAATTAATTTGTTAACTTTACCACAATGTTTATATAACGAACACTCTATACCTCCATTTCTTATATAATTACAGAATCTGTGATGTCAGACAGTCTTTCAAATTGAATTCGTCTTGAAGCCTTGTCTCGTGTTCTCATCCTCCAGTCTTCCCCTCCGATTAGCATAACTAGTTTTCAACGCAAAGGAAAACCACTCTAAGAAAACGTGCACAACCCTAGAAAAATACCCTTTCAACTAACTCCCCCGATCTAACGAGCGACCTAACCGCATTTATACAGAAAACACCCCCTTGTTAAATATCTTTACTCGAAGAGAGTGTGTTTACCATCAAAAGGAATCTTGGATTTGCATTTGTCTGTACCGCGGTGGTAGTGGTGGTGGTGGAGGGCTGTAGCCTACAAAGCACCTGGATCCTTACTCGACGCGACGAAGCGAGGCAAATAGCAGATTCCGTTGATATCGTAGCTCCCCGAGGATCATCTCGCACTCCATGTTAATCTCCCCCCCCCTCCCCTACCCCCCCCCCCTCCCCGCCTCGTGCTCAAGTACATCACATAGTTACGATGAGACGACGAGATGACTGTGGCATCAGCGGAATAGGGCTCGTTCTGATTAGGGGGAGACTCCATCTTGGATAGGGATGTGAGGGAGGTTGTTGGTTGGAGGGTACGTACGATACGTATATCGCTCGTGTAAACGACGTATTAACGGTTGGGTTCGCGCAATACTGTTTGCATTACGTACAATATTTATTTATTTATTGGTTAACACTCAAATACAGCATTGCTGCCATTTTACATTGAGGTATAGACTCAAATAATTTTAAAAGCATATAAAAACAAAAAACATATCAAATCCAAAGGTACAAATTGAAAATATCAAAATTAATATGACGTTAGGGAACGAAGATTTATTTTTAGGAACGGTCGAAAGAAACGAAAATTTACTTTTTCTTTGAAGATCATTAAAATACTGCAATGAAACTGTTGGAAATATTCTACAATTTTAAGTTACAAAAGCATTTTCATTAATGTAATAAAAATTTTTCGTGTAAACCCTTTTTTCAGTAATTTTCAGTGGGGATTCGTTTTCAATGTCGCTTTTCCTGCATTACTATAATACACGTTTTTACCTATACCTTATTGGCGTATTAAATATATATTTTTTAGTATAATATTAAACCCAATCTTATAATACATTAATTTGCTAAGAATATAATGATGACTAAAAAAATGTTATCGTTATGATACGACACAATTTAATATTGATTGACTCGCACTCTTAACTATTTAGTAATTAAAAACTCATTTAAGTAAATAGGGGAATCCTATTAAATTTGTTTAAACAATTTTATTTTCCTTTAAACATTGCCCTCGCTCATAAATAAGGTTTTTAATTTTATAGAATAGACGTTAAATAAATAAATAAATTTGTTCTTCAATATTAAATTTCGATTTTAACTTCTAAAGGCATCGATTGATTTGTCTGAGCCACAACATTTATCGATACCAAGAGCAAATAGGTTGTGAAAGATGACAATACAGGGGGGCCGGGTTTACGCCACAAAGCCAGGTATGTTTACTTTCCCACCCTCAATATTTACGCGTGAAGATTGTGGGGTATTGACGAGAAGACCTCTCAATAGGTTTCTAGCAAATAATGCTGTTGACTGAACTTTGAACTTGCTGACAATGAAGATAAGACCTGTTCAAATAAGGATATATTATGTTAAGCAAATATTTAAATACCTCACCAAAAAGGGAAAATTTCATACTACAAAAAGACCTTTGACAATCCATACAAACGGGGAATGGGGATTACATTCTTTATATACGTTAACAAAATGTTGGAATGTTTACTGTAGAGAACACATCTGTTTACGCGGTGAAACCCCTTGGAAAGAATGTACTTGAATATTTGGGAATGGACTATCGAGGTATGTGTGTATTACTACACTCTGGTATTCGCATAAGTGAGGATACCAACAAAACAAACTTTAATTTGGGATAGCCGGAGCTGGGGACAACACATAATAAAATTGACCAGCTAAATCCGGAATAGTGTCGTCAAGAAGCAATGAGCTATAATAAATAAAAATTTATTTAAGCTGACCACTAGTTATATAACTGATTCAGCTTAAATCAAAGCGACCAAGCCAACCCTGCAGCGGTTATTTTATAGAACAACATAATCAATTGAAGTGTTTGACGATAGTTTAATTTTGTATCGCTCGTAATAGTGATCACTGAGAGAAGGTTTAAAATTGAAAAGTTGAATATGAATAAAATCTAAATTTAAAAACATTCGTGGACCGGCACCTCCACCAAAACTTAATTTTCATAACAAATCTACTTTTAATGCGTGGCAATTGAATTAAATTAAATTAACTAGAATGCATCACTTAAAATAAAATCACTACATTGTAGATGAATCAAGAAATCATCTACCACTCTATGTTTATTGTCGTACCAGAAAATCTCGGCTATTTTTCGTTTAAGCCTATTATCGATTCGCTTACCATTAGTTATATTTAGGTATTGTTCGGTGATAATTATATTTTTTTCAACTCTCAAAATGATTGTGTAAAAATGAAAATTTGGAAAGTAGAAGGTAATTGAAATTTACATATTTTAAAATATTCTGGGACCGGCACCTCCAACAAAACTGCATTTTTAAAATAAATCCACGTTTAATTTAGATGAATTGTATCTAGAAATAATCTTCATCTTCTTGTTTATTGTACTATTGTAAAATGTTGATCATCTTTCGATTGAATCTATTATCGAATTTCTTACCAATTAAGTATTGCCTATCTCTTACTAATTTTCTTCATCTGGAAAAGGTCGCATTTGAGATATCTTTGCTTGTCTTATGAGTCCACTAACAAATCTATAATCCGGACATAAGTTTCCTTCGTACACACAACATAGGGCATGTTATACACGAAATAAGTTTAAAGATTCCTTGTTCCCACGTAAGAAACATATTCTTTTCCACGCACACAATTTTTATCTTAAACATTTCTTATTCCTCGGATCTAAAATCGACTACGACAGAACACGATTCTCTTAGATCGTGCGTTTAGTCTGGTAGAGCGGCCGGCCGGTGACAACTCCCTTAACGGTCTATTGAGTTTCCACCGCAACATTATTGCGACGATTCGAGAAACCTGCCACCTTGTTTACCACCGTCGCTATTGGTTCGGGGGAATATTGGCAGGAACGTGATTGTACTATGTAGAGATAATAAGGAGAATGAATTGGCAGAGGAAGGAAAGTCACAGGCTGAACGTTATTTATTTTTTATGACCTTAATATTCAATTTTCGTGTGATAAATTGCGTAAATATAGTTACCACTTCTTTTCAAAATCTACACAATTAAATCTGTTAGTTTTTCATACTTTACACCCGGTCAAAAAGCTGCTTTGTTTTGTTCTGAATTGATAGCATTTTTCCTTACTAAATTCTAATGATTAGAACGATTTTTATAATTGATCAAAAATCGAATTGTGTATAAAAACACAAAAATACACAAATTTCCGGGATGTCCCGGATATTTTGTTTGCCTGTAGTGGATTCAATTTGAACATGCAAAAAAATTGTAAAAAAATGAAAAATTGCAAAAAAAATCTATTTTTTGAAAATTTACTCAAATCTTGGATTTTTTTAAAACTTTGATAGCAATTTGGATTTCAAAATCACCATTTTTTTCCTAAAAGATCAAGGAAAAAAATAAAAAAAAATTCTAAAATTCAATAAAAAAATCACAAATTTCAAATTGTTAAGGTGGAAAGAAAAATTATAGATAAAAAGTTTTGCCCTCATAAAGGGTTAAAGGATGCACAAGAAGGGTTTGCACTAATATGGCTTGAGTTTTTTAATTTGAGAAAACATTAGACAAATATGACAAAATAAATCAAATACATTAATTAAAAGTACAAAATCAAGTTCTCAGGTTCCTATAAATCCATCAATATAATTTGTTATAGTTTTGTGTTCTTCACTGAATAAAATGAAGGTTTATGTTAGATATCCTTAGAAAATATACTAGAAAGTTGTTTATTTAATTATTTTGACAATAATGATTTGGGGACTTGAATACAGTTCCTTAAGGGGAGTTAGGCTCAATCAAGACAAACAATCATACACTAAAGTCGGATATGTGGGAGAATTAGTCAACAGTAATGTGTCTCTTAACCCGGCTGTTGAATTCCATGGCAGAATTCTGGTACAAGGAGCGGGATGGGGGAGGGGGGGGGGTGAAGGGAGGAAGTTCTAAGGTGCAAGCTATCCATAATCCGTTTAAGACTTGGAGCAATTATCACGCGGGTCTGTATCAAAGGATGGTCTTAAGGCAGATGTATCAATATCATTCCAAGAATTTGTTCAAAAAAGAACTACATTAGTTATTTTCCTAATTGATAAAATTTTTCCCCATTTTACTATAAATTTCTGTTTTTTTTTAGTATGTTCTTTATGTAAGGTAACTTTATCCTTCTCTTTAGTATACTAGGATAATACATACAAAATTCGTCGCTCAGTTTTTTCAAGCTTGATTATAAAACAGTACAAATATGGCACAAGGAACTGGTAAATTTAATTCAAACGGGGGATACATTTTTAATACAGTTGCTATATTATCAATGCACTTTTGTATTTAATTCTTTCATAATTTCTTATTGATTCCTTTTTTATACTTAGCAGCTTAATTGAGTTAATATTCTAAGAGTTATATTCTATATTAAATAACGATTTCTATGTCAGTTTTGCTTGAGCTGTTTGGTTAAGGATACTTTGTTTTTACATACAATACTTGGTGGTTTACCAAAACAATGTCTAAGTTATCAATTACTAATTAATATTTAAATTAAACAATGCTTATGATAAAGCACCAAATGTCTAAATGGTTCTTACCCTGTTTCGTGGTATATCTTGCCCCTCTTACAAAGTTGCCTGATGAAGCTTTAGGCTTATAACTTGGCTGATATAGTTTGTTAGAGATAGGTGTTATGATCACGACCCCTAAAGGCATGTATTTCATCAAGGGAGTAAGATGAGAAGCCAGCACCGAGTGATGATACATAATGGCTTTCTATTTCGCAAATATGAAAACTAGATAATGTACGGACCTACTTTCAGTTTGCCATTTATGATTAGAAGCTAGCACGAGCTGCGGGAGAACCCAACAGATGGAGCAAAGCTATACTCAATTAACATTATTATTGTTGTGTATCCTTGTCTTAGTTACATTTTTATTAATTGACAAGAAACGACGTCGACGTTAGCAAAAATTTTGCTACAACATTTAAAATCATGAAGAAATCTCGTGCCGCGAAGACCCTTGCTAAAGCACAAAACTAAATGGCACATGCCATAGGTAAAGGTACGTGTATGTAGCATTTTCAAGTGTCATTCTATAGCGTTTTGTAGCATCTATTTTTTGGCTAACATCAAAACCTTGTGTATGAACTTTTTTTTAATAATTTTGATTTAATTTGGTTATCCAGGTTAACTTAATATCAACTGAATAAAAACGTGTATAAACAAATTATAGATACAATGGAAAATAAAATAAAATAGGACTGGAAAACCTTATAGCGCTTTGTAGAATCTATTCTAAAAACGCTATTTTCACGTACCTCTAGTCATAGGCTTTGCCACAAGTGCTACTTGCACAGGGAAGGGAAGTGACTCAAGTGATATCGTCGACAATAATATAATATCTAAAATAATTCGTCATGTGTCGATATTTTAGACGGAGGAGCATAAAAACGCATTAAAAACGTACCGACAAGTTCAATTTCAAATGCACATTTCTTATCTTCACGAGTATCTCTCAATTTGCATCCTGCTTGAAACAGCAATTGCACCTTTCCAAACACCTCAATTACAAAGTTTATTTGTTTAGGAGTGAGTAAATAAATACTTATCCTAGACAATTTAATCTTAGAGGTCATCACAAAGTGTTAATTATAAATTATAATGTAAATAATGCTCTGTGTCTGGAAATAAAACTTACTTACTTACTTACATTTGCACTAAAACCTTGACGGTTTTGCAACGATAAAATATTATGATATTTTACAAACTATATCACAATTTAAAAATAGCCATCTTTAAAGTGTAACACATTATTATCTCATAGTTAATACGCGTATAAAACATTGCGACTCGTTTTTATGAAGTGACAATTTTCACACTTATTTTACGACTACGCGTACAAATATTTGACTATAGAATCTAGAAAAAGAGTTTGTAATATTGAAGAAAGTTCACACTTAATATTCCGTGTTCGTAAACACACGAGTAGTGAAAGTCTAGTGTATCTAAAAATACCTTATTTGCAAGTTTAAACTAGTCTTGAGAACAAATTTACACTTCAAAACAGGCGATATAGTTGGAAGTAAGGTAAATAGAGTGAGAGTGTGGACGTGCCAGAGGGAAAGTAAGAACGTTCTTCCATAGAAAAATGTTTTTTTTATTTTTAATACAAATACTACATGTTTAAAAACACGATAAAAAAAGCTTATAGATGATAATGAAAACATATCAGAATAAACATTATACTTATACATAAATACTTCCGAATTACGCAATAAATTGACAAAAAGAATAGTTAAATACACAATGGACATTTTAAATTATTACATACAGACTATTTATCTATTAGTATTATATTAATTACTTGTGCTATTTAGATGAACATAATAATCGTATCTTATTTACTTGTTTATAACGTATACACGTCAATAAGTCTGGCAACTTCTGATCCACTTTACACCATAAAATGTCTACGTGGACTGCAAAATACAATTGATTACAAATACTTCTAGAAACTGAATCCGTCCACGGTAGCAAATACATTAGGGCGCTGATCCAAAGCTTATGGCTCTTCGAAGACGTGGGTTCGATTCCCGCAAAGACAAGTTTTTTGTTATCGTCCTTCATCGTCATCCATTACCAATCATCATCGCAAATTGGCTATTCCACCGCGTTTTTCTATTTTCCAAAATATGTACTAAGTCAAAATATAGTGAATGGCTTTGAAACATGGCTATTTTAGAAAATCAAAAATATTTTTTCCAAATTTTTCTGATCCGGTAAACGGCCAATATAGCCACCTCAAAATAATTTCAAACTTCAATTCGCCAGGGCACACCATTCAACGTAGGGTGTTGTGCTTTTGTGACATTAATTTTCAACTGTTTTTCTTTGGACTGACTGAGAGAAAACAGATTTATTTTAACAATTGTCTTTCCTGCGAATTTTTTCGTTTGGCGGTACAAATCGGAAAAAATTACCGCCAAACGAAAAAATTCGCTGGAAAGACAATTGTTAAAATAAATCTGTTTTCTCTCAGTCAGTCCATAGAAAAACAGTTAAAAATTAATGTCACAAAAGCACAACACCGTACGTTGAATGGTGTGCCCTGGCGAATTGAAGTTTGAAATTATTTTGAGGTGGCTATATTGGCCGTGTACCGGATCAGAAAAATTTGGAAAAAATATTTTTGATTTTCTAAAATAGCCATGTTTCAAAGCCATTCACTATATTTTAACTTAGTAGCATATTTTGGAAAATAGAAAAACGCGGTGGAATAGCCTTAAGCAGCACAAATCATCATCATTGTATAAACTTACAAGAAACAATCACACTTAACCAGTAAAGAGTGGAGTTGCACAGGTGTTGGTGTTATCTTGCACCCGAGTGTACAGTAGTTAGGTGATGTAATTGTTGCTTTGAGGCAAGGGTTCTCATCAAGGGTAGAGATTAGTCTAGGCCTGGATCTTAGGGGCGGTCTGCCCGTGCTTCTATATTACATGAGCTCTAAGACGACTACCTAGGCGCCAACACTGAGCTCTTTGGGATTACTAAAGGTTGTTGTATTCTCTCCAGACAGATAAGTTTAACTACTAGCCCCTGACAACCAAGCATTGTTTTTATTTGTTCGACCGTATTATTAATTAATCACACTTTTTCTAAAAAAATTATTGCTTGTTAAAATTGAAGAACGGTTGATGAAACTTAAAGGCTTAAACTAAACTTAGGCTTAAACACAAACTTATGGAAAATTGAGAAACATTTTATATTAATTTTGTATTCCTATAATCGTATAAAATAAATTATGCAGAATTAGGCCTGCTTGGGTAGATCAAAATTATTAAATTTTGGCAAGGTATATTTATTTTCCGATCCTTATTACAATACGTATTAATGGACATTGGCAATGAGGCACATAATACATGTTTACACAATCTACCCCAGCACAAAGCAACTTTTGAGTTTGGTTCTTAAAGTCACCGAAAAAGATAAGTACAAATCTTATGTATAAATAATGTAAACAATCTAATATACATACGTTGTTAAACAATTAGTAAGCCATTTATTAATGATAATTCGATTCGGTACACAAGTTTATTTATTATTCTTGATGTTAAGAAACAAACGGAACCCAGTAATCTAGTATCTGAAGTTTACGTACAATAATTCGTATTTAAAATTCAGTCAACTTTCTCAAGTATTATTAGGTATAATCTGTAATAAACGGTTCTAAGAACGACCTGTGTTTGATGCTAATAATATGAATAACATGGTCTGGAGTCTTACGCACAAGTTAAGTACAATAAGTACTTCAAAAGTTTGACGTTTGCTGCTAATTAAAAATCAGAAGATTATAAACTAAAACTGAGTTTAGTGCGTGAGCGACGGACGAGGATAGGAAAGTTAAAATAATGTGACGACTTAAGACTTAATACTAGTTGTTAAGTTAGAAATGACTTGTTGTTACTTTCAGAAAACAGAGTGATTATTACATCATTGAACTTTATTTTCGATTTCTCTAAATAATAGGAATTTATACACATAAATATTTACATAATTTTAAAAGTAAGTCGTTATAAAAAAAAAATATGATGTTAATAAAGACATTAGATTTGGTAATTGAATTGTAATCAACTGTGGATAGTTTCAATACAGCAAAAAATAATAAAATCATGTTATTGTTTGAATACACACAAACAATAACAAGTTTTCATTATTTTGTGCAGTAAATCAGCAAAACAATGTTTATCCTAAAGAACTAACACAAAAACGTATTTTCATAACACACACTATTTTCATTATAATAATAAATGGTAATATTGGATCTTAAATCATTTGCTCCCCAATGTTAATTGTAATTATTTCTGTTGGATAATGCCGATTATCCTTCGTTATAATCTTTCGTATTAATGATTGGGTAAAGATTAAAAATCGAAAAGTAGAAGAAAAAGTGAAATTAACATTGAAAAACATCCGGGAACCGGCACCTCCACCAAAACTGAATTTTAACAAATCCACTTTTAATTAAAAATTTTGTAATGCAATTGAATCTAGATTGGAATATTAATATTGAAGTGCTTTAATGGGAATCATTAATGATTTTTCAATTCGTGTATGGCTTATCTGTACCCCTCCCCCTCCTGCCAACCCAAACACATTAGACCTTATCTGTAACACATAAATCGATCAATTTGATAATACGTTTCAATTTTAAATCGAAAGTGTTTCAACGATGACCATCAAATGTTTGATAATGGTTTTGTTCGCACAGATGAAAGCGTGATATTGTTTTATTCGTATCACGTGCAACAACTAAAGTTTGTATCCACCGTTAGTAAAATAACTCATTTGAAGACTCCAGTTAAAATAAGGAATGCGTGCCGTTTATTTTAGAACCAGTCCTACAACAGTGTTTCACCGTGTTTTAAGAACTATGTTTGAGGTTATAAACAAGGATGTAAAATTAACATTCCTGCGTCTTACTACCATCCTTTGTCATTTTCTCAGATTTACTTTTCAAAATACAGACTATGATTTTAACTAACACCAACATACTACATTGGTACATTGTAACTGTGGATTCTGATTCATCTAGAGATGATTCATCATAATATTTGTTAAGTCATTGTTTATTGATTATTTTTTATGTAGGATGATACATAATTTAAGAACGCTTTTTCGACCTTGGGTCAAAAGGGCGGGGCTGCCGCCTTACAGGGAGTCTATTTTGATCATCGCAGCAGATTCAAATATTACATAAAACGGATTTGAATGCAGGAGTAAATGTTATTTGTTCGATCTTGTTTAGGAATATTTTCTCCTTATATTTGGTACTCCTGAGTGAGAGATTAAATTAACTAATATTTGCATTTGGAAATGAGAAATTACGTTTTTCCAACTAGAGTAATTGAAACGAAAATGAATTGATTTCACTAAACGTGTTTAAGTCATAAGGTTTTCCGCACATGGACATAAATTGGAACTCACCCTTCCCCCTCATAACTGATTGGATCTACTCGTTTCCAATTTCCTGCCCCTCCAATAATTTCCTCCTCATTGAAACTTGTGGGGCTGCCCGAAGTAGGAGGCCGTAGAAATAAAGCAAACATCAGGCGGGTCAAGTTTGCGAGGAACACTTGCAGAAGCCTCTGGAAATACGCGCAGATTTAAAGCTAGAATGTCGTGTCTATGTGGTGTATACCTTGTTGTTAGGGCACACGAAGATATGGTTTGTCTACTGACCGTGCGTTGCCCGAGGGGTGAATTAAACTTTTTAGAATAATAAATCATATTGTGTCAAGAGATAAAAGATCAGTGAATGAATGTTGTTTAAAGATGTCTCATTTATGCTGTTAAAACTTTTTTATTATTTACCGAAAAGTTTAATTTTCTGTAGACTATGAGAACCTAAGTATACATAATATGTTCTCTTGCAATGTGGAAACAATGTGGCATGTTATGCTGAGATCTTCTCAGTAATTATGTTTTATTATATTAATAATTAATTTTATTATATTTGACCGACAGTGTTGGCTCGAGCTTTAAGCGCAAGACTCTAAATCCCGTCCCGGGTTCAAAACCCGTCTAGACCGTCAATCCTGACTGAAGGTTTTCCTAGGGTTTCCTCAATTGTTAATGCAAATGTAAGGGATTGTACTCTTAAAGCCCTCGGACATCCCTTCACAATTGTCCTATCCGCAACATATTTAGATAGACACCTGAAGAGGGGCATGAATTGCACCCTGGGCAGGCGTTACACAAAAAATTCCAAAAATAAAAGTAAATTTTATGATAATTGTTTAACTTTATTATAATCAAGAAGTATATACATATTTTTACATTACATTAAACCTCATTGATTTTTAGCTAGAGTAAACGAAAAAACCACAGATTGTTCAACTAAACATTTTATACTAGCTAAATATCAATGTTTGACAAACTGGCAATGGTTGATTTCATAGTGGTTTGACCCATATCATAACTAAACGTTATCTGTTCAAAAAACAACCACAGATATAACCAATAATTCGTTGCGAAGCAATGTGCATTTTATGTGTTCTGCAGTTACTATAATAAAAAGTAATGGGGTTTCCAATTTCCAATTCAACTTTTGCCCACATTCGAACGATGCACTTTACGGAATCAAAGTGGGAAACGAAAAGTCATTAAACATAAACATCACACAACTATTAATAAAACAAAACAAAGGATATGAATTTTTGTTTATTGATGACACTATGATAGAAACGAGGAATTGTTCAGCCAGAGAGATTTAAAAATAAAATGCGTGACATTTCGGAACCATTCTCCGCCATCGTTGGACGTTAGGATAGGATAAACAGTTTAAGTAACTTAACTTCTGAGGAAGGAATAGGATGCATCCGAAATATCAAGCAGTCGCGGTCAGAGCTTAAACAAAGTATTGTATTGTTCAATCATTGAGAATATCTTAATTGAAAGTTATAAAAGTAAATTGTTAAAACAATTTAATAGAGTTTGAATTTATATCTGAGAAATCTGGATATTGAATCTAAAACAAAATCAAATATTGTGTGGAAAATGCACCTTAATTTATTTATATATTATTATTATATTTAATTTTTATATATAGTATTTAATGCATTGTTGTAATATTACTATTTCAAATATTTACTTAAATGTAGTTCATTGTTGTGTCTGCATCTATGTAATTAGATTTATTTAGTTGTCCTCCTTTGTAAATCAGTTTTTATAACTGAATAGGATAGACGTTAAATAAATAAATAAATAAAATAAATAAATAAATGCAGTTTTGTATAATGGTTTGGCTATTTGCGTTTCTAAACTCGGAGTCCGGTACTGCATTAATCTTGATTTCTTGTGTAATGTGTTGGTGCCTGTATGATAGGGTGAAACTTCTACACCCATTGCTTGCCCAGTCAGTCGTATAGCTGTACGTCTATCAGTGTAAGCACGTTGTTTGAATAACGGGTTGTAGTACATATTGATCTAACTATACACATTACGTTAATGTAGTTGCGCATCTAGTAGTAAGTTTACTACACCTCCGAATTAACGTGCACATAGTGTATGTACATCAAATATTAAATTCAATTTACCCCAAGCTTGTTCTGTGCACACTAGCGTACTTTATTTATTTCTAATATCGCACTATATTCTGCCTGTTTGGTGAGCGCAAATCTTGTATTCAAAATTAAATTTCTCCTAGAAAACCTGGCCAGGGTGCAATTCATGCACCTATTTAGGTGAATATAACTAGATATATTGTCTGGGGGATGTTTTAGAGGACTCAATCTGTTGTATTCTCATTAACGACTGAGGAAAACATCGACAAAATATTAAATCAGGATTGCCGGTCTCGACGGGATTTGAACCCGGGTCATCCGGAATCAGAGTCGCTCGCTTAACGCTCGAGCCAGCACTAGCCTTGTTTACATGGAGGACTGAGTACGAGACTTGAGTACAGTTTGTGGTCTCAGTACCTCATGTAAACACATCGTATCAGGTACTGAACCGGTTGGGTTCGGTCCGACGATATGGTGTGACCGAACCGAAAAACCGTACTTAGTACTAACATGTAAACAGCTTCCTGACAGGGAACCGAACTGAAAAATTCGCAGCCTAATTGAAAATGTCAATAAATTAGTTTTAAAATGTTGTATCCATTTTTAACTTCTGTTCGTTGGGCTCCAACTTCAAATGTAGATCCTCCACGCCTAGGCCTAGGCCTTAAATCCTACCAGTATCTATGAAAATCACATGAAAGTAAAGTTATGTAACAGTGATGTGTAGAGCAATCGCCGTAAGATGGCGTTGATGCTGAACCAAATGTCAGTTCGGTTTTCGTTGGGTACTCGACATGTAAACGCTTCAAGGACGCTGGAGTTGAAATTAAATCTCAGTACGGTACTCCTACCCTGTCCTCCATGTAAACAAGGCTAATGTCGATATCTTATATTGAACTCACTATAACATTACTTGTTCTGTAAACAGTGTATGTATGTATTACAATGTTCGCACTATACATTCTCTATTTGGCTAGCGAATAGTGTGTCTGTGCGCCAAGCTTGTTCAGTAAATAGTACATGAGCTCATCTTACAAGTCGCACTATACACCCCCCGCTGGTGTGTGCTCGCTAGCGTAGTAGCTACGTGAGACCAGACTCAGTCCCAAGAGGTCTTGATAACACACACAGATTATTATGTTGACTTGAAACTGGTAACAAGATTTACATAATGTACTCCCGAGGGACTTACTTCCAGCCACACTCTATTGAGACCAACCAGCTGCTAAACTCAAGCTATGGAAAACTGATTTAGTTTTGGTTTAAACGTGAGTGGAGAAAAATCGTAAACTGTTCGAGGCGAGAAGTTAACTTTGTTGTGAAACTGGATGGAAATCTGGGGATCGGTTATATTATGTTGGAGCCAGTGTTGTTTGGTCACTTCACCACAACACGAAACTCCATAACCTTGAGCGGTTGCAACATAGGTTCGTAGAGAATGGTGTGGTCTGAGATAACTATACCAGTTAATGTAGAGAAGTCTAATTACTTTCTCTTGATAGAAGCAAGCAACAGTATGTTTGACAGTCACATTATCTTGTCACTTTGATTGCCCAAACTTACTTGAATCAATTCCATTAATTGCCCCTATTGGACGCTCAAGAAACATGGTTAATTTCGTCCACCTATTCCTATTCCTATTCCTATTTTTTTAAATCAATTATTTCTTTATATTTTAATTATTATTACAGGAAATGTTTTGCAATAGTAAACAACTTTCTGCAATTTCTGTTTTTGTAAATGACAATGTTTTATCAATAAACTGTCAAAATGCCGTAATATTTTATTTCATGTGACACAAACTGTTGTCTGTTGTTTGATATATCGGCTTTATTTGATCGTTGTGTTACGACTGTTGTTTGTATAACAATTGTTGTTTTGTTTAGTTTGTGCGTTGTATGTTGTTTTTTGTAACATTCAAAATATTTTCCGGCATTTAATTCGTATTCGGATAGTAAAAAGATAATAATAATATCAATGAAATAACAGTGTTTACTGTGTATTGTATCAAAACCTTGGTTCTGGCCCAATTGTAGTCAAAACAAAATTCGTCGACGAACATTCTCGTTACATCCGCTATGAACCGTGAATACTTGGTTTTTTTTTGTCGTGAGGAAAATGCTGATATACTTTAAATTATAAATTCTTCTAGTCTGTCCAACAATGCTGAATTGCTGTAACCAAGACAATTTAATACTGGCTTATGAGAGGGACATAGATGCCTCTGTTTTTTTGAGGTGGACATATTTGATTCAGCCACAAAAATTGAAATCATCATCCACCGAGGAATACATTGTTAACTAGTGATTAAAGTCGTGGTGGCATAATAAAATTGTGCTTATACGTGATTTAAAATGGAATTATTATTTTACAAACTTTTTCATTAAAATAATATCTCAAACCGGCACCTCCACCAAAACTTTAAATCTTGAAACTGTTTACGTGTTATACTTTATTTCATGTATTAGTAATGTTATTGTATTGTTATTTAACGAAGTTTTGTTCACGTTCACCATAGAATTTATGAAAGTATCTGTTAGGCTATTTGTTATTAGTTTTGAAAAATGTGGATATATTGTTTTGATCGCAGATTTTGAAATCTCTTTCTCGGGTGGTAAATATAACGCGGCACGTCAGTAACAGTAAATAAAGCAACATAAATATACACTTTTTCAAACCTTGCCTCACATGTATGTTTATCGAGCGACGCAAACTCTATATCACACGTCACCAATAAATAATATCGCGCCATAGTCCGACCAAACCTTTTGAACGAGATTGTGTTTTCTTGTTGGTGCTGCCATTCCTATTGGTTGAGGATAAAACTTGTGCTATGAATCATCCGATTTATCAAGCAATTAGTACTTCACTGTAAATGAGTAATACAAAAAAACGTTAACTTAAAGCGACGATTTCGGCGATAAAATACAAAACTTAGATCAAATATAATTAGTTATTTTAACCTTACAAGAATACAATACTAAGTTTCTAATTGCTGTTAATGGGACAGAACCCTAATGATAATAAGGGCTCGAATAAGAAGTGAAATAAGTTAAAGAAATTTAATTGAAATAATTGATCTATTTTTGAATTGGGAGTAAAGTGAGCATAGTCTCCAACGTATGTCATATATTTATAGATGGAAGAACATTCTCAATTTATCAACCAATATTGCCCATTGTTTTTCCAATTGAAAAATTAAGATAAGTTATAACTTCCTTTCTCAAGTGCAAAACCACGATTTAATGGAAATACCTAGTGAATTAAAGTGAGTTATCTTAAAGATAAAAGCCTTCTACAAACATTTTGATATATTACACCCCCACACGTTTTTTCCATTTCTCAGACGGTTTCACTACCTTGTTTCCCCACAAATCAGTCGATTTAGTGGTAGGCGGATTATCTTACAATACCCCCACGTTACAGAGGCGTACCAAGTCCTAGCTGATCTATAGCCGAGCGGTAGTTTGATAAATGTGCGCCTACCTCGAGGTTTTCTATATATCGCGTCCGCACACACAAGAAATCGCTTCTTTATGGCTTGACGACGGGGCTGGAATTATGCGCAGAACCAGCAACTACCCTCCCACTCACCCTCCCTCCCCCTACTCCCCCTCATCCACTACCGAACAATCTACCAATGAAGTGTATTGCCTTATCGTAGATAAGAAGGCATGCATGGGGATGAAATTAATAGAAGCATGTGCAGAATTAAAAAAGGTTTGTCAGGAACCTTTAAATCGCAATTTAATTACTTGAAATAATAATTGTTTCATAAAAGGCTTTATTTGAAGCAAGTCGAACCAAACAATATGAAACTATTTTTTATTAAGACAAAGAGCCTGTTTAAAATAGAATTAAAATTTTATTATAAAAGCAAAACAAACGTTATATTTCGATTTGTTAA
The DNA here is from genome assembly GCA_024449915.1 of Sweltsa coloradensis. Classification (NCBI taxonomy): domain Eukaryota; kingdom Metazoa; phylum Arthropoda; class Insecta; order Plecoptera; family Chloroperlidae; genus Sweltsa; species Sweltsa coloradensis. Next base: position 328,806 of record JAMZAV010000078.1, read on the forward strand.
TGTTGTTTCAATTTGACCAATTTACGTGTCTAAACAAATTTGTTTGCATTCATCTATAAATTGTTTGTGAAGACTGAAATTTTTAAGCAAGGTAAACACAATTGTTTGCAAAGTATAGTAAAGTTGTTTGTATAAGTGCGAACTAGAAGTTTAATGGAATATTTCAAATTTCAACGTTTTTATTCACAAAACAATTTAAAACATTACTTTTTTTCTAGTTTTAGTTGGAACCATGACACCAATTGCCACAAATAACAATAAATGCACTATATCAGAATAAAAATGACACGAAAAAGTTATTTTACTCGATAGTTTTTGAGGAAATTATACTTTCATAGTTAAAAAAGATTCACACTTTCTAAAATCCAAGTTAATTCAAACAAAAGTTTTGTGTTAGGAATTCCTTTCGCTAGAGTTATTACCTTTACATAAAAACATTATCTAACATTCACAAATTTTGTAAGCAATAAAAAACGGTTTGGTTGCAAAACGACCGTGAAATCAAAATTAACATAGCAGTTCCAAAACCCATGACCCAAGTGTCTCGGTAACCACACCTACAAGAAATCACTTCTTTTTTTTTTTTTTTTTTTTTTAAATTAGGTGTAATGGCCTTTGAAATCTAGGTTCATTTCGGCCAGTTAAGATGCTATATTGCGATTTTCATATTCGAGAGTTGAGTGCTGATAGATGAAGGGTGAAGGACAATTACAAAAAACCCATGCCTTATGCGGGACTCGAACCCACGTCCCCGTATTCCTCGGACCTACGCCCTAACTGAATACGCCACCGCGGACGGCTAGAAATCACTTCTTTCCGGCTCGGCGACAGGTTCAGGTATTAATGCCCCCCCCCCCCAACAATCCACCGCCAACGTGTATCCCCCTACCGCGGCCACGTAACGCCGAACCAGGGGATGAATACTATAGAAGGCTGCGAATGTGTCGGAGCTCGCCTGCCCGCACAGAGCGTCAAGGTGATTAAATAGTAAAGGCGGTTTGCAGTAGGTTTGAAATCTTTTTCAGCGGTCGCACGTAATTAGTTTGGTTGAATACGGCGGAGAGCGAACTCGAGTAGCTGGAGGTTGGATATTTCTTTAGAGAAAGAACGCAGATGGAAATGTCTACTTTGCAACTCAAATTTGAAGTTAGTATACATTGTGAATTAAAGTGCAAGGTACATTTTCTTGCCTCACTTACATTTGTACACGCAGTTGATCTTAATTTTACAATACCCACAAATAATCTAATAAATTAGTTAAAGACACGTTTAGTAGTTCACTAGATTTGCCAGTTTAATCAATGTTTACTTTAAAATGTTAAGCACGCTTTATAATTATTTTTTTATAATAAAAAACAAAATTTAAACTCATATAATTTACCAGAAAATTTTTAATATAACATAATATTTTCTATGTATTTAAGGGTTGATTGACGAATTTCGTTTATAATTTTCAAAAAGTATTTGTTATTGGTTAGAATTTTAAATTTCTTGGTTCGAAATTGATAAATACATTAAAATTTTGTGAAATAACAAAATCCAAGACATTATGTCTTTGGGCGGTATTTGCGAATACCTTGGGTATGCAGTTATACGTTGAAGAGTCCTGTATAATAATTGCTCTCAATTCCTTTAAAATTTATCTTCCACGTTATTAGAGTCACGTTGCAATTAACACTTTCATACCGAGTCAGAATTTGCATTCTTAACTACCGTTTAATCCCCAACTCATCTAAATACAACACAAATGCGTTTTTCTCTCCTCCATTTTCCTACTTGTATTTACTTATTTCTCTTTGTTATCTTCTCCCAAGCTTTACTTATGCATAAGTTCTTATCATGCAAATTACTGCATCAAAGTTGGCCACTATGAAAGTGCATGCAGCTTTTGATAAAAACAAAATCATTCGGAAGTGACATGTTTATGCACGTTCTACCATTATTGCATAAACTCACATTTATTTGGATTAACATATAAATTGTTCTTTAAAATATGTAGATTTGTATTAACCCACTTTTAGAGTTGAAAAAGGAATAAACTTCGCAACATTTCGGTGTTACAGGAATGCATAGTTAAAACAACCGATATTAAAACATTGTCGTTTAATATTGCAACATTTATACAATATACACAAGTTTGCTTATTAGAATTTAGCATGCACATGTTACCTATTTGAAATGAAAACCCAGAATTTCTGTGTTTAGAGATTCAATCTACGTATATAAACCTAATATGACATTAATTAAATTGCGATTTGCAAATATTGAGTAAATTAAAGTTAAATTACTTTTAAATATGGACGGAAATACAATTTGCACAAGGTATTGTTATCTTTTGAATTGATTATCAAGTCGGTAATAATAGTATTATATTAGTTATTTTATCTTTTCTTTCCTGTTATTACAATATTGATTCCATTACTCAGATACTGGTACAAGAGTGCAGGCTTTTGTGGCTCATTAGTCCTGTGCGACTTATTCTTAAACAATCACTTAAAAATATAAATAAAACTAATACAACCAAAACAAAATACTTAAATGTGTGGTGGAAGTTGACTGGAGAACTTAGATTATAAAGATAGTAATGTCAGGAATGGAATCAAAATTTCTGGTAAATACCTATCAAAGGACGATTCAGGACCCTTTTTAGGTATCTAAGTAGGTACTTTGCAGTTGAGGTAGTCTTAAAGGGAATGTCCTAGAGCTGTTGACGTGAACTCTATTCCTTGCTTTATCATTAACGACTGAATAAATCCTTGGAATATTTCCAGTCAGGGATGTCGTGGGCGGGATCGAATTCATACCTCCGAATCAAATGTGTCGCAGGTTTCGCAATTTGTCGCCTTATACAAATGAATTAATTTTATTTTTTCTAAAATCTTTTTTATTGATTTGCTTAATAACTACAAGTATAAAAGTTGTGTGTGGAAAAATGTTTAAAATTATAAAAAGTGCTTTTTTTCACCCAGCGAGAGTACCGCCCTCATCAAATCCCTCCCTAACTACCCTAATATTTACCTAGATTTCACATTCTGTCTGACGTGGACACGGGGGCAGGGGGGCAGACCCCCCCCCTTCTGAGCTGGAGTAGGGGACGTCTCGAGATGTCAATCTCTCCAGAGAGTCCTTCAGAAGATAACAACGTGTCACTCAAACTCAACGACGTGGCTCTTGATGCAAGAGTGGATAACAATATTGATATAGTGGAGATATTTTACTTTTTATCTGAGTCTGATTCGGGAGATCCCGGGTTCGATACTCTCCACCGGCAATACTGAGTGTTTACTCGTTAAGAGTCAACTTTACATATTTGGAAATTTTTTGGGGAACTATTCCTGCTTCCAGTTGTCATCCGATCGTCATGAAATTTTGCATAACTGTCAAGAAAGGATATTGTCACTCTTCTAAAGTGAAAGATTACTGAACATTGTTAAGCATTACGCACAAATAAATTCCGAAATTTATTAATTTTGATGATTTTACAAAAATCCAAAATCCTCAAAATACATTTCATTTGTTTATTTTTTTGTGATTGTTTAAAAAAACTGTGCCACTGTAGAAGACTGTTTATACATGACCATAAGCTATGTGCAAAGTCTGATAACAATCTGATAATAACTGGCTTCAGGAAGAGTTCCAGAAAAAAATCACTTCTTCTCAATCCTATATAACATCCCTTGGGCATTCACCTCACAAACACCCTACCTCCCACGTAACTAGTGTTTTGCAGTTGTCCATAGATCGGTTTTCCACTAGATTTAAAAAAAAACTATAACATAATGTAAGGGGAATATCGCCTGAAAACATCAACAACATTGCACATATAAAAACAAACGTAGTGTCGTTTTACCGAACTATACTCAAGTGTTGATCCTTATATTGTGAACATATTATAAAATATGAACAATTGTGAAAAAACTGGAACATAATAAATTTCGTATGAACAATCGTTACATTTACTAATTTTAGTGGTTACTGCACTATTTAAACATCAAACATTTTGTTATATTTCAATTTACGATTTGTTTGCCTCAGGCGATTAGGAACTCTGGTGTCTGGGGTTTGGCCCCAGGCGGCCTAAACTGACATTACAAGTCAAATCCCCCCACCCCACTGTTAAATCCTAGATTCACAATTGCTGCTGAATTAAGTTTAATAAACTAAGGTTGACTGGATAATTATAACTATGTACAAATTTGGCCTTGACCTAAAAATGTCATGAATGTGCAAAAATTTCCCATTTTTAATTGTAAAATATGCGATATTTCATACAGAGCTGCAACCGCGTCTAAAATACTCTACAATGGATTGTGTGACGTGAGTTTCTAGTCCATTACAAAAAAACTTCACGGTCTGTTATAAAAATAGAAATATAGCCTGTGAAAATTCAGATACGCTGTTCGAATATAGTGTTTATTTTCACATTTGAATGTTACACGATTGTGGCGAGTTGTGCAATTGCAAACACATCACTTTTTGTAACAACAAAAATATGACCTGTTTCAATTCTTGATGTGTTAAATAAATAAAATTAATGTTTTTATTGACGTTAACGAACTGAACATTTATGCTTTAACTACATTCAAACCAAGTTATGAATGCAACCAAAACAAAAACACGTTTGTTTAACTTTACTGCAGAATGATTAAACGTTATTCAAAAACCTAAATCTTCCTCAACATATTTTGTATTTACAATTTGAATCCCGCATCATGACAACAAAATCTACGTGCGCCATGTAATACAATGTAAATTATGATGTATCTAAAGCGAGTGAAAAATAGTAATAATACACATCCATGGAGAGTAGCTCCTAATAAATCAGGCAACGTCAAAACGTAAACCGATGAACGCAGGATAAATCGCAAGGTACACAGAGTGTAGGCCTACAAGTAAAACAATAGCTGCAGTCGCCCATTGTTGCTGGATTAATGAGCAGCAATATAATATAACAAAAGCAGCTAAAACAAAACAGTTTCTCATTTGCGGTAGAGTTCGAACAATTTGGAAAAAGCCCTCAATTGAAGAGGGTTATCTGACATTAAAGCCATTAGCAAATGAAAAATTACACGTAAACAAATTTAACTTGTCCAAATTACACCGTTTTCAAAAGAGGCCGATTTACTAGAGTAATCATTAATGTAGTACAATGTATAAATCCGTGTTTTTAGAATCTGCGTTACCGAGTCCATTTATCGTACGTCGATTGTATTATTTCAATGTGATTTGATATTTCAATCATTAAAGTAGGTTTAGCAATTAATTTTGTTTTGTCCACTTAGTAGAATTTAACACCGACTTTAATTCGTATCAACGGGTTATTGTGATATCTAAACACAAGACACTTTGAATTGATTAAAGCATCAACTATGTGTATAGAACTTTTTTTTTAAACTGAAATTTGAAAGTAGAATTATTAATAACACACTCATTTTAACCTTTGTTACTTTTTTCTTACAACCTATAATACGGTTCTTTGTGTTTAATAAATAAATACCATAATTTGACGTTTACATTAACATGTGTATTAAAATATCTACATTATACTACGTGTAATACTGAAAAAACATATGTTCGATATTATTCGAAGATTCGATCGTTATTGATAAATAAGTCATTACAAATTGTGTTTAGGGTATGATGATTACTTTTAAAAATGTTATTCAGAAGCGTTTACCTGACAACGTCAACCTACCACGTTTTCACTTCAAAATGTGTTCAGAAAAATAAAATATAATACACTATTTATGGTTTAATACCATACTTGTAATAACATTTGTTTAATAACGTTTTTTTTAGAAAACATCTCTTTGTCGGACACGTTTTGCTGTAATGTGTGACTGACGGATTATATCATTATCAAACGTGCTAGTTAGACGTCATTCAATGCCAATCAATGGGTTTTAATTAAATCTCCATGAGCTGGATTCAACATGCACTTATTTTCTAATGCCATGCGAGGTAAAATAGGCCAATGCTGAATGTAACTGCGATCCAGGAATTAAAGCTTTACAAGTTCTAGTGATGTTCAATGTTAAAAATGTAACGATGTGAAAAAATATGCACTCGAAAAATTTGACTGACGATATTTACGTTTAAATTTTTTGATATTGTGTCATTATGATTAAAGAGGTTATTAAATATTTAAGTCAAAAAAGATTAATATATTATTTCACACTAGATAAAAAATATGTAATTTAACTATATATATATTGACCATCATTCAATTGTCTTTGATCATCCCTTATTTCCTTTATTTTAATTAATAGTTGATATACACTTTAAACATTGCTGAGTGTGTGAAACAAGATACTTAATTAAGTGCGACTTCCAGAGGTAAAATGTGAGACAAATTAGCGTGTGATAAAAAGCTTTTTCTGCCTTTAAGAAATTTTAAAAGCTTCCACGTGATTATGTTCAGGCAGGAAAACATTGCGTAAGTGAGATAAGAGAGAGAATGTTATAGATTAAATGTTGTTTTGTTTGTGTACCTTGATAGGAAGACTTCGAATTGGTCTCTTTACCTGAAAACAGAAAGAAAAACAAGTTAGAACAATAATAACAATTATTACTTCTTGTTTGTGGACAATCTAATTACTTTACACATTTATTTTACAAACAATTGTTTTTAATAATTTTGATTATAAACACTCATCATGCCATTTAATAAAAATAAAACTTTTACTTCTCAAGCTTAACATAATTATGTGTACGTATATCGAAATCATTTTTAGGTGTCTCTATAAAACAGGCAATAGATTTCATAATTAAAAATGGAATGACACATCCACCTTAGTAATCAAGTCCCATTTTTAACAATAACTCAATTATTTTTCATCAAAACTACTTAGCTTCAATGATTATATGAAATGCGTGTGATAAAACTTTAAAAGTTGATCCTCAAATTATGAAATAAAATGCAATGGTTGCCTTTCAGATATTGACTATTAATTATTTGAGAAATTATAAAACAATGATTATCAAAATCATACATTACTAAATTAAATAGATTTGTTGTTAAACATAATACCACAATGTTTTGACATAACGCTTTCAAACTAATAATTAATAACGACAATTAAAACAACAATACTACACGCATTATTTACTTTCATATCTGCCAGTACCTCATTCATGAGCCGCGTAATATTTACAATGGAGCTTGCACGACAGATACGGGCTATCCAGGCCGGTCGCCTGTTGATTTACAACGCTGCCCACAAGAGAATAGTAATCGTGGGCTCTGCGGCCAATACAGTCCGTAATTATTCAAGCACACATTATTATTATTCAGAAGAAGCGAATCATTGAATTGCACCAGGCTGGCTATACATGACGATGAATTACGCAAAAACCTTGTTTGAATTTCACGAATCGACGAGTTTATTGAAATCGCACTTTTATTCGCGTTTCGAATTCACGCACACGCTCGCGCCAATACACAGAAATCAAAAGTAGAGAGCTTTTAAATGTGTTTGTTCGACTGTGAATATTCTTGTGAAATGTTGAGTCGAATGTTACCCAAGTTGACTTACGAAGAGTGACGACTTTTTTACTGAAAAAATATCGGAAATGTTATATTCGATTTTTTATTTTTATTTAGAAGGAATTTTGGATTTTGTGTGAGATTATTTGGTGATGCGATTATTGGTGACTGACGTATTTAATCTAGAATATTGATCATATTTTGCAAATAAAAGAAAGAAATTAAAGGAAAAATATCAAAGTATAGTGTGTAATAAAAATAATAATTTGTTGATTTTACTGTAACGGCTTAAAATTTAGATTATACTTTGGTGGAGGGGTACAATGTTACAACCAGATTGACAATTAACAACTCATAGCCTACACATTATAAATATTACATGCGTTTCATAGTTAATTTAATAATAGGTTTGGTCACTACAAAATATCATCTTTAAGTCTGTTTCTATTAATACAGACTTTACTCGCAAATTCTTGAATACTTTCCATAATAACTTATTCCATTCTACTAGACTTCTAACCTTTCCAAACCAAACCTTTCCTTCTATATAATTCATTTATTGGACTTTTTAGATAAAGGAGTCTCAAGACAATTGACATTGTACGGCAATATACATGAAGGAGCAAAGTTAACAATTTCATAAGTTAAAAAAGTACTTGGAATGATGTATAATATACATGTGTACTACATAAATTTGTTTTATGCCAAATTTTTATAATTTTTCGTGAGAAGTTTGCCCAGGGTGCAATTTATGCCCCTCTTCACAAGTGTCTAATTAGGTATGTTGCGAATAGGACAATTGTGAAGGGATGTCCGAAGACTGTTAATTAGGACTCAATCACTTGCATTCGCATTAACGACTGAGAAAAACCTCGAAAAAAACTTGTGTCAGGATTGCCGGTCTTGACGGGATTTGAATCTAGGACCTCCCGAATCAGAGTCGCGCGCTTAACGCTCGAGCCAACACTGTCGGTGTATTATGCCAAAATAATGTTACTCCCGGCTATCAACTGTTAATGGACAGACAGATAACGTATTTATTCAAGTATATATTGAAAACCGGATCTTGATTTCAACATAAAAAATAGACTTTACAAAAGGTAATTGACAATAAAAGCAGCCATATTGTTTGACAAGAATATTGCAAAAGGATTATTGGAGTAAAAGTATACTCTTAAATTCCCGTTTATTTCCCGTATACACAACCGAATGCTCGGGATAGACTAATACTCTGTACGGAGATAAAGTAGGGTACGCCCTATACATAAGAACAGTTTGCCCTAGTTTGGGGCATACCATTCAAACCGCTTAACCTTGCGATCTCCTGCTGTTAAAGTGAGGTTGCCTTAGGAATAATAAGTTTATCCACGATATAGATACTAGTTTTGAACTTCTCTATTATAGAATGTAAGATATTAAGTAGTTTCTTCTAAGTAGGAAGATGTCATTTTGATGGCTTGGGAAAAGTAGAACACATTCAACGAATAGATACTAATTCTTTCTCGATCTATTTTTAAATCGTTCTGGGTAAGATTGGCGCTTACACAGTCGTTACCCTGCAAGTAACGCCGAGCATAAACTTTAGTACTATCTTTAAACCATTTTATTCCTCACGACTTAAAATAAAAACACTTATGTTTTTACTTACGACTCAGAAGACGCGCGTTTACTTGGCAATATGAATTTTATGTGACGTCATCATTTAGGCGATGTTTTTTAAGGCTAATCTGCCAACACACAAATTAAAAAATTGAAATAAAAGTTATTAGATTTATTTATTGATAATGCGAATATAATATATATTATTTGTTGTAATGCTGGATGAATTTAATTTTAAGATACGATGTCAAAACAATAAGTGAATTTGATAATTTATATATAGTTAGTTTTATATAATTGCACTATAACTCGTATTAAATGTCATGATTTGACAATATAAACCATAAGGCGGGTAGATAAAATTATAATATGCAGAAATATTTAGTTATCTGCCAGTTATAGCATATATTTTATGAGGTGTTCCAACCACTTTAATACCGACTCGTATTGTGGAATATTTCTGGATCAAATGTTTAGTTTAAAAACAACAAAAGTCAACCTATCTTAAATTAATATTAATTTGGTGGAACCGGAGCTTCATAGTGATTTAAACAAGAGTATTTTACTTCAAGTGATGAAGGAAGATCTTGTTTATAACTTACGGTCAATGACAACTAATGTACAATTCTTGTAAAAATGTATTATACACGTAATATTGCTGTAAATGTCAATGAATATTAGTAAAATTTGTTCTCGCCATTTGAGTCTAGACAATTTTCAATTAGCTTCAAATTTAATTAATTTTTAATTAAAAATTATCGAAATGGAATGACACTTTTTGTGTGTTAATTAAATTTCATACTGATGATGCTATTTTAATTGAATTTGCATTTATTTAATGTTTGAAAAAATTTAGTTACTGAACTGGATGGACAGAGGGATAATATAGTGAGCCCGCGGCTTCCGTAGCTAACTTTTCATTTCGAACATTGAAAAACAAATAACAAACATAATAATAAAATTAAAGTATGTAATTTAATAAACACGGGTAGGGGAGTATCCTGAATATGCATCGAATCTAGGCCTTCAGAGAGGAACATTAGTACAAACCTCTCCATCCTTTAAATCCCTTGGTGTCGGTCGGTGGTAATAGAAAATACAAAACGATCGTTACATTTTCATTGAACATCAGTATTTATTCTCTGAATGAGTGTTTGTAAACTTTTGTGAGACATCGAAGATCAAAATGTTAAAATAAGTGTGTAAAGAAGGCGGTTTCTCTCTTTGATATGTGGCACAAGCACAGACGTACGGGCAGATATAAATGTGATGCATATATTATAGACCACAGCGTCGTCCGGGATTAAAGCCCGGGACCTCCCACACAGGAAACAAGACTTGTTCTAACAGATCTCTGGAGATCGTCGTCCGGGATTAAAACCCGGGACCTCCCCCACAGGAAACAAGACTTGTTCTAACAGATCTCTGGAGATCGTCGTCCGGGATTAAAACCCGGGACCTCCCCCACAGGAAACAAGACTTGTTCTAACAGTCTGGTGAGAAAACACACTAACTATAAATCTCTCCCCTTTACAGTTATCATTTTATGCCTCACGGAGAAGTCGTCACAGTTTAGACCAATAAAACGACAAATAAAACTTATTTAATGTCTCCCCCCCCCCTCTTCTTCGGTTTACAACGGGATATAATCACCCCATCTTGAAAGTACGGCTGTCTTCTCAGCAGTAACTCTTCCCGTTGAACAGGAGTTTCCGAATGATTTTACTTTGGTGTTGTTTTAACTTTACCGCGAAGTTTCTTCTAGATTTTAATTAATGTTTTCAACTCTCGCTGTTTCCTATCCGCAGTCTTGTTTTTTTTTTATATTAAACACTTCAAATATTCTTCTATTTTACGTTGGTTTATTATTTTCTTTATCATTATGCACTTCAATTTTGATTTTAATTTTCCAGATAATTAATTTAACATTCTTCAAGTTCAACAGTTTGCAAAGTAGCGCCAAATATGAATAACGATTTTTAGATTTCATACTTGCGTTACATGACCCGGCACCTCCACCAAAATCATTATTTTTTTATATTGACTATAGACTTAATATTTCGGATACTGGCACAAACCTATAAAAATAAGACAACAACGTCTGAAATATATTCAAACCCGTGTGATTAAAATGTGGTATAAATAAAAATAGTAAAATAGAAATTAGGAAAAAGATAAAATTCAAAATTTATTCATTGATTTTGATTAACCACAATTTAAACCTCCTGCAATGAAAAAAGGGATAACATCACCAAGCATACATATCAGATAAAACTCTTTCGCCATTTATATAATGCAGTTGAACTGTTTACTATAGTTATAGTACATCGAATGACTTAGAAACGTCGCAAATAAATAACAAAATGATTTTTTTCATTTTCATTTTTTTTTTTTTTTTTGGGGGGGGGGGGGTGTAGTAAAGTGTGGAGAAACACTAATCAATGTCGTGGCTCTCCCGATAAACGTCCGATAAGTGTAACAATATTTATTTGAAAACTCTCAAAATCTGTCCTTCACCCCGTAGCTTCTCTCAAGGTACGCCGTCAATATTCTCCTCCCCAGGTCCTGTCGTCATCCTATACACAAATCGCCCCCGGAATTACTCCCCGACACCAAATAATTAACTGCAATGCATGTCGGGTAAGCTTCACTCGCCGATGCGAGTAATTCCATCTGATTCCAAGTCAGCCTCACGGTTGGCGAGGCGCCCGACTGTGAACGCTCCACTATCAGCTCGCGCACAGATCTCATTCATTCAACTCGCGTTGTGTTCTGTTTGGACGATCATTGCTAATACCTTAATCGTGTACGTGTTGCAATTACGTTAATGAGCTATATTCTCTAATTAGACGATTTGTTGAGTTGTTTAGCATGTTTTGTTTGCTTTAATAACGGAATGTTTCACAGTTGAATACGTTTAATTTGCACCAAAGTGTAATATTTTTACCATATTAAAGCAGTTGTATAAACAATATCGAACATGAATAACGATTACGGACGGAAAGGAAAGTAGCGCATAAGGGAAGCTATATCCGATCTAAAGATACTATTAGTGTGACGTCAAGGCGAACTTGGTAACCGCTGCCCAAATTGCTGTTCGCTCGGCCGACTGACACCACAGGTGTTGAAATATTGAACATGTGTTACGAATGTGGAAATATAGGGCTCTGAAGTAACACATATACACATTTTGTTTTTAAATAATTTATAACAAATAAATTGGATTTCACGAATTTTGATTTTCTTAAAAACACCAAAATTGACTCTATTCGTATTTTTTTCCTGGCTGTTTATGACAAAATTTTGAAAATCTATGACCACAGGGCTGTCCATGTGTGTTTTATTGACATCTTTGCACAGTTCCATATTCTTCTGATGCATCTTGGTAGAGCGAATAGCTATTTGCTAACTACCAAATGTGTCCCATTTCCCTCTTTAAAACAATCCGCTGGTAAGGCGGAAATATCATGGTGACCAATGAGATAGAAGTTTGTTTGGTGTCGGCTGTCTCCTCCCTCTGCAACACCTTATCACTCTGAGTTGCGCGACTCTTACGCCTGTCTGTACCGGGTGTAGATGAGGCGAAGTGTAATAATGTTCTCTGCACGGAAGTGTTGGTGTACCAAGCACTTTGGAGCGCACTACCGCACGGTCTGTGAACAGGAATGTCTCTATTTGCTAACCTACTTGGAGGAATGTGAGGGAGCAGACAGTCAATGTGGTTCGTTTGAGAGATTGACTAGTTGGATCGAGATGATTTGAATTGTGTTTCTGATACCCAGAGGATATATAAAGTTAAAACAAGATGGAGGTGTAGCTCGTTGGTCTTGTGGTTAGCGTTTCTGCTTAGGTCTACGGTTTGATTTCCGCTATAGGCAGAAGTTTTTTAACTTCTGATTTGGACTCATCAGTTCTCAGGTTAGGAATTTGTAAACGGTGACTTTGGAGCTGTCCTAGCAATGAGACACGTAATAAATTCAGAGTTGTTCTGACATCGGTTCGCTATATTAAAAAAAAACTATCGATCTTTGTTGGTTATTGCTCACTCTTCGATTGCGTCGGGAGTGGGTAGACTCTAAATACGAATTTATTTATTTATTATTATTTATTTAAAAATTACATTTTTTGATAGAAAAGTTTAAATATTCCAGACAAAAGCCAAACATTAAATGTATGTAATTTCAATCACATATACAAATTTGTATGATAAATTAATAAAGTTTTTGAAGTTAAAAAACTTTTGTCTGAAACATTTACTGAACTACGGACTTTTATCATTAAGAATAGGGTCAATCCCAAGGAAAATTAAATTGCAGACAAGTTTTGAGTTGTGAGTGAGGTTAACACACAATTTATTAATTTAAACGTAACTCGTAATAATCATATGTTGCTGGATTATACTTTGGACCAACGAGAAAACTCCATCTCTCCGGCAGCAATCTTCCCTCTCTCTCTTCCTCCGAATTATTCATCAGCAATCATTATTCTTGTTGCCTGATCCTCATTGCCTCACATCCTTCATCACGCTTCTTCCGTGCCTTGCCTCCTGAATCCTCTCTACCATCTTCCACTTCCTTCTAATACGTCTTACAAGATTACACTTTTTTGTCAATCTTCTCGCATCGTTTCTCCACGTGAACAAACCACTTCCATCTTGTTTTGCCAGTGTCTCGTTGATTATCATCTTAATTAAATTGTTATTTTATCATTTTGAATTAAACACGTCCCATGAAAACGTGGTTTTGTTTAAAAAAAAAATTGTGGGAAGCTTGCCTAGTGTGTAATTTATGCCCCTCTTTAGGTGTCTTACTAGGTATATTGCGAATAGGACAATTGTGAAGGAATGTCCGAGGGCTGTTTAAGAGGACTCAATCCCTTGCATTCGTATTAACGACTGAGGATAACCTCGGCAAATACCTTCAGTCAGATTGCCGGTCTTGACGGGATTTGATCCGAGATCTTCCGAATCAAACTCGCGCGCTTAGCGCTCGAGCCAACACTGTCGGTATGAAAACGTGGTAGTTAACATTTAAAGAATATATTTGAATCTATATAACGAACGACAGTTACTTACTGTTGAAAAGTATAAATTGATAAATATTAATTGTTCCTGTAAAACCAGATTATGCATTTGAGAAATAATTCGATAACAGCTCACATATTTTTACAAAACGAAGAATATACATGGTACAATGTTTCTGGATTTAAAGCTGTTATTTTGTAGTAACTTCCAAGTAATTTCTTGAAAATGTTTGCAAAAAATCTATAAAAGAATTCGGAGGTTACTTAAAATAATTACTATTTCAAGAATATTGCGGTTAAGTCCAAACGTTAAATGAAAATTATGTTTTTACAAACAATATTATAATCTCAATTTTTAAGTTCACATAGCCAGTCTGAAACAATGCACAATACAAATTAACGACGTCTTTTTCGAGGCGTTTTCATTGTATCGTTTATAACATTTGTTATAAAGTATATAGTACATAGTATATTGTGGAAAATATTTAGTCGGAACAAATTTTTACGACAGTTGCACTAAATAATAATTAAAAGAAATTTGTTTATTATTGTTTAAATCTTAACCTATTGTTTACCAAACAATTAATAGCTATCATTGATAATTTGAGTTTTAAAATTTTAGTTATCGATACACATACTATTTGTTATTTGAGTTCTTGAGTTTGAGTGTAATCGTTCCTGGTAATCGTATAAAGTTTACTGCATAGATTAAGGTTTAACTCTTTCATGCACAGTGGTTAGCGATGTGAGCACCTACTAGCTGATTCTGTGTACTTTAATGCATGGTGGTTAGCATCAATAACCACCTTTCTACGGAAAATACAGACTTCACTCCATACTACAGTTCTTTCACCAAACTTTTCAGTGCCTGACAAAGATTTTATGGACAATACAAAGAGCAGAGTATAAACAATGATAAAATGGTCAGTTTTTTAAATGTCCCGGAACTTTGGGTAATATCATAACTAGAGATAGAGTTGAGACAAAACTGAAAAATAAATGTAACAAAAAAAAAGATTTTAAAAATTAATCCAAAAATTTGCCACCGCTAATTTCGATTTACAACCATTTCAAAATTTCCAATTCAAAAAAAATCTGATAAAAAAAGAATTATATCAAATGATTAATTTTGAGTCAAATTTAACAATTAGTTTTCGTGCCTGAAAGAGTTAAAAAAAAACGATTGTAACACTTGCAAACACTTGACGTGAAAGCGTCTAGGTGATGTCGGTAAAAGAGAACTACTGAACCCAGCAGGTAGAGCGCGCTAACACATAAGTACCGCTTGATTCGTATGGAGACCCCACTAATTGCTTTCACTGGTAATTATTGGTAGCGTCCATCAGCGCCTTCGAAACCAATTTGTGCGCTAGAGCCTCGCCTGCCACGCGCGATTACTGCGTCGCTGGCTGGTGGCGGCGGTGGCGCTGGTGGAGTCGATACCTAGCTAGAGCGGATCGCACTCGCCTCGGTCCGCGGGGACGCACCGGGGCGACGACAACAACAACAAAAACAAAACAAAATGAGCAACAGGAAAATCAGAAACAACATAAACAAAATGTGCAACAATAATAGCAAAAAATCAATAATTAAATGAGCAGCAGCAACAGCAATAACAAAATTTACAACAATATCATAACAAATGTCGGCGACTTCTACAACAACAACGATAATACTAACAACAACAACAAAACAAAATGTGCAACAGAAAAACCAGATACAATATAAACAAAATGTGCAATAATAATAGCAAAAAAAAACAATAATAAAATGAGCAGCAGCAAAAAAAAATCAGCAATCAACAACGACAAAGACGGTGGCGACAATAACCAACAGAAAAAGCAGTTGCAACAACAATGACGACGACGACGACGACGACGACAAGAACCCGTTGAAATGATAATGACAATGCAAAATTCGTTTCAAAGTGCAGCATTTCTAAGCAAAAACAAAATTGGTGAATCCAATTTTCGGAAATCTGTTTCCGACAAGTACATTTCTTATTATATAAATAATCTACTTCTAATGTCCATCTACTGTTCTCGTCAAACTTATCAGTTATTTGGAAACAAATTTTGTAGTCGACCAACAATGTTTTGTGCTCCGTTATTTGCGAGAAGTGGCCCGTTAAGCTTAAAATTATAATCAAGTGAATGTTGCTAAATATCAACATCTGGCATTTCATTCAATTCCGTGTACAATTCTATACGAAAACGCTTCACAAGAAAACCACCAAAAGCTTCCCTTTGAATACAAAACTCTTGTGAATAAGAAAAGCTTTATTCAGTTGACAGCGCCCTCTGTGGCTGACGTTTTACATTGCTCTGTAGTAATGTGGTGGTTTGAGTGACGTGTGTTTTCAGAGTTAATTGAGGGGCTGATTTGTGCATTCTGCGCGTGAATGTGCGTTTGGAATTGCTAGATCGTTTGTGTTGGGTGGTGGGCTACGCAACGTGTAATTGTGGCACGGATGAGCGGTTTGGAGGGTGGAAACTAAAATAGAGAGGCTACACTAATTTAGGAAGTAACTATTTTAATACGTTTTTTATTCGCTTGATAGCTTGTGAGGATTCCGGAAATTAGTGTTAAATACTAATCTAAGTTTGTATTTTAATTATAACAACTTGCAAAAAAACTGTACAAACATTGTAAAATTTTTACCATTTTAGTAAACAGTGTTTCAATGATGATGATTTGTGTTGCTTAACGTCTCTATTTTTATATACTGAAGCTATTCGAGACGATGCGTGCTGATAGATGACAATGAAGGACGATTACAAAAAATAAACATACCTTATGCGGGATTTCAACCCACGTCCTCGTAGAGCCACACGCGTAGGACCAGCGCCCTAGATGCGTATTAAAGTTGCCACACGGAAGTCTACAATAAAATATTCAAGGAAAATGACAATTGTAGGCATTTATCGTATCGAAGAAACTGTAAAGTCCATATTTCATTTCAAGATTTAATTCGTATAGCTTAGATTATTTACCTCTACCTACTTTCACTAAAATGTGGTAATATAATATATGTTTTAAAGTTATTGAAGTAATTTATTTCTTGGATATAATTTAAAAAGATACAGACAATTCAGATAGGTTTAGCAAAGCATAAGGGTGAAACACAAACTTAAAATGTTGGCGAATAAAGGATTTTGTAGCATTTGGATAGATTTTATGCGTTTAACAGTTTCCCCGATTGTGTTGTATAATGGCATACGAATACTATTAACCCTTAAATAGTATTGATTGTTATGCATTTGTAAGCCTTCAGTATCTTTGAGCATGCCAAATTCAAAATTACAAATCATCAATTATACACAAGATGAAATACAAAAATAATATTGCTATTCAAGACAACTGAAAAAAATATATTCTTAATTCATGTAAACCTTAAGTTACAAATTCCATTTGGCGTGTATTGTCTACGAAATGTACCCTACTCACAAATCACATAGACATTCTAACTTGTTTATGTGTTATGTATTTGATTCTTGCAAAACTATAACTAACTTAAGCTACCCTTTAACCACTAACTTTGTTGTTGTTTTGTGCACGCTAATACAGGCTACAAGGAAAAGTGCCTACAAAATGGCCTTTTCGCCGAGAGCAAATGAAAAAATACAATAAATAATAAAACTAAATCTGAATATTCCTCCCCAACAGCCATTTATTTATCGCAAAGTTGTATAGTATTCCCTATAGATCTTTTTGTAATGTTATTCTACCTTTGATTCCAGTCTTTGATTGCAAACCGTACTGTGCAATCAAGATTGATAATTGGATTAAACCAAAACGCATAAAAATATTTTTATTTTTTAAAACTTTTACTTTTCGAATAATGGCATTTTAATAACCTTAAAGTCATCGTGAAATACTTTGACCTCACTCTGGTACGAATGGCCAATGTGAGAAATTCTAAAAATTAACTAAATAACTTATTTCTAGATAGCAACTTTGAACTTCTTTCAAAAGGTATACATCATTAACTTATGTCCATGTGAAATGAACGTTGTAGCCCACCGTTTGGCGAATGCAAATGTCACGAAAATATCGCACTAAAACGAAAAAAATCGTAAAAGTACGATATTCATGAGAAATATTTCTTGATTGTACCAAAAAACACCTCTAAGTTCAGAGATTTAGAAGGCCTTTTAAATTTTATACGATGGATATGCGTTTGCCTGGTAGAGAGTTAACAAACACAGAAAACAAAAAAAAACAAAAAAAAAACAAACAACACAAAAAAACACCCGAGCTAAATTTTTTGGGGGTCAGTGAAATTGAAGTCTTCGCTTCGCTCATCCAATTAAATCTCCACTTATACAAACGAAAGAATGGAATACTAAACACTATGACATTAACGGGGTATTTAACCGCCAAACTCAAAAAATATATTTCATTCAGGCTAACTAGAAATGAATTTAGCAATTAACAGAAAAATTATTGGGGCCAATAGGACCTCCCAAAAATTGTCAAACATGACATTTTTCGAGCTAGGTCCCATCGGCAAAAATCTCCCATAAGAAATAACATGGGGACGATCTTTATGCCCCGTGACCTTGGAGGATTTTGATCCAAAAAAATATAAGCCATTATTGACGTACTCTACAGCCTTTTCTGTAAATTTTCTTTATTTTGTTTTGTAATTTGGGCAAGTAGTTTGGTCAAAATTTGCTGATTACAAGTTGGAGTGTGATTTGGAATGCATATTTTTGCCTGTTGGAGGGTACATTTGGGCACAGTGTCAAGACACAATCTTATAAAGGGGCATTTTAGATTGGTACTATTGCTCTAGCATCTATGTGGACCAAAAAGAAGCAGGTTAAAGCCGATTTAAGAAATTTCCCAAAACATCAATTTTCGCTAATTTCTGGATAAAAAAAATCAAAAATTCGTGTTAAATCATAGTTACAAGATTTAAATTTTAAAACGGTCATTTACGCGTAGTATTGTGCTATAGATCATGTGGTAAAAAATAATTTTTGGGGTTTTTAGCCCCTTTAAATAACATCTTAACATAAAATTAATACGTTTCTTGAGATATAATTTAAAACAGATACATGAAACATTACAATATAGTTTAGAAAGCTAGGTTACATTAAAAATAAAATTTGTATCCGTGAACTTTTCGGCATTTGGATTAATATTTTCAAAAACGTTTAAAACATTATTTGCTGCGTTTAACAGTTTCCACCGATTCGTGTTATACAACGGCCTAAAAAAAATATTTAGCACTTAAATATATATCTGTTGTTATGCATGGTTGTAAGCCTTCCAGTATCTTTGTAGGCATTCCAAATTCAAATTACACAATCATAGTTATAACACTGTCATACATAGACTTTCTCGTTTCAAATTTCAAGATGAAATACAACAAAATAATATGCTATTCAAGAAAGGAGAAAATGTTATTCTTTAATTTTATGTATTCCTAAGAACAAATTCCCATTCATGGCGTGTACTCACAGAAATGTACCCACTCCAGATCACATAGACATTTCTTACTTGTTTTTATGCGTTATGTATTTGTTTTCTTGCAACATATGTTTGTTGTTTGTTGTTTGTTATTGTGACGCTAATACAGGCTAAAGAGGAAACTGTGCCCTACAATGGCCTTTTCGCCGAGAGGCGAAAAAAAATACAATAAATAAATAAAATAAAAACAGTGCATATTCGCCTTGCATTGTATAACAAGCAAGTTTGTTTTCCCGCTAAGGTTGGTAGTATGTATTTACCACTACTATCAGCATCCTTGTGTAAATGTTGACATTACTACAGCGTTTAGATTCCAGACTTGATTTGAAAACCGTATTAACTGTGGAAAAACAAAGCATCTGCATACAGTGAGGCTATCTAAACAGTCGCATAAATGCACATTTGCATCTTCTTTACAAACTCGGTCATTTCGAATTATATTTGCATTTTGAATTAACTTTATCAAGTTTACTACTTGGGAAATACTTGGCATCAGCTTCTGGCGATAACTAAGCTGGTTTTTAGTTAGTATAACGTCTTGGAAGACAGTTACCTGAGCGCTAGTTGTTAGCTGGGTGAGCGTAGATAGCAAAACAAGTGAAGCAGAGACTCAATTATGTATTGGACTTACTGGAGAAATAAACTTGGTTGTTTCTGTTTTTAAATGGGTTAATGTCTTTTTGTACGATTTCGGCTTGAAGAAATTTTCTAGACTCTTTTGAAACATTTGAACGGATACCATTAACATTTTATTGCTATCGGAACATTACTTCTTAACTTTAGTGACTTTTTTTCAATTTCACTAAAGTTTTTTAAGCCCTTTTCCACCTATATGTCTATTCTATTCTTAAGCAATTTTCAGGGAACCTCCAAAATTCGTAACTTTTAGTAATTTTATGTAACATCCACGAAGTTCTGATCATGAAATCTCCAATGTTTTTTTTTCGTTAACCGTTAACTATACTTAAAACACTGGTTTAAAAAAGAAAGAATTAGAATTACTAGGAAGCTTCGCAAACGCTTTTTCAGGCGCGTTCTTGGATGAGCGTAATTTGAAAATTGCGATTTTCATAAGAAATAATTTTTCGATTGCGCTTAAACTTTTCAAGAATATATTAATTTATAAAATTAAGGTTCTGTAAAAAAATCATTTCAATCGGATAAAGCATGAAGGTGTTATAAGCCGAAGAAATGTTTTTTAAATCGAAAAAATCGTAAAATTGCGATTTTCATAAGAAATAATTTTTTGATTGCGCTATAAAACGTAGAAATTGTAATTAAAAGTAAATCTTAAGTAAAAAAAGTAAATTTTATCGCAATTATTGAAGTATCGGTTTAGCCGAAATCTTGTTAAAAAACACACAATACAAACAGAAAAAAGGAAGGAAAAAACATTCCTGATTTTTTTCTCCAGTGTAGTAGAATGGAATATTCTCTTCGTCCGCTATGCTCGCTACGCTCATACAATAAAATATATAAATATCGCACGTATCCATGTGAAGATAATATAAAATATATTGTTTTATAACTAAATTTAAAATAAATTATGGTACACGAAAACTAAAATCATCAAGAGATCATAAATGATGCAATCCACTTTGAAATTATGCCCCATATTCTGCGTATCTTCAAGAAACATTCCCCACGTCTTGTTACATTTCGTTTTAAATCTACATTTTGTAAAATTGTTTATTATTTCTCGAAACCAGATGCGTCTTTTACACAATTTTAATCCCCCATCTTCAAAATACTCAGAAGCCCCCGAAAAATTCAATTTCAAATGCTCAATTTGTCTAGTTTTTTTCTACGCACACTTTCTTTTGTAGTAACGAATAAGTGGTGAAAACTCAACTGAACTACATGGTCAAATGCCTGGAGTTCTGTGGACTCCATTACGCAATATTCCATATCTTCTCCCCCTGGGAAATCCAGGTAACTCGTGAAAGTTTCCGAACTCCTTGTAGACACATTTAGGATCAATGCGAGAGTTCTAGTGGACTTGGAGGCAGATTAAAGTAAGAACAAGACTTTGACAAAACTGTTCCTAAGAATTTCACCTTAGTTTTAAACTTAATCTTTGTAATATAAAATGCATTGTTTAATTGAACTATAACTAAATTGTACAAACAACGTTAAGACAAAATCAATAAGACATTCACTTTTTGATCCTTTTTAATTTATATAATTGGCAGCCTACAAATATAGATTAATTTTTTCAAAGTTTAAAGCTAGAATATTTGGTAATTTTTTTAAAATCATATTGTAATAACATTCCAAGAATTTTCTCATTTCCATCCAAAAGAATTTAGTTATTTATATAAAACCCTGTATGCTTTAAAGCAGGAATTTTTACACACGTTCATTAGCGAATGTTTTAAAAATATTATTGATAATATAGCTGAACAAAATTGCCAAAATATACATTTTTTACTGTGTTAATTGTTTAAATTAAATCAATTCTGAATCCCTTAAAAATTGATGTTGATTATAGTTGAATGTTATAAGACGATATTAAGTTAACGAAACTTAAATTCAATTAAATTGTAATATAATGGATACAACAATAAAGCAATATTCAAAGCTTCAACACCGCATAACTTGTCGGTGTGCAATATATATTCTATTAATGCAAGTTTGATTACCAAAGTAATTAATATTGAAATAATTAAATTTGATTTAATGAGCAATCAAATAGATGCAGCTACATGAATATAAGCGCCTTACGATTATAACTTGCATCAAAATTACATTGGTAAAGTACACAGTTAATTGCGCTTAATATAGTTGCAGCTACGTAATATGAGCTAAGCACAACAAGGGCTTACACTCTGTATTGCAGTTTGAGCATAAAGGCCAACCAACTTGCCACTTAGACTCGGCGAACTCGCAAATGTGTTTAGTCTGTGGCTGCAGATTATGGGTTTAGTTACGTACAGTAGTTATAGTGTTGTTGTTAGTGGCGGCCATGTTCTGGAACACATGTAGAGTGGTTTTATAACGATTCAAGTTCGAAGAGAAACATCAAACTGTATTCACAGGATGCTCAATAGGGCTCGGAGGAAATCAAACTTCTCCACGCTCTGTGTCTAATCGCTCTGGATTGATAGTTGGGCAATGTTAAATGTGTTATTTCAATTTACCAATGTTGTGCTTCGTTCGCTTTAACCGGCAATATTATCTTAATTTAATTTAAACTTTAGGGTTTTGAGGCGTTGATTGTTAAAATCATATACTCTATGTTTAGTTTGATGTTTTAATGATTTTAACGGCTGATTAGTGAAATACGAAAGGGAAGCTTTAAACAAAACTCCGCCAATGAAAGCATATTATACAAGATGTTCGTTGTTTTTGTGTAATCGCACGTTAAACTTAGTACACATTTCATTATAAATTTTCTATATGAAAATGTTTGTATGTCGATTTTCAACAAGCAGACGACAAAATAAAATTTGTTGTTTAGAATTGTGTAAGAGTGCATCGAACATCGACTACAATTATTACACTCTTGGACACACGCTAGTTTTATACAATTACGTTATTTATGATTTCCGAAAGCGAATAACAAATTGTTTTGTATTTGTTTGAGTTTTTTAGAAAACTGATTTCCATTTTTGTACTAGAGAATTATTGCATCATAGCTTCATAACGCAAGTAAATAACATCAGCACAAACAAAGCATAGAGATAAAAATATATAGAACATGTTTTGTTTAGACGAGTTTTAAATGCTTTATTTATCCAATTTAAAGATAAATATTATTTCTTCAAACACGTCAAAACTACTTTTAATTTATTAAGCGAGTGGACAATCCAATTAATAACTTATTGGTATAACATTGATAATGGTTATGAAGTATTGGAAATTTAACGGAAGAAACGAACAAATTTCAATTTCGACTCTGGTAAAAACAGATTAATTTCGTTTAGACGGGTGATGCTTTAGTGGATTATTTAGCAATTTTTCCCCGTCGCCAGATGTATGATAAATGTTTCTCTGTGGACTGATGACAGCTAGACGGACAGACAACGCGACAAACCCTCTATTTGTCCGTACTGATAACATGTCGCCGAGGCCTAATCCACATTTCGTCGCCTGTCAATGTTTGTAAGACTACAGTGAACTTTGTGAACTTTGAACTTTAAGGCTATTCCACCGCGTTTTTCTATTTTCCAAAATATGCTACTAAGTCAAAATATAGTGAATGGCTTTGAAACATGGCTATTTAAGAAAATCAAAAATATTTTTTCCAAATTTTTCTGATCCGGACACGGCCAATATAGCCACCTCAAAATAATTTCAAACTTCAATTCGCCAGGGCACACCATTCAACGTAGGGTGTTGTGCTTTTGTGACATTAATTTTCAACTGTTTTTCTTTGGACTGACTGAGAGAAAACAGATTTATTTTAACAATTGTCTTTCCTGCGAATTTTTTCGTTTGGCGGTACAAATCGGTAAAAAATACCGCCAAACGAAAAAATTCGCTGGAAAGACAATTGTTAAAATTAATCTGTTTTCTCTCAGTCAGTCCATAGAAAAACTGTTAAAAATTAATGTCACAAAAGCACAACACCGTACGTTGAATGGTGTGCCCTGGCGAATTGAAGTTTGAAATTATTTGAGGTGGCTATATTGGCCGTGTACCGGATCTGAAAAATTTGGAAAAAAACATACTTGATTTTCTAAAATAGCCATGATTCAAAGCCAATCACAATATTTTGACTTAGTAGCATATTTTGGAAAATAGAAAAACGCGGTGGAATAGCCTTAACAGGCCAGATAAAACATGTGATGGTTCCCAAGCTTTGCAAGTCGTATGTATGCTTTCGACATAACAACAAGCTTACAATGCGACGAGTAACACTGAGCCTGCTGTAGATCTATGTTAAGTAAGCTAGGAAGCCAAGCAAGGCGGTAATATAATCTGTGGATCCGGATACACACTTCATGTGTAAATAAAAATAAACAAATACATTTGATTTATTATTTTTCTTGTTATTTGTTTTTCCCAAACAAAATCTATTATTTGCCACTTGCAGGATAATAGCAGAATAATTCACCTTCAAACACAATTTGATAACTGCGAAGTAAAAATAATAATAATAACAAAATAATGAAATTATTTTATGGAAATCAATCCAGAAGAAAAAAAGGAACCAACAATGTTAACCGTCTCGGTAGGTTAGGGATAAAACACTCTACCTTCAATTGGAAGACCGGGGTTCGATAGCCCGCTGAAATGATTTTTGTAATTTCCGGATTGATTTCCGTAAAATCAATTACACCTACGGGAGTGTATCCCGATTAATGAAATTGAGAAATTAAAACATATCCTTCCTTGACAACTATACGTCCGCGGTGGCTCATACGATTAGGGCGCTGGTCGGAAGTATATGTCACTACGAGGAAGTGGGTTTCGAATCGCGCACAAAGCATGTTTTTTTTCTAATTGTCTTCAATTGTCATCTATCTTCACTCGATCTCGAATAGCAACATTGCATTAATGGAGACGTTAAGCAACAAAAGTCGTCATCAACTTGGCAACTATTCACAGTTGCAAATAGATCTGGTGCTTATCTAATGATCAAGTTGTAATAACAGACATTCAGTTTGTTTCTGACGTCATCTGACTAGCACAGTGCTGCGCTCCAGCGTTCCGCCGTCAAACCTCTCTCCATGCCACATGTGGCTCAACTCGTAAACGACTTGACGTATTACTCGCTTCCTTTTTACTTCTTTATAGAAAATTTTTTCCCTTCCGTTTTTCCGCAATTTTCCTCCGTTGCGAATGTTGTGACTGATGGGCAGTCAAGGTGTTGACAGCCGACTAAACATTGTCCCCAACTTTTGACGCAAAAACCGCCATTCTTTGTCGTTCTTTCCGCAAGCGCAACATGTTTTTCAAGCGCGAAGGAAGAAATTGATAATGATGCCTTTAGAATTACTTATCCTGCTAAGTCTGATTTATTGTTTAATTCTAAGGAAATATTCAATGTAATAATTTGCTTTGATTGATAAATTTCTTGTTGGGTTCCTAACAATAATGTGTAATGCGTATTTATGTTTTGAATGAATAAAAGAAAACGTAGTTTTTAATTGTGTTTTCATAACCATCTCTTCACAACTGCTACTGCAGTAGATTTCCTGGACATTTACTTATTATTAACTAGAGCATTGAAAAATTGAGGATTTAATTAATTTTTTAATAAGATTGGTATTATAAGAGAGATGAATAAACTTCTGAGTGGAGGTTTTTGCTAAGCTTTTCCTTGATCGGAATATGAATGATGGATCTGGGTTCTTAAGAGAAAAAATACATCCAAGCTTTTCACAATTTTTACCTAAATCATATATGTGAAAAATAAAAATCGTTTTTGGGATTTTCTTTAGAGCTAGTGTATACCTACAATTTCAAATTTTTTATTCTATGTCTGTAATTTTGATTTTGAAAGATATTATTAACTTTCAAGACCACACCTTCTACAATTACAATCTGTGTCTTTTCCTGACAGCAGTATAGACATTTCTTCATCTGCACTGTAGCAGTATTCTCCCTCCGGACAGCAGAGCTCCCTGATGGCTGAATCTGTGTCTTTGCCTGACAGCAGTATAGACATTTCTTCATCTGCACTGTAGCAGTATTCTCCCGCCGGCCAGCAGAGCTCCCTGATGGCTGAATCTGTGTCTTTGCCTGACAGCAGTATAGACATTTCTTCATCTGCACTGTAGCAGTATTCTCCCTCCGGCCAGCAGAGCTCCCTGATGGCTGAATCTGTGTCTTTGCCTGACAGCAGTATAGACATTTCCTTATCTGCACTGTAGCAGTATTCTTCCTCAGGCCAGCAGAGCTCCCTGATGGCCGAATCTGTGTCTTTTTCTGACAGCAGTATAGTTATTTCTTCATCTGCACTGTAGCAGTATTCTCCCTCCGGCCAGCAGAGCTCCCTGATGGCCGAATCTGTTTCTTTTACTGACAGCAGTATAGACATTTCTTCATCTGCACTGTAGCAGTATTCTCCTTCCGGCCAGCAGAGCTCCCTGATGGCTGAATCTGTGTCTATGCCTGACAGCAGTATAGCCATTTCTTCATCTGCACTGTAGCAGTATTCTCCCTCCGGCCAGCAGAGCTCCCTCGTGGGTGAAGCCCGAGGCAGAGTGAACTCCTGAATAAAGCATCGCATCTGAGGCTGCGGGGCTGGCTATAACACAGCTTCTGTAATATTCATAGCCGGAGCGCCACCAGGTGGCACCACTAGACGCCGTGGAGAAAACACTTGTTTCAATAACAACTCTACAACTACAACTCTTAATGGTAATCGGAGGAAAGAAGGATTTTCTACATTTTTTTGTTTTGAATTGAATTGATGGGGTTCTTTTTGGTAATGTTCTTCAATTTGTGTTTGGAAGATATATTGTTACGTGTATGTTTTTTTAATTTTGGTTTTCGTCGGAGGAGGGCAATGAAAAATGATGTTTTCTACTTTAAAATGCTTGGTGGTTTTGTTTTGCGATCTCAAGAAAAGCATTTGTTGCTGCAAACTGCAAACATAGCAACTCAACTAAATCAGTTCAATGTTATGTTACCTAATACTGAACTTACATCAACAATTGTTGATGTAATAGTAATCAAATATAAGATTATAAGGTAATAAAACATTTTTAAAATTTACTATTATGCATCTTACGCGCAAATTGAAATCAACATTTTTGTGACTACAAACTTAATATGTAAATGTATTGGCGGGAAGTACACTTGCTAAAAATTCAAAATATTTTATATGAAAAAAATATATAGTTTCATTTTTTATTTTATAATCAATTATTTAATAAAATAGATATAAATATGAAATAAAAACGCGTACCAGAAAAAAATTAACAAGTTTATGCAAACGATTGAGGGTTCGATTGCATAACTTAAAACCTGGCTCATGTTATAAGTATTCTTTTATCAATCAACAAACAGCAAAAAACTATGAGCAATCAAATCTCAACACTTTTATATCCCACTGAAATTTTTCTATGTTCAATGAAAAAACTTTAAACGAACCGCAAGCAATTTTAGGTCATTCAAAATCCATTAGGTATGCAAATTGGTGCACAGCTGATCGCTTCGAGGAATTTGGTTTCGATGGTTTTTGCTTGGTGAACTAACAGTATCAGCTTGGTGAACTAACACCAACATTCCAGATTTTTGGCATTATAGTTTTATAATTATGTTGCATATTTTTAAATAAAAACTTAGTTAACTGCAGCGACTAACACATATTTATTCGGAGTGATCAAAAAAATTCTTTGTTTTTCTAACTTTTTGGTGCTCAAATTGTTTCCCAATACGACGGTTCTATGTTGATGATCAGTAACGTAGCCTTACTTTTTTCCAAGAATGGAACAGAACCATAATATACCAAGGGCAGTTCAAGACAGTTGACGGAATTTATTGATAAAATGCTCATGCTCATGATTTATAAAATAAATAATATATTATTCATAAATATAATAAAATATTATTTTAGTTAAATTGTTATTTAAAATGAACTTTATATTTTAGGCCTATCATATTTTTATCCTAAACATTCTGTTTTTTATTGACTTATTTTATCCTATCATTAGGCCTATAACAAATTTGATTTTATTATTGAGTTGTAATGACGGGAATCAGGCATATCTTGCTATGGGTTATGCCATCACTGATTTTCCTCAACATTTTGATTTTAATTTGATTCCTGATTTGTTGTAAGAATATCAAAGCACTGTGATGACAATAGAGTCAGGTTGCTAAGTATTAGACGTAAACTTGCTGATTGGTTTTCCTGTACAAAATTGTAAATATCTGTTTTGACTCCCCACTAATCGAGAAACTCAATTTCCATGTTCCTTCCCGATCTACAAGACACCAGAAACCTTTTTATGCATTGAAAAGCAGAATAGACCTGTGTAAACACTCATGTATAAACAGAATTCAAATCACTTTTAATGACATGGCAGCTCTAAACAAAGATCTTGACTTAAACTTTAATACTCTTACCACGTACAAATCCCTTCTTAATAGCACAGTAGACACGTATAATATGAAAAAAAACAAACAAACACAACACAAACACACACTCACATAAATACACACACATACACACATACGAACACCCTCACACTGTAGACCTATCTGTATTTGTAACTGTTACTATGTATGTTTTATTAAATTTGCACTTGTGGATTATGTATTATCTGTTGCAAACAAAGGCTCAATAATAATAAATAATTATTATAATTATAATATTTCTCCAAAATAATTTTTACATACCATACTTTTTATTTCCGAATACGAGTCGTCAGTTTTGTTCGCGGTCTCGATAAAAGTGATGGATTCCCCAGGAAAGTTGTTCGCACAAATCCTCGCAACCGTTGAAAACTAAGTTTAGCAATTTCATGAGTTCAAGTTGTGATTGATTCACGTTCTTTCAAAAGCATTTAATAAACGTTTCAATGTCGAATCTGGATTGATTGGTTTGTAAATCTCTCAGTGCTAAATACGTGTCTGTCACATGCAAACTATTCCATAAAAAGTCGATAATGACACGATATGTAGATTCTGCTTAAGATAACAGGAATACATGGGAAGATTTCAAAGATGGCATTTAAATTATTGGTTCTCAGATGGTTTCGTACATACATCGCGTATATATTATAAAATAACACCCAGTGAGGCCCCCGAAGAGGGCTACAAGGAGAAAACCGAAGTAAGCTCGCGACGGATATTACCATAAAACAAAAACTGGAATAGAAATATATCATCATTGGATATGCATCCCGAGATGCATCCCTTGGTTAATTCGTGAATTGTAAAACTAGACCCGAAAAATAAAAACTCGTCAAACATTGTCACCATTTTCGCCTGTTTACACAAATGTTTACCTCTTGGTGGGCTAAAATGGCCGCCAATATTGTTGGCGCTAAAAGTTTAGGCCTAAACCGGAAACGAGAATCGCAGACGCGCCGCCCTATAATGTTGCAGGTCTAGTAATGCCAGTTACTAGAGTACTAAGATATTATAATGTGACATATCTCATTTTTCGTGGATGCTACACAAGACTTAAGAGTGTTTTCCAATTTTGGTTTCAGTGACGTAGAAAAATTAAATTTACGGGTTTTTATAACGATTTTGAAAAAATGCAAATAAATTGAGGGCTATTTTGTACAATACAACAATATATTTTGTTTTAAATTTAAGTAGGTAACGGTTTGTTATTGTCAGTCTTTTTTTTATATTTAAAGGAAATTTAACTATCATTTCAGAAATCAAGATTGATTACACGTCACATTTGTTTGTATGTTGGGTGTAAAATAATAGTACTGGCCGGTCCGAGATCACTTTAATTTTTATCCTTTTCCTCTCTCTCTCTTCTGCTATTCCACCCACGTATTTCTGTCTGGCTTACCTTTAACTGAATTAAAGCCTTGTTTTTGAAGTTGCTACAAGTTAAAAGTTTAAAGTGTAAGTCGTGAATTCTAAAATTACTTCATGGAGCGAACTAAAATGAATCGTATTTTTAGAAGGGCGCTTTTAATTATAAAACTAAACGTTACAGCTTAAGTTCGTTTACAAAACTAAGTCAAACCATACAAATTAATAGTAATAACGTGGTTTCACATTCATGTCTCGAATACAGTACATTATTGTGTGATTTTAAAACGTTATAATATAGGTTTTATTTTCATGGACTCGAGCAGAATTGTGTAAATTTGATGGTTTAACATCTTGCATACGACTGCAGTCTATGATATACCTACGTTTCCATTCAAACTAAAAATCGATCACCTTTTTGTACGTCCTCACTCTGCGTTTAACAATTCGTTCAATACTTGTTCTTTTTTTGAATGAAAATGTTCGACACCTGTCATCGATAATTAAGCTTCCCATTATAATACCACACAGTGCCTCGTACCGGCGAGAGCGTAGCGTCATTCAGAAGTGCACAGTCAGAGCGCAATAAAATAAAGATAAATACATTTGTATGAAGTCTGTACACTCACAGTTACGTCAAGTATCAGTGGGTTCTCTTTCACATAACACTAGGCCGCTTCGCTGACGCTTTTTCCAGTCGCATTGATCGACGAGCTCTTATGGTTGATTATCGATGCCCTAAAAGTACAATTTCAATGATAAATATTTTTCGATTGTCATTAAAATGATAAAATATTTCAGTTAAGTGATTTAAAACGTTCATATAAAGTTCATCAAGATCGGATTAGCCGTTTGCCTGGTCGCTGGCTAAATATCACGAAAATATCGCATTAAAAATAAAAAATAAAATCGTAAAAGTAAAATATTCATGAGAAATATTTCTTCAATTGTATCCAAAAACTTTTCAGATATAAGTTTAGAGATTTCGAAGATTTCCTCCAAATTTTCATCAAGCTCGCATATGCTATTTGCCCGGTAGAGAGCAATCAATCAGGCATAAAAAACAACAAACAAACAAACACGCGAGCTATTTTTCTTATTTTCAATTTCATTAATCGGGAAACACTTCCGTATAGGGTGTAATACATTTTATGTAAATCTACCCAGAAATTAAAAAATCTATCCCAGCGGGGAATGTGGTAAGTGAAATTGAAGTCTTTGCTTCGCTCATACGTTTTTACATAACAGTAAGAGAAAAGCGACTTAATATGCAGATTGTCGAAGAACGACGAAGGAAAACAAATTTTTACTTTTGGTGGAGGTGCCGGGTTGTTCGAATTTGACCATTTTTGTGGTGACAGCCCTATGTCCCCCAAGAATAACGTAAAACATTCTGTATAATCCTTTTTGAAAGTTTATAAAAACTTCATGAAACTCGGAGGTCGTGTGCGGTTTTTATCGTGAGACGTGTCTAGTGTTGCTTATACAGGGGAACTTCGATTTCTAAATTATAATGATTTTCCTTGCTTCAAAGTTCCCATTTCCATTAATTTCACATCGATGAATTATTGAAGTACATTTCTGAAATTGAAACACATCTATCAGAAACAGGAATTAAACCTTAAACCTTCTGCATCTTGTAAAAAAAATATTTCATTCCCCATTCATACTTTCTCCTATTGAAATGACGTCTCTTCCTTAACACATTACGACTTAACATCTTCCTGTTATGTTTTGATATACGTGTCACTAATGTATATATTATGAACCATATTTCAATATAAAGCCTCATTAATGTCAAACTCACAAATTAAACCGGCCGAATTAATAGGCGCACCTACTTTACACACAATAATATCATACGCTATGACGATACGTATTTACGTTAATACCCCTCATATTACAAATGTAATAATCCTGAGTTCCATATGAGGAAGTGCGTTTAAAGCACGGATAAGAGCGCGAATACATTCGTGTATGGTCTTCTATGAATGGAGGTTGATAAAAGCCGGGTAAAAGTTAACGTTTAAATAGGTGTGGAGTACTCGGGGTTGAATGGCACTCTGTATCAAGCAAAGGAAGGCTCTAGTGGGGGGTGGGGGGGGGTAAAGAACGAGTTCTAGTGGAGCGAGCCCTAATGAGCAACGTGTGAGCTGGCTTTCTTTGCTGAGGATCTGGCTTTTCAAGCGAAATATATTCAAAGTATACTTCTGTATTGGGGCGTTTTACAAATTATGATAACTTATATAAAAAAAGAACCCGGTATTAAATATAGATACTAACAACCTATAACATATAACGCATGTTATGTACGTTAAATAATAAAAAATCGAAAAATTAAGAATATTAATTCAACGCAATAGGTATATAGGCCTAATGAGGGAAAATTAATCGTATAAAGTCTGTCTGTATAAATTTAGCACGATTTATTCATTTGTATTATTTTAATTATTTACAACGAATATCTCATTCTGTTGTTAAAACTTATTGAAGAAAGGAAAACTTATTTTAAAAATTCTCAGAAATATGATTTAATATTATTCCTTTATGAATCAAGTTCGACGCATTTATTCGAAGGATTCTACTTCTTTGCTGGTTGATGAGTAGTAAATTGTCTGGTTGCCGCCCACTGATGGAGCTTGCAACTTGAGTTACTGGTGTCCTGTATCATTGCTGTGATCAGTTTGACATGAACAATTTTAAATAATTATACGTAGCCTATATCTGATAGGGCCTATAATTATATATATGAGTCAAGATTTTTTGGACTAAAATGTTATCAAGATTTGAACACAAAAATTAAGATTGAACACAAGAATAAAGATTTCGCGTTCGGTGGTTTCTTCCGCGAAAGTTTTTTTTTTTTTTGATTATACTCCCTGATTTGCTGTTCCTGATTTTTGGCAAACCTCATATTCGTTTGAGTGGGATCGTCTAATAAATCAGTTTTTTCTTTTCGTTTTTTCTTTTTTTATGTTTTTTTTTCTTTTTTATTTATTTTTTCCTTTTCTTTTTTGTTTTCTTTCATTTCTTTTCTTTCATTCTACACCCTTTTTTATATTTGATTCATTCAGGAAATGCATATAATATATTTTTTTATTTGTTACCAAATTTGTTGTGTTAAATGCATTGTTGTTGTAATGCTACTATTTCAAATATTTACAAAAATGTAGTTTATTGTTGTTTTTGCATCTATGTTATTAGATTTATTTAGTTGACCTCCTTTGTAAATCAGTTTTTATAACTGAATAGGATAGACGTTAAATAAATCATATCTTTACTGGAACTATCCAATATTTATTTTGATTTCGAGTCGAGAGTAAAAAACAATTAAATAAACATAACTTTAATTTCTGAAGTAAGTTTTAATTTTTTGGAATATCGCTGAGTTTAACATAGTCACAAGAAAGTTTTAATTGATTCTTGCAACTTTATTGTTAACATAAGTAAAAACTGATAAAAAATAGATTAAATTATA
This sequence comes from Sweltsa coloradensis, assembly GCA_024449915.1. Classification (NCBI taxonomy): domain Eukaryota; kingdom Metazoa; phylum Arthropoda; class Insecta; order Plecoptera; family Chloroperlidae; genus Sweltsa; species Sweltsa coloradensis. Next base: position 362,267 of record JAMZAV010000078.1, read on the forward strand.
ATCGTTGCTAAAAGGATTTTTTAAATAGTGTATTAATACAAACTTTAAATAATTATTTGCAATGAATTAAGAAGTAGTTGATATTGGTGATGCGATCCTCCACCTAGAAAGTAGATAGTTGGCGTGAACCAGCATTAAAGAATAATCCCGCCTTAAATCTTCTTTTTATTTCGTTCACCCTCGATCCGTCAACAAACTAACCGATTGCTCTCAGGGCTCCAGAAACTATTTACTTTGAACCGAGTTATCGAGATCACTTAAAGAAGTTAATAGGATTTTACTCAATTTCCAATATATTCTCCACTATTTTATCCAGTACGACATATCATTCAACGAGATTATAAATTGTAAATAACTCTTTTAACTTTTCAAAACTTTCTACATCAGGAATAATTCACTATGGTAAGAGTGATAGAGTATTTAATTTTGAAACCAGACTGATATTGGAGTGCTAATACTAGTTGAATCGCTTATTTGAGAAACCGAATGTAAGTCACCCAAATTGCGTAAATGAGCCATTTTCTTCAGAATTTCAAGACCTATCGAGAAGTAGAAAAACGAAATATTTTTCGACCATGCCTGTGTATATTACAGGGTATCAATTTTCCTTTTGAGTTGAGAAACCGAATAAGTCAGTCCATACGTTCTGAAGAAAAAATTGTAATGATTTGAGAAACTGAACAAGTCACTTTCAGTAAAATGAGTAATTGGCTCTCAATTCCGAGAGATTTTTAGAAACAAAGTTTAAAAACAAATGTAGTTTTATGTTTACAATATATAATCATAAAAACTTATGATACTACCGTACTTTTACTAATTTAATATATGCCCGTCCCATTTAAATGAGAAACCAAATAAAGATGTCACACGAAATTATGATAATAATACTAATGAACTCCCATCAATAAAAAATGTTTTAGTCTCATTATGTCTTATAATTAATTAGCGTGTCCATAAACGTTATGAATCAAAATATCAACAAAAATAAATGTAACTATGCCACATCGAAATTACTACATAAAAATACCTGCATTTTTTTACTCCAGGTTATTAAATGCACGTTGTTTGCGTTTTACTCAGAAGAATGGTTACATGACTTATTCGGTTTCTCAAATAACCGATTCAGTTAGAAACAAATAAATAATTCGAATACTAAGATATTCGTACAGGTGTAGAACCTCGCCAATGTAAGTACCTCGCAAAATATAGTTTATTAGTCTTATATCAAGAACGCTGTAAAACATAAAAAAGTGGTTTCGTACAGTAATGTGGTTTTGACAGAATTATATCCTTCTTTAAAAAGAGATTCAAATGTTAGAGCAACGAAGTTTTTCGTTGGATATTCAATAAATTAAATGTTTTTTTTAAACCGTACGATTTGAATATATTGTCATTTATGACACAGTTCTAATAAAACTACATTACTGTATGTTATTACTTTTCATGTTTTGTTTGTAAAACTGAAATTTTGCTTGGTTTAAATATTGGCGGATGTCGATCTTCAAATTTCTCGTGGATTTAATATTGACGGTTGTCGATCTTATTTAAATGCATCACATGTAAATCTGACGTCACATTAGAGCCCGCTTCGCTTGCAGGCGCCCTGGCTTCATGTGAAGTGCCACCGAATGTCAGTTGGACAGGTCACGAGGATGGAAACTATTTTTCACGAGAGCTGAGAGGGGGTGGGGTTGACAGGAGGAATTCCGCATGTGGAGAAGGGGTTGCATGCTCCAGGCTAAAATCTGGGTTAAATTTTTATATTTGACTCCTTAGTGGCCAGAATACTCATACGATTAAACGGTGGGCCGTATACACGTGTTTTATTAATTCTGAGCTAGTGTTAAGATTTATTTCGAAAATACTAAAATTATAGGAACCTAAGTGGGCGTTGTCCGGTTCTCTCCGGTCAGCGGGGTATAGGCGATTAACCCGTGCCCAAATGGTTCGTAAGCGATAGCGCGAGAACCCGACCACGGACCGGACTTATATTCATACTGTAAGAAACTATACTTTTCCTCTTTGCGTGGATATACATAACTCTGCTCTACCACAAATATTAATGACATTTGTTTTGAGTCGAAGTGAACTCTACATTTACACTGTTGCCAAACCTTCCAAACTGCTCATGAAAAAGCACCTAAAATATTTTGTCTGTAGCATCAGCATAACATTTGGTATCCGACTTGCTTTGTGGCTACTGTGAGGTCACTGGGTTGTACTAGATTATACATTACTAATAAAATATCCTTTAATGTGCCAACAAAATCTTGAATGTGAAGTACATTTAGCAACCATTGACAGGCGCGTGGTATGCGAGGATGCCACAGCTGCACACAACGTGGCTGCGTCTCACTAAGGTTGCCGCTCAGTCAGAGTACATTTGCGACAGCGCGTAAACATGCGTCCATTTAACTCATAATAGTTTGAATTTAGGAAGTGTCATCGAGCAAAGTAGAATGCCATCATCTTCTTCACAAAATTATGCATCTTGTGATGTTATTGGTTTAGATTTCTTTTGCGCGAGTCAAAAGATACAGCGAGTTACATTTTCGTACCATGCTAATTCTTATGGGCGCTGAAACCAGAGAGAACCAATTTCCTTCCCGCCTTCAAAACTTAGGTTCCCTATCGACATTTTCTTCTTACATTATGTTTTCATACCTTTTCATTTTCAATGGTGTGTCAATGTAATTATACGTTTACGATGTGTTTTTAAAATTAAATTATTAATTACATAAAATTTCTGCACTGCAGTAATCTATCTTGTTACAATTAATAATGTACACAATTACCCATGTGTTAAGAGGCAAATATATCACCAGCAAACGAGACAATTCTTTCAACGCGGCACCTACACCAATAGATTTCAAACCTACAATGTTGATTTTTAAAATTCAGAAGACTTAATAGAATCACCATCTATTTCCCCCACCCCCCTTTATGTGCTTGTTTAAACTATCAATGATCCGACCAACATTATCATTGAATAATTTTTTAATTGATGATGATTTGTTGCTTAACGTCTCTATTATTGCACTAAGGCTATTCGAGGCGTTGAGAGTGGTGATAGATGACGGTGTATAAAGATTACTAAAGTCATTCTTTATGCGGGATTTGAACAAACGTTCTCGTAGAGTCATAAGTTTCGGACCAGCGCCCTTATCGTATGTGCCACCACGTACGGCTTTAATGTTAAAACGTCTTAGTATATTAATAATAATATGAATGTTTCTTTTTTGAGAATGAGTATTTCTTTCGACTTTTATGAGGGCGATCAGGTAATCTTGGAATGGGAACACGAATTTTCTCTCCTCCGTGAAAAAATAGTATGTCTAGATGAAATATGGCAACGTCACATTACAGCTATGCACAAACAAACAAACCCACACGACCCCAACAGGTACCATGAATATCATATCAAGACGGGCATCATTACCGACGAACAGAGCTCTCGGCAAGGCAGACACCTTAGCAAAGAATCCACGTATTCCTCCTCAAAAGTACGGACTGGTTTTACGAGCGAGCATAGCAACCGCTAGAAGACCTTTGAATTTTATAGAACACTTTTGTTCAACCTTTTCTGAAAAGGTCACGGCAGTTGTCCGGTGATGTGTGCTACGTTCAGGTTATAAATATGACGTCATTTCCTGTGAGGTGCGCAGTTTGTCACTGGGCATTCAAGATGGCGGCCAGACAACTCCATCATATTGTCTTCTTTTCCTCTCTCTTTCTCGAAAGTTGTGGCTGTTTTCGTGTGTTCTGAAGCAGCTGTCTCGGTTAGTCAAACCGGGGGGAGAACTGGACTGCATTTCAGTATTGTTCTCATCTAGTTTGCTCGATTTACTTCATTTTTCAAGGAAGTAACTTTGAAATGTTACAACGACTACAAGAAATTGAATTCTTTATTAACAGTATGATTTGTAGATGAAATACACGTCAATATTGTAGTTTTGTGCAGTACATATGTTGCATTCTAGTTGTTTATTATGTCCCAAGTAGAACAGGGAATTACAAAAAACTTTATTATTTGTGATATTCACTTACATGTTTTATTGTTAGTAGACAAGTACTGCCTTCAGTACAGAAAGTACAAATAACTCATTATTGTTACAAGTAAATGCAAGTCCCTTCTAAACACATGTACATTTTCTCCAACACATGAACTTCTGGTACACTCAAAAGAAATAAAAAACGGAATATATACAGAAAAGAAATTATCAGATATATTATTATAATTTTGTGTAATTGTTGTTACTTTATTTGTATTTTTAAAAGTAGTTTGAACTTTAAATGTAGCTTTATTTAATTTTTAATATTTAAATATGAAATTTTTAACTACAGAACTACAGACCACTCTCCACATTCTGGATTTAATGACCTTGTAGCGTCAGGTTTAAAAGTAAATAGCTGTTTTCTACGATACATTTAATAAACTCTACACTACCACAATAATTGTTACAATTAACAATTACAAACACAACAAACAAACAACAAAACAATTATTGTTGTGTGCGATGGTACATTATTTAGCATAACCTTTTGGTTGTGATTCAGTTAACCTACAATAGTAGGCAAGAAAATATGTCCATTAACTAAATTTCTAATGTCCGTTTTGAGTAAATGCCCAATGTATGTACGGATAAGTCCAGGATTCGTCTTTCAAGAAAACATGAACAAACATCAATTTGTTTTTTCTGTGACAAAAATCAAACCCGTCAGTTACCAAATAGAAGTGTCTTGTTGCTAACGTTCTCCGCGTGGCATTAAATGAGATAAAAGTAAACCGCTAGTGGTTAAGATACAAGTTGTGGTTTTGTTTATTTTCTAGAAATAAACTGAAAGTACTGCTGGCGTTGGTCTACAGACATGTTCGAATGGACGGGATAACCGTAAAACGTCGAGAAAACACGTTAGATTGCTCTTGCACTGAATGGGAGTTTTGAACGCGTTTCGTGAGTCAGACTGGTGCATTCACGAACGACACTGTAAATAAAAGAGTTTGTTTCGAAGATGTAGGGAATTAGTAAGCGGAGTCTCGTTGTAACTACACTGCAAAAGTTTGCTTTGACATCTGAACACTATATCCAACCACTGAATGTCAAGGATTGATTAAAAATAAAAATAATTGATAAAATTATATATTTTCGTGGAGAAGCCGGGTCTAACCAAGTGTTCATTTTGCTTGGTGATTCTTCCATTCCATTATCCCCCAAAGCATCATAAAATACATTCTGTTCCTCGATTTGGAATGGAAATGTCAGACAAAACTCCAGTTGTTACCGTGACACGTGACTCTCACACAGAGCGATGGACGAACAGAAAAGTGATGCATAATAATCGAAAGCTTCGCTACCAAATAACGCTGAAGTTTGTTTATTATTTAGATCCAACATTGTCGTTTTTAGATGATAAGTATACAAAAATACGTCAAAGGTACTTTGTTGTTTTAATTTATAAATACATATTGGGTTCTTCGTAATACTAATGAATGAATGGACACATCAATAGTTTTTTTTAGATGTGCAGCTGATTCGTGTTATTACTTTATTGTTATTTGAACACTTCAACAATTTTGCATATTTATTGTTATCCTGTTTAAATCAATTTGTCAAACTGACAAAAAATAAAAACTTTAATATGTCAATTGTAGTTTTGTTGCTTCTGGGAAATGCTCACTATGATATTTCTAATGACAATAATGTGATACATTGAATACATTAATAATAAATAAATATAGTATTTATTACGGCAAATGACTCAAGGAATAAACACATAGCCACATACAATGTTTTAAAAAGAATACTTATTCAAAATGTATCTACTTTATTCAATTCATTGAATACTTCATTTTGTAACTATCTAATTGCAATCACTGTTAACAACAACAACTGACCAATATAAATAAATTTATAATTTACATTTTTATGCATTTCATTTGAATTTGATCTGCTCGACTCAGATTAACGATTTATTCATACAATAAATAATAAATTAAATACATTTATTAATTAAATATGTTTATACGAAATGCTTCATGAGGACTAAATCAAACACAGCCATGCTCCCAAGCTGCAGGACACACACCAATCGAATGAGGATAACAACAAAGATCATATTTTAATAGCAAATAACAATTGTAAACAGTGTGTTAACCCGCAATCAACGCAAATCAATAAGTCATCACCCCTGAAAATTATGCTTCGTTGCTAGACGCTCAATCACTTTAAAGCTTCCTAAACTGAACTGATGACTTATGCCATTTAATTAAAAATCTTATGACTTATAGCTGAATTCGAACTCCTGTACCTTACAAAGCGCTTAGTTGACACTTCAAAAACAAAGATAACATTTGCCTTTGTTGGAGGATTAATCAGTAATTACTTTTTTGCATAATGATTTCCAATAATAATAGACTTTCAAAAACGCATTTCCCGAAATTCATGGATTGAAAATTAATAATTTTTCTTTTTTTGGAACTTGAGTTTTAAATACTTGAAGCAAAGTTGATGAACGTTAACGTAGTTACACATCTGGTTGGTCATTGTTTTCTCGTCGATCGTGTTGGCCCAACAGTGTTGAGTCTGCTTCAAATTAATGGCCCCCAATGAAAATCGCTTATTTGACTGAGTGGGTAGACTATAAATATAACTTTATTTATTTTATTTATATTGACCAACCTGATTGATAATGTATTTGCCAATTAAGAATGATACATAAATAAGAAACGTAAAAACTATCATAGATCTTCTTCTCTTATCTCTTCTAACTGTTATGGACAATGTCATCTTTACTTGAGTTGTATATTGAGTGAACGGTGACTTTGGAGCCGTCCTAGCAACGAAGCATAATATACGTAATTCTTCTGTTTGTTTGTTCAGACGTCTCCCGCTGGGAGATCGTGCCCTACAAGCTAGGTTGCCATTTACTGTTTCAAATTTCGAGCTCTTGTTGTCTAAGTCCGCTTTAAAATTAAATACCCTCCAATGTTAGCCCCTCGAGTTGGCATCACGCTTTTAAACAATTATCAAGGTTTTGTATTGTCAAAAATTACTTGCTACATAAAATAAGTTTTTTTTTTAGTTTGATATAAAATTAATACGGTAATTTGGTGGAGGTGCCGGTCCAGAAACCATATTAATTTTACATATACAAAAATTGTCTGGACCGGCACCTCCACCAAATTACCATATTAATTTTACATCAAGCTAAAAAAACTACTACTACTAATACTATTACTACTACTGCAATACAAAAATTGTCTAGACCGGCACCTCCACCAAATTACCATTTTAATTTTATATCTAACTAAAAATCTAATAAATGTAGCAAGTTATTCTTGACAAGACAAACCTTGATAATAGTTTAAGAGCGTGATGCGCAACTCGATGGGCGTGTGTCGTCACGAAGACAATGTCGACACTCGGTGAACCGTGGCTGTCGCCGGACGCCCACAATATTTCTCCAGTTATGAGGAGAGTTTTTGTGCCCAGTCCTGCGTGCTATTGGCACGTGACCAACCCCCTCCCCCCCTTCCACTGGAAGACTGCCATGCCTCAATGCACTCGCCATTGCTTCCAACGTACAGAGGTTGTTTTTTAGAAAAGAATTGAGAAATCTAAAAAAGTAGTGCGAAAAGCTTTGAATGGAATTTTTATTCTGATGGGAAGGAACTGGAAATTTGCTTAAAGATGTGATTGGTGTTCGTTTTATAGGACTTCGCATTAATTTTCTTTCAGAAGAGTTAAGAGTGTTATTCATTATGCAATCCACATTTGTTAGTGCTAGGTAAAGTGGGAGTAGCCGAATCACTTTTGATATCAATAAACAAATACCTTTTATAAATAATTATGTTTTATGTTGCTAATTAATGTTGTTTGGTATAATCAAATTACTATTCCCGACAACACACGGTAGAAACAAAATTTGTAAAATATGTTGTAAACAATGGCGAATTGGATAATACCACTTTGCTTCTCATTCGTAATTTATTCTTATTTTTTTTTACACGGTACTTTATAAATCATCAATTCATAATCTTATAATTCAATGTACATTAATTTTAGTATTATTAACTATTGATTTAAAGACCTAGTTTTTGTTGTTAAGTGTTAACCTAGTGTATGTTTACAGAAATGTTATTACGTTTAATGTTTTAAAAAGATATAAAACTTATTATATCCTAGTAACTGGTCTCAGTGTTCGAAAAAATAATTGAAAAATTATATTTAATATAAAAATATGTCTTGTGTCTAAATGCCTATAATTTGTACATTTCTATTGTGTTATGTCTTAAATAAATATTATAAATAAATAAATGAAATGCTCAAAGAAACTTCACTGGTATATTGACACTCCTCGTTTTTCTAACAGATTCTCAATTTCACCGGAGATAAAAATTCAACTTCCCTGCTTTTGTATCAGATCGCTCGCAATATAATTATCTGCGTTATCCATCACGGTACAATGCTAGAATCTACTATAATTTTTCTCAATCTGAATTATTCATTTCGAATCAAATATTTGTGTTGGCATTCGCAAACATTTTCTTTCAAATTGCCACAATTGCCCATTACTATGTAAATTTGTATCTCGACCGTCAATATTGATTTGTGTATGCAAATGAACGTAGTGGCATGGATCCACTCCGAATTCGCATCATTGAGCAAAAAAGGATAAAATACGTGAGAGACGGACGAATGTGGGATAAAATTCTAAAAATGATACGATGTAAAAACGAACTCTCCATCTCTCGTCAAAACCATGGATGTCGCAACGTATCTACATAATCGTGTATCATTTTACGTAAGTAGTCAATTAATGTACTGGTTACCTAACACTACATACAAATAAGTACCTTATATTTCAAAAGACGCGTGCTTATAGAAAAGGATAAGGTAGAAACATGTTAAACGATAATAAAACAAAAAATATTGATCAATCCCGATAAAGATTTTAAATTTAAAAGATAAAGTAGTATTTTACTTGTGGTAGTTCGCAAATGAAACATCTTTAACCCATTTTGACCTGAAAAAAATTCGCTCAAATTTAGTAATTTTGAGATAAATATTAACATTTCGTATTTTTTTCTAAGATTTGCGGTAATTTTTTTTCATATTGTCCATTACCGGGTATGTAATTTTAGGAATGATGGGAATTTTTTTATTTAGAATGAAAGCTTTGTCTTATGATCAAATGTAAATTTATAAATGCATATTTTAAATTTGTTTTCCCCACAAATTTTGTTTCATAATTTGGATTTTCTCCAAAATACCAGCGATATTAGAAATATACCACATTTCATTGGGAAAAAAATGTTTTTGTTCGTTTTTGCAGATTTCTATTTTCAGTCTTCTCTAAAAAAAAAAGTACTGTTCGTCCGATTATAATGAGAAAATATAACATGTATTTGAATTCCATAATTTTTTATTTTAAAAGAGGAGGGTGTTCCCCATTTATATCTATCGTAAAAGAAAGATAATTAAGGTTACATGTTATATTTTAACGAATAAGTTATTAAAGAATTTGCTTTGCGTTAAATATCGTCTTCGTAATAGTTTAATACTCAACTTCGAAACACACGATTTCTGTGGCAGTCAATTCTACTCATAGCATTCCCGTTATTATAATAATGCTGTTCTGTATCGTCTGCCTTGTAGACTTGTAGTTCCAGACAAGTTTACCCAGCGCTTACAACAATCCCGAAGGCAAAACCGCTCTTTATATTTCTGTAGCAATTATCCTAGAGTTGCTCTAACCGAGACTTAATCGTTGTACGAGCTGTATAATGTTCTTGAAACTTAACACAATAGTAAGCATTAAAAAGCTTCTTACTTTAAAAGGAGTAAAAGAAAATGTTTAAGAAATTAAAATGTTATTATATTTATATAAATCTTGAAATGTTTTAATGTTTTAACTCGGGTTTTGTAATTTCAGGATTATATTCATTTATTAATTTAACGTCTATCCTATTTAGTTAAAAAAACTTACTAACAAAGGAAGAAAGGAGGATAATTGCATACATTTTCTGCTTTACGTTTCTAGCCAATTATACAGGGAAAATGTCTGTGATAGTTTTCTAATTGAATAATTATTAAGTTAAAAATGCTACTTAAAATATGAATAAACTGCTCTTCTAGTTTTATTAATGTTATATACATTTCAATTATACATTTAAGAAGATCAAACATAATTTTTCTTAACCAAGAAAATCTTCCGCTGGGGAAGCAAAACAAATGTCTGTTAGTAACCCCCCAATTATTAGTCTCAATTAATCTTCCGTTTTTACATCCTCCAGTTCATGGTAGTGGTGAGTAATCTGAAAGATCTCTCTAGTCTACCCATGAGCTTGTTTGCGATCGTCCTTCCATCCCCCCCCCCCCCCCCAAACAAAAACACGACCCAACACTGCGTTGTCTCCACCAATTGTTTTCCTACACCAAAATCCACTCCTTGTCTCATTCCTCATCTAATTTAAAGATTTTCGTCTTAAAATAACCCGTCACGAGATCGCCTTTTTCTATGTGGCCTTTACACACAAAACAAAAACCCACTCCGCATTTCACTTGCACTAAACCCTCTCGCGTAAAGTCTCTACCATCAGATTGTCGTAGTCTAGGCAAGTAGTTTTTTCTTTAGTCTGTGGATTTAACACTAGGACGACTAGTGTCAGTTAAGTGGATACAAGCGTTAACATTTTCTTCGTCCACGGAAAATAAACGTTCATCCCGCCATGAAGAAACAAAAAGAAAAAGTATCGTCTGTGGGCGTGGTTTTTGCCTGTCTCGTCTGCAGGCCCCTGGAGGATGACGTCTAGCGGTTTTAATAAGACAAGTGTCAATACAAAGTGAACGGAATCCGTTCTTTGCGTCTTTGCGTTTAGAAGCTCCCTTCACATTGTATGCCATGAGGGGTTAGGTTGTCGTTCGGGATTACTTATTGGATTCATCGTTGATGTAACCGAGAACGTATGCGGTAATCCGTTGCATATTCAGAGTGAGAGGGATGCAAATTGTTTCACTTACCGAATGTTGTATTGATTTTATGGATCCCATATAAGCATTACTGTTCTGTCCATCTGTGAGTGTCACGTCTCACGCGTGAACCGAACTTGACATTCTATTGATATGCGGTTTTATTGTTGGTATACATTTTACAGTGTTTTATATTTTCCGGTACTTTTGTGGTATTTGTACCGTCGAAAGGAAAAAAAGGAAGATCTTAAGATACGAAAGCTATACATTTCAAAATACCACATTCTATAGTCAAAGATGAGTGTTAGCTACAGTAACAATATCAACCATCCAAATGGTATACTTTTGGAAAAACTTAGCACCAAAAATTGTTAAAAAAAGTAGCAATAGAGGAAAAATGCATCGACCAAAAAATCCAAAATATATTTTTTGATCTTTTTAATAGGCTGTGATTTATGATCATACTCTATAACTTAGGTTTTAATTGGATTTTGGATTTTGGTTTTTGGTGAACACACAGCCTTAAGTGTGGAAAGTTTACATTTTTTTAGAACGAAATGTGCTTTGAATAGAAGGACATTTACTTCAACTAACTTTTGATAACACATAAAAATGAAACACGTGTAGACTGTGATTAAATAAGTAGAATGGAAGAAGTTTCTCCAACTTAAGTATCACATTTAAGAAATCTAAATTCTTTTATGCTCGAAAAAAGTAAGGTTAACTTCATAATTGACTCTTACAATAATTTATTTTCTCGCTTGCGAAAAACATGCTTACAAACATTTATCGCCGGTTTAATGCTGAGGACTTTTCGAAAACTTGAGAAAGTTCGTAATGAAAATGGTGCTGAGATGAATGAAAATATATTGTTGTTCAAAGTGTGATTTATATTTTATTTGTGAACAGTTCACAAAAATGATTGGAATGGTAAAACTACTTTTTCAGCAAAATATGTATTTTAAATATATGGAGCACTGCCTCCTCTAGGAGGCAGTGGTATCGAGAATTATGATGTAACGAATAGTAGCAAATTAATAAAGTTAAGGTAAAAGCATTTTCGTTTTTTTTTTTAGAGGAACCAGCCTCACTTCGTGTTTTTTTTTTAGGTGACACAAAACGTATAGTGTATGTTGGATGAATTGTACCAAATAAAGGGTTCTTTTTCTTAAAGGATACCGAACCAAAAACTTTCTGTATTCTGTACTAAATACCAACACATTTAACGTAGTGCTTGTTCGTGTGATCGTGTGCGCTGTAGTCGAACTTGTTTGGATTATAGTTGGTTGTTGTTGATGTTCATTGTTGAAAAGTAAAACAACAAACTATCCGACCAGAAACTAGGTGATGTCGTCACCAACGAACTGTCGGGGTATTTATTTCCAACAAGCCATGGACATGTAATAGGAAGTAATGGACAAACACAAATACACAAGTGGTGATAGAGTTAGGCAGTTTATCCGGTAACGCAACATGGTCGCGGATTGTCATGTAGTGATTTAATTCGCTATGCTAAGCTGCGAACATGACATTTTAGTGGGACATAGTACCCAAACCGTTTAAATATTGTTTTAGCAATGTCTCATTTGAAGTTGGCATCAAGGAAAGTTTTACAAGGCAAAAAATTAAGATTTAAAAATGAAGAAAATTTATATTCTCACACTTTTTCGGGATGTACGCCTATTTGATAAATAAGGCATTGAATTAATAATATAATATTAATATTAATAAAATTATAATAATAATATTATTATATAATAGGTAATATTATTTAATGTAACAATTCTTGGGTTTCCTTTCCTTTTCTTCATAGTTATTATTTTTCTATCATTCTTTACAATTTTTATTTTTTCTTGTTACAAAATAATACACAGGGCCTCATTAAAATAACTAGAACTCTGCCTTCTGAATTCATCATTTGGAGATGTTAGGATTGTTTAAGCAGAGAGATCAAAAGAAAGTTCAAGTTGCTGGTTTCTTTGGAAAGCCGCTTTTCTTGTGCAATTTTCTTTTTCTTTCTTTGTTGTTTTCTCAAGATTTTACAATTTCCCCTCTAATTTCGATTTAATATTACTATTTGTTAGTTATGCAAGTCTGACATCTAGTCTAAACTAACTAAACTTCAAAACATTGCTCACTTCAATTTCAAGGCACTATGAACTTTAACGTTACAAAATATTTTGTTTAATTTTGTTTTCGGGATCGAGCGTGTAAATTGCCAAGGAATAAATAACATGTTATTATTACATTTTGAAATTAATAAAAATAAAAATATTTTTTTTTTATTTTAAATTTTATAGATTCAAATTAACATAAGACAAAACGGAAATATTTTGACACTAATCCTTTTGAACCATTCCTAACTTTCCGTGTAATCAACAAACTCGTACGGAATTCCTTTAAAAGTCCATTTTTAAAAACACCCTTAATATATTTTGGTATCAAATTACTTGAGTAAGTGAAAGGGTGACTTGAAAGAAGGTTTATTAAAAACGTATATCAAGCCAAAGACTTGAGAAGCTAAATCTCCCTTCAGTAACGACCTCACCCAAAAGGCATAACCATTAACTTTCGCCCTCTCAAAGCTAGGTCTACAATGTCAAGACTTTTCCGAATCGAAATATATAAACCCAACTTCCAAGATTTATAAAACCCGAGATTTATTTTACGAGCTAAGTCTCACTTGCTTCACAGATTAATTGTCTTTCCCTTCTGGCGTGGAGTGTACTTGTTTTTGAGTACACCACTTCTGTACAAATAGCTCTAAATGAGGACGTAAATAACTGCGCAGTACAATGCGTCAATTAAACCGAGGGATATTAAAAATGAGGGGGTTTCTACACGGAGACAAAGGGAAGTAGGACGGAAGAATTACTTTATCAAATAAAAAGTAGAACGCGGAGTGAAATACTTAAACTGTCGGAGGTTTTTTTAGCGTGTAAGTATCGTGAAGGGGAACGTTTATGTATTCTGTAAAGAAGTTGGATTATAGATCCTATTATGAGGAATGCAGATGGTGATATTAGCATATTATGTCGCACACGATTCCAACAATCTCTACAACAACCTCCCACCAAAAATTTAAATTATAAACCTATTCAAGACTGGCCTAAAATATAAATATTTGTACATGTCCCAATTTCTTAACATAGACTTTATTTACGATTTTTTATTTTTGAATACTTATAAGTATAATTTTGTAAAACATACTATGTATATTATTTTTTTACTCCGGAATGCAAAGAATTGGTATCATATTATGTGTTCGTGTCAATCGACTCACATAAACGAAATTTAAATGCAATATAATCGTCGAGAAGAGGGCCCTAAAAATGAAAATGTGAATAATTGTGCCCATACTTAGGTCAGAAATCTTAACATGCATGTGTTTCACTGAATTATGTCATAACAAACATCATGCAAAAACACCGTACCAAACGTAAACAATAAACCACTATACTTAAATCTATTCATACCATATATTCGTTTTTATTAAACTTGCTTTTGTCGCAGATAGACTCAATTAGTCACGAAAGAACAATATTGCCACTCACTCACCGATATTGTTGGCTCGAGCGTTTAGCGCGCGACTCTGGGGGCCTAGCCTCGACGAACTGTCGGAAAGTATTTTTTCGGCCGACCACGAAAACCGAATTTCGGAAAGTCTAGCCTCGACGGTATTTGCGACAGTCGGATTGAGGAACCCGAATTCGTAAAGTTTCCGACAACTATCCCAGCCGTTGTCGGAACATAATTTATTCAAAACCCAATGGGAGAGCGCTCAGACGCGAGCGGTGGGAACGACAGGTTTGAAGGCAGTGGTCTTCGCCCACTTTTAGTAAACAAATAACACATGGGACTTGACAAGTGTCAATCTGTAGACGTAAATGTTCCAAGACCTTTTCAAAATCGGGTTTTGGGAGCCTAGGCGTCAGTTCTTGAGTAATGCCATGCAATCTTATTTGAAATATTGCATCAGCAAAAGAAGAACAAGGATTCTGGTGGTCTAGGCCTACCCAACGATAGGCCTACGAGGTTTATGAGGTATGTTTATCTTAGCCTAGTACCCAGGCCCTACATAATAAAGTTCATCATAAAGGACCTAGCCTTTGTATAAAGTTATGCACACAAATCTAGCCCTGTCACAAGTAGTAGGCCTATGTAGTATCTGCTAATCTAGGCCTACGAAAGACCTGAGCTGACTTCACCTAACCTAAAATAGGGACCAGGGAACTTCAAGCCCTAGGCCCCTGTGCATAAGCCTAGGAAGTAGGGCCTACATAAGATACACAAGGGCCAATCCTTAACCAAACTAAAGCATAGGACTAGGTTAGGTCAACGCTGTTACAACTCTAGGCCAGCCCATGCACTAGGCCCTACGCCTAACTTACTGACTCACTAGAATTACAAACAGGCCTAGAGAGCATTGTCAGACCTAAACATGGACATAAACCATCGGCTTGATAGGCCTAGGCAATCTTTAGGTCATATCAGATCATTGTAATGTAGTGTGCATTGCATTCAGGGGACTTAATTTAGGTTCGGCCTATGTGGGGGAAAAAAACTCAAAAGTTGTAATCCGCGTTCCAGCCCACGTTGGACGCTAGTAATATAAACGGGGAATAAGTAATATAAAGTAGTGCCTTTGCTAGAGAACTTGAACTAAAAACTATTATTTTTTTACAGATGCAATTATTCAACAACCCTATGATTGTTATGGTCGTATGGCAGCTTAAAATGAAGAACTGTTGAAACTACTGTACTTTCAGCACCGGTACCCTCCTAGCCCCTGCAGTAATCAGCACATGGAATGAGTTACTGATGTCGTGAAGAGGTAAGATTTTATGTGGGTCAGGTGGGGCAGGGGTAAGCCCTACATATTGCAAGTGTGGTCAGTAAACCGGCTCTAGTGGCTGCTTACGTCTAACGTGCTCTGCCGTCAAACATACGGCAGGTTTAGAAGCCCATCAGACAGCAGTCTCATGTTTTTATTTAGCATAGGCCTATTATGATTTGCCGTTATTCAGGCCATCAAACAAGAAGTTACAATAAACTTACATCAAATAAATTAAAAATATAATAATTATTGTAAGACCATAGGTCTAGGTCAGACTTTAAAATATCACCAATCTATACCGGTAGCATACCAAGGCCTACGCAGATACCTATGTATCGAAAAATAATGTCAAAAATTACTTGGGCCCCTAATGTAAAAAGCCTAATGGATAAATTCTATTAGGCGTTATGGCCTATGTATTTTAAAATCTTGGCCCTGTAGCCTAAGACTATTTATTCTAAAAAAGTGTGGAGGCTTATTTTAAAGAAGACTAAAATGTAGATTAGTTGAACTTAGTGAATAAATTATCTCAAAGAAAATACCGGCACTCACATTCTCTACCAAACTCTCCTCGGCCACTTGAGATTCAAATTAAATTCAGGCCTCGCCTACTGTGATATAGGTAGGACTTAGTTTTCATTACAACTAGCTGGCATATTTAAAAAAATTAAATCAAACAATCAGGCTTAGTAATTTAAAGAAGAACATGATTTAGGCCAAAATTAATGTCATCCAGATTTTTATTACAAGTAGTAGGGCTGTAGCACACAATTCAATAGGGAGGCTACTACATGATTTTTTTTGTTGACAGTTTCCTGAAGGTGGGCATCAACTAGCTGCCAATGGGTGTGCCTCTAAAATCTCCTAGACCTTCCAGCACTTGCAGTTGGCCTACTGGTACCTGTAGTGTCTGGAGTGGATCGTTGGCTACAGCGGCACAGCCTCAAGAAAAAGTCCCCAAGGAGAAGAATCTCTCAATTATTATGCCTTCAAATATTATAATAAACTATTACTACAAAACCAACTTGCCTAAATTCCATATTACCTGTAGGGCCTATAGCCTATACAAATAAAAACAAATATTGTGTGATATACTGCAATCAATGATAGATCTTCCCATTACTGTTTTATTAGCCTACTAGCAATGTATGCGGTTGAAATGAACTCAACCGGCCTTGAAACCCGTGTCCGTTTAAACTATGAAATATGAATTATTCTAACCGCATAACCTGCATCGAACTCGAGCAATGTAAACGGGTAAAAACTATTGTACCTACACCTACACCCTGCATACCTTATGTTCTTTAAATAATTTCTTACCAATAGGAAGGTCTAGAAAATCATAACATAAAAAGACTTGACTATGCCATTTCTTTAAAAGAATTCGTTCAACCTGTACGCATACTTAGAGAAGGAACTTTTTAAAAGAACAAGTTCCATTTTCCGGAACTTGATTTATTTTAATGTTGAGGAACTTTTAATTCATCTAGTTCATATTTTCAAGGGACTTTTTAGAAAGTTCCTTTAAAACATTCCAGTATAATAAAGTAGTCAATTTTGTACTTAGCACCACTTTTCAGGATTTGTTAGCAAACAACTTTGCCGTTATGGATCATTTATAATTTTTCATATCATTACGTATCATCATGATTCATGACCCTACCCGCTCACCGTGCTCTTTGACAGCCGTACGCAATACGCATGCTTGCAAGTTGCACGTCAGTCACTCTGCAGTCGCATTAAAAAGTTAAAAATAAAAGGGAACCTTTTAAGGAACTTAGTTTCTTTTTATGAGGAACTTGAACTTTTTAGAGGTAAGGGTGTAAAAAGGAACTTTAAAGAACTTTATAAAAGTTCTTTTTTTAATTGATGAACTGAATCTTTATAAGCTCCTTTTAAAAGGAACTCCCCCAGGTATGCCTGTATGATACATTTGTTTTTGTGTCACTTGGTGCTGTGGTTAAGGTGTACCGGGTATGTCAATATTCAGTGGCTTCAAAAATTGCTAACAAGCAAAATAAATTATGAAAATCTACATTGACTCGCTTGCACGCAGTTTCTATGCATGGCGTAGGCCTAAATCTGGAACGCATAAAGCTGACTGCACTTGCTCGCTACGTACTAAGGTGACTCGAGTGCTGAATATTAGTACATGAATCTAATATCTATGCTTCAAATGAAGAAGGATCTGGGTACAGGTTCAGACAGACTTTTTACTTCAAAAGGGTATCATCCATTATGAACTAAATTCTAGTTCTATTCCGATTCGTAGTTTTTTTATGGATGCCGTTTGCAGCTTTCATTCATTTTTGCAATTGACGCTGAGCTGAGGTAAAGAGAAGGAAGAGAGTATATTCCAAAGTTGCTGCTGCACTAGAATGTTACAAGGTCAATTTTATACGTTGTTCCAAAATTCTACACGCAAGTTCGTAAGTTGCGAGTGACTTTAATATAGGTAGGCTACCGGTAGTGACTAGGCCCAATGTTTTTAGACAGTAGGCCTAGTTCAGTGCTACTTTATCACTGGGTTTGTCCTTGTAGGGAATTTTTTTGGGGTTACCTCATTTGCAGTGGTGCCGGTCAATGATCTCTACCGGTACAGAAGAAGAGTAGGGGCCTGGGCCTAGGCCTTGACTTGTAGCCTAGGGCCCTACACTAGGCCTTTCTAACACCCACAGGTAGGCCTAGCTAACTGGTAACCTACTTCTTACAGTAGGCCTAGGCCCTAACAAAAAAAGCAAGGCTTAGACCTGGTGGGGCCTAGGCTAGGCTAGGCTTAGCTTACAATTATTTATAGCCTACTAGGGCCTAATCCTTTGGGGTAGGGCCTAGGCCTACCTAGGCTAGGCCCTACCATAGGTAGCCCTAGGGCCTATTTAGGCCTAGGCCTAGACCAATAACCTTCCCTTAACTGGGATATGGCTAGGGGCTAGGGAGTGCCTAATCCATCCAATAATTAAGCTGTTCGTAGCTTTAGCATTACACAAAAAAATGACCTAGCTTAGGCCTTTGTGTGGGTAATGCAAATGACATAAGGCCTATCCCTAGTCTAGCTTAGGGTAGGGGTTAGGCATAGGTAGGCTTAGACTAGTAGACCTAACCCTTAGGTAAAAACTTCAGCGCCTAGGCCTAGCTACTAGCTAGGACGTAAGGGTCTATGGCCTAGAGGCTAGGCCTAGCCCTAGTCGAGGTTAGGCCCTACCAGTTTCTATTGTTTAGGTTAAGTACGATTATCTAGAGTTCTAGGCCCTAGGCCTATTCTTCCCCAGTAAATAATAATAATACCACACCACTGAAATACATGACGGGTGTGATGAGACCAAAGACCCCCCACAAGGACACTCACGATTTTTGCATAGGGCCTAGCTAGGCCTAATGAAACTCGCAAAGCGGACTTTGTAAAATTCAACTGCGGAAACTCTCTCTCTCTCTCCACTCCCTATCACAAATCTTATTTTCTCAGCGTCAAAATACATCGACAATTAAAACGGCAACGTGCAAAAGCCCCATCAACAGAGCGTCCATCTTGAAACATCGCACATGTGGGCATGTGGCTGTCAACAATCAGATGGCTTCCTACTCTGACGTCACCTGTCCGGAAATGTTTCGATGGTGGGTTTGACTGTCGGATTCAAAAGTTCGGTTTCGACTAGAAATTCGGGATCTCAATCCGAATCCAGCGTCGAGGCTAAGCTTTACGATTTTCTTGTCGGAAAGTACTTTCCGATTCCGAAATTTCGTCGAGGCTAGCCCCTGATTCGGAGGTCCCGGGTTCGAATCCGTGAGACCGGCAATCCTGACTGAAGGTTTATCCGAGATATTTCTCAGTCGTTAATGCACTTGCAAGGGAACAAGTCCTCTTAAACCACCCTCGGTCATCGCTTCATTACTGTCCTATTCGCAACATACGTAGTTGAAGAGGGGCATGGATCTACCTGGGCCATGGTGGTATATATCTTTAGGTGATTTCACTGCCCAGCATTTGTGGTCTCTTAATGCACGCAGTGAGGCGGTCGCCGACAGAATGCGCGACGTGTCAGGTGGTAGTCACGTGACGTAGAACTTACAAGATGGCGGCCTTGGGGACCAATCAGACGGCTCGAATGCGGAAATTCGAATGTTCCGCCTACGGAGCTGAATGCACGGCCTTCAATAAAGTGTATACACACCGCCATCTCTCGAGGTATTAGAGTCGATAAAGAAGTTTGGAAAAACTTCTGTATCGACTTTCTCGTCACGTGACTACCACCTGACACGTCGCTATCCTGGCGGCGTCCGTCTGAACTGCGTGCATTAAGCGACCACAAAAATAGCATTGCTGGATACGCAAGTGAAATCACCTAAATATATATACCACCATGACCTGGGGCCTAGCCTCGACGAACTGTCGGAAAGCATTTTTTCGGCCGACCATAAAAACCGAATTTCGGAAAGTCTAGCCTCGACGGTATTTTGCGACAGTCGGATTGAGGAACCCGAATTCGTAAAGTTTCCGACAACTATCCCAGCCGTTGTCGGAACATAATTTATTCAACCAATGGGAGAGCGCTCAGACGCGAGCGGTGGGAACGACAAGGTTTTGAAGGCAGTGGTCTTCGCCCACTTTTAGTAAACAAAATAACACATGGGACTTGACAAGTGTCAATCTGTGGACGTAAATGTTCCCAAGACCTTTTCAAAATCGGGTTTTAGGAGCCTAGGCGTCAGTTCTTGAGTAATGCCATGCAATCTTATTTGAAATATTGCATCAGCAAAAGAAGAACAAGGATTGGTGGTCTAGGCCTACCCAACGATAGGCCTACGAGGTTCATGAGGTATGTTTATCTTAGCCTAGTACCTAGGCCCTACATCATAAAGTTCATCATAAAGGACCTAGCCTTTGTTTAAATTTATGCACACAAATCTAGCCCTGTCACAAGTAGTAGGCCTATGTAGTATCTGCTAATCTAGGCCTACGAAAGACCTGAGCTGACTTCACCTAACCTAAAATAGGGACCAGGGAACTTCAAGCCCTAGGCCCCTGTGCATAAGCCTAGGAAGTAGGGCCTACATAAGATACACAAGGGCCAATCCTTAACCAAACTAAAGCATAGGACTAGGTTAGGTTCAACGCTGTTACAACTCTAGGCCAGCCCATGCACTAGGCCCTACGCCTAACTTACTGACTCACTAGAATTACAAACAGGCCTAGAGAGCATTGTCAGACCTAAACATGGACATAAACCATCGGCTTGATAGGCCTAGGCAATCTTTAGGTCATATCAGATCATTGTAATGTAGTGTGCATTGCATTCAGGGGACTTAATTTAGGTTCGGCCTATGTGGGGGAAAAAACTCAAAAGTTGTAATCCGCGTTCCAGCCCACGTTGGACGCTAGTAATATAAACGGGGAATAAGTAATATAAAGTAGTGCCTTTGCTAGAGAACTTGAACTAAAAACTATTATTTTTTACAGATGCAATTATTCAACAACCCTATGATTGTTATGGTCTTTATGGCAGCTTAAAATGAAGAACTGTTGAAACTACTGTACTTTCAGCACCGGTACCCTCCTAGCCCCTGCAGTAATCAGCACATGGAATGAGTTACTGATGTCGTGAAGAGGTAAGATTTTATGTGGGTCAGGTGGGGGCAGGGGTAAGCCCTACATATTGCAAGTGTGGTCAGTAAACCGGCTCTAGTGGCTGCTTACGTCTAACGTGCTCTGCCGTCAAACATACGGCAGGTTTAGAAGCCCATCAGACAGCAGTCTCATGTTTTTATTTAGCATAGGCCTATTATGATTTTGCCGTTATTCAGGCCATCAAACAAGAAGTTACAATAAACTTACATCAAATAAATTAAAAATATAATAATTATTGTAAGACCATAGGTCTAGGTCAGACTTTTAAAATATCACCAATCTATACGGTAGCATACCAAGGCCTACGCAGATATGTATCGAAAAATAATGTCAAAAATTACTTGGGCCCCTAATGTAAAAAGCCTAATGGATAAATTCTATTAGGCGTTAGGCCTATGTATTTTAAAATCTTGGCCATGTAGCCTAAGACTACTTATTCTAAAAAGGTGGAGGCTTATTTTAAAGAAGACTAAAATGTAGATTAGTTGAACTTAGTGAATAAATTATCTCAAAGACAAATACCGGCACTCACATTCTCTACCAAACTCTCCTCGGCCACTTGAGATTCAAATTAAATCAGGCCTCGCTACTGTGATATAGGTAGGACTTAGTTTTCATTACAACTAGCTGGCATATTTAAAAAAATTAAATCAAACAATCAGGCTTAGTAATTTAAAGAAGAACATGATTTAGGCCAAAATTAATGTCATCCAGATTTTTATTACAAGTAGTAGGGCTGTAGCACACAATTCAATAGGGAGGCTACTACATGTTTTTTTTTGTTGACAGTTTCCTGAAGGTGGGCATCAACTAGCTGCCAATGGGTGTGCCTCTAAAATCTCCTAGACCTTCCAGCACTTGCAGTACCGGTACCTGTAGTGTCTGGAGTGGATCGTTGGCTACAGCGGCACAGCCTCAAGAAAAAGTCCCCAAGGAGAAGAATCTCTCAATTTATTATGCCTTCAAATATATAATAAACTACTAACTACAAAACCAACTTGCCTAAATTCCATATTACCTGTAGGGCCTATAGCCTATACAAATAAAAACAAAATATTGTGTGATATACTGCAATTCAATGATAGATCTTTCCCCATTACTGTTTTATTAGCCTACTAGCAATGTATGCGGGTTGAAATGAACTCAACCGGCCTTGAAACCCGTGTCCGTTTAAACTATGAATTATTTTAACCGCATAACCTGCATCGAACTCGAGCAATGTAAACGGGGTAAAAAACTATTGTACCTACACCTACACCCTGCATACCTTATGTTCTTTAAATAATTTTCTTACAATAGGAAGGTCTAGAAAATCATAACATAAAAAGACTTGACTATGCCATTTCTTTAAAAGAATTCGTTCAACCTGTACGCATACTTAGAGAAGGAACTTTTTAAAAGAACAAGTTCCATTTGCCCGGAACTTGATTTATTTTAATGTTGAGGAACTTTTAATTGATCTAGTTCATATTTTCAAGGGACTTTTTAGAAAGTTCCTTAAAACATTCCAGTATAATAAAGTAGTCAATTTTGTACTTAGCACCACTTTTCAGGATTTGTTAGCAAACACTTTGCCGTTATGGATCATTTATAATTTTCATATCATACGTATCATCATGATTCATGACCCTACCGCTCACCGTGCTCTTTGACAGCCGTACGCAATACGCATGCTTGCAAGTTGCACGTCAGTCACTCTGCAGTCGCATTAAAAAAGTTAAAAATAAAAGGGAACCTTTTTAAGGAACTTTAGTTTCTTTTTATGAGGAACTTGAACTTTTTAGAGGTAAGGGTGTAAAAAGGAACTTTAAAAACTTTATAAAAGTTCTTTTTTTATATTGATGAACTGAATCTTTTATAAGCTCCTTTAAAAGGAACTCCCCCAGGTATGCCTGTATGATACATTTGTTTTTGTGTCACTTGGTGCTGTGGTAAAGGTGTACCGGGTATGGCAAAATTCAGTGGCTTCAAAATTGCTAACAAGCAAAATAAATTATGAAAATCTACATTGACTCACTTGCACGCAGTTCTATGCATGGCGTAGGCCTAAATCTGGAACGCATAAAGCTGACTGCACTTGCTCGCTACGTACTAAGGTGACTCGAGTGCTGAATATTAGTACATGAATCTAATATCTATGCTTCAAATGAAGAAGGATCTGGGTACAGGTTCAGACAGACTTTTTACTTCAAAAGGGTATCATCCATTATGAACTAAATTCTAGTTCTATTCCGATTCGTAGTTTTTTTATGGATGCCGTTGCAGCTTTCAATTCAATTTTTGCAATTGACGCTGAGCTGAGGTAAAGAGAAGGAAGAGAGTATATTCCAAGAGTTGCTGCTGCACTAGAATGTTACAAGGTCAATTTTATACGTTGTTCCAAAATTCTACACGCAAGTTCGTAAGTTGCGAGTGACTTTAAATATAGGTAGGCTACCGGTAGTGACTAGGCCCAATGTTTTTAGACAGTAGGCCTAGGTTCAGTGCTACTTTATCACTGGGTTTGTAGCAAATTAAGCGGCGTATGGTGGTGTCCTTGTAGGGAATTTTTGGCGTTACCTCATTTTGCAGTGGTGCCGGTCAATGATCTCTACCGGTACAGAAGAAAGAGTAGGGGCCTGGGCCTAGGCCTTTGACTTGTAGCCTAGGGCCCTACACTAGGCCTTTCTAACCACCCACAGGTAGGCCTAGCTAACTGGTAACCTACTTTCCTACAGTAGGCCTAGGCCCTAACAAAAAAGCAAGGCTTAGACCTGATGGGGCCTAGGCTAGGCTAGGCTTAGCTTACAATTATTTATAGCCTACTAGGCCTAATCCTTTGGGGTAGGGCCTAGGCCTACCTAGGCTAGGCCCTACCATAGGTAGCCCTAGGGCCTATTTAGGCCTAGGCCTAGACCAATAACCTTCCCTTAACTTGGGATATGGCTAGGGGCTAGGGAGTGCCTAATCCATCCAATAATTAAGCTGTTTTCGTAGGCTTTAGCATTAACAAAAAAAATAGACCTAGCTTAGGCCTTTGTGTGGGTAATGCAAATGACATAAGGCCTAGGCCTATCCCCTAGTCTAGCTTAGGGTAGGGGTTAGGGCTAGGTAGGCTTAGACCTAGTAGACCCTAACCCTTAGGTAACTTCAGCGCCTAGGGCCTAGCTAGGGTCTATGGCCTAGAGGCTAGGCCTAGCCCTAGTCGTAGGTTAGGCCCTACCAGTTTCTATTGTTTAGGTTAAGGTACGATTATCTAGAGTTCTAGGCCCTAGGCCTATTCTTCCCCAGTAAATAATAATAATAATACCACACCACTGAAATACATGACGGGTGTGATGAAACCAAAGACCCCCCACAAGGACACTCACGATTTTTGCACAGGGCCTAGCTAGGCCTAATGAAACTCGCAAAGCGGACTTTGTAAAATTCAACTGCGGAAACTCTCTCTCTTTCTCTCCACTCCCTATCACAAATCTTATTTTCTCAGCGTCAAAATACATCGACAAATTAAAACAGCAACGTGCAAAAGCCCCATCAACAGAGCGTCCATCTTGAAACATCGCACATGTGGGCATGTGGCTGTCAACCAATCAGATGGCTTCCTACTCTGACGTCACCTTGTCGGAAATGTTTCCGATGGGGGTTTGACTGTCGGATTCAAAAGTTCGGGTTTCGACTAGAAAATTCGGGATCTCAATCCGAATCCAGCGTCGAGGCTAAGCTTTACGATTTTTCTTGTCGGAAAGTACTTTCCGATTCCGAAAAGTTCGTCGAGGCTAGGCCCCCAGGTCAGGCTTCCCACGAAAAATAATTATGTTGTCACTCACACTTCCATCGAACCGCATTTTGTAACATTAATTCAATGTATGTTTTTCAGCGTTCTGAAAGTTATTGTAATTTTTTACCTTATTCATATTTTTTTCTTGCGATACTATTGTTATATAAGAAAGTGCGCAACGTTTCTTGTGTGAGTCAAAATCCCCTCTGATAAGCGAGTTGTGTTTTGTGAGTATTAGTCACACGTTTGTAGCTGTTTGTACTTCGATGAAATATGTTGTGAGTGTCCGAGGTGAATCTAGATTAAAGAATGGATAGCATAATGAGCAGCATTCGTCAAGCTGCCATCTTGGTTATATCCATTCAGAAAATATATCCTTGTCTATAAGATGCTTTGCACAGAATTACTGTGTTGCAGTGCAATACTTTTTATGCGACTACAAATGTATGAGCCATCAAATACACAACTAAACATAAACAAATTTAATATATAGTCGAATGTATAATATTGAAATCAATAACGTTATTAGTCCTGTGATCCAACTATTTTAACTTAAGAGAACTTATGCCTGGAATTTAATTTATTTAGTAAAAATATATTCTTATAACTAGAGCTCTTCGTAAACGTTTCTTATAGTTGCGTTGATGGATGAGCATATTTGTATTATCTCCCTGGATTCTAAGAAATCGTAGAAGTTTGACTACCGTCACAAATATTTCTTAAACTGTATCCAAAAACGCGGTTCGTCACGGTCAATTTTATTGATTTTGAAGATTTCCGTAAGTTTTCGTCAAGTTAGAAGAAACCGTCCGATTGAGTGACGTTTTATAATAGTTGAAACAATAATTGCAATAACGTATGTAACAAACAATATTACATAACTTGTAACCATAACCTAAAACTAAACTTTTATAACTACTCCAATAAACTACAAAGGTACAATACAAAGGTAAGAGCTGAAGACTATAATTTATACGAAAATACTTTTTCTGTAAACGGTTTCGTACCAGCATAAAAATATTTGTTTTGTGAACAAAATAATATTTCAAAAACATAATTATATTTTCCGAAGGCAATTTGCGTCTCAATATATCCCCAACTTGTATAAACCTAACTAAGTTTCGAAGTTCTGCTCTATATATATAAGGTAATACTACTTCGAAACAGGAAACTTTAAACTAATTTCAGTTCCTAATTTTTTCATCTTGACATTTTTAGGACTTCGTCATTAATGTTAGAGCTTTTTTAACATGATAAGACTTTGAAACGAAATACTTTGAAAGTTGTGATCGCAAAGTTTTATTCTCTTAATACAACTTGCGAAGCTCGATCTTATTAAGCGGAGTCATGCAACCTATATTTCTACTGAAAGAGTTTCTTTGTCTGGAAATGATCGAAACTGATGAACTTCCACCAATAGCTTGTGATAGTTGCTCGAACTAATGGTGGTTTATTGTTAAAATATTACAAATGGTTTGTTTATTAATTTAGTTTTATTGGAAGAGCGAAGCGAAGATTTATTTTCACTTACCCTGAAAAAAAAGCTTGCCCCCCCCCCTTTTCTGTTTGTTCGCTCTCTACCTAGAAAAGTAAATATACTATCGTAATAAAAATTAGAGATGACATTCGAAATCTCTGAACTTAGATCTGCCACGTTTTTGGGTAAATCAAAGAAAAACGAAACATGACTATCATACTTTTTCGATTTTTTTTATTTCGAATGCGATATTTTCGTGACATTTGGCCCGCGATTAGGTAAACGGCTACTCCGATCTTGGTGAATCTTTATGGGAACGTTCAATATCACGTAACTTAGATCTGTTATGATTTTAGGGACAATCGAATAAATATTTCTTATAGAAATCGTACTTTTAGAGCAACGATAATCAACCATAAAAGCTCATCCATCAACGCGACTGGAAAAAGCGTCAACGAAGCAGCCTAGTATAGTTCATTGTGTCAAACGATTATGAATATGTATTGCCAAGAAAGATTTACACAAATAATTATCTGTTGAACCTTCAAAGATGCGATACCCGTAATTGTATTAGTAGCGATAGATGATGTTGATCAACGAACATTTACTTAAGTAGCGTATTAACAAAGTATTATGGTCACCGTAGTTTTATTACTGAACTAGAGATATTTTTATTTTATATCGTTCAAACATGATTTGAAGTCGATTACTAGTGCTTTTAATACCTGAAATAATTAATTGATGTCGTTTAATCGATCATGAATATGATACATCTTAAATTTAGTTGTATGCAATTCAATCGAGTGAATGTATTGCGTAATTATTATATTTTTTAAAAGTAAGTTTTTGGTAAAATAGTGATTCTAAATAAATAAATCCTACATTTATAGTCTTTATTTTATAACGTTGTTCATCAGGAGGAGGTGGCTCATACGGTGTTGGAGTGTCTGAAGGATATGATAACAAGTTGATGAGAGTTCGAATCTAAAGTAAGGCAATGATTTTGTCTCGTTTTCCATAACCCCTGTCACCGTTCATCGCTTAGCGCTCAAATTCGCAGATATATTTTTTGTCGTTGTTACGTGTCTATTAATGCAATATTGTCACTCGAGACGATGCGTAGTGATAGATGAGGGTGTAGGTAATTACAACAATTCATGCATTGGATAGACGTTAAATAAATAATAAATAAATAAATAAAATTATACGGGATTCGAACCCACGTCCTCGTAGTCTCATTCGCTTAAATCCGGTGCCTAAATAGCGTAAATAGAACGTTTTCGCATAAAACTCGCCTACACTTACAAATATGTGGTATTTACTAAAACAATATCCTACAATCCGCCAGACAACTCTCAAAGTATCATCCCACGATAATTCCAACTAACGATGCACGACTTTATCGCGCAGCTGTACAAAAGTTCTTCCCCGAATCAAACGAGCAAAAAACTTATCTCACACTAGCGCCTCGTTTGCATAACGACAATTTGTCTAAACTAAAGTTTAAGATTGCGTCGCTTCGATTCCCGGCGGTAGGAGACAAATAGCCGATAATTTGTCTGGAGTTTGAAAATACTTGGCCCAAAACCTCGGTAGGTGATTTTATTACTGGATGCTCAAGCCAAGATCGTGGGATTGAACCTCGTTCACCAGGTACGTGAGCTGATTATTTTAATCTCGTGATAATGCAGATGTTGATATTGTAGAAGTGAAATGATTTATTTATTTAAGCTTTTGATAGTTAGTAACATGTTACAATCGTAAACATACTATATGAAAAAAACAAAATATACTTATTTATATTTACTAACTAACTTATTACTTACTTACTTACATACTTACTACAAAATAAACTTAATATACATATTTTACATAACTTTATTTTTATTTATTTATTTATTTATTTAATTATTATTTATTTAACGTCTATCCTATTCAGTTATAAAAATTGATTTACAAAGGAGGACAACTAAATAAATCTAATTACATAGATGCAGAAACAACAATAAACTACATTTTCGTAAATATTTGAAATAGTAGCATTACAACAACAATGCATTAAACACAACAATTTTGGTAACAAATAAAAAAAATTATATGCATTTAATGAATGAATCAAATATAAAAAAGGGTGGAGAATGAAAAGAAAAGAAAAGAAAAGAAAAAAAAAAAGAAAAAAAAAGGAAAAAAAAACTTTGAATGGAGTATTTATACAAAAGACATCATCAACTATTCCATCCATTACAACAATTACAATGTCTACCACATTTCATATGAAAATTCCGATTTAAAAAAATCCATAAATTCAGTTCTATATTTATTGAATCTTCTTTCTATGATGCTGTTTGGTAAGCTATTATACAATTTAATTCTGTTTATTAAAATGGTTTTTGGTTATAAGCGCTAATTTTTTATTTAAAATAAAATTAATTGGCCTGCCTAGATAGTGAACTAGTATTATAACTAGGAAAGAATATACTTTCTTCCTTTCTTCTAAACTTGACTGGTTATTTTCCAATCCTTATACAAAACTATATTAAAAATCGTAGATACGTAAAATTTTACCATACTGGATTACAAATAAAACGAATAAAAATGCTACTCAGGTGGACAGGGTTTATCCTACCATTTATTAAACACACGCCAAATGTTTTAACCGAGTATTCGGATCCGTAAGCTAAGATTACATTTGTTTCTAAAATACATTTGGATATGTTCATAAGTCCTAATACCATGATGTATGTATCCAAATTATGAATTTAAACATGAAACTACCAACATTCACAAGTACACAATCATATAATAACAAGATGAATGTGTTCGACTGTGTATATTTAACAAACTTGAGTTCATGACTTATTAATAATATTTTTTTCGTGGGAAGCCTGCCCAGGGTGCAGTTCATGTTCCCCTTCAGGTGTCGAACTAGGTATGTTGCGGATAGAACAATTGTGAAGGGATGTCCAAGGGTTGTTTAATAGGACTCAATTCTTTGCATTCGCATTAACGACTGAGGAAAACCTCGGAAAAACCTTCAGTCAGGATTGCCGGTCTCGACGGGATTTGAACCCGGGACCTCCCGAATCAGAGTCGAGCGCTTAACGCTCAAGCCAACACTTTCGGTGAGCTCATGACTTGGCCAAGATTTAAATATTACAATTATTTTAGGCAATATTATATTAATGTCAGTTCCTTCGTGAAATGTTTATGAATTAAAGAGTATTGCATTCTTTTAATGGATTAGTGTTTTTAAATTTAAAGGACTCAAGGGGGACAGCCTAGGATTGGTTAAAAGCATTGGGACGTCATGTGCTTTTGATGGAGATCGATGAAAATTTAATTTTGCTGATTTATGTTTAATTAATGTTTAAATCATATCAGTATATTTGCTTCTGTTTTGTTGTGTTTTTGTATTCAACACCACAAGAAATAACACGTGACCGTACAAGTATTCTCTCCACAATGATTGGGTATACGTATTATAGCCTCCAAAACCGGACGAATTCGCTGAAAATAGCTTTGTATTGAGACTGTAAGCTCAACGTGCATGTTGGTAAAGCCGATAAAGAAAATAGACTAGCTCCACTTATTGTGTAAAACAATGAAGGGGTGAGCAACAAACGCACCTAAGGGCTTTTTATCGGAAATAAACATTTTATAAGCATTCGACTTTTCGTAGCCATACAAAACTAGATGTTAGCTCAGCAATCATTTTCCTTTTTGTGAGATATTTCAAATCCATGAAATAGTTTTCTATAGTGACAATATTATTATGAATGTCCAGTTTTTTTTGCTTTTACTGTGTTTGACACTCGGAGAGAATAAAAATTCAAAATACTTTAATATAATGTATATACTTTTTACTTTCAACTTAAATAGTGTTAATACAATCGTGTTTTTATCAATTTGTTTGCGAAATATTATTGAATATCTAACAAACTGCACCATAACTTGAGTTTTGTTAGGGGCTGTAAATAACACAAGAGTATTCTTACAACACTGCAGTCGACAAAAACTTATCCTGTGTCAGCGTTATTGAAACTTACACCATAGAATTATTATCGCTGTGTTAAAAACTGTTACGTAAGTCTTTACCGCTTTGTAACTCAAAGGTATGGAAGATGGATTTCACCTCAAGATCCTTCAATTCATCTTCGACTGTTGGCGACGCCATTAGTGCAAATATCCAGGTCAAGTAGACTTATGTGTGGTGGGGTAGACAAAGAGAAAGAAAAGGAAATATCTGAGAGGTTTATTCAAAGTTTGGGATGGAACGAATGGTCTCTGATGTGTGCATCGATTTCTTACTTGAAACCCCTCCAAAGAACTTCGAAAGACCTAAACTTTATTTGCTGAGGTAAAATGAAAGGTAAACAAACAAATTAAAGAGTTGTTTTGGGTTGAATGGTCTCAGCTGGTTTATACCAATTATTTATATAGAGATCTTTTGTTGTTGATAAAATATGTCATGCGTAACACTCGTTGATATAACATAGAAACTCCTCATCTTGTAGAAGAAAGTGGAAAGAAAATTTTAACGACCTATCTTGGAAAAAAACACTGTACAGTCGGACTCAAAACTTGTAGAATGCTACAATATTTTGTTTAATTTCCTTGAGTCCAAGGACAAAACAGATTCAACATAAAAAGGACATTGTTATTTTATAAAGATTTAAGTTTACCTATTCCTTGAATTGAAGGAAAGAAGACGAAACATTGGATCGTCTATAAAATGTGTCAATTTGAAATGAGATTAAACCCCGTTGGTCATTTTCGTGTGTGTGATTGTGCATATGTCACGTACTCGTTGGAATATTAAACATTTATGTTTTACAATACACAAACATAAAGTTTCAACAACAGTGCGAATTCGCCCTTGCATTAAATCAAATAAATCAAATAGAAAATACAATTTCTACATTTGGATCAATCAATAGTGTTATAGTATCTGTTTTCACCGCAGAAGGTCCCAGCTTCGATTACCACTTCAAGCTGAAGTTTTAATTTTTATAACGTTGACTAAAATTCATCAAAACCTGGTTTAAGCGGTGGTTTTGGATCCATCTTTGCCACGAAACAAACAAAACAATTTGTATAAAGTTGTTCAGAATTATATTTGTTGATTCTGGCGTAGCCAGCAAGTAAATCGTACCCAACCACTTAAAAATACTGATCTCTGATTGGTCATTATTCGCTTTTCGATATCGGCGTCATCATTTTCACTCAAGCCGATTTAAAAATTAAATTTCCACCACTGAAGGCCAGTTATTTGAATGAGTGGTGCATTATACATAACTATGCCGCTTCGCTAACGCCTTTTCCAGTCGCGTTGATGGATGAGCTGTTATGGTTGATTATCGGCCCAAATATCACGAAAATATCGTATTTGAATCGGGGGAAAATCGTAAAAGTACGATTTCTATAAGAAATATTTATTCAAATGTATCTAAAATCATACAATATATAATTTCAGTGATTTTAAACGTTCCCAGAAAGTGTCATCAAGATCGGAGTAACCGTTTACCCGGTCGAGGGCCAAATATCACGAAAATATCTCATTAAAAATCGAAAAAAAAATCGTAAAAGTACGATATATGAGATCGATTGTTCCCAAAACCGTGGCAAGTCTAAGTTCAGAGATTTCGAAGGTCCCCTCAAATTTTCATTAAGATCGGCCGTTTGCCTGGTAGTGCATGAACAGACAAAAAAACAACCAAACTAATTTTTTGGGGGTCAGTGAAATTGAAGTATTCGCTTCGCTCATCCAATAAATAATTATAATAATGTATTTTATTGAAGAAACAAAGACAAAGCTAAAACACATCCGGCTTCCGGTCTTGTACGCGCAAGCAAACTCCGCACATACGTCACATCCGAGAACTTTCCTTCCGCTTTCGTAAAACAATACCCCGTTTGTTTCGCCATTCTGATTGGCCCAACCATTTTTTTATCGTTTGTCAATAAAATTCTCCTAGCTCATATTTTGGCGTGGTCGTAAAGTGTGGCGAGTGCCACTTTATGAGCGATTTGGGAACCGCGCGGCCGACTCCGTCCCCTAACGCACTCTACCCATGAATACAAACGAACGCGACGTGCAACGACGGACGGGGATACGCACAACTGTACATACTAGGGCATAAATTTTAAACTGTTAATTTAGAACAATTTTCATTTTGATTTATAATTTACGTCAAATGCTAGGGGAGTGTTATTTTAGGGTTACTTTCGACGGTCGGGATTTATGTGTTGGGTGGAATTGTGTGATTGTTTTTTTAAATTATACTTTAATCTATGTTAATTAAAATATATTAAATTGATGTTGTTTGATATAAATTTCATGCACGTATTTAGTTCATTCATCCTCGAAATCAGACTGTGATGTATTGTATTGGTTTTACTCAAAATTTATTACGTTATTATTGTCTGTTAGGGAGCTTGCTCCCCTATAAGCAATATATTTTCGTTCGTTTATGTGTATTTCACAACACGACAAAACACGAATGCGACCTCCTATTGGTATACGTTTTTTGTTGACATTGACCTTCAAGATGGATATTAATATTAAATAAAGAAGTTGCTATGGCTGTAAACAGAAGAATTATAACAAGAACCTGAAGAAAAAGCTGGAGTAGCTTTGTAATATCGTTCAAATATGAAAATAAAATATAACCTGTGTCAAGTTTTAAAAATGTGTTTATTGTAATATATCCAGGTTAATAAGTAGTGCATTGTGTAAATGGATAATAATGTTTTTGGTGAACCGATAATTATTTGTTGCGTTTTATAGTTATTTGTTATATTTAGTATTCACTCGATGACAACATATAGTTACAAATTATGTAAATAATATTGTAATAACAATTTATTCGAGAAAACAGAATTCGAAGTTTACATTTACGCCTTGAATTTCTACGTCTTACACAATAGTAAGATGTAATTTTAGGGAAAATGTAACGTTCCATGTAATTGATTAAAGTGTCAGTATACTTAGAACAAATGTCAGTTTAGAACCGCATTGAAAAGAAATTTTCTATAAAAAGTCATTGTAACCGTCCAGACAAGTCAGCTGGCTGAGAATGTTATTGTCTTGGTTTTTGGCAGCAGAACCATTTGGTTTCCGAACTGTGCTCCCTATGAAAGAACTAACTCTTCATAATGGTTTCTTCATCTGAAAAGACTTGACTTCTATTGTGAGGCTTCAATGAGTGAAAATCGTTGAAAATCAATGGAGCTGATATATTTTTCCGAGAGAGAGAAAAAGGCACCTTACTCACTATCGTCAAACCGGCAGGAACAAAAAAATGTGTATAGAAGGGAGAATGTCTCCAACCTTAATAAAACAAGGAGAGGCAGGACACATTTCAACATTATTCTTTGAAAACACTGACAGGTTTTTGTCGTCGAAATAACAATGCATGGGGTTTATGAGCTACGTAGAAAATGAATCAATAAATAATAATCAGAGGAGGTTGTGTTTTCTTTCAAGTGAATTATGTTTATAAAAAATGGCGCATTGCAACTTTCAGTGCGTTTGCAGAAATAAACTCTGTAGTTCGATATGAGTAAAAATTTTATGATGCATTTTTGTATTGTACAGTGACTAATTGACCTAGACAGATCTAAAATTAAGAAAAAGGATTTTTAACCATTACTGGGGTAACCTATTAAATGATTGATATAAACTTCTAGAATGTAGCTCAAGCGTAAAGCTCTAGACTCTAATTGAGGACGTCTTGGTTCGATCCTCGCCACTGGCAAAACTAAATTTAAGTTTTCATGGTATTCTAGAGACGTTAATGCAAATACAAATGATTATACCCTCTTAAACAGCCCTTGTGCGTACCCTTTACATATACACCATCTTAAAGTACCTAGTAAAAAAACCTAGCAGGGCATGCATTGTACCTAGGCAAGTATCCCAGGTGAAGTTTAGTTTGAGCATGTACATACAAATACATGCTTACAATGTAGAGTTGTTACCTGTATGTAATGATAAATATATGTCAATAAGTATTTACAAATACGTTCATGATCAAATCGTTATTCCAATCCTAAACCTCAAAGTTTTATGGATTAAATGGATAACAGTCTGTTGAATTTAAATTCCATAATTGTGACAGGAACGTGACAGCACTTGTCACTCTCGTCGATCGCTTTAAACAAATTAGTAGCCAATCACAAGCAAGCGTTAGCACTCCACATACCCTTGCCTAATCATGTTAGATGGATCGCTAAGTAGGATCAACATTTCGGTTGACATTTAATGTCAATGAGTCAAAAACAAAAAACAAACACGGAATTACTTTTCTCTTTTCCGTCATGAACGAAATTAATAATATACTAAATTTAAATAGTCTTTTTGAAATACCCTTTATCTAATTTCATCTAACCTTAAATTGTGCATACAATGGTTCGAATAAACGTTTCCAAAACCTATAGAACTATCGATATTTACGTAAACAAATTATGTGTATATGAGCTCAACAAAAGTCCATCTTTATAATATGGTTACAACTGGCATATTTACGTTTTCTTTTTCAGAAATGTCGTTTTATATACACCTTCAATTAATTATATTTTAATAATCATTAAAATGAGTTATATATTAATGTATACTGCCATTTTTACTACGCATACTTTAGCAATATGTTAATATTGAGTTCAACATAATACATTGGCAAGAGAAGTCATACACAAATTAAAATAATTTCAATAAGGATGAAAACGGAAGACAAGAAATGCAGGGTCTAGCAAGTTTTAATACTAATGAAGAGTAATGCAAAACATGTTTGTAATTAGTAATAATGAACATGAGATGTAGTGTAGTGTACTGTCGTTTAATATGTTGCAAAGTAGAGTTAGTAGTAGAGCTTCGTTAAAAAATAATTTAATTTAATTCGCTTTGATGGTACAAATTAAATAGGAATTCGTATTCCATGTCAGCAGTTTTATGCGTAGTCAACATATATCGATAATTTACTACTGGGAATGCAATTTAGTTCCTAGTCGGAATTTGTAACAAAATTGATCGGTGCTAATTCATTTCGAACGAGACCAATTAGCGGTCAATTAGTGAACCATTGAAACCGTTTTAAAGTCAATTGATAGCAACCGGAGGCGACGATAGGTAATGAAGTGAAAAATAAGATCCATTAACTCTCTTTGGTGAAAATTAGCAACGGATGGAAAATAAATCTGTGAGGAAAGCTTCGTCCTTATTTCAGATTCTTTACATCTTGGGCACGAAACTGTTTTCTGTCAAGTTTACTTCTCGGCGATTAATAAATACAATACAAACCCAAATGCTCAATACACATACAGAAAAAGATTACAATCATTACGCTGGTTGAATGAGGGTAAAAGATTCTAGGTTATTATCTTGTAGAGGTATTAATTAACTAAATTCGTGATAGTTATAAGTTTGATGTTGAATCTCCGCATAAGTTATACAGTTATTAACTCCAAGAGACTTATAACTTGTGATTGTTGAGGCTGAATGTTCAATTCAACTAGTCGAGTTTAACGTTAATGAGATGAGGGAGTCCCTGACTAGGAGAGGTGTATTTCCTAGAGTGTCTAGCTAACTCACTCGTAGAGAAAATCGTGTTATGATGTTTCTCACAATATCTGAATACTAGTTAAGAAATGATCACACGTTATGTATATAATTAGTCTTTATTGATTGCTCGTCACA
The DNA here is from genome assembly GCA_024449915.1 of Sweltsa coloradensis. Lineage (NCBI taxonomy): Eukaryota > Metazoa > Arthropoda > Insecta > Plecoptera > Chloroperlidae > Sweltsa > Sweltsa coloradensis. The sequence continues at coordinate 398,631 of JAMZAV010000078.1, forward strand.
AGACAATAAGCAAGAACAGGTAGGCCCTGCTCAGGAGTGGATTAGCGCGATAAGCCGTATAAGTGTGGGATAAGTGTGGCTCGTTGGTCTTGTGGTTTAGTGTCTCTGCTTCCAATGCAGAAGGTCCAGGGTTCGAATCCCGCTAAAATCAGAAGTTTTTAAATTGCTGCTTTGGACTTAGGTCCATCAGTTCTTGTCTTAGGAATTTGTGAACGGTGACTTTGGAGCCGTCCTAGCAACGAGAAATTTAAAGTTGTACTGAATCAGCCTTGTTGATTCTGGCGTTGATCCGCGGGTGTTCGCACTGTCTATACCACTGATTGCTATATTTCCTATTAAAAAATATCGATGTTTGTTGGTAATAGCTCACTCGTCGATTGCATCGGGGCCTATAGGGTTGGCTTGGTCGCTTTGGTTTACTGTCCCCCACTGAAAATCAGTTATGTGACTGAGTGGGTAGACTCTAAATACGGATTTATTTATAACCTCCGCTCAAACCACGCCATCCACCCCTACCATCACACTCTTCTTACATTGAACCCTTGTGGAGAGGGGGCAGGAATGTCACACAGTCGATATATACACTTCCATCTTCGTTTTGTTACTTACGAAGGTGAATTCAACCTTGATGTGACGTTTTCAATTCACGTCGCTTTAAGTCAATCGAATTCTAAGAAAAACCTCAAATAAATCACATCTGCATCTAAATAATAAATTGTTATTACATAATTTATTGAGTTTTGATGAAAGAATAGAATAATACAAAATACGATAGAATCCGGATCACATGATAACATGCCACTTTAAACTTAACGATGAAGTTCAATGATATTATGAAGAAGTGTTTTGTAGCAAAAATGTGTCAAAAAAGAGATTTGTTATATGGATTGTATAATCTATTTCTATAGGAACAGATTTAAGCATGCACCATGGCTTATATTACATAAGACTAAGCTTTCCAATCACATATCGGAATCGAAGAAATTACCCTAAAAATTGGATTAACTATTAAATAATGTAAAACGTTTATTGTATAATATTAACTTCACCAATAAAGACAAATAACGAAATAAAGATTCACTGTAAAATGTTTATCGTGAGTAATACTGAAAGATTGCTAGATAAGGTGAGAATTACATCCCGAACCACTCGAGCCGAAATCCTGTACATCCCGCACTTAGTCAATCCAATCCCCACGCCATGTTATCGCCCCCAGCGTTCGTATCGCCCACCGCCTCCTCGATATCCTACAATACAATTTGTACGACTCGTCGACACTGACTTTGATTTAACCCCCGCCAAAGGTGACAACTTCTCGTAGGGACGGCGCATCCGCCAAGACGAAGCGGCTGACTCCCCCTAGGGACGTGCGGCTCCCGGCTTATCCCGGGTGAAGACTCCCTCATCACACTCTTCCTTCGGGAGGACTATCTGTGTAGGCCAGACTTACAAGGCGCGGGTTAACTGCGGGCAAGAGATGTTATTGTGTACACTCGCTTTCATAAGCGAAAAGTCAACGTTTTGACGTCAAGAATGCTTTAAAGATGAAAAAGAACTACGTGTTAGGAAGGATATCTGCAACAATTTATTATTTTAGATTTTGTTTGAGAAATTTATTTCCAATTCGTTATCCATAATTTAGTTTAGATGCGCCTTTAGTTTCTAATTTTGCAAGAAAATATAAACAGATAACACCGTGTATTAATAATATACATATTATGATTTGATCTTTTTTTAGATTTTAAGATGCACAAGCATATATTTATATTGTTATATTGTAAAAATGTATTTTCGTATCACGCGAACATATTTTAATAATCCATTTATTTATATAAACATAGTTTAATAAATCCATGTTATTGTGGCCCTAAGTGACAAGTTTAGAATTATTTGATTCTCTTCAATTTTTATATAAGAATGCTATAATATACAATTATGTAATAATTGTAATGAAATACTTACATAAATAGTGTTTTTATCTTGTAAAATCCATTTGGCAATCATCTTTGTATCTAATGCGTAATGATGCATACAACATCATGAGTGGTATATGGTCATGAAGAGGTAGCGTAGAAGATAAATTTACAGGTTAAAAAAAGATGTTTGTATCAACATTTACCTAGCATCCATGCGTTGATGACGTAGTCAATTTTGAATTGAAAATATTAACCATTCTTCATACATTCATCTATCCAATACTGCAATACGCGTGTTTTTTATGAGACGTTCTCTGTACATGATAATGAGGTCGGGTCCCTTTGGGCAAGTGAAGTGAACAGGGGTTTTCTGCTAATACAACCGCACTGGATGTTGAATGGGGACTCATTACTGCATCCGGACAAGTAAAACGTGAGCTAAATACAATATTAAACCCAATAAAATACAATACCGCACTATCCGTCTACGTATGGTCTACTCTACACAGAACGTAACATTAAGGTGAACGAGAAACAGACACAGGCAATGATGTAACTAACTGGTTTCAACTTGCACATGCATGTTGAGCTCAAGGTCAAATTGCGCGTGTTCGTGGGAATCAGACATTTAAGTAAAATTGTTTTAAAGTATTATAATTTTAATTTCAATACTTATCAAACAAAATCAATTAAAAATCACAATTGATTCTTAAATAATAAAATTAGCTCATAAATGCAACGATCTTGACCAAAAAACTGTTGCAATGTTAAAATTGGATTATTCTTCATTAAATTGTAATCACTTGAAAAAATAAAATAACTGCATAACGTCCATTAGAGTTTATTTTCTGCACATTAAGACACAAGAAATGTTGTGGAGTAGACAACTTAGATTTAACAAATTATTATTGGACACGTTCAAAGTACATCTAATCACATCTTGCATATAAGATACTATATTGAAGGGTGATAGAAAAATTTTGAAGTTAAAAAATAAATCCTTAAAGCTCAATTTGAAACTTCCAAATGACGAAAGGGCCAATTATTTGGAATGTTCATTTTTGTTATTTTTAAGCAACTTCATCGGCGGCTTGGCTGCGGCGCCCTGACAGGCATCTAGATCCAGTTGTAATTCAACGTGATTAAAAGATGCGCCACGAAAAAAACTTTCTGATTTGTAACTCGCATTCGCTCAAATCCTGCTACATTTGGTGATCACACACATGAACTCTTCTTCGTTCATGGCCCCATCATCCCCATACTTAGAGAATTATCTCCTCTACAAAGAACCGTAGTCTAATGTCACATGGGGATTGATTTCGCTCCTCTCTCGCTCAAAGCGGATAAGAGTGTTATGATAGCATCTTCTGATCCTCACTTTCAAACAAGCCGCACTTACCGCACTCATTCCATTAGCTCAAGGGCCACATGTAACCGCGGATCTAACTCATAGGGGTACTGGTCGTTATCGCCTTTCTATGAGGAGGGAGATTGAGTGGTTTTCTTCAGTGTCAAGCTCTTTGAGTTATTTTGTTGCCACGACAATAGCCACAAAATGTTATGACTGTAATATAATTTAATTGCATTATCAATTTTCTTTAAAAAATGTTTAATTTTATAACAATTTTGTAATTGTACCATTCAAATATAAATTATTACTGTCTGTGCGTATATTAATTTCTAAAAACAATCATAATTTATTTATACTTACGGCATAAATGTATACTTCTATTATCCCATAGTTATATCAAAATTGGTATGGTATCTCCCACTGAAGTTGATTTAAAGAAAAACGATAAAATAAATAATTTTAAATCAAATGTATGTGGTGTTCATATAATGCCAATTGTTTTTCCAATAATTTTACTGTATTGAATTTCAGTCGTCATGCAACATCCATCAACTATTGAGACAAAAACCACCTTAAAAAAATGTAGTCGTAACATGTTAGAAAATTGACAATTTAAAAAGAGACGAATGTGATATCTCGAAAAAACAATACAATCACATCGATACCTTTGCTAATCGTTCATACGTAAAAATCAAATTCGAGAACATTGTTTCAATATAACTTCAATCTAAACCTAGATGCCCTGTGCAGTCATACATGAAATCGTGGTACATTGTTCATCCAATACATGGAAGTATTCGATTGGCTAGTCTTTTAGCCGCAGCCATCGTTCGTAAATAACAAGAAACTTCAAACAGTGAAGAATTGGATGCTTCCTCAAGTGTAGTGATTGCCTCTAACGCCATGATCAATACTGTTCAAGTGTGGGCGATTGCCCTGGGCGCCTGTGCTAAAGTACAGCTATTCGTATCTAAACTTGGTTCTGCTAAGTCCTTGAGTGGCACTACCCCCCAACCCCTCCCCCCTAACAGAGCACACCCTTCAAGAGGTCAAGGGTTGTTAAGGGGGTGAATCAATAATCAATGTCACCACCAGCAGTTAGGAGAAGATCATGAGTTATTGATTCGACGTTTTAATGTGAGTGCAAAAACTTAACTGCCTTCTATATCGTTTATGTTAATTTTTAAGGCGTATTTATGAAGTGTGAGCTCTGTATTCTAAGAGGTTTGCGACGATTTACTATTTGTTAAAAACAAAACAAAGGCTTGTTCTCCATCAATCATCATTCTGTATTATGATTTATTTTTAAACAATAATAAACAATGTTATAAATATTAAATAAACAGTCATTTTAACTTTTTGGTAAATTGTTTCTATGAATGAAGTTCATTGTTACAAGACTCAATGTAGGGAAAAAGTCTCTTACTATAATCTAATCATTCTTTCTTTAATTATTATTATCACATTAGTTGAGTAGAAAAGCTTAAGATAGATGTATGTACCGATATTAAACAGCATGTCGTTGAAATGCAAAACTACTGGATCGATGCAAGCTGCTGGCAATCCTGACTATAGAAGGATTTTGCCTAGATTATCTATCTACTAACAGATCTAGGACATGCCTTCTGAACTCTTAACACACAGCTAAGTTAGTTAATTAAAAAGGGGTCTCATCGGGTAACTAATTATTATCATATTGTTTGAGTATATATAATATGCAATATGGTACAACGCTTGGTGACCTTACTTGAAATAAAATTAATATAACATGTTGTAAATTAGTTTATCCCCATGTTGAAGCAAGCCATAGTTGGAATTACTCTGCTCCAGCTAGTAGGGTATTAAGTTAGAATCCTGGCAGAGCGAGCTGGTTAACTTGGCGGTACTTTGACCCACAAGAGTAAAGTTACAGGGACTCGGGTAACACGGTTCTCGCTCGTGGTCTGTTTGTTATTTGAAGTACCGGTGTCAGTTCCCCCGGAGGTATTGCCAATATCAGGTGAAGTAGCTATCTAGCGTCCACACCACTGCCTCCTAGATGTCACTGTTAGCAGAGGGAGCGTCTAGGTGGCAGTGTCCACACATTCATACCACTGTTTAAGGGGTATTTCACTAGTAAAGGGTCGCTTCCAGCTGGCTACAGTTTTTGGTTGAATTTCTATGGTACTTAGCATGCGCACATTCGTTCTAAAGTAGGCAGAACAAATGTGCGCATGCTCAGTACCATAAAAACCCAACCAAAAACTGCAGCCATCTAAAAGCGACCCAGTGTAATACCCCTTTTATCAGAGTAAGTAGCATCCATAGTAAGCAGTATCAACACATTCCATACAAGGAACATTTCATATTGATGAAGAGGGGGAGGGAGGATAAACTCCTTTGCATGCATCCCTTTTCTGTCCGTCCGTCTGTGCGTGTCATGTCTCAAGATAAAATTTAACATGATCCTCAATAGGGCAATGCTAAGCTGGTTAGCCCGGATTCTCCGCCAGGATCGCATGATCGGAGTTTGGTCACAAGACTCTTTCCATTGTGGTTCCACTGGAAACTACTATAGGGTGCCAAACTCGATCGTTCTGCACTCTGGTGGGAAATCTAGTCAACCCAACACAACAAAATGCACTGACCGTCAAAATGTTGTAAAAATTCCTATTTCATCAACGTCCAACACAACCTGCGTTCTGCGACTCTGGTGGGAGATTTGTCTTGACCAGTGCCTTTACTGCGATTTTTAATTGCCATCCCTTCAACATAGGATAATACTGAATGTTTTAGTGAGCCTCGGAATTAAGAGGGTTGAGGATACCCCCCTCCCCCAAACAAAACGACTGAATATCTATAAGCACCGATTTAATTTGCGGTGACGATATTACGAGTATTAAACCCAGAGTATTGCCTTCTCCAGTAAGTGAAGATGGTAGATGATTTAAACGTAAATAATTTCGAATGTTCATGTGTAAAACAATTTCATGAAATGTGTTTTGCCTCACACAATAAAAGTAAGATGTTAACATTCTGTTAATATTGTTTGTCGACTCTTTTGTAATATATTTAGTTTAGTTCATATTTTCTGTCCGCCCTTTTCTAAAACCACGCCTGCTTAAACTTTTTTCATTTAAAACTAGAAAGACTTCTTTTCATATTGTTATAATGAAGATGAAAAATAACGCCCAAGTGGGCCTTTGTATTTTGTAATCCGAATTAAGACTTTTTAAAAGAAATTAATTTGTTTTTGTCTACAAAGCTGGGCTTTACTGCTTTAAACGTCTACCTTTTCCACTCTCTATTAAACTTAAGCAATTAGGTTTTGTTTTTTATTAAAAGTATGGACACATAGCGTTATAGAATACGACGCCATAAAGAATAACAAACTATGAAAGCAATGCGAGAGTAAAAGCGCATGAATTAACTTGTTTTATCACCAGGTCGTAGATTGTCTTTGCTATTTTCAACAAGAAATAAGTTGTATTAAGCCTTTTAACATAACAACACATTTTTATTCGTAAATGTTTATTCATTTACTGGTTTTGAGCGGGATTGGGTACGTATCAAACGTTTGAATTCAACTCAGCTTTTTAAAAACTTTGATCTTGTGTAATTATGATCCTCAGAATCTTTCAAGGAGAAATGTATTACAAGTTTTAATACAATTTTAGTTTTAATAAGTTTTATTACAAGATGACAGAAATATTTGGATTTGGATAAAGCGGCTTCAAATATGCCTCGTCGACGCCACGGACGTGTATTAAATAATGAGTTTAAGTTTCATTTTAAAACTACAATTACGAAACTAATTTCAATCTTAAGTATTCTTGTTACTGAGTTAATTTTTTATTGAGAAAATGTGGATCATTAATACACATTTTAAATTGAAGATATGAGTATAACCATTTTTGTGTGTTGTTTATTTTATCTAGGACAATCTTTGGTAATTTTTAAATTCAATTCCAATTTATTCTGAAGATTTCATACACGTTTTGGGCTGAAACGTCAAAAATTGATTAATAAACGACGTGACAAAATGTCCCGTTCAAATAATGTTAATATTTATATGTTGAATAGATTTTGTTGAAGGCCCCTTCAATTTAGTCTACGTCCAGTTGAATGGCGGTCAACGTCAATGTAAGATCTCCAACCAGGGGCGACAGACTCAGCTACGTGTTAAAATTGCACCGTCACGTCGGATAGAATGTAATCTTGGAACCAATGGAAATATCTTAACATGTATGCATTGTTTTCGCTCCACTTGACAGATTTTATTACGTCTGGCTGTGGAATTTTCATCTCTTGTACAGTCTGGGTGGAAAGTTTTGTGTTTTAGAATCTTGGGTTGAATGAAACTGAAAGTTGCGTCAGGTTAAAGGGAAATTAATGTTGGTAGTCTGATTTCTTTAAACACACATTGAGCGTTACAGGTTGCTAGAAATGGGCATAGACCCATAATTCATAATACATAATACATATTTAAGTGTGTCTAGCAACTTCTAAATACGAATACTAAAACTTTGAATTTTAATTAATTAGAAAAACATTCACACAATAATAGAAAAAAATGAGTATGTGTGTAGGCGTGTAAAAGGTGAGTGATGAAATATTATGACAAACATGAATGGTATTAAACATGTTTGTTTAATTGAATTTAGTGTGAAAAATACTGTCTGATAGATTTACATGAATAATTGATTGGTCTTTACGTTTTATATTTATTCAATTGTGCTAATAGAGGCAAAATTGAAATTGTAATGCACCTTCTAATAACCTAAGTAACACAAATGTCAAATCTTCAAATAGAATGCGTCCGCGGTGGTACATACGATAAAGGCGCTGGTTCGAAGCGTATGGCTGTACGGGGACGTGGGTTTGAATCCCGCACAAGGTATGATTTTTGTAATCGTCATCTATCACCACATATTGTCTACAATAGAATTAGCGTAATAACACAGGCGTAACGCAACAAAAATAATCATTATCATTATCAATATCAAATAGAATACTTGCGACATTCATGTAAAATCCAGGGAGTATTTCCATATTATCATATCGAAGTTCAGATTGAAAATAATCTGTTGCCAGACAAGGTAACGTGTAACAATTACGTTGATATATAATGACACGATCTTTAATAAAACTGTCAAACGCGTTACAGAAAACAGTACACAAAAAAAGGTTTATAAATTGTGATGCGTTGAGTTTTACCCCTTCTGGTTAAATCCTCTTGGGAAGTGTTTCGATATTTCTCATCAAGAGATTCATCACTAGCTAAATAAATGGACATTAATTATTATTCTTCTGAGCGTATTCCTCTCTAAATAAAGCTACGCAACGCAACACTGTAGGCATTCATTAAATCAGCGTTTGGTCTTCATTTACATAAAAAAAAACTCTTGACAAAAAATTCGTCCTTTTGAAAAATAAAAAACTTTAGTCAGTAAAAATGGCTACGACGGAAGGTTTGAAATATTTGCTGATGAGGAAATAACATTCATATTCTGGGAGACAGGGATTATGAAATTAAAAAGAATTTTGCAGGTTTCGTCAAAGTGAGTAACTTTAAAGCTAGCTCGGAGATGAATACGTTTTATCGAGCTGGATGAAAACGTAAAAGATTTTTACTCAAGGCACAGCAAAAATATTTTTTTGTGTTTTTTTATGCATTCCGTTATTAATTTGCATATTTTGTCAACATCAACAAGTTCAACGATGAAATACACATACGCAAGAGATTTGATTAGAATTTGGCCTAGAGAATGACTCTGCTGATCGTAAAAGCCGAGAAAAGAGGCAATGTTCATCTCGCAAACCTCAGAAAGTTTGTAGAGGAGTATTTAACTCACCGAAACTAGAGGCGAGCTCTGGCCGTCGAAGTGAGAAACATTATGTCTGGTTCTGATCAGAAGGAGTCTTTCCTCCCTCCCATTAAAGTAGTACATTATGACCTAACGGTTGACGCGCCTTATACAAAAATCAACAATACATTTCAATCTCAAAGTATTTATTTTTATTCATGAAAATATAGCTCAATACAAATAACCGAACCCAACTCAATACAACCCAACGACGAATATTTTTTTTTCGCTTCGTTTACTGTTTAGAATGCAAATAAAAACCGGTGAATAATCTTCCATCTATCGTCTTGGGTGCGGATTCAATATTCATCCCCCCTCCTACTGCCGAAGTGTTCGGTTTGTCGAGTGTCTATTCGCGCCCGGGGGCGGCGTTGCAAGATCTCCGCCACGAGAGATTGCGACATGGAAACAGTAATTATGTATGCGCTAGTTCTGACGCTCGCCCTGCGGCCGCTACGGTGACGTCACGAGGACTTGATTTAAAATCTTCAACGTCTCGAGACTGGAACGTTTTACTTGCGTTTTATTTTACTCGTTCTAATGGAAATAGAGATAGTCGGGGAAAGTAAATTTTGAGATTGGTTCAGTGATTTCCTCATCATCTGCATTTTACTCAAATTAATCTTTAAAGAGATAAAGCGTTATAATTATTTGACTTATTTAATTAGGAGATTAACCTTCTTTTTCATAACAGTTACATATTTAAAAGTTTTTTAAATTAAATAAATTTTAGCCTTTTGGTGGAGGTGCCGGGTCGAGGAAATTTTATCAACATAAGGCAAAAATCTTGGCCCCTTCGCTCAAATTTAATTAGATACTTTGCGTGTTATGTTTGTATTTTATTATTTTATATTTCTTTAATATAAAACTAACTATATTTGATATCATTAGCACTAGCAGCGAGCACAGAAGATCACTGCCAGGCCACATACCTGATAATCGAGTGACTAAGAATTGCTATTCTGGTTTGAAAAATGTATGTAACGGATGTTTTAATAGTTGATTATTAATCTCAAAGGACCATTATTGTTTTGTCAAGCAAATAAAAAAAATGTGCGAATAGACTACCCACACATTTACAGAACTTATTTTCAGTGCGGACTCAAATAAAGTATTTTTATTTTGACTAAGAATAACTAATTACCATTTAAGTAAGACATTTAGATCAGTAATCCACGATATAAATAATAAAAATGTAATTCTATACTGTAATCAAATGTATATTATTGTTTTTAAAATTTTTACTAAGTGCGAACGTATTTATTTTTAGGGGTGATCATAGAGTACTGTGAAAAAAATGATACATTTCGACATAATGACGCATTATTGTCAGTAGATACTTTTCTGCACAAACAATGTGAGAAACCGTATTAAATGATTCGTGTGTGCGAGAAACTGTATCTCGAAAGAATACAAATGTAAGGGTTTGGGAGAATTACAGGAAATTGATTGACAGATCAAGGATTAAGGATAAGAGAGCGGTTTAACGGTGAAGGAGGTAGGAGATGTTGGGAGATCACAAAGGATTATCGGATTTAAGAGAATTGGTGTAAAAGATAAGGGAGAAAAGCGAACATCTCCGCCAGGCAACAAAGAGGACTAAATATAACAAGAAACTGTAGAAAAACCTCCATGTTTTGATATTTATTAAAGTGAATTAAAAAAGATAATGAAAGCCTATATTATGTTGACGTTTAAACCCTTATCAGTCATTTGTCGGATTAGATCCGACACGGGTGATTTTCACACTATACTAAACCCCATGAAAAAATGTTGATTACATATTTTATATTTTGCTCACTCATTTAAGCGTTTCAATGTACTTTCAATAGTAAACAGTTCCACCGCCTTCTAAATAAAAAAAACATGACTTGAAAGGGTTAATTAATATTGTGTACTTGTTTGATGACTCTTTGATGGCTTCTTAAGCCGGTTATGTAATGTCGCTTTCGACTACATGTCTGCATCACGACGAACAGACTTCTAGCATAGGTAAGTCATGCATAACAAGCAGGACTCAGATTCGGGAGGATACGGTTTTGTATTCCGCCACCTGGCAATCTTGACTGAAAGTTTTGTCATGGTTGTATTCATACGTGAAGGCGAATTTTCGGTTTGGGTCCTCTTAAACAGACTTTGAACAATTCCTAATAACCCTAACACCCTAATAACGTATAGTATGTCACCTAAAGAGGGTTGTCTCGGGTAAAAGTAACGTGTACCCTACCTGCCCTACATGTGGATGTGTGTTTGTGTACCCTACATCTCCACAAAAAATACTTGTTTTTGAGAAGTTTATTTCATTACTTGTACATCGCTCTCGCTCAACATGCTAACAAACCTAGATATCACTTAGAATCTCTTCGACGCCGTGCTACAGCGATCTTCTTAAGTAACTCAACCATCCATCATTTCAAATTAATTCCATATATTCGAACTCGCGGACGTGTGCATTCAACTCGTACGAAGTTTCAATTGAACCACTCCGATAGAAATCCAGCGGCATCATGTAGAACGCGAGGCATTCTCATATCTCAGAGCTCAAGTGATCTACTTGGGGTACAAAACATAAGATCTACTGTGTACTTTTCGATATATTTCCTATAGGATACCGACTAATTTATCAGTTCTTTGTGAAGGAAAGTCTGGTGTATGATAGTCTGTAATGTTCATACGTTAAATCAAATTAAATATAATATTTACGGTCATTGTTTTAAATTTATAATTCAAAGGAAATCTCAATCTTTCAACTATTGCTTACTTAAATGATTAGCCGAGCAAAACGTTTTAAAATCCCATATTTAAGGCAGTAGTAATTGTGTGTTGACAAAATGTTCTCCACGATAGAGGAGCGAACATTACAAGTTGAAGGTTTGAACGTGATAAATAATACCCAAACGATAATTTATAACGTCAAATAGATCTTTAAAAGCTTTAAAATAATCAATGTACAAGTTTCGACGATAATAATTGAAAATTATTAACATTATGTAGGCCTAAAACCACCTTGACGATTTGAAAACAACCTATAATAACGTTGTCATGTTATTGTGACAAGTAAAATATCAATTCTAAACTGTTTGTTTCATTTAAATTAATTCGTATAAGGTAGATCATATGAACTTCGAAAATTCAATACATAAAAAACACTTGTGGTTGTTTGTTTCTATTGTTTCCTTCACTTCGTTTTGCACTATTTGTTTTTTGCCTTAACCCTTCACGTTTGAAATTCAGATACCGAATGAATTAGACCGGAATTCAGTTTTTCCCCGTCATACAAAGGCTTCTCTCTCTCTAACCCCTTTGATCTCGAATTCTTATCCTCGGTTTTCTATTTTAGTCAACCCCGCATTAGATTCTTGCCACATGTTATTTATTCAACAATTCGCGAGGCAGCTACACTTTGCACATACTATAGGTTTCCCCTCAGCAGAGAGCGAAGACATTTTATTGGTTGGCGATTTCACAACTTGGCTGTGCTGGAGACGCTGACGTCGGGCTGGGGATAGAAAAGATACTGGCATTGAATATTTTACATGTGCTGCATATTATCAAGTCTAACGGTTGAGGCATGATGCCGCGCAATGCTGTTATCGTGGGGATTGAATAAGATTGTACGTGTATTTTGTCCCAACAGTAAAGATTGTATTGTTTAAAAAAAATCGTTCTTGTCAATAGATTTCGATTCCGATATTATTCAGCATTAAGTGGGCTACACGCAATATTATATTCAAAGTTTAAATTATATTTAATTTTAAAATAAATACATAAACCTGTGTAAACAAAAATTACATAAACTTTTTTTTAGTTACAGCACTTATAAACCTAGATACTTATTACAAATAACGTTTTTACAAACTTCTATGTTTTCTTCAGAAGGATTGAAAAACAAGTTATAATTATTTATTTTTTATGCTTTTCCAAAAAATTAAATCGTGGTTATTTTTTAACATTATTTTATGACAGCCTAACTCATGGTTCTTTTACTAAAGGGGCTAAAAAAAAAATTTTTTTTTACCACGTGATCTATAGCACAAAACTACACTAAAATGACCGTTTAAAAATTATAACTTGTAACTGTGATTTAACACGGATTTTTAATTTTTTTGATCCAGAAATTAGCAAAAATTTGCGTTTTGGGAAATTTCTTAAATCGGCTTTAACCTGCTTCTTTTTTGGTTCACATAGATACTAGAGCATAGTACCAATCTAAAATATCCCTTTATAACATCGTGTCTTGAAACTGTGCCCAAATATACCCTCAAACACGCAAAAATATGCATTCCAAAATCACACCTCAATTTGGTAATCAGCATATTTTGACCAAACTACTTGCCCAAATTACAAAACAAAATATAGAGAATTTACAGAAAAGGATGTAGAGTACGTCAATAATGGCCAATAATTTTGGATCAAAATCCTCCAAGGTCACGGGGCATAAACATCGTCCCCATGTTATTTCTTATGGGAGATTTTTGCCGATGGGAACTAGCTCGAAAAATGTTATGTTTGACAATTTTTTGGGAGGTCGTTGTGGCCCCAGTAATTTTTCTGTTCATTGCTAAATTCATTACTAGTTAGTCTGAATGAAATATATTTTTTGAGTTTAGCGGTTAAATACCCCTTTAAGATTGTTAGAATATTGATTAACAAGGTGTATTAGAAGTTACCATAGACCATTATTATTATTATGAACAAATTATTTCAAACTTTTGGTGGAGGTGCCGGGTCGAGGTAATAATATCGACCCAAGACAAAACGTTGGCAGACACGCTCAAATTTCATTCGAAACTTTGCATATTATTATGTTATTATATTTCTTAATTACTATAATTATCTATGATTAGCTCTAGCGACGTGTACAAATAAACAATGTCAGGCCGTACACGTAAAAATGGAGTGACTGTGTGAAGAATCGCTACTCTGGATCAATATAGTATATAATATGTATTCAATAAAATTAATATATTTTCGATTTAGCAATAAAAAATACGAATCATTGGACTATTCACTGTAAACAAAAATTATTTGTATTAAAGAAAGTATTATTTCGACTACTTTACTGAAGTCTTTTTAACAAAATAAAATAAACACAACAGACAAGACATAAAAATTTCCCAAATAGTTATAAGTATGTATGTGTTTCAGTACCAAATTTTTAAAGTGTTTTATGTAAAAAAATAAAAACACAAAAAATAACTTAATTTTTTTGTTTTGTTGGTTGTTGATTTTTAAATATTTATATTGTTTAAAAAAAATCACTTCTCTAGAGAAGTCGATTGTTTTTTGTTTGGTAAAAATATTTGTTACGAGTGAATAGTCCAATGATTTTTTTTTAAAACTTTTCTCTAGTTTCATTTTTATTATAGATTGACGATGTTTGCGGTTAGTGTCACCCGCATAATCGACCTTTCTTCTCCGCATCGTCATCAGGTTTGAGAAAAAGGAAGGTGGCGTCTTGACGCATCGCTCCAAGCCGCAGGAAGCCGAGGTGATTTTATTGCATCGAACCTGTGACGTCACGCCTCGCATTGATCGCCATATTTGATTACCGGAGTCCGCGAGATGGAGGTGCAGAGATGTCTGCCTCGGGGAGACCACAAGAGTTGACTCGATCAGTTCAGATCTGTATTCCACCACGGGTCTGGTGTCTTGCTCTATTTACAGTTTATCGGAATGAATAATCGAAAATTTTATAAATTTAAGATGAAATGAAATACTAAGTTTTTTATGGCTAGAGCGGAAAGATAAAAATACAAATTGTTATTTTCTATACACGAAGAGGTGACTTTAAAGGGGTATTCAACCGCAAAACTCAAAAAATATATTCCATTCAGACTAGCTAGTTATGAATTTAGAAATTAACAGAAAAATTATTGGGCCCACCATTGACCCCCAAAAAATTGTCAAACTTGGTATTTTTCGAGCTAGGTCCCATCGGCAAAAATCTCCCATAAGAAATAACATGGGGACGATCTTTATGCCCCGTGACCTTGGAGGATTTTGATCCAAAAAACTATTGGCCACTATTGACGTACTCTACAGCCTTTTCTGTATATCCTCTATATTGTTTTGTAATTTGGGCAAGTGGTTCAGTCAAAATATGCAGATTACCAAGACGGGGTGTGATTTTGGAATGCATATTTTTGCGTGTTTTAAGAGTATAATTGTGCACAGTTTCAAGACACGATGTTACAAAGGGTCATTTTAGATTGGTATGATGCTCTAGCATCTATGTGGACCAATAAAGATGCAGGTAAAAGCCGATTTAAGAAATTTCTCAAAACGCCAATTTTCGCTATTTTCTGGATCAAAAAAATTGAAAAATTCATATAAAATGACAGTTACAAGATATATTTTTTATGCGCTCATTTTAGTGTAGTATTGTGCCATAGATTATGTGGTAAAAAATATTTTTTTGGGTAAGTAGCCCCTTTAAGACAGTAGCTAAAATAATCTTAGTTTAATTAACAAAAAAACTTTAACCATAACAATTTTATGTAAGTTAGAGTATGCCGTAAAAATTTTTTCAATTCGACCTTTTTTTAAAACACATTTTTATGTATTAAAAAAATTATTGTATAATTAGTGTAATGAAATCATTGGTCCAAACAGCTTGCCCTTGCCCTCTTTGCAGACGATACGGCTACTGGTGCATAGGTCGCACGGCGGGGGAAGTCTATCGCTATAATCTTATAACTGATCAAGCTTGTCAGTAAATTACTCCGCAAGCAAATTAAGTCGGATAAATTAAGAATTTTATATTATTTTATAATTTAAGACTGCTTAAGATTTATGTAAGTTCTTAATTATTTCCACGAATGGTTACTTTCAATTTAAAATTTGTTAAGTTAGTATGCTGAATATTGTAAAATAATAACCACCTTCAATGTGTTTTTATTACAATTATTAGCATTTAGTTAGTTCGAATAAAAAGCTAATTAAATGTGCTTTTTTTAGTTTCTCTAACTAACGAATAATAATATAAAGTTCAATAACTTTAATACGCTATATGCATCAATGATTTAATTAAAAGAGAAAATTACGCAATGCGAGTTTTTGGAATATTTTACACATTAAATTTAACGCGTAAAACCACTGTAGCTTAAAGCCAAACAGAGCAAAACTTTGTAAAGCTTTTTTTACACTGAAAAATATTTTTTATGATCCCGCCTATTACTAGGAAAAAAATGGATGTGTTTTGAAGATTTTTGTAATGTCAACTCACTCAATGATATCAATTAAAAAAATTAAAACATCTGTTAAAATTTCCCTTGCAACAAAAACATAGTTCGTTTAGTTTAAAATACACGTGTTTGACCTTTTTACCGCTTGAATGATATCAAATAAAACGTTTATTTTTTGTTACTTAATTGGATCATAAAATTTGAATTTGGCAAGTAGTCAAGTGATAGATAAACAAATTCCGTGACTAGTGAGTCTGCGCGTCTAAAGGGAGGGAGAGTGTGTGAGAGAGAGAGAGAGAGGGGGGGGGATTGATATTGGAGACGGATCGACAAAAAGAGAGAGAGAGAGAGAGAGAGAGAGAGAGGGGGGGGGATTGATATTTTGGATTATCGGCGTCCTACATAAAAGAGATACAAAGTACACAATATAATCTTGAATGTGGTAGTGGTGGCAAGGTGGTCTTTTAGAGGGTGGGAGGTGAACGCATTGGGCTTGGAAATGTACGAATAAAGTTTTCTTTAAGAACAGTTTATCTTAACAAATCGTTTAGAGTCATGCATATACGTGTTCGTCTTAAAAATGTAAGTTTTCTTAAGCCAAGAGCTATATTATTTAGATGTGTGTGTCGATATAGTAAGAGCAGTTTCAAAACACTGGCCTGAAACGCACATGTAATTGTTAAATTACGTCACGACTGTTGGAAACTAAGTAATCATTTCAGGTAATTGCTGCATTCATACGAACAATGCAAAGTTTTTATCTATGTGACATGATCGACGATCCAAAATTAAGATTTTGACTTTTAATAACTTTCATTTAGAACTCATTTATAATTACAGAGCTCAATACCTATGTTATTTTTAGCACGAAACGCATGCACAGCAAAACAAAAAGCGTTACTATGATATGCATTGTAATATATCCGTGTTATTATTAACAAACGAATAAAGTGTTCCATTTAATAATGATCATGCAACGAACACAGAGTGAATTGTGTTAATTTGGAGAAGTTCATATATAAGGAAAGGTGTTCGTTTGGTTAAAAGGCGCGCCAACTTGAATTATCCGTCTGTGTGTTAAGACTCCGATTTACATATATGGTGCCTACCATATATTCTTCTAGAACTATACTAGGAAAACGCAAAAGTCGTTGTTAAACGAGTAGATGAGCCATGTGCTGAGTACCTCGGAACATTCCATTCCACCCCCTACATAAGGCTGGATCCAGCATGGTTATTTCCTCCCTAGCCTATCATAGGCTAGAGTGGCGCATTATTGCCTTACAGTTGACGCGCCCTTATACCAACTAAACTCAAAACCATAACGTGTATACCTTATATAATAATATCAATCAACTTAAATGTAAATGTTCCTGTGTACTCAACACATAACTCGCTCACTCGTCTAGCAACGACTTAGGCGTTTTCCTAGTCTAGTTGGCTAAGGCGCCCTTATATCCGTATGTTGGAGACCCGCGGGTTCAAACAACGGTCGGGATAGATTTGGTTATTTCTGGATAATTTTATTATTTCTGGAAAAGTATAGAACATGTTTTGATATGCATACAATACCAAGGAAAACATATCCAGTACGAAATACGAGTAATGACTGCAAGGTTCACACAATCTCTGAGCGGATTTTTAGGTGAACTTGAGCGTATAAGTTTCGATTCACCTTGGTCGCTGCATGCAAACATGATTTGATAAAAACCATTTGTTCAAAACCAAAAACTATTGTCGTTAAATTAAATGTGACATTCTCAGCCAATTGTCAATTTATTATTTATTGTGAGTTTGAATCGTAACAGATTTTGCTCAATATGTTAACTGCACGCTAAATACTTGTACAAGATATCTGTTTGAAATTTCAGCGCATTCTGTTTAGCCGTTCGGCCATTCTAGAGCGAAGTCACTCATTCCTTCACTCACTCACTCACCCATTCACTTACTTACTCACTCACTCACTCACTCACTCACTCACTCACTCACTCACTCACTCACTCACTCACTCACTCACTCATCACTCACTCACTCACTCACTTACTCACTCACTCACTCACTCACTCACTCACTCACTCACTCACTCACTCACTCACTCACTCACTCACTCACTCACTCACTCACTCACAGACAAAACAGATCTTGTGCCGTTTGAGTTAAATTGTAGACTTCAGTCGCTGCGCTCCCTCATCTCACAAATTAGTATTAATGTAAAACCGTTTCTAATTTAACCAAATAACATAATTTTTGAGGATTTTGTTACTTTTTGGGTTTCAAGAATATGAAAATGGTAGCTTTTCTTTATTGTATTTATCAACCTTAGTCATTCCTGAGATATTCATCTTGAACTTGGCTGTACGTGAAAGGTCTGTATTAAAACCTAGTCTCTCTAGGTCTGAAACAACGATCCCCTCCCATGCAGCAAAGGTAATGCCTTACTCGTTTGATTTGTCATTCTTCGCTGAGTAGAGTCTGTGTTGGGCTATACCCCGAGGCAAACGAGCAACTTTCCCCATTGTTCGACCAAGAAAGTGAGTGAGAAATTTCCGTTTCATTATTATTTCTACAGGTAAGAGAGTCTGGTTTGACGCTGTGCGGTCCCTCTCAGCTTTTTCCAAGAGGAAATAAAAATAAAAGAAATTCTTTGCATTTTTTTTTACCTCAGTTTTCGTTTTTGTAGGTTACGGTTCCGTGGTGCGGTAATATTGGTACAGCCGGTGAAAGACGAATGTGACAACATTGAGAGAAAGTTGAGATATTTGTGCCGGTTTTTGTTTTTTTAAAGTAGGAGATGTCTTAGATAAACCCATAAACGTTAAGAATGATTTCTTGTCTTGCCATATTCTTTCTTTTACCCACGAAACTGGAAAACTCCAGTGATAATGCTGAAACAACAGAGGAACTGCTGTGAAGCTCTTTATAAATTAACAGTTGTTACTCTTAAATAAAAGTGTTAGTCCAGTCAAATAGAATTTTTGAGGAAATAATTACCAATAAGCTGAATTTTTGAAGAGACCTTCCTAATACCTTCTTACCCAAGATACTAAAACTCCCCTATAATCGGACTGGAGCTTCGGCCGCCATATTAGAAAATGGCGTTTAGATGTTTATCTCCAAAGTAGTTGGAGATAGACAAAATGTTGCAATGGCAAAAATATTCCCCTTATAATTTCGACAAAAAATGGTAAATACCATATTTTCGGTAGAGACAACGGTAACATCACAAAATCATGGTTAATATGTTGCTTATTGGAGTACCAGCTGATTTTCTCATTTTCACGCCCTGCATCAAATTATGCCCGGTAACTCCATGTGAAATCGATTTAAACCCAAAAATACTTTTGTACGGTATTCATAAAAGCTTTCAATAGTATTTTAAAAAATCAGGTCTGCGAAATCGGATTTTACATTTACTCGGAATATCGTTTTTTTTTTAAAAAATGTTAGACGCCATTTTTGTAGGAAATCATAAGAGGAATATTTTTGCAATGTTAATGTTTTCTCTATCTAAAACCATTTTGTAGATATTTGATAACAAACAGTTTTTGGCCGCCATTTTCCAATATGGTGGCCAAAGCTCCAATCCGATCATAAGTGAGTTTTAGTATCATATTTAGGAAGGTATTAAGAAGGTATCATCAAAAATTTAGCTTATTGTTAATTTTTCCTCTAAACTCCAATATATGGTCTTATTTGACTGGACTATGTAGTAATTACATAACTAGGAAAACGCTAAAGTCCCGCCGCGTTGATGGATGAGCTTTTTAAAGTTTTAAGTTTGCATGGGATATCTTTACTTTTGCAAGTGCTTTGTTTTGCTGCCTACGCATTGTAGGTGAATGTTGTCAAGTTTCTTTGTTTCTTGTCAATTGGTATTATTAACCGTAAAAAACTTATATTAAAAGCTTTATTTCTATGGATTCTGGCTAACTTTTTCAACTTTTTCTTTCAAAAGGTACTACATCACCATAACCTTAATGTCCATGTATAATATGAACGTTGAAACCCCACCCGTTTGGTCAGAATTGGCCCAAATGGTACGAAAATATCGTACAAAAAACCAAAAATCTTATATTAAAAGCTTTATTTCTATAGATTCTGGCTAACTTTTTCAACTTTTTCTTTCAAAATGTACTAAATCACCATAACCTTAATGTCCATGTATAATATGAACGTTTTAGCTTCACCCGTTTGGTCAGAATTGGCCCAATGGCACGAAAATATCGCCCAAAAAATCGAAAAAAAATCGTAAAAGTACGATATTCATGAGAAATATTTCTTCGATTGTACACTTAAAAACGTGGCAAGTCTAAGTTCAGAGATTTCGAAGGTCCTGTCAAATTTTCATCCAGATCGCATATGCCGTTTGCCCGGTAGAGAGCGAACAAACAGACAGAAAAACAAAACAAAAACAAAAACAAAAAAAAAAAAAAAAAAAAAAAAAAAAAAAAAAAAAACACCCGAGCTAAATTTTTTGGGGGGGTCGGTGAAATTGAAGTCTTCGCTTCGCTCATCCAATTAAAAGTGTTCAACATCAACAAATTTTGTTTTATGTGTAGGCTACGAAATAAATTCCAATTATTTTCATTTTTACGCGCCTTTCACAATATAAATGTGAATTTAAAAACGTAAAACTTTGAGATAAATTGTGTTCTAATTTTGGTGACAGGTACACGGGCACTTTGGGGCATAAGCGTTTTCCATTACACACGTATTTATATTTTTAGGTTCCTTAAAAATGGTTACTCTTTGGATGGGAATATAAAATAGCTAAAAACATAAATATGTATGAAATTGAGGTACGAAGATTGACTTCAATATAAAACAATGTACAAATAAAATATAATAAATCATAGAATTATATTGACCGGCGAAATGACCGAAGAGTAAATTGTATTTACAAAATCTTAAAATAGTTGCATATGAAAGTAAGGGTAAGATATTTAAAAAGAATTGGATCAAGCATTGTGAGTAAGTAATATCTTTTATTGCCTTGTATGCATGCTGAGATCGAAGTCACTTTGCAACGCTCAAATATAAACCATTGATATTTTACGTCTAAATTCTAAAAAATCTAACTTTTGGAAAAGTATTGATGAATTATCCACATAAACACTATCTAATCAAATTAAAGCAACATTTATGCGTGTTATGAACACACAAAAAAATTATCCCGTTTAAAACATTAATATTTTTTTTCTTGTAGAAAACAAATCCGGAAATAAATCAGGCAGTAAATTCTTTAGGTAAATTTCTTGGTATTTGGGAAGTGATTTTGCCGTAACAACAAGAAAACAATAATTGGATGAGCGAAGCGAAGACTTCAATTTCACCGACCCCCCAAAAAATTTAGCTCGGGTGTTTTTTTTTTTTTTTTTTTTTTTTTTTTTTGTTTTTCTCTCTGTTTGTTCGCCTCTCTACCGGGCAAACGGCATATGCGATCTGGATGAAAATTTGACAGGACCTTCGAAATCTCTGAACTTAGACTTGCCACGTTTTTGGGTACAATCGAAGAAATATTTCTCATGAATATCGTACTTTTACGATTTTTTCCGATTTTAAGGCGATATTTTCGTGCCATTTGGGCCAATTCTGACCAAACGGGTTAAGCTAAAACGTTCAATTTATACATGGACATTAAGGTTATGGTGATTTAGTACATTTTGAAAGAAAAAGTTGAAAAGCTAGCCAGAATCTATAGAAATAATGCTTTTAATATAAGATTTTTGGTTTTTTGTACGATATTTTCGTGCCATTTGGGCCAATTCTGACCAAACGGGTGGGGCTACAACGTTCATATTATACATGGACATTAAGGTTATGGTGATGTAGTATCTTTTGAAAGAAAAAGTTGAAAAAGTTAGCCAGAATCCATAGAAATAAAGCTTTTAATATAAGTTTTTTACGGTAAATAATACCAATTGACAAGAAACAAAAGAAACTTGACAACATTCACCTACAATGCGTAGGCAGCAAAACAAAGCACTTGCAAAAGTAAAGATATCCCAAGCAAACTTAAAACTTTAAAAAACTCATCCATCAACCCGGCGGGACTTTGGCGTTTCCCTAGTGTTATGAAATATTTAGACTATACACTGCACTTGTAAATAAAGAAAACAACTTTGTAATAATATTTCGACGACTATTCAGTCATCTTCAACGGGTTTAATGACATTTATCAAATAACAACAGTAAAAAAAAAATTATTATCAAATAACAACAGTAAGAAAAAAAATTATTATGTTTTCTTTATTTACAAGTGCAGTGTATAGTCTTAATATTTCATAACATTATTAACCTCACCTGCACTAAAAGTTTCATTATTAATAAACAAGAAAACCTTGAAAACTCTTCTTAAAAATGGTTTCCAGTAGTGAGATTCGAGCTCGTGACCTTCTGAATCAGAGCCTAATGTGTACGCATGAGCTACCTATGTCGCTAAATATATACATCAACTGAAGTGAATTCTCCCTTGTTTAACTCCACAACTCCAGATAAAACCTCCATATCTCGAGAATCACGCCACTTACAACACGCTCTTTCCCCCCGCGATATATTATTTAATATCAGCTAACAAACCTTTTCATTTGTTTTTTAATGAGATGTTTGTTAAGGCAACGTTGCTTAGTAACGAAGCTTTAACATTCTCGAATACACCGACTTTTCTTTGTTTGGAGAAAAAGTTGATTGCATAAATTCGTACGGAAAAGAAATTGTGTGAGTGTAAAAACGTCTGGGGTTTCATTTCTCCAACAGAAATGTCTTTCTACACGCCTTTTTTTTGCTACCCTCGTCGTCACTTGAATTTTTACAATGTTGCACAAGAGGGCTAGATTTTAAGAAGATTACACGCACACACACACACGCACACACACGTACACGCACACACACGCACGGATAACTCCCCACGACGAGTTCCAATAATGTCGCATCCAATATCTTTCCAACAGCGACGGTGACAAAAGGAACTGATTTCCAACAGAAATGTAATAACAGGAAGAGAGCAGGGAAAATGCCACCGTGAACTTATGTAACGTTTTATATTATCAGTTTCATAAATTTTTCTTTAGCCCATTTCTTTTCCACGGATTTTTTTCGTAATAATTTTCCCCTTGGGGTTTCTTTATGTGTCTGTTTTGCATTCGGATTTAATAGAAATGTAGTTTTACCTTTTGGTCATAAAATAACATCGTTGGAAAACCGTTTTGCATAGAAACATATTCAACTCAGGGTGTTTAAGTGTGTTTAAAATGTCAGAACCATTTTTAACGAGTGCCAAAATTCCCTTTCTCTCCCCATTTCTTGATAACACTTGTTCTTTCAACAATACGAAAGCAAATGAAAAAAATAAACTGTAATTCATACCTTTTTCTGTCCCTTGATTAGTATGTAGATTCCAAAGTGATTGTTTACCTGAAATCAAGAAAGAAATAGGTTAGTAACGAACACGTAATAACATATAAATTAAATATAAAACAATGAGATTCAAATGAACTGTAACACCAGAATAATTTTAAATTGTATATATTTACTGTTTCAAATTTATTTAATTGTGTCAAAAGAAGATTTACATATTTGAGTAGAATGTAAAGTAAAGTTTTTTTTTTAAATAAAAAATAAACTCGTATTTAGAGTCAAGTTCCTCTGTCACATAACCGACATTAAAATATTTACTTTAACCATCAAAGAATGTTGACCCGAAACGTTTATTCTTCAAGTGAATTTGGTTTATGTGGCCTTCAGTAGATCCATTAGACAAGTATAATATGACGTACTACAAAGAGCAAGCCCAAGATTGGCCGATGTTTAAAGAGAAAAACTTTTTCACCAATTGGATTAAACTTTTTCTTCTAAAATATCTTGTCATCTCTGAAGTAAAGTTGCGCTAAGGAGGAAATTAGGTTTTATTGGTTGAACTTTCTCGCAAAAACATCCAGCTGGATCGGAAACTCGATGCCGACTGAATTGAATAGGCGAGTTTGAAATCGGACAAAGTGCTGCAAGAAAAAGTTGGCGAGATCAGATGAGCATTTTAAAAATGTTTTTAATCGTTTGCAAACATAAATTAGACCAACACAGCAAAAATTGTAAAAGCATTTCCGTGAAAGATTATGGCAAACATTTGACCAAATTTCATACACAATTACGTTTTCTCATTGCGATATTAATGTTGAAATAAAAAAATTGGTACACGTTTTTTAAATTATTCTTTGCTTTAACAATGTTAAATTTACTCCTATCATGCTACGAAACTTGGTAATATATGACAAACTGTTGTTCAAATTCAAAATATTTTGTTTTTACAAATATCTCATCTACTGGTTTTAAGTAGTATTTATGTTATGTGTTACATTTTAAATTAATGAATTAAGTTTTTATTAGTTCCATCTAAACTATTCACATCTTTCAGACACACACTTGACTTGACCTAGAATAGTGTTGTTTGTAGATTAAATACTTTAAGAGTAAACTATATCTATTTGAAACTTTTTTGGAAACTTTTCCTGCTTCCAGTTGTCATCCGATCGATATAAAATTTCGCGTAATTGTCAAGCAGGTAATTGGTCACTCTTTTAGTCAAAGATGAATCAAAATTCTTGCTTATTACGCACAAATAAATTTCGAAATTTTGAAGATTTTACAAAAAAATCCAAATTCTTAAAAATACATTTAATCTATTTGGGTTTTTGTGATTAAGAAAAGTGTGCCTCTATCGAAGATTACATACATGACTATAACATATGGGCAAAGGCTGGTAACAATCTGATTAGAAATTACGAACTTCAGAAACTTCAGAAACTTCACAACTTCACAACTTCAGGAAATGTTCCAGAAAAAATCACTGGTATTCCAGACTCTTAACGGAACACTAAGGGTCTGTACGTATTACCATTAGTATAACTGGTTTCAAAATAATCAAATTTATCAACAGACATTGATGAACCGAAGAAAATTATTTCTGGCACCTCGTTCTCAATGAACAAACGTTGTAAAGTAGGCTTTACCACACTCGGATTTTGAGAGATAAATGATGGGGCAATTCCCTACTTAACTACAACGCCCCTTAATGGTTTTTAATTAAGTTTCCTAATTAAGACCTTTCCAGCCGCACCCACGATTCAATACGTAATTGAAAATGGCGTCATTTATCTACTAACATTCTAGTTTTCCAGTTCTAATTAAGCTCCATTATTTACCTCATTAACAGAAACATGTACACAACTTGAGTTCAAATTAAATTATTTATATCGTTATCTTTATACCTTTTATAAATACGAAACAATATGTAACAAAGAAAAATGGTCGCACGCAATTCTGCATAAATCAAGATTGTTATAAACAAATTTCGTGACTTTGATTTAATCAAAACTCAAAATGTATTTGTTGTTTTAGAATATTCAACCCCAAGTTAAAAATTCGTAACTTGAAAATACCATAGATGGACTAAAGAATCGCAATGAAAAATTCAATGTTCAATGGTTAAATTATATTTTATAGTATTGTGGAGCTTCCAGGATAGGTTGAGGTACATGTAAAAATGAACTAAATACAATGTGGAATGTTCCTTAAACTTTTTCATCACTCCACTACGTCATGTACGACATTAAGGACTTAATTCTGAATACGTTAATAAATTTTGTTTGTATTACTTAGATAATATTTTCACTTATAAAAGTTAGCTAAAAGTTGTACCAATAATAATGGCGGAAGAAACGAGCCGATTAAACGGTTAGATATTATTACGATCGAGCAATGAGGTAATGCAAAACAGAGATACTTACTGTGTAATCTAGAAGGCGGTAGTTAATTTACTGATCCAAGCACATTAAACAGCTTTGCTCATTGGTCAACAAAGCTCTAGACCCAAATCTTGACGTCACGTGCTGTTTGCGCGGGAAATAAAATACTAAAATTGGTGCCTTAATACAATTTAAAATGTTTACTTTAAATTAGTTTTATTTGCAGTAATGTTGTTTTTAAGTGGTTTTCTATCCATTTCTTACACCCACGTCAATACGTGGACTTGGTGAACATTCCCTATCATGACAAAAATGTCAAACTTCAAGTAAAATATTATTCAATACATTGTTTACTGTAAGCCAGAAGCCAAAGTTTTCCTTTATATGCGTCACACTCGCTCTTATTCTTGGCAACAAAGAGAAATGGTCGCGATTTGTGTGATATATTCTTCGGCGAAGCGCGAAAACCCGCCTCCATTTCCTGTTCCAATTTCAAAAAATATTCTACAAAGCCTCTTCTCCCCCTGACAAAACAGGAAACTGTTTGAAAACCTCGCTGCGCGTTATAGGTTACGTCGTCTCGGCTTAGAGAAGTGGTTTTAAATAGCACTTTCTACAGGAGGAACGATCAGCAAGAATACGTGACTCTATTTACTGATTCTACATGGTTATATAATGAACTCGTTCACGTATTACGAAATGTATGCAGATAGATTTAAATTTTCTTGGCATTTGAATTTAAAATAACACAAATAAACGTTTGTTTTGTTTAATATAAACATAACAATTACGTAAATTTGAACAAGATAAAGTTGATTTCTATTTGTTGATTGGTTTGAACTTCAAGTACATAATTATATGAACAAGATTGTTATCTGTTGTTCTAATTCAAACCATCTTAAAGTTTAGTCTTTATTTTAATAATTGTATAACAGATTTCCATTTAGTTTTAATTTTAATATCAAAAGAAGGAAAATATAATATTATGCATTATTACAAAAACGACTAATCTCAAGACACGATTTCTTTGTTTTTTTCTCACAATTCGGTCATCGGCTAACTGTGTGATAGACAAATTAAAAATAAGATTAAAAGAGTGTTAAGTAATTATTATTTTTTCATTTGAAATAACTGTGCGTGCGTTAAAGTTAATTTAAACTTAATACATGTTTATATTTAAAATGTGTAAATAAGTTTATGTTTTAAAAATTTAATTTCTGAAACACAACAAAGTGAAGATATTTATTTCGATAATTTCAAACGTTTCTTTTATATTACAGCAAATTATATGAGAATGTAGAATTTAATAAATAAGATAAATAATTTAAACGTTTGGTTGAGGTGCCGGTCCATTGGATATTTTTGTCATACAAATTTTAACTATTTTTGTTTTTGTTTTTACATAAGTCTGAATGAAGTGATGACTTTTAATACTTAACTTGCAAGGATAAATGAATGTCATCAGTTAATATTCCATTACATTTTAAAGGCAGACATCACTAATGCATTTAGTAATTTATAAATTAAATTATTTTTATTCAAACGACGAACCTAAGTCAATTTTGTTGATTTACTTCATAAACTGAGTTCAAAACAACTCGACCAAAACTCTCGGTCAGACGAAAGTGGCCTATTCAAATTGAATTTATAAGGTTCGCCTTATAGTCTATTATCAATAATTGGTCACACAATGTAATAATATAAAGACTTGAGTAACACGTTTGTTAAAAATCTCCAGAAAACACTTAAAATTTAGCACCCGGGAAAGGTTAAATGTCAAAATGGTAACTTATTTAACCTTGGTTACAATCCCCCAAAAAAATACAAAATTACATCTCCATTACCAAACTCTTCAATCGCAAAACAAATAAACTTTTACTGTACAATTTTCAATCTCCTTTCCAAGAAGTGAAATCCCATTTCGCCGTTCATGTCTTTAATGATGTAAACGGCAATTTACTTGCGAACCACGCCTTGACGATGTTCCAAAACAATTGTCATGACACACAAGTGATTACAATACGTAATTACATTTCACTGCCTACCAAACTAGTCCTGTAATCAATTAGATGTGGTATTTTGAGCTCCCGGGATGCGTTGACTGTCATTTGTTTTCTCCCTCGTTCTATATTGATTCCTTCTCTCTCTCTCCTCTCACTCCCCCTCTTACACTCGCTCACGCTCTTCTTACTTTATTACAAGCTTATAATATTTTATAATGTAATACATAGCTGGATGGAAGATAAGGCTAAGTTGGCCTAGAAAATAAATAAGTTTATCTGTCTATCTATCTATCTATCTCTCTCACTCTCTTTCTCCTTCCCCCTCCCTCTCACTTCCAACTCTATCTATATCTCTCTCTCTCCTCCCCTAATAATGATTGATCTGTAAACAAAGTAACTGCCAAATAGTGTCTCCCCACCCACCCTCCCTCTCCCACCCACACTGACTCTATACGGAACAGCTGATGTCACATCCCACCATACGAGATCGTTATACCCCTATCTACATCAAGCGGTTCACTAATATCCACCCTTTGATCCGCGGAAACAGACGACAATTCAAACACGACTTTCACGAGGAAAAAACTCATTTGAATATCCGCTCGATGTTAATTTCCGCACTGGATCGACAGACGTAGAGAGAGAAGATCGGGAGCTTTGACGAGAAATCGAGATTGAAAGTGACGATTACAAGAGGGGGATTGTGAGCAAGTATTGTTTTAGTGTTATGTAGATGATTGGTTCTGGAAATATTCAAGGAATATACCAGACATAAAAGAAATGAAGAGAGGGGATTTTCTGATGGGCAATAATTTTTCTTAGATGTTTTGTAATATTTTTGGTAAATGATTTTAAGGAAACGAAAGATCATATAAGAAATGAAGAAGAGGTGGAATTATCGTATCGGCAAATTAATTTCACTTAACCACACGCAAAAAAGTTTTTGTTTGTATTTTTTGTTGTTTTTTTCGCAATTGAAGATTCCAAACCTAAGGATCTATTTGATGAACTAGCGGACGCGTTTCTGCGAATTAAGCCTTCAATTTTGGGGACACGAAGAAAATTTTAGATCGTTTTGTTTTTTGTTTTTAGTGGATATTTTCTGCGTTTGGTCCGATTCGACCAAACGGCACAACGATCTTGATATTGTCAGAGGGACCTTGGTTTCTGATGATTGCCACTTTTGGTACAAAGTTGAAAAAATTTATCATGAATATGTAATTTGACATTTTTTTTCGATTTTTAGTTCGATATTTTCTCACTTTGGCCGATTCTGACCAAACAGGTAGGGTTACAACGTTCATATTTCACATGGACATTAAGGTTATGGTGATGTAGTACCTTTTGAAAGAAAAAGTTGAAAAAGTAAGCCAGAATCCATAGAAATAAATGTTTTAATATGAGTTTTTTGAGGTTTATAATAACAATTAACAAGTAACAAAAGAAACTTGACAACAATCACCTATAATGCATTCACAAAGCACTTGCAAAGGAAAAGTGGTCCCACGCAAACTAAAAACTTACAAAAACGCTCATCCATCAACGCGGCGGGACCTTAGCGTTTTCCTAGTTAACAAAATGTTATAACTGGAAGTACACAAATCATAAAAATGTGTTTTATCATAGATGCTTTGTTGTAAAATGTCTAATAAGGGTGTACAACTAAATATATATTTGGCATAGGGAAATTATAGTTTCAAATATTAAAATACAAAATTCGCTTTCCCACAATACCAAAAATCACATTTGCAGAAATCGTACTTATTTGATAATATTTCGATTTCTTAATGTCCCGTATCGTTGGAGGATTCTGTAAGCAGGACAATATAATGTTAAAATAAAGTAGGTCTACTGGTCCGTCTTTCCATATATACACTACGTTCTAATTTCGTTATTTATTTATTTTTATTACATCGGCACATTTATCTATTGTGAATTAAAATATTAAAGTCAGTGTAATATTTTCTCCAATATACAAATTTTTGAAACTTTATTTTATCACAGTTTTAAGGTAGCTAATGTTATAATGGGTAGTTTAAAATATTATTATTGAGATGTAGAATGTATGGTAAAAAATAAATGTTAATACTTGTTACAACCCGTTTTTATTAAGGAAACAAGTAAATGGTGAAGAATCGTGATATTTTTAGATTGGATATTGAATTTAATTTCCGTGTCCGGATCAAATACGTCCATCCCAAAAAACAGTGGCATCTATGGCCCTCTCATTTGCCTGTATTATTTTACTGTGTATCGGATATTGATGTTTAGATATAAACATTAATATCAATCAAGGAA
This sequence comes from Sweltsa coloradensis, assembly GCA_024449915.1. Taxonomy (NCBI): domain Eukaryota; kingdom Metazoa; phylum Arthropoda; class Insecta; order Plecoptera; family Chloroperlidae; genus Sweltsa; species Sweltsa coloradensis. Next base: position 428,972 of record JAMZAV010000078.1, read on the forward strand.
TTTTTTTTATTACATTTTTGCTACAACAAAATAATGATCAATACAAATTTCTTTAATCCCCCAAACAAGAATCAATAAGAGCAATAAAGTTTATAGATGGAATGAAGAAACTTAATAACGTCGATGATAAATTGGATGGATACTATCGTAACATAATCACTTCACGCGAGAAATATTCTAAGAATCAATTTAGTAATATGCTGATGAAATTCATCACTGGCGTCCACTTCCCAGAGTAATGTGGCACCGCCTTACAGAGAAAGAAAAACGCTGGCATCATGCCAACTGGCATTGTCTTCATTAGACGTTTAATTTAGACGCATTGTCCATTCACTAGCAAAAACTTGGACATTCATAAGAACGGCAACAAACACATAAACACAAGCACACACAAAGTTCAGTTACAAAATTATTTTCTATACGTTTAATACATGTTTTAGTTTCTTCTTGCTGTAACAATAATTGTGTACGTATTATAAAATCCACAAAGCAATAGAAACGAAAATTCTAGTTATTGTACTTCAGAAAACTTTCGAAGCTGAACATTTTCTACTCAGAAAATCAACCTAACCAGGCATCAAACTATAACATATACATTGATTGTTTTCAGTTTCATATTTTTGTTGTGTGTGATACGTGTACGTATTATTAAAATCCACAAAACAGAAAAACGAAAATTCTTATTATTGTACTTAAAAAACTTTCAAAACTGAACATTTTCTTCTCAGAAAATCAACCTTACCAAGCATCAAACTATAACATATACATTGATTACTCTTTACTGACATTAGATTGTCCTCAAAGCGGGCTTTTGCTAAAAAACATTGTTTTCATACTTTCTATTGGAGATCATAAGTGATTGGCTCAAAATTATGTTACCTTTCAGTGGTGACAGCAACATGGCAGTATTCTGTTTAATTTATACCATGGCACTCGACAATCACAACAAATAGCTTTTAAAGGTTTTACTTGGGCCCGGTAGCTCAATTGGTAGAGCATTGGTAAGTAAATCTGGTTGTTCTGGGTTCGATCCCCAGTCTGGGCAAACTTTTACGACAATTGCTATCATTTAATAACTATGTCCTCAAAGCTAGCTTATGCTTAAACACCAACTAGTTCAACGAGTTTCACATTGTAGAAAGGCTCTGTTCAATAAGAGAAGTTACCAACATCACACCAATAAGAAGGTAAGGAAAGATTCTATTGTTGACCAATCGCGCCCAATGTTTTGTCTATTTTCCACCAGGTAGCGCTAGGTCAGCTATCCTCGCTAATTGCCCAGTGTTGCCAAACTGACGGCTTTTTCTTAAGGTCTAATTGGATCAGGGGTGAGAATCACAGGTAAACATAGCTGACCTCACTAAAGTTCATTGCATACCTTGCAAACATTGAAAGATGAGCGCATTGGAAAACTGAATCGTCTTAATTTAAAACAAAGTTGTGCAACCAACTGCGCAAGTAACGTTAATCATTTGCATTTTTCTAGCAATTAAAGAAGGATAGTTGTCTGTCTAGTTTCTCTTAAATTAAAAGTTACTTTGAGTTAATTGTAGCTTTCAGGTGATAAAACAGCTGGTATCAATAATTTCGAGGGCTTGTTCGGATGCTCGCAGTTTTTGTTACTATTAAATTGATAAAACAGTCACGATGATTTCGGTATTTAGTTCAGTAAACCCCTGGAAAAATAATTTTTGACTAGGGACAGGGGGAATGGGAATCCACTAGATTTTAAAATCTCTTAAAGACAAAGGTTCCAACATTTAAACGACAAGAGTGTCACAATAACCCCGAAGTAATAATCGGTGTGTTCAGTTTTGCCAACCCCTGTCCGAAGCAGTCGCCACCCTCTGATTGGTCCGGGCGTGTTGCTTGTGATTGGCTGCGGCGTCTCTAATGAGACCTGTCCAATACTGCCAGCCACAAGCCACGTCGTTAACCGCACATTTCTCACACTCGTTTTGTCTCGATTCTTTTACACCTCCTCAAGGAGGGGATTTACTCTGCTCAAGATTTTGCGGCAGGGTGTAGTTGAACTCAACGAATTTATTGTTGAATTCAATTCGGATCAATTTAAAAGAATTGTTTAAACTGAAGTTGAATTAAACAATTGAATTGTTGAATTCAATTAGGATCAGTTTAAATAATTATGTGTTGTTGAACAGTTGAACTGAATACATTTATTGTTGAATTTAATTCGGATCGATTAAAAAGAATTTCTGCATCCATTTCTGTCCGTCCGTCTGTCCGTCCGTCCGTCCTTGTGTCACGTCTCACAACAAAAACCGGACATGACTGCCGACTAATTAATTTTTATTTTTTGACATAGTCCTTCAACGAGGAATATACAGAATATTTTTGTTCCCCTGGGGGTTGGGATGGTAGGGGGAGGGGGAGGGAGAGAAGGAGGGGAAAGGGGGCAGCCCTTATGAAAATTTGATTATTTATGTATCCGGCTCCTCCACCATATGTGATGACTACAACAAATTTGTAACAATAACGATTAGCAATTCGCTTCTTAATTTTGGGTACTCAATTTTGTTTGTATTGACGATCAGTAATTTTTAATTCTACACTCCCTATCACAAAGTTCAAACAATTTAAAACTGTCGTGGTTTATAAAATATAAATAAAAACTTCAATTTTTGCAATCACTACCTTTATTTAAACGTTAATGCCAAACAAACTTTTAAGTTCACAAATATTAACAAATTTATTAAAATACAACTTCTACCAGCGTTGATTGTAGGAATAATTCATTAGAGAATTACAATATTGCCTGGAATGTTCAAGTAGTAGCCTACGGTAGCGTAATACTGAACGGAATGTGTGCTGCTTAATAGAAGCGAATTCTTGTCCTAGTGAACAGCAAACGAGAGCGATTGCCGTCACTGTCGAATCATTCCGCGCAGAAAGTAGTGCAGCGATCATCAAATCTTCCGCTTCTATTGCTACTAATTAACAAGCTAAATAGAGAGATGATTTAATTAACATTTTTTAACTTTTGGTTAATTAGTGAAGTTGAACAACGTTAGACAACATAGTTTGTGGTTTGCACTCATTACATACACACACAAACTAAAATTAAATGTTGTCAATAATAAATCATTTTTGTGGGAACGTGCAAGGTGCCAGGGTGCAATGAATGCCCCTCTCCAGGTGTCTAACTAGGTATGTTGCGGATAGGACAATTGTGAAGGGTTGTCCGAGGGCTGTTTAAGAGGACTGAATCCCTTGCATTCGCATTAAAGACCGAGGAAAACCTAGGAAAAAACCTTCAGTCAGGATTGCCGGTCTCGACGGGATTTGAACCCGGGACCTCCCGAATCAGAGTCGCGCGCTAAACGCTCGAGCCAACACTGTCGGTACGTTATCAATAATTTGTGGCTGTATAATTCAATGTTTTTATTTGGTTTTGGACTACATACATAATTTTTCTGTCCGTACGTCCGTCTGTGAGTGAGTGAGTCACGTCTCACGATAAAACCATTATGTGACCTCCGATTGGCATGTGTTTTTGTTGAAATTGTCCTTCAACAAGGTATTTGATGAGCGTAGCGAGCGAAGCGAAGATTCCATTTTACTACACTGGAAAAAAAATTCGGAATGTTTTTCTTTTTTTCTTTTTTTTCTGTTTGTATTTTTGTGTGTTTGTTAACACGATTCCGGCTAAACCGATACTCCAATTGCGATGAAATTTTCTGGAGGCCTTTGAAATCTCTGAACTTAGAACTGTCACGTTTTTGAGCGCAATCGAAAAATTATTTCTCATGAAAATCGCAATTTTACGATTTTTTTTCGATATTTTTCGGAAATTCTTCGCTCCTACATGCATAATCCGATCGTAATGAAATTTGTATGGGACCTACATGCATAATCCGATCGTAATGAAATTTGTATGGGACCTTTCTTATATGAAACTCTAAACATGTGTCAAATTTAAGCACAATCCAAGATTATTTCTCATAAAAATTGCAATTTTTCAATGTTTTTTATTAATTTTAGACGTTCTTCACTTTCTACCACCTATATCGTTAATCCGATCATAATTAAATTTTAATAGAACCTTCATTTTATTAATCAATAGATTCATGCCGAAATTGAGGTTAATCGAAGAATTATTTCTGACAAAAAATTACAATTTTTCGTTTTTTTTTTAAATTCGTTTAATTAACATAAGACAAGGCGGCTCAATGCACCAATTACGCTCATCCAACAACGACTTTCGGCGTTTTCCTAGTTATATATATTGTGTAATAACATAGTGTTCAGAAGAGCGGGGCAAGATATAAATACAGGGGATATTACAGACCCGGCACCTCCACCAAAATTATTTGTATCGCTACAAAAATCTGAATAAAATACAGTAAAGCTTCGCTCCCTATTTTGTTCGGTAGACAAAATCACCATTAAAAACACTAACACTGCCTAAATGAAAAACAAAGAATCACACGGGCTCGAATCCCAATTCCGGCAATATCTTTACAACATTTGTATTTGTTGTAATATTACTTTTCAAATATTTACTTAAATGTAGTTCATTGTTGTGTCTGCAATGTAATTAGATATATTTAGTTGTCCTACTTTGTAAATCAGTTTTTACAACTAAATAGGATAGACTTTAAATAAATAATAAATAAACAAATAATACATAAATATGATCACCACTTATCGTCTAGAGTTGCATTATTACATTGAGACGTAAAACAGATTCCACACGCCATACTAAAATGGGTACTGTATATAAACGTATAGACAATTGAAGTGTCAGTTAACATCCTGACATCATATTATGATGTCGGTGTCTCTTGATGCAATATGGCAAGACGTCACGTTGTAAATACGATCTGTCAGTCAACATGAGTTCTCCACCATCTTCCTGTATGCACTATCAAAACAAGATTACATGAAGAATGAACACAGAGAAAAAGATGCATTTTATGTTAGTGTTTTAGAAGTTATGCAAGTGGTTTTATGATGGCAGGATTTATAATACTAGGAAAACGCTTAAGTCCCGCCGCGTTGTTGGATGAGCGTAATTGGTGCATTGACCTGCCATGTGTTATGCAGATTTTCTGTTGTTTTGTGAAAAAATTATTACTTAGTCGATTTTTTTTAAATTAAATTAAATTAAATAAAAAATTAACTTTATTCTTTTATTTTTTCTTAATCGTAATTTAAAAAAAAGAAAAAAATCGTAAAATTGCTATTTTCATAACAAATAATTATTTGATTGCGCTCAAATTTTACACGAATATTATAATTCATAAAATTAAGGTTCTGTAAAAAAATCATTACAATAGGATAAAGCATGTAGGTGTTATAAGTGAAAGAATTGTTAAAAAAAAGAAAAAACCCGTAAAATTTCGATTTTCATGAGAAATAATTTTTCGATTGTTCTCAAATTTCACACGAATATCTTAATTCATAAAATTAAGGTTCTGTAAAAAAATCATAAAAATCGGATTAAGCATGTAGATGTTATAAGTCGAAGAATTTTTTAAAAATCGAAAAAAATCGTAAATTTGCGATTTTCATTAGAAATAATTTTTCGATTGCGCTCAAAAACGTGGCAATTCTAAGTTCAGAGATTTCAAAGGCCCCCATAAAATTTCATGTCAATTGGAGTATTGGTTTAGCCGGAATCGTGTGGACAAACAGACAAAAATACAGAAAAAAAAAACATTCCGGATTTTTTTCTCCAGTGTAGTGAAATGGAATCTTCGCTTCGCTCGCTACGCTCATCCAAACATATTTAATTTATTGTTCTAATTAAAAAGTGCACAGATGAAAATGTTTATAAATTAATGTATGTGTTTATTAATTTGTGTGTAAACCAAAAGTTATTTTGCTATTTATCCCCCACTTTTGTTTACCGTGCAAAATGCGCAGACACTGGAAATCACCTGTTAATTCAACGAGTTGCAAAATGTTGTAGCGAGCAAACCACCCAAAATAAACAAAACATTTCAAAGTTAAATTGCGGCAACAAATCTGCTGATTGCAATAACCACTACAACTTGGCAAGCTCACCATTCGAGCGTGTAAGTCTACCCAGGTGGAAATCTATGGCACATGAATCAGAATCCACGATAATATTTCGGCCCCTTAAATCCTGCTCGGAATTTCTCCGGCGCACATTTGCAAGTGACGGAGTAAAATGCTATATCACACTCCCCCCCCCCCCCCCCCCCCCTCGGGGCCGACTGCGTGGCGCTATGGCCTGGAACCACCCCAAAGAAAGGCGAAAAGCGTTCGAATACGACTCGGGAATTTCCGTTTAAACGGTCGCAATAACAATCAAATTTATGTCTTGACGGCAGAAAAAAAATATACGAAAATCACCCAGAAGTTATTTAAAGAGATGAGTTTAGCGATTCAAAAGAGTATAACCGTTCAGTGTTGGTAAGCGGAATATGTTGATTTTGTAGCGGAAGTTGGAGTTACATAAGCCAAGATACAATGGAGGGCGACACGAGAGTCAACTCAAGCGAATACCAGTCGTGATTTACCACAACATTAACCTTTGAATACTTAGAGAAATGTTCCTCTTTTACTGTTTTTTCGTCACTAAATTCCCATCGTGACATAATGAATTCACAACACCGTGAAAAGATGAATAATTTTGACTTTAATATGGTCATTTAAAGTATATGAATATAAAGATACACCTCTTTTTGGTATAAGAAAATTCAAATCCAAACTTCAAATTACGTGTACATTGAATAATACTAGGAAAACGCTAAAGTCCCGCCGCGTTGATGGATGAGCGTTTTTTTGTAAGTTTTTTTTGCGTTTTGTGCGTTTTTTTGCACTTTTCCTTTGCAAGTGCTTTTTGAATGCATTGTGGAGGTGATTGTTGTCAAGTTTCTATTGTTATTTGTTAATTGGTATTATAAACTTCAAAAAACTCATATTAAAACCTTTATTTCTGTAGATTCTGACTAATTTTTTCAACTTTTTCTTTCAAAAGGTACTACATCACCATAACCTTAATGTCCATGTGAAATATGAACGTTGTAGCCCTACCCGTTTGGTCAGAATCGGCCTAAATGTGACGAAAATATCGCACTAAAAATAAAAAAAATTCATATTAAAACCTTTATTTTTATGAATTGTAGCTATTTTTTTCAACTTTTTCTTTCAAAAGGTACTACATCACCATAATCTTAATGTCCATGTGAAATATGAACGTTCTAGCCCCACCCGTTTGGTCAGAATCGGCCCAAATGTCACGAAAATATCGCACTAAAAATCGAAAAAAATCGTAAAAGTACGATATTTATGAGAAATATTTTTTCGATTGTACCCAAAAACAATACACCTCTAAGTTCAGAGAAAACGAAGGTCCGGTCAAATTTTCATCAAGATCGCGTATGCCGTTTGCCCGGAATCGAGCGAACAAACAGACGGAAAAACAAAAAAAAAAAAAAAAAAAAAAAAACACCCGAGCTAAATTTTTTGGGGGTCAGTGAAATTGAAGTCTTCGCTTCCGCTCGCTACGCTCGCTCGCTCATCCAACTACTTCCTTTTATGTTGCCCTGTGCTCTGAGATAAAACCATTTTAAACACCTAGACAAAGTCATGGTTTTACTAGTCGACATATGAAATTGTTAACATATAAAACATTAAACGTTTAGATGTGTGAAAAAGATTAACCAAAATAAGGTACGAAACTAACCGTTATTGTAGGGTGTAAATAATATAAATATTAATTTAAAAGTTATACTTTGTATTTTTTTATTATTATTTATTGTTCATTCTTGTCATGTTACAATTAAAACAAATAAAACATAAAATTGCAATGAAGAATGTGTAAAAAAAGTAATATGTTTACAATATAAATAAAAATAAAAATGTTTTATACTATGTTTATGTGTTAAAATCGTTTTGGAATATATACTGGGTCAAAATCAAGCCTCTTTTGGGGAAAACGCCCCTCTGGCCTCCATAATCAACCTAAATATTGTGTATCGTCCTTGTTGAAGGGTGATGTCAAAAGAACCAGGTCAATCAAAAGTCATGTTTTGTTTTTATCGTGTGTCGTAGCATTCGCACAGACGGCAACAGAAAAGTGATGACTTAAACCTAGGTTTTCTCGCTCAACACTGTTTTTCTGTTATCTTAACGTAATGGGCATTTCCATTGAACTCACACAACGTGTTTGTGAACGTAGCAACCACGTTGTTGTTTTGTTTATTCGTCTTTACACTGGCAAAGGGCGTTTGTTTAACGATTCGCCCACAGATAGTATTAATTACGCTTATTTAACTGATTACTGAAGTTCCACGAAGTGTAAACAACAGTACTTACAGCACACTGTCGGAGCAACTTATGTTTATGTTTGGGGAGAGGGTAATTTGGGATCGTTTACATTTAGCCTACGGTATTTTGATACTTCCCATCGTCTGAATGGAAAGCTGATGCAAAATAAATACACGAGTTAATTTACTAGTACACGAAATTAATAGATTTTATTATCATGGATTATACTGCATATTTGATTTTAATATATTAAGATTGGAAATTTTATTTTTATTTATTTATTGAACGTCTATCCTATTTAGTTTACAAAGGAGGACAACTAAATAAATCTAATTACATGGATGCAGATACAGCAAATTAACTAACAGTTAAGTTAATTAAAGTTAAGTAAAGTAAAAAAAGTCAGAAACTTTTATCATCGTAAGGGTAGTTTTCATATAAAAAAGTAACTTATTATTATTCATACATTTCTTTATTGTTTATCCTTGTCATAATTACATTTAACATATAAGAAAGTTAAAAGTATTTGGACAATAAACAGCGTCGACGCTAGCAAACATTTTTCTAAAACTCGTAATTAAATACTATAAAAGTGTGATTATTTATATTTATTTTCTTAAATAAGCAATTAAACTCACCGACAGGGCCCAATACTCTTCTTTCTTTGTATGTGTGTACAAACCAAACCAATATTATACAGAACCAAGGCCACTTGGACACAGGAGAAAAATTACATTCACATTAAGTATTGTAACACTGTATAAAAAAATTGCATTAAACAAATTAACAAATTAATACCTATTGAAATATTAAATTTATTGACGTTTTTAAGGATGAACAGACTCCCCAATGTCCAAAACAGACTACGCCACTGACATTAAAAATATATCCCTCACCCATTGATCGGACTGATTGCGGACTGTTCGATAATCAACAGCCTCCACGCGTCGAACGTTTTATCGGATAACTAATATAAACCTAATAAACGAAGATTGATTAGAATAATCTCCATTCCTAACTTGATTGTAGTTTTGTAAGTTCATTATCGACTTCAGCCAAAGCGGAATAAAGTATCGCATCCTTCCTAGAGGTGCGCTGGTTGTTATTTTAATGGGGCTTTGCTGTTCTCATTAGCAAGACGAAGCGGCGTACAGGAAGACACAATACCGCGGCTTCCTGTGACAACAATGGAGGATCTGGACGATTGTTTGGACGCCTTACACAGGCTTCCTGGCAACGCGTAGAGAGTCATGACCGATATCGAGGTTTGGAACCTTTTTTGATGTATTGAGAGAGGATGGTGTATTAATATATTCAAACTGACAATACTAGATACATTACTTATAGTTAGTTATACCATGGTTACACATTATTTTGTATTTTTGCAACAACAAAGTAAAAAAATAAGGTCAATTCGGCTTTAAAAAAGATAATTAATTGTAAAGGAAAATTGCGAGACATGTTTCATTTCATAAGAAGACTTTTGTTGTTAAGAATTGTATTTTACGCTCTTTTATATTTATTATGTACACTAGAAAAATGCCAAAGTCGTTACTAGCCGAGTGAGTGAGCCATGTGTTGGGTACCAGGTAACATTCTATTTCCTCCCACTACCTAAGGCCCTCCGGATTTAGAAAAAAATGATAAATATATATCATAGTGTTCGCTAGATCTACAGCTTTATTGGATGAGCGTAGCGAGCGAAGCGAAGATTCCATTTCACTACACTGGAGAAAAAAATCCGGAATGTTTTTTTTTTTTTTTTTTTTCTCTGTATTTTTGTGTGTTTGTTAACACGATTCCGGCCTAACCGATACTCCAATTGCAATGAAATTTTATGGAGGCCTTTGAAATCTCTAAACTTAGAACTGCCACGTTTTTGAGCGCAATTGGGAAATTTTTTCTCATAAAAAACGCAATTTTACGATTTTTTTCGATTTTTAAAAAATTTCTTCGACTTATAACACCTACATGCTTTATTCGATTGTAATGATTTTTTTACAGAACCTTAATTTTATGAATTAAGATATTTGTGTGAAATTTGAGCGTAATCGAAAAATTATTTCTCATGAAAATCAAAATTTTACGGGTTTTTTCTTTTCTAAAACATTTCTTTGACTTATAACACCTACATGCTTTATCTTATTGTAATGATTTTTTCACAGAACCTTAATTTCGTGAATTAATATATTCGTGTTAAATTTGAGCGCAATCGAATAATTATTTCTTATACAAATTGCAATTTTACGATTTTTTTCTTTTTAAAAAATTACGATTAATTAAAAAAATTAAGTTAATTTTTTATTTTATTTTATTTAATTATAAAAATTAAGTTAATTTTTTATTTAATTTAATTTAATTTAAAAAAATCTTCGATTAAGTAATGATTTTTTCACAGAACAATAGAAAATACGCGTAAAACATGGCATCTCAATGCACCATATACGCTAATCCAACAACGCGGCGGGACTTATAGTCCGGAGTCTATACATTAATTTGAGCCCAAACCCAGGACAAATTGCAACAGAAGCGAATTTGGTATTGATGGATTCGGAAAAAATCCGTTTATAATTCAAAAAAAGTTCTCCGAAATTCGCATAGGGTGGGTGGGTCTAATTACCCGATTAATAGGAAACAAATTAATTTGAATTTGAATTTTTTTTATTTTTAAAACATATCATGTATGGTGTAATGAAAGCTTATAAATTGTACATTTCAGAAAAAATGTCTAATTTAAAAAAAAAATTGCTGTGCAGTCATCAGAGGTCATGAAAGGTCAAACTATGTTTCTCATAGAACTCTTAACATTATTTATGTTGTATGTGTATTTTTGAGTATATGGATATCGTACAATTAGCGCATAGCTGTCTACCATAATTAAGTATGCACAAACTAATAAAAATGTCAAACCTAATGGGTCAAAGGTCAATCAAAGGACAAAAACCTAATAATTTTAAACGGTTAATAATTATTAGATTACAACTTGACAATCAATCAAATGATAGATAGATTTACGTCTTTCAATTGTAGGCATGACAAACAAAGAATTAAAAACAATAAACAATACACAACTATAATCTATGAAGTAGGTAAACCCTATTTGCATCCTACTACAAGGAACGCCATGCAAATGGAAAATCCATAGAATGTTGGGGATTTCTCGTTTCCACGAACTAGCAAATATTGTTTGCCATGATATCGGAAATTCCAAATTAGTTTCAGACGAACATAGATTATTATTGTTCCTCAGTTGACATTCACATCAGCAAGTAGTCGGGTGCACTCATCAATTTGAAATGCAAATTTACTTCACTGATTGTACACTGCCGTAATGCATCGTGTGTGTGATTTTTGTGAGATTTCTTTAAACAATGGTGAAAATATCGTTTCTTTGCGAGAGAAGGGTGCAAACAATATAAATGTGATAAGTGAATCAAGAAATAGTTCCATTAAAGTGGATGTGGGACAAACAGTTCACACATCGTGCCGTCAACGTTTTATTGATACCAAACGTCATTCTACAAAAGAACCTAAATCGGGCAGTTTTCAAGCAAACATTTGTGGTCCACAGCATTACGTTCAGCAAACCACACATTTGATTACAAAGATAAGTGTTTTTTTGTGGTCAGCCCAAGGAGCTGAAAGGTGCGGGAAATGTTAATATCGAAGTATTTACAGTTCGTTGTGACAGTATTAACGAGAGTTTGCGAGCTGTATGTGATTCTCGCAACGACGAGTGGTCCCATCAAGTTCGCGGACGTATTAATTTTGTTAGTGATCTGCATGCTGCTGATGCTGTTTACCACCAGGTTTGTAGCGTCAACTTAAGGACTGGAAAAAACTTACCAGCACTGTAACGTTGCCTTCAACTACAAATGAGATCAACACACACAAAGGTAGGCCAACCGATTTTTTAAGACGTGACGCATTTTTGAAAACAATGTCACATTTTCAAGAAAATGATGATGAACAGACGACCGTTCAAGACCTTATTTATAAAATGCAAACTTATTTGGAGGGTACTGGATGTGAAGCCTATTGTTTCAAGTTCATGAAACAGAAAATTCTAGAGTATTTCGGGCCTACAGTAATTATTACGGATCTAGATGGAAAAGAAAATGTGGTTACTCACATAATTAACGCTAATGTTATCTTAGATAACTTTAACCGCACTGCTAGAAGTGAGGACAAAGAAGCAGACAAAGCACGTATCCTTAATACCGCAGCTAAATTAGTAAGGAGTGAAAATACAGGCGATGCAATGTAATTCAGATCATTTCGTTCCCATTGATAGCCTGCAATCTTTAGATGTAAACATGGAATACCTCCCCCAATCATTGCGACTTTTTCTCACGAATGTCATAACAGGAAACAACACAGCATTAAAAATTGCATCTTTGGGTCAGGCAATTATGCAAGGGGCGCGGCCAAGAACATTACTTTGTCCTCTTCAAGTAACACTGGGAATACAATTACATCATGTTTTCGCGTCTCGATTTCTTATTGAAACCCTGAACAGACACGGATTTTGCTGCGGATACAAAGAGGTGCAAAACTTTGAACGAAGTGCAGCTGTGACTCAGGGTGTTGATCTCGAAGTCCCTGCGGGAAGTGTAATGCAGTTTATTGCCGACAACGCAGATCACAACACACAGACTATTGACGGGCATGGGACATTCCACGGTATGGCAATTGAAGCTGCTATCACACCTGCAATTCAATTGAATAAATTGATACCTAGGAGAAAGACTTCAAGCGAGGAAATATTGATCTCAAAAATAGACATCAAATTCTATAAATCATTGCCTCCTCAGCCAATAATCTATGAACACATTCCTTTTATCAAAGTAGACGATCCTCTAGCTACTATCTCGATGTGCTGTGGAAGACTTCATGGCTTCTCAAAACTCCAAGACCAGGATGGCAAGGCACTATGCAAATGGTTCTGAAAGGAGAGCACCCAGGCAAATCATCATTAATCATGTTCCCAATGATGATATGCACTCCAGTGATCCTACGTGTGTTTACTCGACATTGTTGTTCGTACAACACCAAGCAAGTCGATACAACGCAACACCAGTGCTTACATTCGACCAACCTCTCTGGTTTAAAGCTACTACAATCATAAGAAACGAACCAGAAAATAGTCGTCTGAAGTCTGTGGTTCTGAAATTAGGAGGTTTCCACATGCAAATGAGTTTTCTTGGTGCTATAGGACATGCGATGTCAGGCTCAGGCTTGCAAGAACTCCTTGACACGATATATGCCAAAAAACACAGTTACTCACATCCTCAATGGAGATGCTTTTTCTCGAGCGATTCGCAGTCACTTTTTGGTCGATGCAGCTCTGAACGTATTACTGTTGAAATCAGTGTTTAACGGTTATGATCAGCTCAATGAAATACAACAAACAGAAGCGATGGACATTGATGATGAGGATCTTGTTGAAGTTGCTGTTTTGTATGAAGGTTTGATGTTAAGTACCGTGTCGGCGGAAGAAGCAGTCTCTGCAGATGTACTTCATCGTATCGACAAGAGAATGCTAGATTACAAGAATTCTTTGGCTCACAACCGTACTTCTGCACTTTGGTTGCAATACATGAGTATGGTTGACATACTAAAAAACTTCATAAAAGCCGAAAGAACTGGAAACTGGCTACTTCATTTAAAGTCAGTGCAAGAAATGTTGCCATTCTTTGCATCTCTCAATAGAAAGATGTATGCAAAGAGCGCGAGATTGTATTTACAACAAATGGTTCACCTGGAGGATGAGCACCCTGAGGTTTATAAACAGTTTAACGATGGTATTCATGTGATCAGAAGGACAGATCGGTATTGGGCAGGTCTATCGTCCGATCTTGTTATTGAACAAACTGTGATGAAAAATATGAAATCCCGCGGTGGTTTGACAAGAGGACGTGGGATGACGGAAATGCAGAGAAATATCTGGACAGCGGCAATGCCGAGTTGTTCTGAGGTTCATGAGTCAATGCAAAACCTGACTCGATTGATGTACACAACTTCGGATCAACACAAGGAGTCGTCCCCAGCCAGACAAGAAAGAGACAGAAAGGACACTCAAACACTCTTGTCATTTTTAACTGACATGAATCCGTTTGAAGGGGACAAATGTCTGCGTAGCATATCTTCCGGAGTTGTGGCCCATGACAAGGTCAATGTTGACAAGGCAAAGGAAATCGGATTGGCAATAATGCAATCTATGACAAATGTTGACGCTCTGACATATACTTTCCTAAAGAAGGATCAAGCTGTTACTCTGACGTCAAAATCCAACCTGAAGATTGATGGTGAACGTATCAATGTAGACCCCAACTATTGTTTCAACGTTTTGTACTCGCTGCTAAATCAGGACAAGATAACATATCTGAAGCATTCCAGTTTGAGCTGTGCAGCCAGCCATCTTCTCTGTTTGAGTCGTCCGGATTTCCACTAGAAGCAAACAAGCCGAATATTGCTGAAGCCATGTGGAAACTAGCTCAACAGTGCACCACACTTCCAAGTGAACAGGGATATGTTTATGTTCTTGATGGTGGTGCTTTGCTGCATCGTGTGGTCTGGCAAGCACAAGCAACGTATAGCGCCATTCTCCAGTCGTATGTGTCGTATGTCAAGAATAATTATGGCAATGCAACTGTGGTATTTGATGCATATGATGAGACACCTAGCACCAAAGACGTGACCATTCGAGACGATCGAAATGCGTTGGTGCGACGATTCGTTTCGAAGAAGAAATGAACATTCCACTTAAAAATCACAGTTTCTGGCAAACTCGTCAAATAAACAACGTTTTATAACAATGCTTGCTTCCAAATTATCTGCGAATGGTTGCAATGTACTCCATGCACAGGGTGACGCTGATCTACATATAGTTCAGAAAACCATAGAATCAGCACAGACTCATAGAACTGTTTTGATAGGTGAAGACACAGACCTACTCATACTCTTGTGCCATCACATCAAATCAACAAATAAAGACGTCATCTTTAGATCCGAGGTGAAACGGACCATGAAGAAAATGCTAGGGTATGGAATATCAAAAGCACTGTTGAAACTCTCGGTCTCGGTCACCGCATCATAAACCACCTTCTGTTTGCGCATGCATTTCTAGGATGTGACACAACTTCTAGAGTGTATGGTTTTGGAAAAGGCTCCATTATCAACAAAATGCAAACATGCGATTCTTTCATTAAAGAGGCTGCAGTCTTTAGCCAAGAGCAGATCGCAACTCATCAGATGATTGCAGAAGCAGGAGAGAATGCATTACTGATTCTCTATAACAGTCGAAATGGTGAAAATCTTGACGATCTTCGGTATAGACTCTTTTGTGAAAAAACAGCTAGTAGCAGCTTGCACGTACGCCCTGAGCAGCTTCCCCTACTCAGTCAGCAGCGAAATATCATTCGTATCGGGTGTACCACCAAGTGTGTGCCTGGAAGAACATTCAACTAGATGCCCAGGACTGGGATGGACTTTGAAGAATGGAAGACTTCTACCCATCACGACTGACAGACCTCCAGCACCACAACATCTCCTCGATGCCATACGATGCAACTGCAAGACCGACTGTCACACCATGAGATGTCCGTGCAGGAAGCAAGGTCTGAACTGTTCAACTGCCTGCAGACAGTGCCAAGAACTCGGCTGTTCGAACAAACCCAGTCTAGAAGTGGATTACAGCGAGGATGAGGACGACGATAATGCAGTTGATCCCCAGTAAACAAGTAATATATAACGAACAATTTGTTGGTAATTAATTAATTGCATTTTTAATTTGGCCATGCCAATCTGATTTAACTTTAGATACTTGAATCTAAAATAAATATTTAATATTTAGTGATTTGAATGACCTTTGACCTATGACCTTTGACACATTATATTACTTTTACATATTTAATTACGTATTACAGGTATTTGCTCATGTATGATATCCCTATACGCAAACATATATGAATATATCAATAATACTATGAAAAACATAATTTGACCTTTTATGACCTGTGATGACCTTAAAGTTCATTTTTTTAAATTAACTTAATTTTTTGAAAAGTAGATTTTATAAGCTTTCATTACATACCATATGACATATTAAAAAAATAAAAATTAAATTAATTAAAATTAATTATTGTTTCATTAATTAGGTAATTAGACCCAACCACCCTATGCTAATTTTGGAGAACTTTTAGTATGTTATAAAGGGATTTTTTCTGAATTCAGTGATACTAAATTCGCTTCTGTTGCAATTTGTCCTGGGTCATTTTTGATAGACTCCGGACTATTAAGCGTTTTCCTAGTATATTTAATGAATAACAGTGCTAAAACGTGTATTGGAGGCCTTTTGTTTAGTAAGGCAGTATACTGGTACCGGATGTGTGTTTAAATTTTTAAATGAAGACCCATTCGACTTGCGTTGTAAGACTTATCCATTGCGCTCACTCGTCTAATAATTTGAATTTCGGAAGGAATTGTTTGTGTTTTGATAATCAATTATTAGTGTTTTTCGTTTCTGTTATTAAACGCTTAACATTTTTTAATTTACAAAAAAAACATTTCTTAAAGACTTTACGAAAACCAAATAAATCAAAAGATTTCAATTAATCATAAAATTAAAATTTTAACGCTATTTGATACAGTCATTTCTACGTATAGATTATTTATCGTTTAATTTTTTAGACCAAACACATAATAAATAACAACTTGCCGAAATGTCCTTGCTCAATAATTATGTTAATATTCAGGGTCACGAATTCTTTAATTTAAAATAATAAATAGATTTAAAATACCCCGCAATGTGCTGGTTCTGAAGTACAGAACACGCTGTTACGTTACTTTACCTAAAATTTAAAATTTTTTTATCGTGGGAAACCTGTTATAGGGTGCAATTAGTCCCTCTTTAGGTGACTAGGTATGTGGGGATACGAAAATGTGAAGGGATGTCCGAGGACTGTGTGAGAGGACTCAATCCCTTGCATTCGCCTTAACGACTGAGGAAAACCTCGGAAAAAACCTTCAGTCAGGATTGCCGGTCTCGACGGAATTCTAACCCGGGACCTCCCGAATCAGAGTCGAGCGCTTAGCGCCCGAGCCAACACTGTCGGTTACTTTACCTAGGGTATGTGCGTCTATATTTCGATACAAGGCCACCGCTAAGTGGTTTGTACCACGTCTTGTTTGTTCATTCAACACACGACCAATCAATCTCCTTTTCACTTTCACCGCATGTCTTTCGGAGTTTCATGCGCTCCGTGCACTTTTTACGACGACCGTCCCGACTTTATCGACTGTGTTCAGGGGTCAATCTCTCACTTTATTTACTAGCGTCACAAGGAAAAAATGTAATGAAATACCGCAATATTTAGTCGATTTATTTCGACAATTTATTGGCAATAAAACGTGATTTATGTCGAGTTTTATTGGTTTTCCCTGACAACCCTAAACCTCCTCACTCATCTGAAATATCAAGAGTTTGTGTTCTTAAGGCGACTCGGCCGATGTTCTGGTACTGTTAACATGGTATATAACTTCATAGAACGGTTTACGAAAGTTAAATCCATCTCAATTATAGACGGTCTACGAAAGTACACTTAAATAAGCCTTTTTGACTTTTCGAGAGAAAAAATCCCACAATGTGTACCATGTAGAACTATTTTTCTTTTCTTTAGATCCTACTAAATTATATTAAATTGCTCATATTTCTTTTTCTATGGTAGAACGTGAACATTTTCAGGGCAACTAACTTTACGATGATATTTGGATAGATGGAAACGAATTCGGCACAGAATAATCTCTCGGCTTTCTTTGACGGAGAAAAAATTTCAGAAAACGTTTTCAGTTAATAGACACAACGGTGTAAAAAAACAACATATGAAGTCTCTTGAATAAGACTCACGTTTACATCTATATAGTTAACTTTCTTCTTAAAGCACAAAATCGTGTATTCAAGCTTGTGGACCGATTCTGACCAAACGGGCGGGTCTACAACGTTCATATTTTACATTGACATAAAGATTATGGTGATGTAGTGCTTTTTGAAAGGAAAAGTTGAAAAAGTTGGTCGAAATTCATAGAAATAAAGGTTTTAATATAAGCCTTTTGCAGGTGTATAATTACAAGTAATATCAAGTAACTATAGAAAAAGTAATGAGATCCCACTTAAAAATGTAATCACTGGACAGAAATATTAAAAAACAGCTCATCCATCAACGTGACTGGAAAAAGCGTTCACGAAGCAGCCTAGTTTAGTTCATTCTCAAAGCACAATATCGCGTATTAAAGCTTGAATTGAAATGGACAACAAACACAGATGGCACTATTCACTACTCAGTTGTTATTTAAAATAAAATACATTGCCTTTGTTATTATTTGCAAAGTTCATTTAAACTAGGAAAACGCTTATAAGTCCCGCCGCGTTGTTGGATGAGCGTAATTGGTGCATTGAGCTGCCATGTGTTATGCGAATTTTCTGTTGTTCTGTGGAAAAATCATTACTAAGTTGAAATTTTTTAAAATTAAATTAAATTAAATTAAATTAAAAATTAACTTTAATTTTTTAATTTATTAATCGTAATTGTTAAAAAAAATCGTAAAATTGCGATTTTTATAAGAAATAATTTCTCGATTGCGCTCAAATTTAACACTAATATATTAATTTATAAAATTAAGGTTCTGCGAAAAAATCATTACAATCGGATAAAGCATGTAGGTGTTATAAGTCAAAGAATTGTTTAAAAAAAGAAAAAACCCGTAAAATTTCGATTTTTATGATAAATATTTTTTCAATTGCGCTTAATTTCACAAGAATATCTTATTTCATAAAAAAAAGGTTGTGTGCAAAAATCATTAAAATCGGATAAAGCATGTAGGTGTTATAAGTCAAAGATTTTTTTTAAAAATCGAAAAAAATCGTAAAATTGCGATTTTCATGAGAAATAATTTTCCGATTGCGCTCAAAAACGTTGCAGTTCTAAGTTCAGAGATTTCGAAGGCCTCCATAAAATTTCATCTTAATCGGAGTATCGGTTTAGCCGGAATCGTGCGGACAAACAGACGAAAATACAAAAAGAAAAAAAAAACATTCCGGATTTTTTCTCCAGTGTAGTAGGATGGAATCTTCGCTTCGCTCGCTACGCTCATATAAAAACGAAATTGATTTTAAATGGTATAAACCGTGTGTTTAAGTATCAAACTAGGAAAATTGTAACTCAAATATTATTCGTTTTCATCGGAATTTGACTTTATTGTGATGTCGAAAAAGTGTATTGACATTAGTTTTGCTACATAAAATACTAAGAAAACGCTAAGTCCCGCCGCGTTGTTGGATGAGCGTAATTGGTGCATTGAGCTGCCATGTGTTATGCGAATTTTCTGTTGTTCTGTGGAAAAATCATTATTAAGTTGATTTTTTTAAAATTGAATTAAAAAATAAAAAATTAACTTTATTTTTTTTAATTTTTTTATTAATCGTAATTGTTAAAAAAATCATAAAATTGAAATTTTTATAAGAAATAATTTCTCGATTGCTCTCAAATTTAACAATAATATATTAATTCATAAAATAAAGGTTCTGCGCAAAAATCATTTCAATCGGATAAAGCATGTAGGTGTTATAAGTCAAAGAATTGTTTAAAAAAAGAAAAAAAAGTAAAATTTTGATTTTTATGATAAATATTTTTTCAATTGCGCTCAAATTTCACAAGAATATCTTAATTCATAAAATAAAGGTTCTTTGCAAAAATCATTAAAATCGGATAAAGCATGTAGGTGTTATAAGCCGAAGAAATTGTTTAAAATCGAAAAAAATCGTAAAATTGCGATTTTCATGAGAAAAACATTTCCGATGGCGCTCAAAAACGTGGCAGTTCTAAGTTTAGAGATTTCGAAGGCCTCCATAAAATTTCATCGCAATCGGAGTATCGGTTTAGCCGGAATCGTGTGGACAAACAGACAAAAAAAAAGAAAGAAAAAAAAAACATTCCGGATTTTTTTCTCCAGTGAAGTAGAATGGAATCTTCGCTGCGCTCGCTACGCTCATCCAATCAAACAACTCTATTTTTATTACTCAACTTTTGGCAAATATAAATTGTGGTATTGAAAAGTTTGTAAAGTTTTCACAATACAATCAACGAATGTAGACATTTCCTTTATCAAAATTATTATTAGTCGACAAGTGGACTTATCGGGGAAGTTCAACCCATAAATTCACCGTCAGTGAATATGGCGATGCAGATTTAAACAGAAGACCACACAGCAAGATTTCCCCCTTTTATCTGATGCAATAAACGGAGCCAGGTTCCCAGCTGATTTCTTTGCGGAAAGCGGAAAATTTCCCGATATTTTCCCGCTCCAACGGATTATTGATTGCCGATCGGGAAACCTGGAATGGTTTTAGGACTTTTAAGAAACCACCTCAAAATAAAACATCAGTAATCGTATAAAATCGAATCTGTGTTTGCATTGGTGGAGAAGCTAGTTAAGTGTATGAAGCGTGGAACTTTGAGAAAGCCAAGTTTTTTAGATATGTAATTTAACAGAGAACTGAATTCAAAATGGACCCTACGTTTCTGTTTAAATCGTACCGAATATGGAATAAAATATGAATACACTTTAACAGACTAATATGCCACATTAACATGTATTCTACTAGTACATATAGATTGATTAAATAATAAGCTAGGTGTTTAAACGTAGACATTAAACATAAGTCAGTTATTTTAAGTGCGTTTGAAATATTTTAGTATTTTGAAAATTAACCCTGATATTTGCTACCTAAGTAAAGTATAATAATTATTATAATATAAATTTAAAACATATTTTTGGATAAGCAAAGCGGATCTCAATTCCACTGACCACCCCAAAAAATTAGCTCATTTTTTCTGTCTGTTTGTTCGCGTTTTAGGTTTTAATATAAGTTTTCTGAGGTGTATAATAATAAACAAGTAACTATACAAACTTGACAACAATCACATACAATGCGTACAAAAAGCAAGTCTTTGGGCCTCCAGATATTTTATTAATTTTGCAATGGAACTTGAAGAAGTAGAGAGATCACACGCATACTAAAAACCTAAAAAAGCTTATCCATCAACGCGACTAAAAAAAAACGTTTGCGGAACGGCCTAGTGATTATTGGATGAGCGTAGCGAGCGTAGCGAGCGAAGCGAAGATTCCATTTCACTACACTGGAGAAAAAAATCCGGAATGTTTTGTTTTTTTTTCTTTCTTTCTTTCTTTCTTTCTTTCTTTCTTTCTGTATTTTTGTCTGTTTGTCCGCACGATTCCGGCTAAACCGATACTCCGATTGAGATGAAATTTTATGGAGGCCTTCGAAATCTCTGAACTTAGAACTGCCACGTTTTTGAGCGCAATCGAAAAATTATTTTCCATAAAAATAGCAATTTTACGATTTTTTCGATTTTTTTAAAAATATCTTTGACTTATAACCCCTACATGCTATATCCGATTTTAATGATTTTTGCACAGAACCTTTATTTTATGAATTAAGATATTCTTGTGAAATTTGAGCGCAATTGAAAAAATATTTATCATAAAAATCGAAATTTTACGGGTTTTTTCTTTTTTTAAACAATTCTTAGACTTATAACACCTACATGCTTTATCCGATTGTAATGATTTTTTCGCAGAACCTTAATTTTATGAATTAATATGTTAGTGTTAAATTTGAGCGCAATCGAGAAATTATTTCTTGTAAAAATCCCAATTTTTAGATTTTTTTCTTTTTTTAAAATTACGATTAATTAAAAAAAAATTAAAATTTAAGTTTATTTTTTATTAAATTAAATTTAATTTAAAAAAATTTGAACTTAGTAATAATTTTTTCACAGAACAACAGAAAATCCGCATAACACATGGCAGCTCAATGCACCAATACGCTCATCCAACAACGCGGCGGGACTTAAGCGTTTTCCTAGTATTAGTCATAAGACATGAAACACACGAGCCTAGTAACACGTGCGTTTGAATGTCGCGCCAAATGCCTACGTCACACGGGAACATCAGGTTATCGTCATCTAGCCAATCACCGTTTACTACCCATGTATGTCAGCCTGTGTAGCTCAACTAATCTTAACCAAACGATGGAAAATGGTAACTAATACAAAAGCAAGGCGCTCGTTTGAAGAGGGTTGGCGGCGGGGGAAGGGGGAGTATCACTTCGTCGAATATAACGAGTTACAAGAAAACAATTAACCCTTGTTGCAAAGATATGCAGAGAAAGAGATAAGAGCAAAATGAAGTAATTATTTTACTTGTATGTGGTAAATTTAAAATAATATTGACTTCAACTCTGACTTAAAATTTTGTGAGATAGTAAGCATTTTATATTTATTGTTTGGTCATTTTAAGACGACAGTATTTATTTTGTTCCTCTTTCTTGTTCAGTTTCGTCTCGAATAGCCAAAGCGCATTGATATGAGACGTTTAGCAATATATCAATAAATTGTACTGTTGTTTTAACTACTTGTCAATAAAACCAGTAGAAGACGACGAATAAGTCGTCGAAATATTGTTTTAAATCTTGTTATTCATTTATTAAAATGCAATGTATAATTATAACTAAATATCAACTGCTCTAAAAGTTTCATCAAATTTAATATATAATAGCTCTCAACAATCACAATATATACCAATTTATTAAGAATTTGTCTTAGACCCCGATAGCTCAGTTGGTAGAGCATAGGTTCGAAAAGCCGGAGGTTCTGGGTTCGATCCCCAGTCGGGGCAACCTTTTATGAAAATTGCTATTATTTACTAATAAATAATTCTTTTACTAATTTGTTTCAATGAGCAAGTATTGAACGGTACTAAGAAATGAAAAATTAGTCATTTAAAAAATTATTATATGCTTAAATAAAACAAGAATTGATAAATTAATTCAAATGAATAAATGTCCAACCGCGTGGAACACTAGGTCCTCGAAGCGAATGTTTTCTGCCCCCGTAGTAGTTCTCCCCTATCTTGAAATCAGTGTTCCCAACTGCCGAGATGTGCAGGTGGTACCGCATTGGTTTGCTATTGGATATCGGAAACAGGTGTACCACACAACCCCGCGGAAAGACGCGGCTCACTGTGCTCGGAGCATGGCTCGGCATCGGATGAGGTAACATTATACTCGCCTGCCATTAGAGTCGAGGTATATTGAATATTAGGTGCACGTAGGTTATTAGAAGGGAGTACTCAAATACTCAAATCTTGTGGTTAGGGGCTCTGCTTTCAATTAGGAAGATCAAAAGTTCGATTATAACAAGAGGCAGAAGTTTCCTTACTTCAGTTTTGGACTTCAAGTCCATTAGTTCTCGGTTTAGGAATGCGAAACGGTGACTTAAGAATTGTCTAAGCAACAAAACGCATAATAAATTCTAAGGTTGTTCCGAATCAGACATGTTGATTCTGGTGCTGTCCGCGGGTGGAATCGTGTCCAGCTTGATTGATCGGTGTATGTCGGTCTATAGTTGGTCATTGTTCGCTCATCCATGGTGTCGGCGCCTACAGGGTTGGCTTGGTCGCTTTTAATGTTAATGTCCCCCACTGAATGGCTAGACTCTAAATACGAATGTATTTATTTTCATTGTCTAAGAATAATACAAAAATCATGTTATTCGCCTTGTGTTTTCACTGACCCCTCAAAAAAATTTGCTCAGATGTTTTTTTTTTGTGTCTGTTCGCGCTCTACTGGGTAAACGGCATAAGCGATCTTGATAAAAATTTGAGGGGACCTTCGGAATCTCTGAACTTAGACTTGGCACGTTTCTGGGTATAATCGATCAAAAATTTCTTATGATTATCGTAATTTTACGATTTTTTTTCGTATATTTGGAAAACGGCTACTCCGATCTTGGTAAAACTTCATGGGCCCTGAAATTATACATGTTATGATTTTAGAGACACTTGAAGAATTATTTCTCATACAAGTCGTACTTTACGATTTGTTTCATCAAAAAAGATCATCCATCAACGCGACTGGAAAAAGCGTTAGCAAAGCGGCATAGTTAAAAATAATACTTTATTGAACATATTGGATTAATATTGGTACAAACAGCAAAATAAATAGATATAGAAACACAAAGCCTAATATTTTACAAAGTCTTTCCGTCTTGCAATGAGTGCCGGGCTGATGAATTTTCAAACTTTCTGGGGCCGGATTACTGTAACGATATAAACCGTTAACTGGAATGGCGCTTCAATCATTCTACACGAAGAAAATTGACGTAAACGGAGGTTAAAGGAGGCTGCCTCTATGTCTGATGCTGGAAATGTTATCTGCACTCCTAGCATTGATTTCTCGACTATTTGGAAGGGGTTTGTTCCTAAGCCATAGAACTATCGTGATCACGATTGTTGTATAATTTTATAATATTTGTTTTGTAATTGTATTCTTAATGAGACCACGGTGTAAGTGTTTATTTTGATGTGTCGACCTTGGCTTGGAGACGGAGGTTTAGGTTTTGTTTGTTGCCATTGGAAGGGTGCTGGAAGTACCCAAAGTATAGCTTTATTTTATTTTTATATAAAGAACAAGATAAGTCCTTAATTGTATGTACTTATTAACTGTTCTAACAATCGCAGTATTAATGCTAAATTAACCCTTATTTCTTTACTCTTCCCCGCGGCTAGATTGTAACCCTGCCCGAAGGCTGGGGCTACACTGGGCGGTTGCTCCGCGCGGAGCACCCGGTGCGGATTCGCAATAGAAGGTCGACACATGGTGTTAGATGAGAGCGGCTACACAGAGCCGGGCGGTTCGCATGCGGGAAATTTTCCCGCTGCATGTCGAGCTCGATAGGGAGCGCCCGTCCCCGCAGACCAAGGTCAACACATTCAGTTGAATGAGAGCGACTACACAGTGCGGTTGCGGGTCTGCGATATTGCTCAAGGCCGATGTTGTTCCATGTTGTTTTTACACTGTCTTGCCCGATTCCCACGCGGAGCGACCGCCATGTGTAGCCCCAGCCTAAACCTCAGGATAAAACTGTATTTCACTACATGTGATGTGTTTATGCAACATTTGTCCTGGAATACAGTTTTATCCTGGAGTGTTAGGGCAGGGAAACAATCTAGCCCCGGGGTTAAGAGATAATTGAGGTAATAATACTTACAAGAATCCTGCCCCTGGGGGAAAGCCCCCCCCCCTACCCCCAGATAAAAAACTGTATAAATGCATGTTACATTAAAAACTTGTATGTGTTTATTTTTAAATCGACGTCTAATTCCGTCTTGGCCAAAATCGACATTTTATTATTTAATTAACAAGAAATCTGCAGCAATATCACGCTCCTCATTTGATAAAAACGACACCCAAATGAACATTGATCTCGTGTCGTTCCGGAAGAAAACAAAATAAAATAAAAAAAGGACAAAATATATCCACCATTAAATTCAGGGCACAAGAAAAACAACAATAACAATAATTGGGGGTTTCGTTAAAAAAAAAAAGAAGAGAAAAAACAGCCGTTGTCGTTCGCACTTTAATCTTAGGCCTGCAAGCAATCTCCCAATTGGATTAGAATCCACGTTGTCGCATGCTCGTGTGATTATGTTGTGCGCAGCGCTTCATCCCGTTGTATCCATCAAGTTTATAAACCCAGATCCCTAATTCAATCTTGCGCCGGTCTCGGCGGCTCAGCGGCTCAATTAGTCCGCGATCCCGACACCAGATGGCGCAGTGATCGGTCATAGTCAGCGCAACCCAGCAGAAAGTTGGAAAGTACTAGTTAAAAATATCACCGGCGAAATAGGACGCTTAATTTTCACTTTCTAAGCTGAAATTATGTGAACTAACTTGATGGATGCTAATGTTTAGTTTAGGTTCTGGCAGGCATTAAAAACGAAAGGGAAATTATTTTTTGAATGTTTTGAGTTTATAATCAGCTGAGTGGTTTTGGCATATTTTGTTGTACGGGTGTGAATGATTGACGCAAACACGCAGGCTCATTAAATAACTTTTTTAAACTGCGAAAAAAGTAGTTCACTGTATATTTAACTTTTATGGAGTCAATAAAAATGTCTAGTTTCAGAAATGGGAACAAAATTTTAAACGGTTTAATTTTTACTCCCTAAACTTTAATATTTGGTTTTACAGTTAACAAACATTTTATGAATATTAGTTTAAAACATAGGACAGTAGGGAAAGATTGTTGGTTCGATGCCAGGCGCCCCGGCAACTTACCACTTGCGAGCAAAGATGTTCTAACTAGATCCTATTTGAATCTAAATAAATTGAGTTTTCGGTTGATTTTTAAAAAAAATAATAACTAAAAATATATATGGCAAAAGAACCTAGGATTAGGATAACATAATTTCGGTAAGTTTATGTCCGGGTTATCATGCTTAGGCAAAAACACAGTGAAGAGCAAACATATTATTTTAATTATCAATCTAAAACAAAACAACCAGTCAGTGAAGACAAAGTAAAAAGCACAAACCCATTTGTTTCAGTATTTTTTTATTATTTTTATTTAAGATTTTTCACAAAAAATTTTAATCTATGTTTTTAGTCCACAATAATATTTATAGAGTGAAATGAACTTCTCGTGACAGATCGAGTCAACTTTGCTTCGTACAACGTGGGTTTAGTTACCATCGTTGCCAACAAGTTTTCCTATCACAGGTGGCGACGTAGGGCTGACCGTTTTGGTCAGCGAGGCACAAGCAGGAGCGGCGGTTGCAGCTCTGGTACTTCAACTGTGCATCTGTGCAATCCACTACCTTCTCTGTAACATGAACAACATTATGCCGAGATAACACTCACTCGCACTCGCACTCGAACTCACACCCACACCCACACCCACACCCACACCCGCACCCACACCCACACTCGCACTCGCACTCGCACTCGCACTCGCACTCGCACTCGCACTCGCACTCGCACTCGCACTCACACTCACACTCGCTCACACACACTTATTTGCACTCGCACTCGCACTCGCACACACACACTTATTTGCACTCGCACTCGCACTCGCACTCGCACAAGCACAAACACAAGCACTCGCACAAGCACAAGCACAAGCACAAGCACAAGCACAAGCACAAGCACAAGCACAAGCACAAGCACGAGCACGAGCACGAGCACGAGCACGAGCACGAGCACGAGCACAAGCACAAGCACAAGCACAAGCACAAGCACAAGCACAAGCACAAGCACAAGCACAAGCACAAGCACAAGCACAAGCACAAGCACAAGCACACGCACTCGCACTCGCACTCGCACTCGCACTCGCACTCGCACTCGCACTCGCACTCGCACTCGCACTCGCACTCGCACTCGCACTCGCACTCACACCCACACCCACACCCACACTCACACTCACACTCACACTCACACTCACACTCACACTCACACTCACACTCACACTCAAGGCTAGTATTGGGCCTAGTGTAATATCTGGGAGGACTCACCTTTGGCCAGAACATACCAGACCATCATAGAAAGGACTACAAAGAACTTCCAGAACAACATGTCGTAGGGCCTATGGTCAGCTGTTGCCTGGGTGTACCACTCACTAGTTGTGACGTTGAAGTTAAGACCAAATCCGAAATATTTTTAGAGTTATTAATTGGTTTTTACAGTAAGATAATATTCTATTGTGTTTGATTCAACAAATTAACAGCCGTGTCGTTGTAATAAAACAGTAAAATTATAACAATACACAATTGTTTTTTAACGATCATATAAGTTTAATTGGATGAGCGAAGCGAAGACTTCAATTTCACTGACCTCTCAAAAAATGTATTCAAATGTTTTTTTGTTTTTTATTATTATAATTTTTGTCTGTTTGTTCGCACTCTACCGGGCAAACGGCAAATGCGATGTTGATGAAAATTCGGGGGCACCTTCTCAATCTCTGGACTAAGACTTGCTACGTTTTTGGGTACAATCGAAGATATTATTTTCATGAATATCGCACTTTTACGATTTTTTTTAAATTTTTAGTGCGATATTTTCGTGACATTTTGCCCGATTCTGACTAAACGGGTTGGGCTACAACGTTCATATTTTACATGGACATTAAGGTAATGTTGATGTATTGCTTTTTGAAAGAAAAAGTTGAAAAAGTTACCCAGAATCTAAAGAAAAAATGTTTTATTATTAGTTATTTGAAGTTTATAATAACAATTAACAAGTAACAATAGAAACTTGACAACAATCACCTACAATGCATTCAAAAAGCTCTTGCAAAGGAAAAGTGGTCCTACGCATACTAAAAACTTACAAAAAAGCTCATCCAGCAACGCGGTGGGACTAAAGAGTATTCCTAGTTAGCAAATGCTTCACTTTGTAATTTGTATATAGACCGGCGTTGCGTTCTAAGGCGAGAGTGCGACCTAACATTAGTATTATATTGCAATACATCGCCACTCTACAGAAGATCGCAGATGTTATCAACTTTTAAAGAAGCTTCTATAAAACCTCCTCTCCAGTATGACGTAGCAATAACCCGGTTACTCTTGCTTTACGTATCTGGTGATGCAATTACCCTGGTCGAGACCGCGTTTGAATGATAGATGAGGGCGATTGGATAATATAACAAATGCTTCACTTTGTGCAGAGACCGGCGTTGCGTTCTAGGGCGAGAGTGCGACCTAACATTAGTATTATATTGAAATTCATCGCCATCTATAGAAGTTTTTAGATGTTATCAACTATTAAAGAAGCTTGTAAAAAAACCTCCTCTCAGTATGACGTAGCAATAACCCGGTTACTCTTGCTTTACGTATCTGGAGATGCAATTACCCTGGTAGTGACAGTGTTTGAATGATAGATGAGGGCGAGGGGATAATATTACAATGCTTCACTTTGTGCAGAGACCGGCGTTGCGTTCTAAGGCTAGAGTGCGACCTAACAATAGTATTATATTGCAATACATCGCCACTCTACAGAAGATCGCAGATGTTATCAACTATTAAAGAAGCTTCTATAAAACCTTCTCTCCAGTATGACGTAGCAATAACCAGTTACTCTTTGCTTTACGTATCTGGTGATGCAATTATCCTGGTCGAGACCGTGTTTGAATGATAGATGAGGGCGAGGGATAATATACAAATGCTTCACTTAGTGCAGAGACCGCGTTGCGTTCTAAGGCAGAGTGCGACCTAACATTAGTATTATATTGCAATACATCGCCACTCTACAGAAGATCGCAGATGTTATCAACTATTAAAGAAGCTTCTATAAAACCTTCTCTCCAGTATGACGTGGCAATAACCCGGTTACTCTTGCTTTACGTATCTGGTGATGCAATTACCCTGGTCGAGACCGTGTTTGAATGATAGATGAGGGCGAGGGGATAATATTACAAATGCTTCACTTTGTGCAGAGACCGGCGTTGCGTTCTAAGGCTAGAGTGTGCGACCTAACAATAGTATTATATGCAATACATCGCCACTCTACAGAAGACCGCAGATGTTATCAACTATTAAAAAAGCTTCTATAAAACCTTCTCTCCAGTATGACGTAGCAATAACCCGGTTACTCTTGCTTTACGTATCTGGTGATGCAATTACCCTGGTCGAGACCGTGTTTGAATGATAGATGAGGGCGAGGGGATAATATTACAAATGCTTCACTTTGTGCAGAGACCGGCGTTGCGTTCTAAGGCTAGAGTGTGACCTAACATTAGTATTATATTGCAATACATCGCCACTCTACAGAAGATCGCAGATGTTATCAACTATTAAAGAAGCTTCTATAAAACCTTCTCTCCAGTATGACGTGGCAATAACCCGGTTACGCTTGCTTTACGTATCTGGTGATGCAATTACCCTGGTCGAGACCGTGTTTGAATGATAGATGAGGGCGAGGGTATAATATAACAAATGCTTCACTTTGTGCAGAGACCAGCGGTGCGTTCTAAAACTCGAGTGCGCCCTTACAGTAGTATTATTTTGCAATATATCGCCACTACAGAAGTTCGCAGTTGTTATCAACTGTTAAAGAAGCTTCTATAAAACCTTCTCTCCAGTATGACGTATCAATAACCCGGTTACTCTTGCTTTAGGTATCTGGTGATGCAATTACCATGGTCGAGACCGCGTTTCAATGATGGATGAGGGCGGAGGGATAATTGGATGAGCGAAGCGATACTTTAATTTACTGACTCGCAAAAAATGTAGCTAGTTTTTTTTCTTATTTTTTTTCTATTTGTTTGCTCTCTACGTTGAAAGCTGCATATCCGATCTCGATGAAAATTGGAGTGGACCTTCGAAATCTCTGAACTAAGAGCTGTATTGTTTTTGGGTACAATTGAAGAAATATTTCTCATGAATATCGTACTTTTACGATTTTTTACGATTTTTTTCGCGATTTTTTCGTGTCATTTGGGCCATTTCTGACCAAACGGGTCGGGCAAAAATGTTCATATTGTGCATGGACATTAAGGTTATGGTGAAGCAAAATATTTTGAAATGAAAAATTGAAATAGTTTGCTAGAATCCGTAGAAATATAGCTTTAGATATCGCACCCTCATTCGCACTCGCACTCGCACTCACACCCGCACCCACTCGCACTCGCACTCGCACTCGCACTCGCACTCACACCAAAACCCACACCAAAACCCACACCCACACACACACCCACACCCACACCCACACCCGCAACCACACCTACACCCACACCCACACCCACACCCACACTCACACTCACACTCAAGGCTAGTATTGGGCCTAGTGTAATATCTGGGAGGACTCACCTTTGGCCAGAACATACCAGACCATCATAGAAAGGACTACAAAGAACTTCCAGAACAACATGTCGTAGGGCCTATGGTCAGCTGTTGCCTCGGTGTACCACTCACTAGTTGTGACGTTGAAGTTAAGACCAAATCCGAAATATTTTTAGAGTTATTAATTGGTTTTTACAGTAAGATAATATTCTATTGTGTTTGATTCAACAAATTAACAGCCGTGTCGTTGTAATAAAACAGTAAAATTATAACAATACACAATTGTTTTTTAACGATCATATAAGTTTTAATTGGATGAGCGAAGCGAAGACTTCAATTTCACTGACCTCTCAAAAAATGTATTCAAATGTTTTTTTGTTTTTTATTATTATAATTTTTGTCTGTTTGTTCGCACTCTACCGGGCAAACGGCAAATGCGATGTTGATCAAAATTCGGGGGCACCTTCTCAATCTCAGGACTAAGACTTGCTACGTTTTTGGGTACAATCGAAGATATTATTTTCATGAATATCGCACTTTTACGATTTTTTTTCAATTTTTAGTGCGATATTTTCGTGACATTTTGCCCGATTCTGACTAATTGGGTTGGGCTACAACGTTCATATTTTACATGGACATTAAGGTAATGTTGATGTATTGCTTTTTGAAAGAAAAAGTTGAAAAAGTTACCCAGAATCTAAAGAAAAAATGTTTTATTATTAGTTATTTGAAGTTTATAATAACAATTAACAAGTAACAATAGAAACTTGACAACAATCACCTACAATGCATTCAAAAAGCTCTTGCAAAGGAAAAGTGGTCCTACGCATACTAAAAACTTACAAAAAAGCTCATCCAGCAACGCGGTGGGACTAAACCGTATTCCTAGTTTACAAATGCTTCACTTTGTAATTTGTTTATAGACCGGCGTTGCGTTCTAAGGTAAGAGTGCGACCTAACATTAGTATTATATTGCAATACATCGCCACTCTATAGAAGATCTCAGATGTTATCAACTATTAAAGAAGCTTCTATAAAACCTTCTCTCCAGTATGACGTGGCAATAACCCGGTTACTCTTGCTTTACGTATCTGGTGATGCAATTACCCTGGTCGAGACCGTGTTTGAATGATAGATGAGGGCGAGGGGATAATATTACAAATGCTTCACTTTGTGCAGAGACCGGCGTTGCGTTCTAAGGCTAGAGTGTGACCTAACATTAGTATTATATTGCAATACATCGCCACTCTACAGAAGATCGCAGATGTTATCAACTGTTAAAGAAGCTTCTATAAAACCTTCTCTCCAGTATGACGTGGCAATAACCCGGTTACTCTTGCTTTACGTATCTGGTGATGCAATTACCCTGGTCGAGACCGTGTTTGAATGATAGATGAGGGCGATTGGATAATATAACAAATGCTTCACTTTGTGCAGAGACCGGCGTTGCGTTCTAAGGCTAGAGTGTGACCTAATATTAGTATTATATTGAAATACATCGCCATTCTACACAAGATCGCAGATGTTATCAACTGTTAAAGAAGCTTCTATAAAACCTTCTCTCCAGTATGACATAGCAATAACTCGGTTACACTTGCTTTACGTATCTGGTGATGCAATTACCCTGGTCGAGACCGTGTTTGAATGATAGATGAGGGCGAGGGGATAATATAACAAATGCTTCACTTTGTGCAGAGACCGGCGTTGTGTTCTAAGGCTAGAGTGCGACCTTACATTAGTATTATATTGCAATACATCGCCACTCTACAGAAGATCGCAGATGTTATCAACTATTAAAGAAGCTTCTATAAAACCTTCTCTCCAGTATGACGTGGCAATAACCCGGTAACTCTTGCTTTACGTATCTGGTGATGCAATTACCCTGGTCGAGACCGTGTTTGAATGATAGATGAGGGCGAGGGGATAATATTACAAATGCTTCATTTAGTGCAGAGACCAGCGTTGTGTTCTAAGGCGAGAGTGCGACCTAACATTAGTATTATATTGAAATTCATCGCCATTCTACACAAGATCGCAGATGTTATCAACTTTTAAAGAAGCTTCTATAAAACCTCCTCTTCAGTATGACATAGCAATAACCCGGTTACGCTTGCTTTACGTATCTGGTGATGCAATTACCCTGGTCGAGACTGTGTTTGAATGATAGATGAGGGCGAGGGGATAATATTACAAATGCTTCACTTTGTGCAGAGACAGCGTTGCGTTCTAAGGCGAGAGTGCGACCTAACATTAGTATTATATTGCAATACATCGCCACTCTACACAAGATCGCAGATGTTATCAACTGTTAAAGAAGCTTCTATAAAACCTTCTCTCCAGTATGACATAGCAATAACCCGGTAAACTCTTGCTTTACGTATCTGGTGATGCAATTACCCTGGTCGAGACCGTGTTTGAATGATGTTTGAGGGCAAGGGGATAATATTACAAATGCTTCACTTTGTGCAGAGACCGGCGTTGCGTCCAAAGGCGAGAGTGCGACCTTACATTAGTATTATATTGCAATACATCGCCACTCTATAGAAGATCTCAGATGTTATCAACTATTAAAGAAGCTTCTATAAAACCTCCTCTTCAGTATGACGTAGCAATAACCAGTTACTCTGCTTTACGTATCTGGTGATGCAATTATCCATGGTCGAGACCGTGTTTGAATGATAGATGAGGGCGAGGGGATAATATTACAAATGCTTCACTTTGTGCAGAGACCGGCGTTGCGTTCTAAGGCTAGAGTGTGACCTAATATTAGTATTATATTGAAATACATCGCCATTCTACACAAGATCGCAGATGTTATCATTATCAACTATTAAAGAAGCTTCTATAAAACCTCCTCTCCAGTATGACGTAGCAATAACCCAGTTACTCTTGCTTTACGTATCTGGTGATGCAATTACCCTGGACGAGACAGTGTTTGAATGATAGATGAGGGCGAGGGGATAATATTACAAATGCTTCACTTTGTGCAGTGACCAGCGTTGCGTTCTAAGGCTAGAGTGCGACCTAACATTAGTATTATATTGCAATACATCGCCACTCTACAGAAGATGGCAGATGTTATCAACTATTAAAGAAGCTTCTATAAAACCTTCTCTCCAGTATGACGTAGCAATAACCAGTTACACTTGCTTTACGTATCTGGTGATGCAATTACCCTGGTCGAGACCGTGAGTGAATGATAGATGAGGGCGAGGGTATAATATTACAAATGCTTCACTTAGTGCAGAGACCAGCGTTGCGTTCTAAGGCTAGAGTGTGACCTAATATTAGTATTATATTGAAATACATCGCCACTCTACAGAAGATCTCAGATGTTATCAACTATTAAAGAAGCTTCTATAAAACCTTCTCTCCAGTATGACGTGGCAATAACCCTGTAACTCTTGCTTTACGTATCTGGTGATGCAATTACCCTGGTCGAGACCGTGTTTGAATGATAGATGAGGGCGAAGGGATCATATTACAAATGCTTCACTTTGTGCAGAGACCGGCGTTGCGTTCTAAGGCGAGAGTGCGACCTAACATTAGTATTATATTACAATACATCGCCACACAACAGAAGATCGCAGATGTTATCAACTATTTAAGAAGCTTCTATAAAACCTTATCTCCAGTATGACGTAGCAATAACCCGGTTACTCTTGCTTTACTTATCTGGTGATGCAATTACCCTGGTCGAGACCGTGTTTGAATGATAGATGAGGGCGAAGGGATAATTGGATGAGCGAAGCGAAGACTTTAATTTCACCGACTCGTAAAAAATGTAGCTCTTTTTTTCTTTTTTTTCTGTTTGTTTGTTCTCTATG
The DNA here is from genome assembly GCA_024449915.1 of Sweltsa coloradensis. Taxonomy (NCBI): domain Eukaryota; kingdom Metazoa; phylum Arthropoda; class Insecta; order Plecoptera; family Chloroperlidae; genus Sweltsa; species Sweltsa coloradensis. The sequence continues at coordinate 463,756 of JAMZAV010000078.1, forward strand.
GGGAAAACGGCTTATCCGATCTCGATGAAAATTGGAGGGGACCTTCGAAATCTCGGAACTTAGAGCTGTATTGTTGTTGGGGACAATCGAAGAAATAGTTCTCATGAATGTCGTACTCTTACGATTTTTTACGATTTTTTGTGCAATATTTGCGTGTCATTACATATTGTGCAATGAAATTAAGGTAATGGTGATGTAGAACCTCTTGAAAGAAATAATTAAAAAAAGTTAGCCAGAATCCATAGAAATAAAGCTTTTAATATCTAGGTGCCCGTTAGGGCACCGCAGCCAAGCCGCGGTGCACTACACACTCAGGCAACTTATACAGCAAGCAGAGTTGGGGTGATTTCGAGATGTCACCCAGCCATCATGAAACGTGATGTGAAATTAAAAAAACTATGAAAATCGAGGGGATTTACGTAACCGACAACACATGCCAAATTTGGTTGGGGTACGAGCATTCCTTCTTGGTGAAAATATGACTTGAAACATGCTCAAAATCACTTTAAGGACGTTGCAAGCAAGTATTTGGACCACTATATTTTTTCATTCTATTGTTAAGCGAGCGAAGCGAGCGTTTCCATTTTGACTCTGCCGGAAAAAATAGTCACTGTTTTTTAAGCTTCGTTCCTGATTGAATGCCATTAGTTTTGTGGCAAAATCGTTAAGTTACATTAAAGTTAATCGAAAGTTTTTTTTTTAAATCAACGGCGACACAAATCTGAGGTGTCCCAAATCATTTAGAATGTCCGTCCGGTCACGAATATGTTATTTTATTTTGATCCGATAAGAAGTGTAGATGGAAATTACATTATAACAAAAGTAACGTAACCATGGCAACAAAAAGTCGCACGAGGTTCGCACTATGCACTGCCACCTAGAGGTAATTAAAATACTCGAAGAAGCAGTGTATTATTTGTTACCAAATAGTTCAAATAGTCTTCCCAAAGAAATGATATCAAGGTTCTCTAGATGGCGGTGGATTTTAGTAAAGGTTTACCCAAATCGGCCTACCTTGCCAATAATAAATAATATTGGAAACAGCCCCGTGGACAGTGAACGTCGCAAATTTTTAAATTAAAAAAAAATGCAATGTGGGTCTAGCTATAGCAAGTACTCGCTTATCAACGCGTCCAACTGAGCGTTTTCTAGTTTATTGGTAATAACATAGCAATTAAATCGACTTTGATAAATTTATTTTATTTTAACAAATATTTTGCAATGGAACTTGAAAAAGTAATGAGATCCCACACATAACAAAAACTTGTAAAAATACAGCCAAACCTTACACTCTCAAAAGAAATGAGATCTAAAAAAAGGGCCAAGCTCATCTACCCTTCCACATTTGCGCATTCTTAATTCATAAACGTACGGGGCCCCCTAACAACACCATTGAAAAGCTTGGCAAAATAGAATTTGCATGACCATTACGTTAAAATTAATTTAAAAAAAAGAATTTGGATGAACTATTACGTTTAAATTAATAGTTGCAAATTCTATTTTGCCAAGCTTTTCAAGGGTGTTGTTACGGGACACTATACCTTTATGAATTAAGAATGCGCAAATGTGGAAGGGTAGATGAGCTTGGCCCTTTTTTTAGATCTCGTTCCTTTTGAGTGTGTAAGGTTTGGCTGTATTTCTACAAGTTTTTGTTATGTGTGGTAAGTATTTACGGTAAAGAATAATAATTGACAAGTTATTATAGAAACTTGACAACAATCACATACAATGCGTAGGCAGCAAAGCAAAGCACTTGCAAAAGTAAAGATATCCCACTGAAATTAAAAATTAAAAAGAAAGCTCATCCATCAACGCGACTAAAAAAACGTTTGCGAAGCTTCCTAGTAAGTAAAATTACAGTCTTAAGTCATTTAGCATCGCCAAGTGCCGGATAGTATGGAGAAGATTGTTGGTTCGATGCCAGGCGCCCCGGCAACTTACCACTTGCGACTTGCGAGCCCAGTTGTTCTCACTAGATCCTATTTGAATCTTAAGGAATTGAGTGTTTGCTTGATTTTTTTTAAATATCTTTAATTATATAATAATAAACAAAAATACATATGGCAAAAGAACCTAGGCATTAGGAAAACATAATTTCTGTAAGTTGATGTCCGGGTTATCATGCTTAGGCAAAAACACAGTGAAGAGCAAACATATCATTTTTATTATCAATCTAAAACAAATCATACAGTCAGTGAAGACAAAGTAAAAAGCACAGACCCATTTGTTTCAGTATTTCCTATTTTTTACTCAAGATTTTGCACAAAATTTTTAAATCTGTGTAATTAGTCCACAATAATATTTATAGAGTGAAAATGAACGTCTCGTGACAGATCGAGACATCTTTGCTTCGGACAACGTGGGTTTAGTTACCATCGTTGCCAACAAGTTTTCCTATCACAGGTGGCGACGTAGGGCTGACCGTTTTGGTCAGCGAGGCACAAGCAGGAGCGGCGGTTGCAGCTCTGGTACTTCAACTGTGCATCTGTGCAATCCACTACCTTCTCTGTAACATGAACAACATTATGCCGAGATAACACTCACTCGCACTCGCACTCGAAGTCACACCCACACCCACACCGACACCCACACCCGCACCCCAACCACACTCGCGCTCGCACTCCTCCGCTCTCACTCGCACTCGCACTCGCACTCGCCTCGCACTCGCACTCGCACTCGCACTCGCACTCGCACTCGCACTCGCACTCGCACTCGCACTCGCACTCGCACTCGCACTCGCACTCGCACTCACACTCACACTCACACTCACACTCACACTCGCACACGCACACTCACACTCACACTCACACTCACACTCACACTCACACTCACACTCACACTCACACTCACACTCAAGGCTAGTACTGGGCCTAGTGTAATATCTGTAGACTCACCTTTGGCCAGAACATACCAGACCATCATAGAAAGGACTACAAAGATTTTCCAGAACATTATGTCGTAGGGCCTTTGGTCAGCTGTTGCCTCGGTGTACCACTCACTAGTTGTGACGTTGATGTTAAGACCAAATCCGAAATATTTTTAGAGTTATTAATTGGTTTTTACAGTAAGATAATATTCTATTGTGTTTGATTTAACAAATTAACAGCCGTGTCGTTGTAATGAAACAGTAAAATTATAACAATACACACTTGTTTTTTAACAATCATATAAGTTTTAATTGGATAAGCGAAGCGAAGACTTCAATTTCACTGACCTCTCAAAAAATGTATTCAAATGTTTTTTTGTTTTTTATTATTATTATAATTTTTGTCTGTTTGTTCGCACTCTACCGGGCAAACGGCATAATATGCGATGTTGATGAAAATTCGGGGGCACCTTCTCAATCTCTGGACTAAGACTTGCTACGTTTTTGGGTACATTTGAAGATATTTTTTTCATAAATATCGCACTTTAACAATTTTTTAAAATTTTTAGTGTGATTTTTTCGAGACATTCTTGCCGATTCTGACCAAACGGGTTAGGCTACAACGTTCATATTTTACATGGACATTAAGGTAATGGTGATGTATTGCTTTTTGAAGGAAAAAGTTGAAAAAGTTAGCCAGAATCCATAGAATAAATGTTTTAATATTAGTTATTTGAGGTTTAAAATAACAATTAACAAGTAACAATAGAAACTTGACAACAAACACCTACAATGCATTCAAAAAGCTGTTGCAAAGAAAAAGTGGTCCTACACAAACTAAAAACTTATAAAAAACCTTATCCAGCAAAGCGGCGGGACTAAAGCGTTTTACTAGTTTACAAATGCTTCACTTTGTAATTTGTTTATAGACCGGCGTTGCGTTCTAAGGTAAGAGTGCGACCTAACATTAAAAATAAAATGCAAATGCATCGCCACTCTACAGAAGATCATAGATGTTATCAACTATTAAAGAAGCTTCTATAAAACCTTCTCTCCAGTATGACGTAGCAATAACCCGGTTACTCTTGCTTTACGTATCTGGTGATGCAATTACCCTGGTCGAGACCGTGTTTGAATGATAGATGAGGGCGAGGGGATAATATTACAAATGCTTCACTTTGTGCAGAGACCAGCGTTGCGTTCTAAGGCGAGAGTGCGACCTAACATTAGTATTATATTGCAATACATCGCCACTCTACAGAAGATCGCAGATGTTATCAACTATTAAAGAAGCTTCTATAAAACCTCCTCTCCAGTATGACGTAGCAATAACCCGGTTACTCTTGCTTTACGTATCTGGTGATGCAATTACCCTGGTCGAGACCGTGTTTGAATGATAGATGAGGGCGAGGGGATAATATTACAAATGCTTCACTTTGTGCAGAGACAGCGTTGCGTTCTAAGGCGAGAGTGCGACCTAACAATAGTATTATATTGCAATACATCGCCACTCTACAGAAGATCACAGATGTTATCAACTATTAAAGAAGCTTCTATAAAACCTTCTCTCCAGTATGACGTGGCAATAACCCGGTTACTCTTGCTTTACGTATCTGGTGATGCAATTACCCTGGTCGAGACCGTGTTTGAATGATAGATGAGGGCGAGGGTATAATATAACAAATGCTTCACTTTGTGCAGAGACCAGCGGTGCGTTCTAAGGCAAGAGTGCGACCTAACATTAGAATTATATTACAATACATCGCCACACAACAGAAGATCGCAGATGTTATCAACTATTTAAGAAGCTTCTATAAAACCTTATCTCCAGTATGACGTAGCAATAACCCGGTTACTCTTGCTTTACTTATCTGGTGATGCAATTACCCTGGTCGAGACCGTGTTTGAATGATAGATGAGGGCGAGGGGATAATATTACAAATGCTTCACTTTGTGCAGTGACCAGCGTTGCGTTCTAAGGCTAGAGTGCGACCTAACATTAGTATTATATTGCAATACATCGCCACTCTACAGAAGATCGCAGATGTTATCAACTATTAAAGAAGCTTCTATAAAACCTCCTCTCCAGTATGACGTAGCAATAACCCGGTTACGCTTGCTTTACGTATCTGGTGATGCAATTACCCTGGTCGAGACTGTGTTTGAATGATAGATGAGGGCGAGGGGATAATATAACAAATGCTTCACTTTGTGCAGAGACAGCGTTGCGTTCTAAGGCGAGAGTGCGACCTAACATTAGTATTATATTGCAATACATCGCCACTCTACAGAAGATCGCAGATGTTATCAACTATTAAAGAAGCTTCTATAAAACCTCCTCTTCAGTATGACGTAGCAATAACCCGGTTACTCTTGCTTTACGTATCTGGTGATGCAATTACCCTGGTCGAGACAGTGTTTGAACAATAGATGAAGGTGGAGGGAAAATTGGATGAGCGAAGCAAAGACTTCAATTTCTCTGACCCCCAAAACATTTAGCTCGTTTTTTTTTGGGGGGGGGGGCTGTTTTTTAGCTCTTTACCTGGCAAACGGCATATCCGATCGTGATGAAAATTTTAGGGGATCTTCAAAATTTCTAAACTTGTAGCTGTATCGTTTTTGGTTACAATCTAAGAAATATTTCTCATGAATATCGTACTTTTACGATTTTTTCGATTTTTTGTGCGATATTTTTGTGTCATTTGGGCCAATTTTGACCAAACGGGTGAGGCTACAACGTTCATATTATACATGGACATAAAGTTTATGGTTATGTTGTACCTTTGGAAAGAAAAAGTTGAGAAAGTTAGCCAGAATCCATAGAAATAAAGCTTATAATATAAGTTTTTTACGGTAAAAAATAATAATTGGTAAGTGACGATAGCCACTCACTAGTTGTGACGCTGTACTTCATACCAAATCCGAAATTTTTTAGAATTATTTATTGGTTATTACAGTCAGATAATATTACAATTGTGTTTGATTCAACAAATTAACAGCCGTGTCGTTTTAATCAAACAGTAAAATTTAAGCAATACACAATTGTATTTTTTATGGTCATATTAGTTTTTATTGGATGAGCGAAACGAAGACTTCAATTTCACTGACCCCTCAAAAAATTTAGCTAAAATGTTTTTTTGTTTGTATTTTTGTCTGTTTGTTCGCTCTCTACCGGGCAAACGGCATATGCGATCTTGATGAATATTAAAGGGCACCTTCGAAATCTCTAAACTAAGACTTGTCACGTTTTTGGGTACAATCGAAGATATACTTTTCATGAATATCGTACTTTGAAGATTTTTTTCAATTTTAAGTGCGATATTTACGTGGTATTTGGGCCGATTCTAACCAAACGGGTTGGGCTACAACGTTCATATTTTAGATGGTTAATAAAGGTAATGGTGATGTATTACTTTTTGAAAGAAAAAGTTGAAAAATCTAGCCAGAATCCATAGAATAAAGGTTTTAATATGAGTTGTTTGAGGTTTATAATAACAATAAACAAGTAACAATAGAAACTTGACAACAATCACCTACGATGCATTCAAAAAGCTCTTTCAAAGAAAAAGTGGTCCTACGCAAACTAAAAACTTACAAAAAAGCTCATCCATCAACGCGGCGGGACTTACGAGTTTTCCTAATATTACAAATGCTTCACTTTGTGCAGAGACCAGCGTTGCGTTCTAAGGCTAGAGTGCGACCTAACATTAGGATTATATTGCAAGTAGTGAATTGTTGATTAAATTGAATAAGTATTCAAGTTTTTCAAGTAAAGTATACCTGCCAATCCCAAAAATGTAACTAAAAGTCGTTTGTTTGAAATAATCACTAAATCGTATTCCAAAAGAATCGCCCACAAGAAAAATAAAATTCTAAGCAATTTTTGTTTGACGTATAACATTGTATTTCCTTAGGCCTAATGAATGTTTCTTTGACCATTCCACTAAGTTTTGAAAATGTATTTGTAATTCATATTTTTTGTTGATGTGTGTGTATTATTGTAACTGCTATGACTTTTAATAATATGTTACTTATTTAAAGCTACGTACATATCAATGGACTAAAAATAAATTTAAATTAATACATTTTGTCAGTATATTTAGTTTAATATAAAGAAGCAAGATACGGGAGTGAGAACACAGCAAGCGAAGCTACTTAGTAAGCAGGTAGTTAGAGTACAGACAAATATTTAAGATTAAAATATCTTGGTACAGGTGCTAAGTACACTCTAGCCCCTCCCAACTAAACCTAAGAGTCATCCATTTTAGTCTCTATCATCCTTGTTGAAGAAATATATCATAAGAATCACGTGTTAATAGGAGGTCATGTTCGGTTTTTGTGAGGCGTGACACATGCACAGACGGACGGACAGACAAGTGATGCATGAAGGGGAGATTTGTTCGGTTGAAAGGTGATTACATCGTTAGAATACTTAAAATGCTTCCGGATCTAGTTTATCAAATATTCATCTACCATAGAATCTGACACATTCATTTTACAAAATCCATAATTATCATATTTCCATATCCACGTGTTTTTTAAATCTGTTTATCTAGAATTCTTGCTTAACAAACTCTGAAATATAAATAAGGCTATAAATAGATAGTGAAAAGAATGTTCACATTTAATAACGTATCAATTTTTATTCTTGGTTAAATCCAGACTGACACGAATAGAAAAGCGCCATTAGTAAAAGATTATTAGACAAGAAAAAGACTAGAGCATGATCACAAAAAACAATATTTTAATGTTTGTAGTTTGTATAGAAGAGCACAGACGACGGTGATTGAAGAATGAATACAAAAATATATTTTTCCACCACTCATTCAAATAACGTATACATCTGATATTTGTCCATTCCTTTTCAAGCAAATTGTTTAAAAGCTTTGGCTAAAGAATAAAATCGAAATGGTTTAATGGGAATGGTATATTTCATTCAATGATTTATTTTGGTAAGTAGAATTTTATCCTCGTGTGCTTTTGAAAAGACTGCTTTGCATTTAGCTCGATACTTCACAAAGAGACCGAGGGGTGGACAAAGTGTGGATGCTTAATACCATCAATGCTAGCACCACAGTGGTCAGTATTTGTATAGGCGGATGGTTAGTGTGGTTGGCACCTCCACCAAAATATATCAAGGGTATTATTAGATTTGTTTTATTATTAGACCATTTGTTGATAAGGTAGCTTCTCTCCCATCTTTTTCTACACCTTCCTGCTCATATATGATATATTACTTGAAGGTAAGTATGTTGTTTCGCCAAACTGTTTAGGTAGCTACGCTCCATATTTTTATTTTTTTCTTACCCATGCTTGTTTATGAATATTTGTTTGATAACGTTGATTAATTGTTTTTAATAATGATATTTTTGAATAAAAATATGTTCATCTCACAAATAAGTATCTTAGTTTTATTGTGCAGTTATCTAATCTATAATTTAACGTCTATGTGAAGTTATTGGATTAGCGAAGCGAAGACTTCAATTTCACTTACCACGAGAAAAAGAGCTCGTTTAAAAAAATTTAAAAAAATATTGTTTTATGTCTGTACTTTCGTTCTCTACCGGGCAAACGGCATAATTATGCGATCTTGATGAAATTTTCAGGGAACTTTCGAAATCTCTGAACTTCGATCTGACAAGGTTTTGGGTACAGACGAAGATATATTTCGATTTTGTTATATCTTTAATGTGATATTTTTGTGATATTTGGCCTTCGATCGGTTAAACGATTACTCAGATCTTGAAACTTTATGGGAACGTTCAAACACTGAACTTATGCGTTATTATTTTCGGGCAATCGAAGAAATATTTCTCATAAAAATCATGTTTTTAGGGCAATGATAGTCAAATAGTCAATTAAAAAAGCTCATCCATCAAAGCGACAGTAAAGAGCTTCGCAAAGCGGCCTAGTGTAAAACAATGCAGGCAACTCTACGGGGGTAATGTTTGTATCAGCTATCTGTGACCCCCTTGTAAATCCTTGGAAGATCTGATGACCAACTGTGTCTCTTAAAAGCTCCTCTTGCACAGTATTCCCTCATTATTTTATTCATGGTAAAGTAACCCTCGTCTATTCTGCGGCCTCTATATTGATTTTCTCTGACGTTTGTTTGAACACTCATTATTAAATAAACTGTTCAGTCAAAGGGATAATTTGTAATATAATATCAATCTGTTGGGACGTAACAAAATTCAGCAAAATATCTGTACTAATATAAAGATGTTCATTCTATCTAGCAATTATAGACAATCTATATTATCTCTTTAATGGAGTATTAAAGGTTTTCGCGACCTGTAATAATAAAAGTATCTACCGACAGTGTTGGCTCGAGCGTTAAGCGCTTGACTCTGATTCGGGAGGTCCCGGGTTCAAATCCCGTCGAGAACGGCAATACTGACTGAAGGTTTTTTCAGAGGATTTCCTCAGTCGTTTATGCGAATCCAAAGGATAAAGTCCTTAAACAGCCAACAGACATCTCTTCACAATGTTCTTACTCCAATATACCTAGTTAAAAATAAAAGTTTACGGTGTTTGGAAAATGTAGCACGCAATAACACATATACTTGTGTTAATGCACTCATTTTTTTTTTTCAATATAATGTTATTATTTATTGATATAAATTTATATTAACATAGCAAAATTGTACAAATAAATAATGAATGTTACATAGGCCTACAGAAATAAATCTAACAAGAATATAATCAAAAAACCCACAAAGCCTGAAAAAGGCTTAACTGTGGGAAATATTGTGTCTAATATTATGTATTACACATATATAAAATGTGAACATATTTCTAGGCTAGCCGATGACTCCCTCAATCCACTCCATCTTCTGAAGCCCGGGTCAATGAACGCCGCCCGAGAGTTGTAAAGAAGCACCTATTCCCTATTCATTGACGGTAAGTGAGTTTCTGTGTGCGCGCTCCCAGCGAGCTGATGGCGAACTACAAAAGACTGAAAGCGACGGCCCTAAGCTATGGACACCTTTGCATTCGAGGGTTGGTATTAACGCAATCTGGGCTACACGCAACGGGGCACACTGTATCATTACATGAATTACACTCTAATGTACTTTGCATGCGTAATAACAACTCTATTATGCTGACTAAGTATAATTTTAGTCGCACGTTTTTATGTTTAAGTTATCCTTAAAAAAATAAGCACTTTATATTGCGTGGTAATACATTTGGCTATAGGCGTTAATTATACAAGAATGCTTCAAAGAGTAAATTAACTACTAATTATTGGATTATTGGAAGTCCATTTTGCTTCAGGACAATAGCTATTAACGTTTAGTTTCATTTTCGTTTCATGAGGTGTATCTTAATGCAATCTTTACCATTTGTTTGACAATTATTTTATTTCCAATTCATAATACTAATATTTTAAAATTACCCTTGCCCCTTCATTTAATTACTCCCTATACAACTCAATTAAAAAATGTATCAATTTTAGGGTTTTAAAAACAACATAAGATACACAAACATTGATGAACTTAAAAAAGTTCTCAGAATCATTATCCATAACAATATAATATGGTAATTGTTTACTAAAAATTAATTCTGAATAAATAAACATTGAAGATTTTAGAGGTTGTCTAAAAGAAAACAAATGTCCAAGGTTAAAAATTCACCAAAGTGGCATTTTTTGCAATAATTTTAACACAAACCATCATTAACATTAATCCTTTTGTAAATAAAACAAAAATAAAATTGTTGTTAACTGTCTACACAGTCGCAGAACTGGTGGTCTTTAATTTGCACGTATTACAATATCAATAACATTGGGAATCCCTAGACCCAAATACGATTTCTTAAGAATGCTGTAAAGACGTCTGAAAAGTAAGTAGAATGTAAGAGGGGCTTAATAAATGAGCGGATTATTTTTTTGAAAATTTTTTGACGGGACATTACCTCAGAATCAACAATTGTATTCAAATTACTGGAATCAGTTGCTCAAGTTCAAAATTGAATTTTTAGCAGCGGTTTTTTGTATATTATTTCTACACTCCTTTATCTACAACCTAAATTAAAGGATTTTTGGATTTATATGGTTTTTGCGTTGCACAATTTTTTTCGCCTGCCGGTACAATTTCAAATTTTGTACCGTTTAACGGAAAAAATCGTGCAACGCCAGAAACCATATTAAACCAATAATACTTATATTGAGGTTGTTGATAAAGGAGTGTAGAAATAATATACAAAAAACCGCTGCTAAAAATTCAATTTTGAACTTGAGCAACTGATTCCAGTAATTTGAATACAATTGTTGATTCTGAGGTTATGTCCCGTCAAAAAATTTTCAAAAAAATTATCCGCTCTTTTATTAAGCCCCTCTTACATTCTACTTACTTTTCAGACGTCTTTACTGCATTCTTTAGAAATCATATTTGGGTCTAGGGATTCCCCTTAAGCGAGCTCTAATAAACTCCTGCGCTCCTAATAGGGGAAGCTGTTACTACGTGTTGGTCAGTTATACGCCAGAGGGAGGCATTATCACGTTGATTGCCTGTACATTAGCCGCTGTAATCAACACTGTGTGCTTGTTAGCGTATTGTTGTATCCACTCATTGAAATGTACTGTTGGTTTTAGTGGGGGGGGGGGGGGTGATGGGCGGACTTAAACAACGGTACTTTTATACCCTTGATTAACTGTGCTATCATTTATGTTGATGATCAACAACAAACAAACAAGTGTCTATACGCATAGGCACTGACGAAGCGCATAACATGGGTGTAATTTTAGTAAGAATTCTGGAAATAAAACAAAATTACATATTTTTTAAAAAATTAATCTAATACAGTATGTTTTAAGATTTTTTTAAAGAGATTAAATTAATATGAATGAAATAGGCAATACATTGTGATGTACATTTTCAGAAACTTTACTAAGTGTTTAAACTTTGAAATGTCTCGCTACCCGTTGATGACATTTTTTATTTATCGGGTTGTTTCGTAGCGGCGGTAGTGATATTTTTCTGTCGACGTTTCGAAGACCATGTTGTCTTCTTCTTCAGGACTTGAAATATGATATGAAGTTTGTGAAATTCCTCTTGTTTCTTGTTATTGTTTTTTCCCTATTGTTACTATTAAAGTTTTTTGATTGGTTAACCTAAATGATGATTATCTGACAGTGAATTTAGGAAGCTTATTTAGGTTAACCAATCAAAAAACTTTAATAGTAACAATAGGGAAAAAAACAATAACAAGAAACAAGAGGAATTTCACAAACTTCATATCATATTTCAAGTCCTGAAGAAGGAGACAACATGGTCTTCGAAACGTCGACAGAAAGATATCACTACCGCCGCTACGAAACAACCCGATAAATAAAAAATGTTTACTAAGTGTGTTCTTATGAATCAAACAATTTTCGATTTTTTAAATAAATAAATAAAATTGTGTTTAACATGTACAGGTAATAGAATTAAAATACGTAGCTCTCATACGTGCATTATTTTTCTGTTTGTCTGTCCGTCTGTACGTGTGTCTCACGACAAGTAACCGAACATGACCCCTATTGCCATGTGGTAGTTTGTGCCTTAAACAAGGATGATACAGAATGTTGCACGAATACACCCTCATAAAATTATAAAAATGACGGCCCCGGCGCCTCCACCAAATTTTATCGTCGCATTACGAGTGACATTTCTGTTTCCTTCTACGACCATTCTGTTTGACTAAGTAGCTTCGCTCACCTATTCTGGTGTTTAATTTGGATTATTTTGTTTAAAGGCGCGTCAACCGTTAGGTCATAGTGAGCCACACTAGCCTAGGGGATGTGCGGAGGAAAGTCTCATCCTGGTCACACTAGGAATCAGCCACGGGAGGGGGAAGGGGAGGGGTAGGAAGGGATTTCTCACGTCGACAACCAGAACTCGCCTGTTGTTTTGATTAATTGATACCAGATGATTTCTTTATTTTGGGTGCTTGCCAATTAAATAGTTTTCCTTGTAGATATTATTGATTTTCATATTATTTTTCACGTTACCTCGACGTTTCCAAGTTTTCCCTCCGCCTCAGCTTGAGCAGAGCTCGTATCACTTCGTTCCATACCGATATCATTTGAGTGAAGGGTTAGCCGAGACCCACGTCTTGAAACAAACCATCTTATTTGAAATCCTAGCAAAACGTCAGAGTGTCACACGTTGAATAAACTGCAAGCTTTCAATTTCTCCACACTGACGGCTGACGTTTAGCTTCCCCGAGTCTCCCGACGTCATAGGGATATATTATTATCAGAGGTTCGTGAACTCCATCAACGTTTTCCAACTAGAGCTGCCATCTGCTGGCGACAAATTCAAATTGCAATATCTTTCCAAATCCAATCATTACGTTATCTAAGAAAGTACATAATGCTTACCCCAATATACCATTACTATTTTACAAATAGCACGACCTAGAAATAACCACAAGCCCCATCACAAACTTGGATTATGTGCTATTATTTTGTTGACTTAGTTATCAGTTAATTAAAATAGGATATAACAACCATATTATTGGGCACGATCGCTAGTATCAACAAGGCTTTAGAACGATTTTGTATTTTGTATTATGTGCTTCGTAGCTAGTACGGGTCCAAAATATCTGTTTGCTGATATACAAACGATGAATTGATAGATTTAAGTCCATATCAGAAGTTTTAAATCGTCTGTATGAATCGGGACTCGAACTCCAGGGATCACACATAGGATCAGGGACTCTTACCACTGCACCAACGAGCCACATAAACTAAGATCACCGCCCAACAACGCGCAATCAATGAATAGACCCGCCTTCCTGAATCTCGTCCTGTAGAGGCCATCAGAGCTAGGTTTACAGCCTGTTAGGTAATCGCGTTCAACTCTGGTTTACAACACAACAGGGTCAGATGTTTTCATGCACTCTCCTCTCGGCCTTAACACTTGGTACTAGAGCGTCCATCTTGTATATAGTAGGTAGCCATCTTGATTCAGGTTGACCGTATATTAAAGCCTGCATTAGAGGGTTAAATGATTCGTTTAAGTTTCCTTGAATTCAAGGACAAAACAGAATGAAAATGTGCAAAGATAATAAAATACAACAATACATCCTTCAGAATGAGTATGTTTTGTCCGTGAATTCAAGGAAACTTGAACATACATTAGACGGTTCAATGGTCCGTTCAAGTTTCCTTGAATTCACGGACAAAACTTTCTCAATCTGAAGGATGTATTGTTGTATTTACTTATCTTTGCATATTTTGATTCTGTCTTGTCCTTGAATTCAAGGAAACTTGAGCGAACCATTGAACCGTCTAATGCAGGCTGAACGCGTCACATATTTTTCAATATTTAAAAATTGAAGTTTTTGTACTGCTCACACCAAACATTAATCTATGCCTATATTATCTTATTGATGAATCAATGACGATTTCAGAAGTTAAAGAACCAGTCGGAAAATTGATTTTAATGCAGAGCCTTCTGTATTGTAAACAAAAATTATTCCATATAACTCTCGAGACAAAGTAATGATGACATTATTCGTGTATCTTTCAGTTTTTGTTTAATGCATAAGCATGTAGATTATAGAGATTTCTTTCTCACTACTGAACGTTGAGTGCCCTATGCATTCATATCTATGTTAGGTTAAAAGCAAACATAAAAAAGTACAAAATGTTACATTCTACCTCATACATCAACACATCGCTAAAATGCAAATTATATGTGCATGGGTCAACGACATCAAATTAGTATCAGACAGATGTTCGAAGCGTTCGTTGTACCGAGTTCCTTCTGAAATCGATTAAATCAACAGAGAAAATATGCGCCAATCATGTGAACGAAAAAACAAGCCGTTTGCAGAGTTTGTATGCAGAGATGATACATTCCGCGCAAAACTGAAGATTGGAACAAAAACTTGTGATGTACATTTTAAAATATTACTAAGAGATGACTGTGCTCAATGTAACCGAAAAGTATTGTTTATTTATTCACCGTATACACAGATATGATATTAATTATGAGGGCATACAGGAAGCTTTATGCGTCTGGGAAAAGTAGCATGCTGTTTGCAAGAAATGAATGTTTCATCGGTATAATTATTCGTAGATTAAATATGGCATTTAAATATTTTAAACTTTCAACGTTACCAGAGTAACTTCTTCATACAGTTTTAAAATGCGAATTTGTCGTTTTATAAATATTTATTCAAATTCTATATTGTTGTTTTATGTTGATGTCTCACTTGAAAAACAGTTTACGGTTGTGCATGACTTAATTTTCATATCAGTACCAACTACTCAACTTAGAAACCAGATACACAAAATATAACTTATAAACTCATACATAAATGTTTGTTACTGTAATTCTTGCTATAACTTGTCATTATCAGTTATTTCAGTATTGTGAGAAATTCAAATATAGGCCTAAGTATTAATTTGTACTTTTTGTTTAGTCTACACATTTTCATTTGTATCATTGTAACATACGTATATAAAATGATTTAACTGCAGACATAATACATCCATACAATACGTAACTGACCGTAGGTGTGAAATACATATATTCTATTGAGCGACTGTCTGAACATTATAAATATAGTGTATTCGAAAGTTTCCTAGCTTTAGAAACATCCAACCTCTTATTCTCCTCGAATGTAACCACGTTACCCAGCTCTAGCGGCAATGCGGGCATTTTTAATTGACCCGACTCTCGCGTATTTTAAATACAAGGGAATAGAACGGGATAATAATTCCATACAATTTTAAATCGAGAAGCAGAAGGAGAAGGAAATTTTCATATTTAAATTCTTCAAAAGAACCGAGTTATATAATAGAAAAGTTGATGTTTGTTCAGTGCGGGAATCTGAAATTAAATCTGCTTCGAGCTAGCCGCGAAGTTGAGGTTAAGGTTAGGCCCAACTGTTAATAGGCCGCTCCTTGTTTCCAGGGCTTAACTCAATCAGTCACGGCCCGGTGAAGACACGGTTGAAACATCTTCGTATTGAAGGTTGGTATTAATATCTAAGTGGGGTGCGCTTCTCTTTTCTGAAGGTGAGCCTCATATTTACTGAGTAATTATCTAGAAGCATACTCTCTTAAAATACTATCGAACGATTAACGTTTATGGGTAAAGTATATACGTGAAATTCTTTATTGATCTTTGATCTCTGCTTCTATGCCCTTTAGATATTGGTTGTTAACTCGGAAACTAGAAAATTAGATCATACAATCATTAAGTCCTCTTTTGCATTAAAGCGCACTAAGGTAACAAATAAAACAAAATAACTAAGGAGTATAGAGGTTTTTCTCAATTTTTTATCCATTTTTTAATACAATGTATTTTATTTTAATTCATTCGATGTTTTTAAATGTGTGAGCATATTGCGGTCTTATTATGCATAGTTGTTTAATTATTATTTCAAAACTTGCTTAACTAGAGTTAATTTAATTGAGTGAATTTATGAACATGGTTTTATTCATTTTATTTTAATAAATAAGTTTTTATATTAACGTTAAATAAATTAATAAAGTTACTATCTTCCACAAATCGGAGTATTAATTCATCTTGCTCTAACTGTGATTAAAAATATCGTAGAATGCCCTACATACCGGCCAGATAATATGCTATACAATAGTGTCATACTGCAATGTTGAATACGGAAATACATTTCTACAGTTTCTGTTTTTCTTCTATTTTCAATTTTCTGAATTTTCATATCCTGTCAACATGCATTTGTAGTATTCGTATCGCATTTCAGTTCAATGGAAAGCTATGAAAATGCATATCTAATATTTCTGCCGACAATGGTTTTGTTGACATCTGTATAAAAGTTATAGGTTGGCGATACCTAAAAAAAAATACCTTTAAAACTCATGCAGATTCATAACATAGAGATCTGTGAATATCGAAAAATGTTAAATGCTCGCAATATGCATCGCAGATATTTTCAATAAGTACAATTTTTTCGGGGAAATTCACTTTAAAGGCAGGAAGCACTAGAAATAAGTTTCGAATAAGCTTTCCGTTTGTCGTTCATAAAGTTGTTCCCCACCCAGCATTTAAATACGTTTTAAAATTGTGATTGACAAATTGGATGAATCTAAATTTATCCTGGGTAAGATGAGAAATACAGGTTGAGAATCATGGTCATTAGAGAAATGCGGGATGTAGAGAAGTAAGGTGACACGGTTGAGACAGTTTGGAAATATAAAACGAATGACAGAAGAGAGTTTGCCCTGGAGAGCGTATGGAAGGAGAATGGAAGAAAGAAGTAGAAGGGGGAGATCGAAGAAGAGATGGAAGGAGACCTAATGGCGGAGGAGAGAGCTGGGAATGTGTAAGAGATATGATTGTAGGAGGATAGGAAGAAGTGGAAGAAGATGGATGTGAAATCCAAACGAACCCAGCAAGAAGCAGAAAACGGCGATGTATGAGTAAGATGACGTTTAATCCCACATTGCTCGAATGTAGATAATTTTATATAATCATTTCCATATCCATTTCTACTAAATTAATTGTTATGCCAAACTTCCCTCTATTATAAGATTTTTAGTTACGGCGTCTGCAAATAACTCTGTTTTGCGTGTTCAATTTGAATTTAACGTGCAAATGAAATAAAAAAAATAAATGATCTGTTATACATGCTAAGAAATTCCCAAGTGTGTTTGGATATTTTATAGTTTTATGTGTAAAACAAAATATCATTCGTGTGTATAAATGAACTACTTCACCGTTTACATTGTAACTAAATAAAAATATACCTGTATTTTCGATCGATTTATGAAAAGAAAAACACCAAAAAATACATCTTTGATTCTAAAATATGGTATAAGACGATGAAAGGGTATTCTTTCCCCTTTTTAGGCTTTAATAAATAACAGACATTTATTAACTTTCAAAGAGTGTTGAAAGTATTTTCTCCATCTTGCCATATCTTGAGTTCCATCTAAATGTCCCCCCCCAGAGTCTGAGTTCGTCTTTTGTTTATCGCTTCAGTAATGGAAGTGATACCACGAAAACGTCACGTTTCGTGAAATCCGATGAAAGGGAAGCTTCGAAGTCACCACTCATATTCTTCACCCCCCCCCCCCTTCAAACTTTTTGACCCTCATTTCTCGTTACTTAGAATCAGGTTCGTGACCCACTTCGAATGATTTCATTTGAGGGGATTTGAATTGTATTTAATAAGATATCATGAGATTCAAAACTTGAGATAACTGTGTAAGAGGACTTCCTTTATAATACATAAAGAGTGAAGGATAGATAGAGAGAAGAAGAGAGATAATGAAGAGTGAGAATGAGAGGAAAGCGTAGACGAGAGAGAAAGTGGAAACAGGAGATATTGAAATATAATATGACAGAGAGATTGAATCATTTGTTGTACAACTCCTTTGTAAATTTTGTACTAAACACATTATTTTTATAATTCAAAATCGTATTTAGTTTCTACTGCATTGTTTTAACCGTTTGATGTGAATGTTAACTGGAATTGTATTTAACGTTTCCTTTATTCAAAATCAATGCGAACAATTTTCAAGAATTCATCAATCCTAGGAATCGTATTATCAAAAAAAAAAAAAACGATCAAAAACGATATCGTTGTACTTTGACTTTGATATTCGCATTTCACTTTTATACATTTATTCCAGGTAACGACAATGATGAGCCTGGCTTATTAAAATTAATTCTAGGAATAACCATTAGCGACAATGATTACCCGAAAAATAGAATTTATTTGTACTTTTTCCATTTTCCTGGTATCTATTTGATACGTTTTATTTAATTTCATAACAAACTTTTAATGTATTATTTGCATAATATGTTCGTCAGAATATATTCTTTTTCCTTATTATACATTGTTCATTTGCCATTTCAATTTCAAAATTCGCGTAACTACATATTTTCATTATTAAGTGCTGAATCATACTTGGTTTTAATTCTTGTTCTTCTATGTAAAAACGTTTTTATCAGAAAAGGATGAACGTCAAATAAATAAATACATTATACCTTCATAGTAAGGGATGAGCGGAGTTGGGAAATAAACTTGGGAAATTCACACCCTCAGCACCTCCGCCATAAGTGAAAGCTAAAACAGGCGTTGAGTCCCGTACCCGTGCTGCTTTAAGTTTTGATATTTTGTTAGGTTTAAATCTACTCCAATGAATGACATTTAGTGGCAAGTAGTTTGTATCTATAAATACAATCTTTGATAAATTAAATAGTGAGTCAATTAACGTTGTTTGTTAGTATCCTCTCTTGTATTCGTAGGGTGTGAGATATGCATACTACTTGGTTTATTATAAAGAATAGTATGCCCCTTTAACTAAATACTTTTTAAAATGTTATTGCCTATCTTATCATAAAATGCTGACATAAGTAGGATATTTTGGAACTTTTTGTAAGAATCAAAATTTTCAAAATTTTGATAATGTTAGTGTACATTATGTAAAGCTTATTGTATTGTTCACTATTGTAAACAATTAACTTTGATCTACATATTTTTCCTTATTACCTACTAAAAACGTTTTTTATTAGTCATCAAAATCCAGTAAATGTATTATTCATTAATTTATATTGGTAAAACAAGGAATTAATTGCGTTTTACTGTGTTCCTAATACAGAGTGAAAATTTAAAATGTGAGTTTTGTGTATATTAATCGACAATAATGTTTAGAAAATTTCAAAATGGATGGAAACTATTTTTTTAATACTAGAAAATGGCTAGTGCACCTTAATAGGGGCATTTATCGTACCTGGTCAGGTTTTCATATAGAAATTCAATACATATAATTAAATTAAATTTATATTAACATTACGAGTCATTGAGAATATTTTCCTCCCATTTATACACTCCATCAAGGTGGATTAGAAAACGTATTTAAGTCGGTTACTAAATCAATTTGTAATACTTGGTTTGAGGTTTTAGCTCGCTTGTCATTCGTAATATAATCATGTTGTCAAGCCTGTGACACTCTCCCTGAAGCTTATAAATTGGTTAACATCGGTGATTTATAATACGGGGTTCGGTAACGCGGCGGCATCGACCTTAAAGAACACGTCTCGCGTTCAGAAACTGAACAAATCGCTGCTCATCATGACGTCACAAGGTGGCAACAACATATTGCACACACTCTTATATATAGGCACTTTATTTACATATAATGTTATTATTGATCAAAGTCGCGTAAGCTATGACATAGGCTCCAGATGGCCATGACTTTCATTATTGTATGTTGTTTATAAAACATAAGAGGACTTCGTGCATTTTTGTTCTTGGACTTGGTTCATATTAATAATAATTGTCTGTGTTTTACTAATTTAAATAAATCATAAATGATATTATTTACGTTCAGTGTTTGTCATTAGTTATTTGAATTTGTGTGATTATAATAGATAACAATTCAGAAGTGGGATAAAACCTGACCTAGCCATCTTGCCATTTGTTTTGTTGGACAAGCGTGTTGGAATTTCGTCGACAAAGCAGCTGTACCGTATGTAATATTTCATTTTGATCCTGCAAATTGATTTACTCTTGTAACGGTATTAGCTTACTGTATTATTATCCTGAATAATCTGTAGAGCATTGTCGATCCGTCTTAAGATATTCTGGTTCTATCTGCTCTTGTAAACTTGAATATTTTGATTCGTTTGTGAACTTTTGTTTCTACTATACAACTCTTGTATTTTCTGAAAAATGGAGCGATTTAATTACCTGGACCTGTCAACTAGATCTACCCCTGTTTCGCAATCAACGCTCTCACAATCTGTACCCGTACCGAGAAGCTTTGATGAAGGTCTAGGCGTCAATGCAAGAAATCCCGATTTAGACATTCAAAGACCATCGCACGTAGGAGTAAGACAACCTGCCCAAGAAGACCAGAACCACGGTCTAAATGAAGTCACAAACCCAGTAGGCCAACCTGTTCCTGTAAATGCCACTGCCAATAATGAGGTCAGTATTAATGAACTAGTAAAAATTATGTTAGAGCAAAACAAAGAGCGTGACGAATTGTTGCGATTAGTTTTGAACAATTCCCAACGTGATTTTAAGTCGTATCAAATTATGCCGGATTTGGCACAAACGATCCCAAAATTTAATGGTGCTGGTCCAAGTGCACAAGCTGTAGAGTGGTTACGCACTGTAAAATCAGTTGCAAAGTTGCATAATTGGATGGAAAGCTTCATGATTGAGTCCGCCCGTACCCACTTGATTGGTGCAGCACATCACTGGTTTGCAGCTCGCCAAGACATCTTTTGCACGTGGAATGATTTTGAAAATGCATTTGTTAAAACCTTCATAGGCAAGATAAGCAAACCAGAACTCTGGAAAAGAATGCAGAACCGCATACAACAGAAAGGTGAGGAATCCAGTATGTATTTTCATGAAAAAGTTCGTTTGTGTCAGGACCTAGGATTAGACTTTGATGATACCAAGTGCCAGATTCTAGTCGGTCTATGGTCTAGACAATTATATTCAATGTTGACATCAAAAAATCACGTGAACTTGGATGATTTATTCTTTGACCTTCGTACATTTGAAGAAATGGAGGTTGAACGAGAAGAACTTACTGAGCATCTGAGACCCAAGCCATTTTTGCGACAGTCGCCAATGAAAAATGTAAGATCACCTACAACCAGATTTGAAGGTAGTGTGCCTGTACAACCAAGTGTTGGAACAACCAGTAGACAGTACAACTCGTCCGTGACAATTCCTGCTAGTAAGTTTAACAACTCACGTGATAAGCAGCCCTTGTGGAACGCGTCTGGTGAGCCATTATGCTATAACTGTTCAGAATACGGACATATTGGACGTGACTGCCCCAAGCCTCAGAACCAGTTAAATTTTGTGTTCGATGTAAAACAGAAGGGCATACGCAAAAACATTGTTTGATACCCAGAACAACTGCAGCTCGTGAATCTGCAACGTCGTCAGGTGACCGGCAGATGCAAGTGGAGAGTGCTGAAGGTGTTGGCCCTCTCAAGTACTTGAAAACTGTTACTATAAATGATATTCACTATGTACAGGGCATGATAGATTCTGGCAGTGCATGTTGCACTATGCAGGCAACTAGTGCAATTAAGTGCAATGCTTCAATTGATTCAACAACTAGTATTCTTTACGGTTTTGGAAGTACAGAAAAAGCAATAGTGAAGCCTATTGGTAAGTTTTCAGCTGATGTTTCAATTGATGGTGTGATTGGTAAGAAAATCACAATCCTTGTCGTTCCCGATGCAGCACAACCTGTTGAACTACTTATTGGAAGATCTTGGACAGAACTTCCGCATATTGCTTTTGCTAAGATTGATGACCAACTTGTATTAGGCCACCGCAATGATCAGCCATTTCGAGATCTTCAGTTGCCAATAACTACTGGACGCACGAAAATCACAGTAGCGTCTGATGTGACACTAATGAGTAATTCAGTTCACTTTGTGCGAGTTCTTGCCGAAGTAAACGAAGGAGCTGTCATTACTGAATATGAAGATATGATCCCGCAACTAACATATTTTTGACGAAGGAAAATCTGTTATGCAAGTAGTCAATGACACCAATGATGATATTAAGTTATCGAGTGGGCATTGCATCGCTAGAGGTGAACCAGTACAAATATTAGGCCAGTTTACGTGTGCAGAGGTAGTTAGAGAACCAATACAATTTAAAGACCTCAATATTGATCCTGAAATAAGTCCCAATGAAGCAGGACAACTTTATGATCTGATAACTAGCTACCGTGACTGTTTTGCACTAAACATGAAAGAATTAGGATGTACAGATTTAATGGAAATGAAAATTGAAGAAGTCCCCGGCAGTAAACCCTACATAGCCGTCCATACCGTACTACAACTAGTGAACGTAACACCATCCGAGAAATCATTCAAGAATATGAAGATTGCAGTATTGTTAAAACATCTACAAGATCTTCTAAATGCAAGACTGTGACATTAGTAGAAACAAGAATGAAGAGAAACTACTAGGTACGATTTATGCAACTCGACCGTCGAACAGTAAAGGACACGTTTACTTTAAGAAAAATCGACGACTGTAAGAAAAGTAAGCAGAATAAGAAGCAATTTGGCTACTACTATTCACTATTCACGACCCTTGACTTCATGACTACACGTGTACATCTGCAAGATCAAAAACCGAAAGAAGTGCAAAAGAAGACAAAACGGAGAAATGAAGTTACCACCCCTGACGATACACTACAGTTCACGATACTAACGTTCGACTTGACAATCGATCCTGAGGAGCTTCTTCAGATCCACCACCCACCAGGACCAGGACCTGGACAACCAAATGGATTAGATGAAGATTCAGACACTCAAGACATGATCGAGACATGTTCAGACACTCAAGACTGATCGAGGACGATCATGCTATAGGATGGCCGAATGTAGCTATGACATAGGCTCCAGATGGCCTGACTTTCATTATTGGAGTTGTTTATAAAACATAAGAGGACTTCGTGCATTTTTGTTCTTGGACTTGGTTAATAATAATTGTCTGTGTTTTACTAATTTAAATAAATCATAAATGATATTATTTACGTTCAGTGTTTGTCATTAGTTATTTGAATTTGTGTGATTATAATAGATAACAATCGCTTTCTCTCAAACAGGTTAAACGATGAGATGGATTGTATTTTGGTGGATGATATTATTTTTACTTATAGTCTTTATAATAACTTTTGTATGAAGCCTGCCCAGGGTGCAATTCGTGCCCCTCTTCAGGTGTCTAATTAGGTATGTTGCGGATAGAACAATTGTGAAGGGATGTCCGAGGGCTGTTAGGAGGACTAAATCTCTTGCATTCGCAGTAACGTCTGAGGAAAACCTCGGAAAATCCTTCAGTCAGGATTGCCGGTCTCGACGGGATTTGGTGCCGGGACCTCTCGAATCAGAGTCACTCAAGCCAACACTGTCGGTTACGTGCAGTCTAATGGACAGTGTAATCTGGCATCTTCACATGTTATAAACATTGTGTATTAACAAACTAACAAGTAACTAGAATTTAATCTGTTGTCTTCATAGCTCAGATGGTAAGAGCATGGCTCGGACAGACGAGGCCCTGGGTTCAATTCAATCCCCAGTGGAGGCATTGTTTAATTTCTATCTTTAATGCCATAAAGATTAGTGATGTTTTTTAAGAATAGTAGTATGAGCTACACATATTGATAAGATGAGAAGCACGAAGATAAGGAAAGAACTAGGAGTAGAGAGTATAAACTTTTAGGTAGGGAAAGGAAGTCTGAGGTGGTTTGGACACATGAAGAGGATGCAGAAGGACAGGATTCCGAAGATGCAGTATGAACAAGGCGCCGGAAACAAACAGAGAGAAAGCGGGAGGCCCAGACTGAGATGGGAAGAGGTTAATAAAGAAAGATGGTGGGAATAAAGTAAACTATGACAAAAACTGATAGAGGGGCCAGAGGAAGAAGAAAGCGACATATATAGGTAACGCTCGCTCCCTAATCTAATCCTACGATCCCTACCGTTAAGTTTGTCTGTGCAATTTCCCTCACGTTATTGATTAAAATATAAATGGTGATAATAACATGTGATGCAAACAGATGCTCAACGCTTCTATCGTCACAAACTTGAATATTAGCCATGATCAAACCGTGATTGAAATTTCATAATTTAAGTCAATAATTGTGAAACATAACACAAATTGTAAATCAATGACAACCATGTATTTGTTCAGTCGGCTATTGACGGAAGCAGACACAAAACTCGGAAATGAATCAATGAAATCGAAAATATTCTCGTCATCGGGGGGGGGGGGGGGGGGGGGGGGGCTGGGGGGGGGGGTTAGCGAAAAATATTTCTTTTTTTATCTGATTTGCTAACATTAGTTTTTTTTATCAAGGCAAATAAAATGAGTGTTTGATTTTGGACAGCTTTAAAACTTAATGCAATTTTAATGTCAGTTGGTATAGTTGCTATAAAACAGAAACATTACAGAATACTAATTCTAATAAAGAGAATACTAATAAAATGTATCGTAACGTACAAATCAATATATACGAAAACACTTATTGTAAATATAAAATAACAAAATACAGCAAGTAAAAATTGAAATAAATATAAACCAACTTCATCTTTCAGTCTCTACACTTTCAAAGAAATATAACATTCGCACCGTGCGAGACCCTTGTTGCGTGCAGCCGTCTTAACTTCGCCTCTACCTTTGACAAGCGTCCAAAACAGAATATTTCTCCACACACCCCCCGAGGATGTAAAAATGTGCGTTTGCAGCCGTCTAGTTAGGAAAGTTCCCAAGTTATGAAGACTCGCACGCGCTCACGCGGGAGCACCGATTTGTTTCCCCTCTCCCCGCTCTACGCGCGAGCTAAGCACGGAACTCCGGCGAGATTCTACCTCCCCAGGGGAAGGTGTAATAACACTGTTCCACGGTCATATCTCACAACTACTAGAAATATGTTTCCGCGCCGGGGATTTGAGCTGAACAACAACACGGGGATGACTGAAGGCACATTCATCTCACGTACATGTGCAATGTTATGTTTTCTTACTAGATAATTACACCTCAATATCTGATAATGCGTGTTATTCAAGCTGGATTGTCTAGCAATTTGTTTTCTTTGCATTTAAAATAACTTTCATGGGTTTAATTTTACGTTGATATAATATACTGGATATTATTATAGAAACAACCTTTTGTAAAGTCCAAACATATATTAAATTGTATGTTTATATTAAACGTTCATTTTATTCAGCTATGAGAACCAATAAGGAAAATAATTTAAACCAAAGTTTATGAATTTCAAAACAACAAACTATTATTAAAATATTTTACCGAAATAATAATTTATAAGATACTAAGATAGTAATATTATGAACTATCAATTTTTTTGTAATTAAAACGATGTATTAATAACACAATAATTTTGGTAACAAATTCAAAAAATATATTGTATGAAATTAATTAATGAACCAATTATAAAAATTGTGGAAGAAAAGAAAAAAAATATCATCAAAAAAGAAAAGCGAAAATAAAATAAAATATTTATTAGACGATCCCACTCAAACTAATATGAGGTTTGCCAAAAACCAGAAACAGCAAATCAGGGAGTATTCAAACTTTCGATATTAAACAGTAGAGCCCAATCAACGAATTTATGATCATAAGAGAAAATACTCTTTTCTTGTTACTACAAATATATATTTGAAACTGAACCAAGTTTCGAACTCAAAAGATTAAAGTTTTTACAAAGAGTTTCATTAATATCAGCAGAGACAAAAACCGTAACAGATTGCTGGAGAAGATCGAAATACTTTGTAGAGCATTCACATTCTCAGACCATTACCACATTCATATAAAAACACCATATGCTTTAGTAGAACCGTTTTGCAAGACGTTTTCTGTTGGAATTAGGACATTACATTATATACGTTGTGAGAAATGATTACGGTTAGTACATGTTATGGAATTCCTCCTTTACTTTTGCTTCCACCCTAAGGTCCGTGCGTCACGTAGACCTATTGTGTCGATCTGAAAAACAGACACGCACACTTTCAAGTGCTTCGATGCAGACGCAAATACTCCACGACGGCGTTTAGAAGATTTTCAGAAGGAAGTTCTTATTTAGGGGATGAAAATCTTAGGTTGTTGGGAATTGTGGTGATGATTTCAAACTGTAATGTATTCATTATTAGTAAATTGAGTTCGTAAAAGTAAGAGAGAGAAAACTAATTAATTGGCTGCTGACTAACCTTTGTTGTTTGACCACAAAGATTCAGCTTAAAACAATAAACCAAAAATACATTTTAAAAATTATATACTAATTACAGTTGTTATATAATTTTAAATAAGGATTTGTAAAGCGTAACTTCGTAAGATGCTCATACCTTTAGAGGCAAGCATAAACTTTAAATGAATCTATATTGAACATCATAAATGGGTTTTTGTATTATTTTATTAATTGTGTATGGGCCCTACAAGTCACGAACTAACTTAACCAAACTCTTGCTAACTAATCTGGGAGTTTCTCCGTTTGTTGCTTTATTACTGGGATGTGAAGGGAAAAAGTAAATTAAGAAATTAACTTCCACTTAAATTCCACTTTAAACTAGAGTAAATAGTTTGAAGAAACTGAATTTCAATGGTTTTATAATTTGTTAACGAAATTCAACAATACATCTTAAAAATACATTTTATCACCACGTGATTAATCTTTTATAAAGTTAAACATATTTTTTGGAACTAAGGCAAATGTTTCGAAAAATATACAATTTGTGTTTGTGTTATGATTATGTGTTCATGAGTTGAGCTATCAGGTATGTGATAAGTTTGTGATAAACAATGTGAACATGAAGAAGTTTCAGCTTCACGCGAGATATTCTAGCAAGGTTGGTAAACAAGACCACGCAAGTATGGGTGATAAATGAAGATGAGACTAGGGCGCATGACATCCATGTTCAAGCATGTAGCTGAAGTGTAACTAATGGTTGGAAGACGCTTAGGACCCAACACACATTCTCATCAGCCGTAGCATAGTTCACACGGTCTCACTTAGCATGGGAAGACTTTATAACACATACGATCAATACCGTGAAATATCATATGATAGTACATTGTTATCTTATTAATTAAAAAGCTTTCATTTATTTACATTAAACATGAAATATTTAATCGTAAACTTCAGTTTAATTAACATAAAGTAATGTTCAAATACTTATTAAAGTATCCAATAGAGTAGTTTAGTTTTAACTAAGTTGCAATATTATTTTATATTAAGTCATTTTACTTATTTCCCAGATTCCATTAGTGGTTTTGTTGTCGTTTGAACACTAATCAACTCGAATTTATAAACTGTTTCATACGTTTTTTAAAGTTTAAAAGTCAATGCGTTTTCTACTATATCCAGAAATCATAGTTGTAAAAGTTACTTATATTTTATGGTTGCTAACAAGTGTTGAAGTGAGAGTTTACAATCCCTTTTTAGCAAGTTTAGTTTCGAGTTTGATTATAACAACAATTTAGTTAAAGCGCTGAAACCGATCTTTTGTTGCTTAATACTAGCTTCAAGATTTGTGAAGCGCCATCATTACGTCAAACCATCACGATTGCACATTTTAGAAACACCCCTAGTACTGCTGAACGCTTCCCATGCAAATATATAACTCTTTAGACAGTCCCAAGTCATTTGAACTCTCATCCTTCTCCACCTCGACAATAATCCCAGCTATTGTACCTTGACATCTCGATTTACTTCCGCCATTTTGACGTTAGGTATGTATTTATTCATGTATCCTTTTCAAAACGCGAGCGCGCGGTAAAAAATTTGTCTGACAATCCTGATAAACGGCTACGATGGAAAACGATGTCAATTTGTGATAGGATTTAAACCTTTCGTGAAAGTTTCCTCGCTTTTCCGCTCGACAAGAGTCGAGATCTTCCACGAATCACGTGACATTTCTTAGACTTTCTACTTACTAAGCTCGATCGTCTTGGCTACGGTCGATTCCACCTCAAGTGCGAACTGTGTATCAGTGAAGTGAACCGTACAGTTTACTTTAACTATCGATACATCTTTCTGAGAACATCTAAACACGATACTCACTCACTCATTTTAGTATAATGAATATCATGAACTATAATGCACTGTTTAGTAAAAATTCTTGAAGATTCATTTTTTAAACAGATTATTTTCAATGACTAACATTACAAATTCATTTCAATTTTTAATGCAATAAAAAATACTTCAAATTCAAAAAGCGGATTTAACTTATATTAAACTTTTCCTATTATTTCCCCTCCTTATTAAATTATTAAAAAACTAATTTGGCGTAAATTTAATATTATTTTCGTATTTGCGGTTAATTTATGTAACTATACAATAAACTCTACCAACCCGTTCAAAATTTTTAGAACATTTTAGATTTTTATACTTTCTCGAAGTTGACTCAAGCTTGGAGCATATTTCTAAGACGGAATCGACTGTAGTTGGACGATCCATACGACTGTACGCGATATATCACGTTAGGACTCACATCTACCTGCCCTCTCTTGAGTCTGTCTGTCTGTCCTGATGCGAGTCTATCTGTATGTCTGTCTCCGATTTACGAAAGATCTTTTTAAAAGAAAACTACCGAAATCCCCCGACACATATTTAATGTTATTCTTCAAGACATCGCAGACTTTTCAGCCCTAGGGATTAGTGAACGAATACCTTTCCGTTATAGAACGAACGCATCCTGAAAACTTCTTAAGCTTCAGGTAGAGAATTAAGCCAGCGGAAACTCAGAACACAGCTTTACAAAAAGCTATGCATAATTTGGCTTTGAATAGTACTTGTTCGGTTTAAAAAGAACATCGTTATCCAAGAGAAACATTTGGGATTATTTAACAATGTGTTGATAAAAGATGTATACTCCATTTTAACATGAAGTATTTACTCTTAACAATACCACAACCTGCAACCATAAATATCCATCCAAAGATGAGCTTCAAGTTCTAAATGGAAAAATATGACAATCTTTTCCAAAGATGAGCTTCAAATTCTAAATGGAAAATATGAAAATCTTTGTGTTCATTTTAATAAAAGTAAAAAATTGCAATTTCATTTGTAATCCAAAATATATTTTCCCCCAAATGTTTTTTTTTGGATGAATTTAATACCACAATTAGTGAAATAATGAACTGACCAGTCAGAACAATTTGTTAGCGTACACCATCAATTAAAAATGGTTTTCACAATTGTTTACACATTTAGTTCCAAGTGTATCAAAAAAATTCTGGTTGGCAAAAATCTTCATAGGTAATGTTATTCTCAGCAAATACTAAAATATATTTTTAAAAGTAGCAGTAAAACGTGGATGAGAGAATTGTGTATGTTTTGTCGATAGATCTCAATTTATGTATTCTGTATTATATAAATGAATCTAAATTTTTTCGAAGAAAAATCAGTGTGTCATATTAATTGGAAATTAAATGCTTATTTGTTACTTGTAACATGTTTGTCGTTTCTATTTCAATTAATATATTTTAAAACTAGTCTTTTAACCCACGTGTGACGAAATGTTAGTGCAATCTGTGCATTATACCAGATTTGAACCCTGCTTTTATAGAGATTCACCCAACACACAAACCGCATTATCCACTTAAACTGGAATCTGAATGTAGGTCGCATCTTTATTTGAGGAGCTCTCAGTTTCGTACGATGCCTTTCCAATCTCGTATCCATTATATTATCAGCCGAGTGTGGGTGTGAAGGGTTAAATAATAGAAACTGTGAATAAGTTTAAATTAACCCGACCAATAGGTCACTTACAGAATAAATAAAAGATTATCTGCATAGTATTTTTGGACATAACACTGTTTTTGTAATATCTTATAAAAAACATTTTATATAATTGATTGTTGGTTTAAGAAAAATTGTATTATCCATATTTTGTAACAGCCACTTACTTACCCTCCTTGCAATAAGTAAATAACAATTATTTACGTGTTTTGTACTTCTCTACCGAAAGCAAAAGTAAAAAACGGAAGAGTGAACCTGTATTAAAACGACTATGGGGCACTCTTGAAAGCAATTTATCAAGCTTAGAACTGCTAACGTGCCTTTCTGTGCTCCTTCGCTATCATCGGCATTGTAAACCGCCTTCAAATTTCCTTGCTACTTTAAATCGTTTTACCTTCAATAATATATGCAGAGAAAACACTTGTAATTGATTGTTGTTTACCGAGTTGCACGCTATCTGTGCATTACATGCACTCATTTTGTAGCTCCTAATTAATCTTAGGAATTACCATAATAAATCTACACCCACAAACTAATCACATGTCTTACAGATAGACTTAAGTAAATATCTAAGATAAGAATAATTCAATTCTCAAAACAACCATTTGGTGTATGCTTGTGAATAGAAAATAGAAAATAAAAGTCTTGATTCCAAAAGCATTTCAACATTTTATGTTTTAAGTTAATTCATTGCAAATTAATGGGTACTTAAAATGTCGTAGTGTTCGGTATGGCGTTTCATTTAACAACCCTATTTAAGTTTGCACCCGAAAGTAATCACTGGCTACAAGAGTGACGCAATTTGCTCTTGAAATATTAAGTCAGTGATTTGAATAAGTGTGGTTGCCAGTAAAACCAACCGACCAAGAACGCAACAAGATTGTAATTAGTATTTCGTTTAAGCGTCAGAGTTGCTCTTACATAAGATGAAATGATAGACAACATACGCCCTACGGAGGAGGTCTGGGGAAGAGCAAGATTCTTGAAAACTTGTCCCTTTAAGGTTCTAAAATACTTTGAAGTTAAAATATTTTTAAATGGTTGTAGCGTCCATATTTTTTGTGAGATTTAACAGATAAAAGTTTAAGGTCTGAATAATTTCAACTGATAAATGTTATTCATATAACGACAACAGTTTTTTAGCGGAGGTTCAGAAGATTCATTAATTATCTTATTTTATTGTCGACCATGAATGTAAGTAAACGAACGAAAATCTGCTAAGTCTGGAAAAATAATGTACACTATGATTGTGCTGGGAGAGGTTTTGACAGTCGGGTTGGGTTCGGGTAGTAAACTGCTTCGGGTGTTCGGGTCGGGAAAAGACGGCCGTTCAGCTTCCGTAGGTGAAAAACAAAATCAAATTATACTTGTAAATAATCATACATTACGATTTTCGTCAACTATACTTTGTAATATCTGTATTTGTCTGGACCGGCACCTCCACCAATAAAGTTTGTAAATCCTGGACCGGCACCTCCACCATTTCCATAAATATGTGTATTGCAACTCGAAAATCGGTGACCTGATTTGACAGTTAGGCCTCCAAATATCAGATCCCTCTCGAAATCTTGGCTGCCCACTAATGTACACCAATAACACCTCCCGAAATTGAGCTAACTTGCTCATAGGTCTAATGAGTCAAGTCCCTGTTTCCAATGTAGAAGGTTCCGAGTTTAAATCCGGTTTCAGACTGAAGTTTACAACTTCTGAGGTGGACTTAATTGTGTCAATACTTGGATAAGTTTGGGTGAACCCTGACTTTGCATCCAACACAGAGATAAAGTACAAAATATCTTTAAGTTGTTACGATTAACCGAGTGCCAGTGGGTGAATAATAGTCAACCATTTGGCCGATGTTTCCTATTTTAAATATCGGTCTCTGGTTGGTCATTATTTTCGCGTCAATGGCGTCGGCGCCGACTATACCCCAGCAAACAAAGTGAAGTCTTGATGTTATCTTTAAGAGGTCACTGTAATGAATTCACTGATATCTTTAGGACGGTCACTAATGATTCACTATGATATCATTACGATGTCTTCAGTTTCTCTAAATGTCCCACATATACGGTTCGTAATGATGTCATTAGAAGGTCATTTTTTTATGATTTTTTAGATAATTTTTTTATGGCGTCGGTAAGATATATCGTTAAATGATATCCTTATGATGTCAATAGGAGATCACGGTCCGGAAGCAACACTAGCGCGATCTAGTAGCCACGCAATGAACCACCCAATGGCAGAAAATTTAATAAAAGTAATATTTCCTCCGAACTTACGAACTTTGTTTTGACTGAGAGTGTACCACGGTACCTGATCGACCTGTATAGAGAAGAATCACATATCTAAATTATATCGTCAAGACCAGGACTAGAACCCGGGAACCCTACCTCCATAGTCGAACGCCTTCTCCACTCGGACACGGTGCCTGTGAGATCCCCGCCGCGCTACCGGCATATGAGATGGAGCCCGCGCGCGAGGGTCTGCGGCGTGTTCCGCGCGCTCTTACAAAAACAAAACACTTGTGAATTCTTCGTGGTCTTCTAGCATATTTGTTGGCCCCCTTTTCTAAGAATTAATTATTTTATGTATTAATTACTTTGTGTTTCAGTTCATTTCCTTTTTGCGGTTTGAAGACAGTTGAGAGCAAAACTTGAGAACTCTGCAATTCTCGAAATCTTACAAGTTAGTTTTTCCCATGCCCAATAAAAAAGTTCCTTAAAATAATATCACCTTAATTAGAATGTGATCATTGTATAGATAGGCCTACAAAATAAAAGAAACATATTGTATCAATCAATGATTTCAAAAAGATGTTATGTTACTTTTGCAATTAGGAAATATATCTTTAAAACTATCATTGAATGGCATCATAATATGATTAAGAAGTGAAATATACAAAAATAATATACCTACTTTAACGTTCATAATCATGAATGTATTATTCAGAATGTGCATCAAAAACATTTTATTATTACCAGAATATTGAATCAACAGTGATGGGTGAAAAATGGGTTAAAACATAAACAAAATTACATCCGGTGATTTGTATGGTAGATATAATCTGGCTTAAGCCTAATTCGTTAATTTTCGTTCCCCATCGAATGGGAACAACGGTTGTTAAACCTGAAATTTAGGTAATGTCTGTATAGGCCTACTTTTCAATTTTTTTTTTTTATAAAAGTTGAGTGGAAGTTTTGGGAAAAGCGCTTTTATGAGCTTTTTTGCTATAGTAATTATTGTTTTGGATTTTATTTTTTGGTTTATTTCGAGTAAGGACGCGTCAACCGTTGGGTCATAATGCACCACTCTAACCTAGGCGGGGGGGGGGGGGGGGGGAGGGTTAGAGGCGCATGCTGGTCAGAACAAGCCACGGTAAGTGACGGAAAGAATGGTTCTCAGAGTCGCATGGTCTGAATTGTATTGTACTTAGTAATGCGTGCACAACTCGCCCCATGTGGGACAACTATACACCCCTTTTACGAAATTCATAATGCATTAATCAGGAGGAATGCGAAATAATCCTTTGCGGTTGAGTCGGCACCTAAGATCTAATTGGATCATTTAAGGTCATAAAAATTATTCGCAATTAAGATTTTCGGTTGTAGCCGCATCGTGTTTAACAATTTACAGATAAAATTAAGACAGAAAAAAATAAAAGAAAAAAAAAAATCATTCCGGATTTATTCAATTCTGTACGTAGTATGGAATCTTCGCAAACGCTCATCAATAAGACCATTAATACAAAAGTAGTATAATCTCATGATTTAAAAATAATGTACTTAGATGTCATTAAAGTACAATCAGCAGTGGTTCTTAATGGATCGGGAGATTGTCTTTAAAATCATTCAAAGGATCTTGTGGAAAAGGAAGTTCAGTAATGGTGAAAAAATTGTGTGTCATGGGTACTTTAAATTATAATATTTTCATAATGTTTCTCAAAAACACATTTAAACTAAAAAATAGTCACGCAATGATCCCAAAAAGTTGAATTCTTGCAAAAGTCAGTTAAAGATATATATACTGTGTCTCGTAATGACTCGGAAAGATGTCCTTTAGAAAACATTAGTCAAATTATATAACTGGGAAATCTCTGACCCAAATAAAATAACAGTGTTACGTCTAAATTAGTAAATATCTCATAGATGTTTAACATACACTTTATACTAAAAAGATTGATTAAACTAGTGATTTCAAAAATGAGTTCATAGGAAGTCTGAGGTGACTAAGATGTATGCTGCATGTTCTGTAATGTATCGGAAAGTATCTTTGCAGCTTCCACAAATAACTGAGGGAAATAAGTACACATTGGGTACTTTCTAATATATCGTTTGTTGTCATTATTGCGTATGCGTCGGCCATAGGTCTACTACGGGTATGTCTACAGGTCTTCGCTTTACAATAAGTCCCCCACTATAAATCAGTTGTGACTGAGTAGGCAGACTAAAAAACGAATTATTAAATTTTGTTTTTAACTTTTCCTAGTTATATTACGATTCGCGTCCCCGGCGCTGGCACCCGTCATTGGAGGATGTCTCCAGCAATACTTCTCTCTGGAGCGAAGGATCCTTCGCCGCATCACGCGGCTTCCTCCGATGACACGGAATAAAGACGTGTATACCCAAACCGGCGTCAGTGGTATCAGCTCTCGACTCGACACCCTCGCAGGGGCTTACGTGCAAACGTCTTCACGCAGGCGGAGGGAATGAGCTTCTCGACCTCATTTCGCGTCCACGAGCCTTCAGGCCTCAATCCCGCTTCAAGTACCTTTATCCGCCTTTTGCCTTTCTAGTCGATTAACTCTATAAATGTCATGTTCTCTTGTTGTCTTTTGTTGTATTGTTAATCTGAACTTATAACTCTGTAATCACTGTGTCAGGCTACAGAGGACCACACGTGCCCTGCATTAGCCTTCCTGCCCTATACGTAGGTAAAATTCATTTAAATAAATAATATAATAAAGGTTAAGTGGCCTCACAACTTAAGCTATCCTTGTCGACTTTATTTGCAATGCCATCCATGCCCTACCAGAGCTTTACGTACAGCTTGCTATACTGGACCCAAACGAGTCAAGGAAACGAGAACAACTATGACAAATTTCATTAAGCACCACACAACGTAAAGTTACAGCACTTTACCCCAACTTGCATAAATAACTTGAACTAGAACACAATGCACCTTAAAGCAAGAATCTGACAATTAATTTAATTTAAGATCAAAGTAAATAGTGGAATGAAATGCTCCCTCTTTGACTGGGTGGGGTTCAACTAGGTGCACTCATTAAGGGACAAGTGTCTTTTATGTTGGATTTAATTAATGCAGCGCGTTGCATTTGTGTCGGTACAACCTCGCTCCATTCTGATGTTTGTTTTGGAGTCAAAGAGATGACTTGACTTGAGCTCTTTGTAGAGACAGACGTATAATTGTTTGACTTCCTCCGTACTTGTGTGTGTAAGGGGTGGCTTATCAAGTTCCTAAAACATGTCCGAATGTTTGACGCCAAGGGAGAAGAGGTTAGAATTTTAAATGGGGCATGTCTGCAAGTGTTTGTAAATTTTGTTCTTCCTTCTACGATGACAATATTTTATGACACATCAAAAGGCAAACTACGAATAAGTGACTTGCTCAGTTTTGAAATTGGTTACACTTATCCAACCAAACAATCCTGAATAAGTCACGTAGATATGGAATTTGTAGTTTTACTTTATTACTCTATGAGTTAAATTAAAATTTTATCACCATAACAATGTATTTACAAAATTAGTAAAAATGACTATTTTGAACATTCTTATACTTGACCAACGTTACAACAGAAGATGCCCAGTGCATCACAACTTTCTGTATTCATACAGAGCCTAAGTCTTTAATTAATTAATTAATCAATCTGAAATAATTATTTTATTATGACAGTGTTTTATACATAGATGTTGTTTTCCCCAAGTATATTTTTGAAAACGCTATAAAGTGCTTAAACTGTAACCAAGTCTTTCTTTACCTGTTTTTATTGAACAATGCGTGTATAATTATGTTCGAACATCTTAATTTACTAGTAAAATGGATGCTACAGAATTATTGGTTAAAAGATGAAACTGCTAAATATTCATAACACAAATTTGGCACCTCTCACTAGTGTGTGTTTCATAGATTATTAAATAGACAAACAATGAGATTGTAGAAAACTGTAAAACCAAAGCCAATTGTGATGTGATTCAGAAACTAAATTCACGCGTAATAACATAAGGTTTTGATTCTGACGTAATTACGTGATGTGATATTGTGATCTGATTATTCAATGATTGATACGGTGAAGCCCTAGAAACGGAAAGTTTTTACAAACAACAATCAATCATAAATTTTAGAGTGGAAAATTTACAATATGAGTGACACTTCCGTGGTTGTCCACATATTAACGTAATTTCTAAACATTTGAAAGAGGTTTGTACGTAGAGGTGAAAAGTTTATTTTAGAATACCCTGAAATCTCCCTTACCTAAAATATTAAATTGAAGAGAAAATATTTTATTAATTTTATTTTTGTCTTTGTATATTATGATTCTAAATAAAAAGAATTATTCTCTAACAAAAATAAAATTATCATCTATTACGATACAACGGATATTAATTGTTATATGCGATGTTATTTTAAATATTTATTTTTATGTACTAGTGCTGAGCCGCACTGATGTGTTTCGTAACCACCGAGGTCTCCTGATATTCATCAGGAAAGAAAAAAAGATCGGTGAAATTAATCTCTGAACAATCTAGATCCATGTTAGATAATAATCACACCTCCTAACATGATCGATCACGACACAACAGTGATTGCACGTTCAACGCACGCACCTCTGCACGCACGCACGCACAACGTAGAAACACGTGTTTTTCTGCTTATCGGCGTTTAGAGGGAAACTTGAGTCTCTTTCATTGTGACCACCTTCTTATTAGGGAATGCAACTCGCCTATATCCGTCACATGTATGTGCGTATGTCACGTCCATTATAATAACCGAACATGAACTCCGATTGACATTATTTTTCATTACCCTTTAACAAAGATGTTACAGAATATTTAAAAGAAACTTTCATAGAACAGGTAAATCTTATTTAACAATTAATTGAACTTAAACGCTGCTCTAGGTGGGCAATAAGTTTTTATTATGTATCAATATTTCGAAAAATGTCACTTTTCTTCGACAGGCTGACATTTACAAAAATACAATCTACTGATAAAACAACAACTACAGCTATGTGGATGAAATAATAATTGCAAAGAAGTTGTTATTGTTTGTAATTTAAACAAGGTGAAAAGAAAAACATTTAAAAACTATCCATCCCTAGCTAATTCTGACAAAGCAAGTTAGCAAGTTAGTTAAATAAAAATAGTAGTAGGCTCAAGTAGATAGATTGATAAGTAATTGGTTGTTTGTTGAAAGTTGATTAATAATAGTTGAGTTGATACTGGAGAAAAGATGATACAGAATGTTTTTGATGAGTCAGGAAGCGGAATTAGATTTATCCAAAGAAGGGATATTTTGAACCCAGCACCTCCACCAAAATCATTTAATTCCAGAATAATTTAAAGGCATTTTATATTTTACATTATATATTGCCGTTCTATAATAACGTTAAGCTTCTATCCGTAGTTTATTATAGTATTCTATACCCGTGATTGAATTGAGATGGATCAGTGGTTACTGTGCAACCTCTAGGGTATCATACGCAATATAATTATTCCAATTGAAATGTAATTACCTGTCTAGACTCTGATACAAAGCATGTTTCGTAGCCTCTCCGCATTGGAGTATCAACCTCTACAGTGTTCTCCTGTCTAACCTGGAGTACTCTACACTAGTTTTGATTCTGGTGTACACCGTGCGATCCTAGTTGATCAAGCTGGAACTACGAAGCTTTGCACTTGTTACGTCTAGTTATGGTAAGCGTCTCGCATGACTTCAAACTGGAAACTGTACTTGGATTAGGTGATATTAGTAGCGTGCGATGCTTGGGTGGCGCTTACATTACACGGTAATTGTAAATGAAGTGCGACAATTTCTACACAATAGTTTCTGAAGTGGGGAACTCTAATCGGTATTAAATGAGTTGGGTGGATCGTTAATCTTCACATTTGTAAATACCTTTATAAAAAGCACGAGTACAGGAGTATACAAAATCGGGATTTAAGTTACAAAATGTGAAGAAGAATATACACAAATACAATTTCGAATGGATTTGATCTTTTTGGTGGAGGTGCCGGGTCAAAGTCGTATCCTAGGTTCGACCTGTTTCCTTACCCACAGGATCAGTAAAAACATTCTGAATCACCCTAGTTGAAGAAAAATGTTGATAAACTAAACCGCTAGACTATCGGAGGTCATGTTCGGTTTTTATTGCGAGACGTGACACACGCACAGACGGACGGACAGATAGGTGTTGCCTATAGGTAAGGTTCGATCCATTATTTGGAAGAAAACAATTTCACAATTGTCTATGTGTCTGTAAATAGACTACAAATAATATTTGCCACATTTACGGATTATTAAATGTTATGACATAAAATGAAAATATTACGTTTTCAATTGAAGAAAAAATAAATGTTTTACGGTTGCACAAGTGATTATTTTGGTCCACAATTATGAACTCAAGTCTCAAAACGTAAGGCTTGAACAAATTCTACTCTTTGCGTTCTTCAAGTGAAAAATAGCGGGTAAAATACAATGTTGGTACTATTTCAATCATAAAATCATGTTAAAAAAAATCTTAGAAACTTAAAATTTTTTAAAGTTATTGCAAAAAATTGTGATTTATTTTATTATTAATTTCTTGGCATAGCCTCGCACATTTTGTTATGATCAGAAAGTATGAGGTTTATTTCCTGAGTAGGTCTAACAACACCATTGTATTATTTTACTTATCTTTACAAACTTTCCTAAAAACACACACACTTAACTAAGAAATAGAGAGTACATTTTAGTAGAATTCGTCTTGTCTAATCTCCTTAAACTTGACGAAACGAAATTCTCCCATTTAGTCTTCAATTTACCTAATTGTAGCCGCGGCTTCCGGCAATCAGATAAAGCTAGGTTGTTTGAAACTCTGCCAAATGAAGATTACATACGAGTCGTGTGCTACAGGAACTCGAAGCTTGCGTTTTAATGGCTTGTTGTAGGTTTATAACTAACAAAGAAGAACCGGTGTCTTAACGAAAACAAATTTGTATTACGAAAACTTTTTTTAAAGAAATTTTCCCCGGAGGAAATTTGCCAAAGTTATTTTGAGAACGTTTGCTGGTTGATAAA
Organism: Sweltsa coloradensis; assembly: GCA_024449915.1. Lineage (NCBI taxonomy): Eukaryota > Metazoa > Arthropoda > Insecta > Plecoptera > Chloroperlidae > Sweltsa > Sweltsa coloradensis. The sequence goes on from JAMZAV010000078.1 coordinate 503,145, forward strand.
AATCGTGCACTTGTGTGTGATTATAAATAAGTTTAGGTACGTGTATTATGCGTATTCTTCAGAACATGAAACACTTAGTAACTTTGTATTTTTTCTTTCATTTTGAGACATAATATCTTTTTTAATCGTGCAGAATTCAAATTTTTATATATTTGTATCCTTTACAACTTGATACGTGTGTTCTTTCATAATTCAATTTTCGAATTGTATTAAATATTAACAATTTTACCTTCGAGAGTGTTTCCCGACTAACCAAATCGAGAAAATATGTATATTCTTTGTTTTCTGCAGAGTTGAAGACTTGTGTTATTGTATCGTAGGGAATGAAAAAAAACACGTTTTATTTGTATCACCTTAAGACACGTATTATTTGTGTTCTGTACGCCTCCAAACATACATCATTTGAATTCTGCAGGACGGGAAACATGTATTATTTATATCCTGTAGAGTTGAAAACTTGTGTTATTGTATCGTGCGGAAGTTCGTTATTTCATTTTTAACTATCATATAAATAAACTGTATCATCTATTTCAACATTATAATTATCATCTTTTTATAAGAGAATGTATGTTATTTTATTATTTTATTAATGTTAAAATAACATGTACAACATACAAACATGTATTATTTGTATCCTTCAGATCATGTATCATGTGTATCTTGCATTCCGTGAGCCATGTAATGTGTATATCCTTGAGAACGCAAGAAACCCTCCCTTCACTTATAATAAGCGCACCTTCCTCCACCCCCGCTTCGCCTGCAGTACACCAAGATGATGTCACTGCTCGTTTCTTCCCGTTAGTCTTGAGTTCGTTTAGGTTTTTTCCTCGCTCGGAGCTAGCTAGCATAGCTGCCGGCAAGTGAGCGCGATTGCTCCTGACAACAGTAAATTGGATTAAGAGAGTCAGACAAGACAGGCAGTTTAGGAACGAGGTCGAGAAGACACGGCACTGGCTCAATATAAATACAACAGACGTTAAAAGGATTATGCTAATGACTAAGTCACGATTCCTTTTCGGAAGTATCAGCAGAAAATAAGAACAGGACAATTTCTCTAACGATCTCCTGAAACCTCGTTAGGTAAGTTTTTATCGTGTGTCGTAGAATGTAATATAAATTCTCATATTGTTTTCTTAAAGATAAAATATATTTTGTTTTTATATAATGTAATTTTATATTGTTATAAATCACATTTTACTTCTTCATACTAAACATCCGTGAATCCCAAGTTTAAGTTGTGATTATCCGAAACAATCTGACTTCTTTTGCATCTCCAAAGATTGATTCTTGTACAAATTTGTTATGAAAGTTTATATATAATTTATTTTAAATGTAAATTTATTTTATTTCATTATTGGCATGAGCTGGTGGTATTAAGCAAGTTTGCATTGCGACCCAAGGCAGCACAGGACGGGCCGGGCAAGTCATAGTTATAATAATAACTATGATAATTATACTCTTGGGCACACAGTGCTTAAAAAATGGTACCTAAAACTACATCCTTACTAGAATTATAGCAGAAACTACGAATTAAAATAAATGTAATTTATGTCAAATTTTGACATTGCCTTAAACAAGGATGATAAATAATAATTTAGTGACCAAAGTTGCCTCACTCAAAACTAGGATAATTTCAATATCGACACCTCCATCAAAATGAATACGCTAAAGTTAATAAAGTTTGATAGAGTTCGTGTCTTTTTTGTCAAAACAAACTATACTTAAGTTAAATCCAGTATCCATGATTGTTTGAACAATAAAAACACATTTACATCATTATAAATTAAAATCTACTTTGATATGAAAACTGTTTCAAACAAAAGAAAATGTTAAGTGATTTTCTTGCAAGAGTCAGGAGAAGAAAATCTCTTAACATCAAAGTCAGGTTAAAATGTCTCGTTTATGAGCAACAAATCATGCTTTGCTCCTCTCTCGTATATTACAATATATAAGAAGACGTGAATACCCATCAGCCCTCGCGCACTTAGCCTGGTGATATTACGCTCACTTTATCAACTAGTTTGATAGAATAGATCCTAGACAGAGTTATGATAAAATACCTGGAGGCAAGAGAACCAAATTAGTTCCGGGAGAATGAAGGCGAATCTCATCAATGGCGAAACTACTTACGAAGAAGAGAGAGAGGGAGGGAAGGAGGGTAAGGGGAAGGAGAGATGGAGAAGGCTGATACTTGGAAATGTTAGAGAAGCATTGAAAGTGTTTTTAAGTGTCATATTGATATCTTTGTACTTTTTAGGCCTTACATCACGGAATATTTTACTATAGAGGTAAATCCTATTTACATCTGGCACTCTTTGCTAAATTTGTACCAATTGCGAAGTGTGAAGATATTTGTACTCACAAATTAGAGAAAACTACCATTTCTAAATTCTAATTTCATTAAAGAAATAAACAAAAATAATTGAAAAACTATTATATTCGAGGCAGTGGGTGAAATAATGGTATCTCTTTCATTTTATTTTTAGATACAAAAAAGTTTTATGAAACTAAAAAGTCTTAACTGGTCTAATCATATAAACGTTTCGCAAAAATATGTCACATTGATTAAGTTTGATCTGCGATCCATCAGTTTTTTTAATTTCTAAAATATTTAGCAATATCTTAGCCAAATATTTATATCTAAATATAAATATTATTATCTAAATACTTATATAAGGGATAGCACCGTTTTTGTTGGAATCGTTTTTAATTAAAATTTTCTTTAAAATGATTAAATTACTTGATGTCGATCAATATATCAAAACTACTGTTGAATTATTGTATATATTTACTTACGTATACATCATTCTGATTCATCTTGTTTTTTACGATCTAATAAGATGGCAATTCTTTAAGAACAATGCCTTGTTTAATTAAATTCAAAATTTTAACAATTTAAACCAAAGAACACAGCGCTTAGCTAGAACATGCAGTCTCTACAACAAACGCGTACCCTGGTGGCAAAACACAACATTACAGAGGGCTCTTTACGGCTATCCTGTTTGCTCCCCGCCCCGCCCCCGTCTTGTCTTCCCCTCGTTCCCTAGGGATCAATTTCCTCAGATCCTGGAAAGCTAGTCACTAAGCACTTTGAGATTCCCGACAGACAAAACTACATTGCTCTCCCCGACCGTAGTAAAAACAAAAACACGACAACATGGACTGTGAACACGCGCGGTATCTTTCCGTCAAAGATCTTTGCTTTCTATTGAGTTCTTGGGTCAGTTGGTCATGTGATCAAGCTACGGCCTTTGAAGGGAATCTCGTTTGGGATTGGTTCAGAAGCAGGAAGTTGATAAGGATATACTTTCAACAAAAAAATATCTTCGATGTAGAGAAAAGTTATCCACCTCAATGATTTCTCACCTTTTCTTTTCTGTAATATTTGATAAAAAGTTCTTTGGATGTTTTTCGAAAAAGAAAAACTCGGACCTTTAGAAGTGTTCGCCTTTTAAAAGAGCGATGTTTTAATAATGTAGCAGGCATATAATTCGGAAGGGTCTTTTGTTCTTGTTTCCATTGTTCTTTGTCGTTTTGAAATACACGCCCGAGTGGCAGATTTTTATATTTTCTCTTCGGACAAAGTCCGGGTAAAGGTTTTGTTTACACAAAGTTCAAATAATGCGAATGAATACGCGTGTTTTTTTTTTTACTTTCATTGAGAGAAAGTCAGAGAAAACATGCCCCCTGGGGAAATAATAAAAAATAATTTAAATGTTTGACATTTCCTTATTTAAAAGTTCCGTACTTTTAATACTTGTATACAAGTAATTTCATAAACTGATTCAATACGATATTAATTTGATTGAAAACAAATGTCAAATAGTGTCAATAAGGAAATGAACCAATTGTAAAACGTTTATGAAAAGTAAAAAAATATAATATGTATACCTTAAATTATTACGTTTATATTGTTTAAAACACTAATGAGGAATATGATTTGTATTTTGTGGAAAAAGGCTCCCATAAATGTATTACTTTTCTGTTCGTCTTTATGTGCGTATGTCACTACATACGGTTTTTGGTTGGCATTTCCCTTCAACATGGATGATACAAAATATGTTTGGTGAAGTTGGGGGTTAAAGTGGAGGGGTTGTTCTCCCAGATAGATCTTGTATTATTATATTTGGCATCTCCACCTTAGTCCTGAACGCAGAAACAAGCAAGTGTACCTATTTTGGGAACCCCCTTCTTTAACTTGTTTTCACTACTGAACTGTTGTGAATAAATTAACACTTTTAGTTTTAACTACACCACCAAAACTGTTTATTAATAATAGTTACTTTTAGAGTTGTGTTAGACACACAATATTCTCACTACCCCTCCTCCGAGTATCATTCTAGAAAACCCTCTTTATGTTAGAATTCACCACATCCTCCGTGAAGTTGATCCAGGACTACTACGGTAACAAGACACGCGGACACCCCACTCTCTACATTACCATACAAACTGCCCAGAACAACACAACCACAGCCGGAAAGTTACCAGGCCAAACTGGCCAACTTGTTATGGAGAGAACCGTAGGAGAATGGCGCGATAAACGTTTACATACATCACTTGGTAACTAGAAGGCTCTGGGCATAGCTCCGCCAATAACAAGTTTGTTAGTTAGTTGATAAGTATGAAGACTGATGAGTAATATGGTGAGAACGTGTAGTGTTTCACTAATGAGCTGAAGAGGTAGTTACTGTTGTACGTATAGACATTTCAACTTGAAGCAATACAAACAGTATTTAACCAGTTTTTTAGTTTAAGGCTATTGTATCCAACTCTAATTTGAAAGTCGAATAAACATGTCTGAAAAGTTTTCTGAATGAAAAAGGGCCATTCATATATCAGGACAAAAAATTGTTAATTTTTTGGGGCGCGACATAACCTCACTATTGGCCATTTCATGTCGTTTTTCTGACAATAGGCCTTGTGTGGCCTGCACATCTAGTGAAAATTAAATTTGAGAATCGATTTTCTGGAAATAGTTTCATAACACTTTTAGCTTCCACCTAAGTATAATGAAAAATTGATTTCTATAATAAGAGTTAGTGCACGAAGTTTTTGTCAAACGGTACTAATACGAGTTTTTGTTTACTTTTGTACCGTCTGACGAAAACGTCGTCCACCAACTGTTATTTCAGCAATCTATTTTTTCTAATACTAAGGTGGAAGCTAAAGGTGTTCATAAACTAAATCCAGAAAACCGATAGTCAAAATAATTTGCACTAGATATGCAGATCATTGTCAAAAACGACATATAATGGCCGATTATGACGTTCCCGCTCGAAAAGAAAAACACTTCATTCGGCCAACTTTCATGGACTTTTATATAACCCAAGGGTAATTAAAATTGCCTTAATTGAACACACTTTTTTTATACATATTTATTAATTTGTAATAAGTCAATGCCATTCACGATAGAAATAAAATGACTGAACAAGTAATAATACACAATATTAATGCTTCATCTTTGTAGATTGTATAAAGTGCACACATGTTGGAATCTTTGTGTCCACCAAATAAAAATGACATTTATCACGTGAGCAACTTATCCAATTGATACAAACCTTCAAAGAATACAAATAAAAAATGCCCGTTAAAGAGTACATTAAATTAAAAGTGCGGAATTTGAGAGGATTTCACCACTTCTTCAAGCGAAATTGACGTTGATTTATTCGCGAAACTTAGATATAGTTTTATTACATTCTTCATAAAATAAATATACTGTAGTGCGTGAAACAAATATAACAATTAACAACATTCATTTGGTAGTAACTTACAAGACTTTATTGCACAAACATTAATCATATAACCCAAGAAAAATGAAATAATAAATATTAAAATGAAATAACTTTGGCATGTATTTAATTATACATTAAACAAATAGCTCTATGAAATATCCGTCATTTCTACAAGTGCTTTATTGCATCAAAATAAGGTCATGTTTTCCTGACGAGTAAAGAGGATTTAATGAAAATGCGGAATTTGCGCTTTAAAAGAAAAGTATAATACATTGTGAAGTTAATGTAATATTAAGTAGCTCTTGGTTAAAAAGTCGTTACGAAACCGCAATTCCAAAGTATTTATTTAAATCTGGTATTTATTCAGTCTGCGCTGCCAAGCAACATACTCGAGTGTATTAATTAAACTTTTCTCTACTGATGAAGAAAGAACCATTTTGTAAAGGTCTGAAAATAAGGTTAGAGACAGTATAGTTGCCATAAAACGTATTTAATAACCCCTCGTATTAATATTTAAACTTCACATTTATGTCCGTCTGTGCGTGTGTCAAGTCTCACGATGACGACCTGTGATTGACTTGCGTATTTTGGTATTTTGGTTGACATTTTCCTTCAAACAACACGCCTTATGTTTTGGTCGAATCTGGGGGTTTTGGGGGGCTGGACCTGGCGCCTTCACCAAAATACTTCAACGCTTGATCCATGTATGAATTGTAGCTGTTTCGCTTTATATTTATTTGTATTATTCTCTGTAACATTCCTTTAAAATGCTGTGTAAATAAAGGCTAAATAATAATAACATTGGATCTATCATTTCTCATCCTTGTTGAAATTATAGGTCAATGTATTCGTACCGTATATTAGATCACTGTGCACACTGTCCCATTCAGGCCGTCAAAACAACTTGCTTGGTAATTAAATGTGTATATGCTCCGATTTGATTTATATTGATGAATTACTGTTAACTTAAATAAATGAATATGTATTTTATCTTTGGCTTCAGAAGTGTAGAAAATCACTATTTATCATGATTATGTAAATTTCTTATTTGCAAAAAGCTTTGTGTGCACATTGATACATATTCAAATACATCGAAATTCTCAATAATATATGTTCAATTATTGCACTGAAAGAGAGAAAGTTAATTAAAAATCAAATAAAACTCTGTTGTACAATTGCCACAAGTACATGTAATAAAAATAACATTCATCGATTGACAACATTTAAAAAGAGATTAAAATACAAATACATAAAATAGTATGAAAATTTAAAAAATGATATACTGAGAATTATAATTGTTTTTCGGAAGTTCAGCAAACACTCTTGAATGTTGTAACATAAACTCTATTCTAAAATATCTCCATTATCTGTTCTAGGTAGTCTGTAAAGAATCGCTTGTATGTAACCACTCGACTTTCTCTCTGTCCTTGGGTCTTTGTTAATAGAAAACACTCCATAGTGGACAACCAGTTCGAAACATCATACGAGACAATAGCTCGCAACAGTAGACGAAAGAACAATGGCTGACTCGTGGGCGATATCAAAGATCTCTGACGCCACCCTCTTCACAACTCGCTTTCAATGGCCGACGTTCATACAGGTTGCCACAACTTGGACCTACAAGATGACTGTCTTTATTCCAAAACCAGGGGCAAGACTTTTTTTACTACAAATATTATGATAAAATATTCAGAGGGATTTGGTTTGATATTGTCTACCAAACTTAGAGTTAAGTAGAACTTTTTCAAACAAATTTCAAGAGGATTGTTCGAGGAAGACGAGAAAGTCTGGGCTTTCTCGGATCCTTTTCTCCTACGCTCAAAGACATGCATGCCACTTGAAAAGTTTATTTATATATTTCTTTCCCCGAGGATGACAAAATGAACTATATTTGGTTCTTGTAAGAGCGGAAAAAAAATAAGAAACGAAAATAGCTCAAATAATGATAGAAAAATGAAAATTCAGTTCGTTTAGACAGTCCACCTGAAATTAACAACAAATGCTTTTCTATTGCAGACATTGGTAAAATACTTTTGTCACTATGTTTTAATAATGTAGGCCGACGATTGTTATGACGTGTAATAAGAACTCGAGAGAAAAAAACGAGCTTAACAGATTTAAAATGCATAACTTGTAAAGTAACTTTAGTTTATTGGAGGATTTTACAAAAGTATTATGATTCTGATATTTGCAATATTGATTTTTGTTGATATATAATTGTTTTGAAATGCGAAGAATTACTGTTAGTTGTGCTGGGTACATTTATGTTATCTCAGTGTAATTTCTTGTTCTGCAAATCAGTTTTCATAATGTAAAGAACAGATGTTAAATAAATAAGCCATTATTATACAATCATAAAACTACTTTTTTGGATATAATTGTTATATCAATTGTTGCAACACGGTTATGTATTAAGACGGGTTTATTGCTAAAATTATTTAATAAGTCAAGAATATTCATAACATTTTTCAAGATGAATTATGTTCTTCTTTTAGGTCACCCTGTGAAACGAAATGAAAAAAGTGATAACGTTCTCAATACATTACAGATCGGAATCGCGAAAGAGAAATACCAACTCTTTTTTAATAAAAGACAAAAGGGACTTACGTTTCAAAAGCGGGATATTGGTGCTTAACTTCCTCGTTCCGATTTTATGCATCAATCTATGTCTAAGTGACATTAGAATTTGAAACTGGAATCGCGAAGGAAACTGGAAACCTCGTCTAAGCGCCGAGGATAATATATTAACATAGTCGTGGGCCTACTTTTCAATAGGGGTATATCTTAAGACGTAAGACCATGCTTGAGAAAGATTACTTTCCTAATACTCGATACAAAATTTACTTCTATAGGAAGGTCTTGAACAATCGTTGGTTCTCACTATCACTTATTTGTTTTAGAATGTTATAATTTTTTATAAACCTAATAAATTAAGGTTCGGGTTACCCAGTCTTTATTATTAAAATGAAGAAACAATTTAAGAGAAGGTGAGGTTTAAGATGATGATTTTTAGATCTATTCACTACAAAAAAAACAAAGATAACGATATTTCAAAGGATAATCAACCTCCTTTATCGGGTTTTTAATTTTATAATTCCTTATACTGGTTTTTAATAACAACTTCAACCACATATTATGTTTCTTTTATGCACTTTGTTTTGCTTAGATGACAGTGTTTGTTTGTTTTGAAGCCCATTGTGTTATGGTTTTTCAACTATCATTAAAAACCTGATGAAGGAGGTTGATAAACCTTTGAAATATCGTAATCTTGGTTTTATTTTGAGTAGTGAATAGTCATAAAGAGCATCATCATTTTTTATTAATAACATTTTGTTGTGTAATTGTCGTGACAAATAGCTGAAAGTTTTACAGGTTAATTGCCACTTGAATGTATTTTATTCTTATTAAGTATTGTAATTTGAGGGACTTTTCTTTGTTAACTTGCTCTCCATAACACAGATACCTAAAAAAAATCTTAACACACACATTAGAAAAAATCAAATGAAAATTGATCGTTAAAATATTTATGTACTCAACTTCTAAAAAATTTGAAATATGTTATCTTTAAGACGAACATTATATGAAAAATGATTTGTAAATTATATTATTATCAGGTTCAACGAACGTCGGACCCAATTTTCAACACCTAAGTGGGGGATCACAAGGACTCTTGGTTCAATCGAAGCCAGGCTAGCCGTGCCTGACTTTTACATACATCACGTGATAGGAATAATAATATGTTGTGAGCATATCTAATTTGTGTGCTGTATATTTATGAATATTACATTTTGTGCTGAGTATTTCATAAAATAGCAAAATTACCAACATAGTATAAACACACATTTTTATAAAATATCGATTGTAAAAAAAGTTTTCATTAATTGGGAATTGAATCCGGAGCGCGAGGACCGAAGTACGGATATCAATTAACCGCTGTTGTAGCCACAGGCCGTACACTCAGAATGAAAAAGGTCGAAAGGGGTCGATTATGGGGTCGATCGGGGTAAGTACGGGTTGAAAATTCTACCCAAGGGTATAAGTTGGTAGAATGGGGTAAGAAAGGGTAACTAAGGGTCGAAAAATGTTCCTCAGACAGGCGAATTTCCTAAAAAGGTATAATATTGAACCCAAATCAACCAAGAACTACCTGTAGGGGTAGATAATGGGAAATACCTCTAAGTGGAGATATTCGACCGAGAATCGGATAAACACACACCTCTAAGTGGAGATATTCGACCGAGAATCGGATAAATACACGCCCTCGAAAGCCTAAATAATAGACCCATGGAAAGTTAAAAACCTGCCAATAGAGTTCGAAATTTGAACTCTCAAAGGTAATTAATGAATTCAAATGGAGATAATATTAAACCAGTAGAGGAATAAAATTATTCTCCAAGGGGTAGAATAATATACCTATAAGAGTCGATGGATATCACTTTGCGGGTCGAACAAATACGACCTCTGAGAGGTGAAAACTCAACCGTCTCTGGTCGAAATATATACCTCATAGGTTGATTACTAACTGACTGCGGGCATAATAATCACATCTTGAGGTGTATCTGTTCGTCTCCTAGGGGAAGAATAATATACCTCTAAGAGTCGATAAATATCACTTTGCGGGCCGAACTAATACGACCTCTGAGAGGTGAAAACTCAACCGTCTCTGGTCAAAATATATATACCTCATAGGTTGATTACTAACTAACTGCGGGCATAATAATCACATCTTGAGGTGTATCTGTTCGTCTCCTAGGGGAAGAATAATATACCTCTAAGGGTAGATAGATATCACTCTGCGGGTCGAACTAATAACACCTCTGAGATGGGGAAAACTCAACCGTCTCTGGTCGAAATATATACCTCGAAGGTTGGTTACTAACTATAACTGCAGGCATAAATAAATAAATAATAAATAAATTGTATTTATAGAGTCTATCCACTCAGTTATATAACTGATTTTCAATGGAGGACTTTAAATCAAAGCGACCAAGCCAACCCTGTAGGTATCTTGAGGTGTATCACTACAGACGCGCTTCAGTTATATAGTGTCTTGGTGTATTGGGTTTAATGACTAGGACAGTGTATACTCTTTCTCCAGGTGTCCCAGGTTCGAGCCTCGCTGAGTTCCGAGATTTTAACATTATGAAATTTAAATGTAATATTAATCTTTCTACTGGTTATTCAATGATGCATGTCTTTCTTACAGGAACATTCATCATCACTGTTTAATTACTAAAGTAAATAATTGTAAGGTTCCATTAATCCCACTACAGGAGCCGAAATTTCAACCTGAAGACTAAAGTAGAAATCGGACGGGTCGAAATTTTTGCTTACATCAGGGGTAATAAAATCGACCCTTACAAGACGAAATAATCTTCTTGGAGGTCTATCGAGATTGGGGTTAATCTACCCCTACGGGTCGATAATACTCTCTTAAAAGGCCTTATTTAAGAACCTATAGGTGACAATAACCCCACCCTAATAACCCCACTCTAGAGTGCGCTTAATCTACCCTTACGGGTCGATAATAATGTCTCAAAGGGACTTATTTTAGAACTTATTTTATAGGTGACAAAAACCCCACTCTAGAGTGGGCTTAATTTACCCTTACGAGTTCATTTATTCGCCTTATATAGCGGTCGATTATTATACCTTGTTTTCGAAGGGGTCGAATGGTCGACCCTCTAAAAACAGGGGTCGAACAGGTGATATCCCCCTAGGGGTCGAATTTTCTACCTTTTCGGTTTTGAGTGTAATGTCAATAAATACAATATTTGTTTAGTGATGTTATAGCACGTTTGGGTTGAAATAGTCGCCCACACTATTGACATTTTAACGACGAGTGTTTGATGTATGAAATAAAACACCGCATTATGACGTCCATGCGTTCACGATTCAGAAGTCATGAATATCAGAACCACGACCAATAGGCGTAGCTTTGTATTGAATGATGCTTTCACGTAGAAATGTAGGTGTAACAGCGTGCTATTACTTGTGATATCCTTGTGCAACAATTTTATTCTACTTTGACGTTTGTTTGACCTTACAGAGACCAATGATACATTTCGAATATTTACCATAACAATTATTTTAAAATAATTTATTTTAATTTTAATTTTTAAACATGCATCTTTAAGTTAAAAACAAGCAAGGATACAAGACTACCCGAACCCAAATAGAGAGCAAAGTTGTGATGTCGAAGAATGGGGTTTAACAGAAAACAAGGGTCTAAGTGGTCAAAATATATGTTCATAAAAGTCTAAGGATTATTTGAAACGAATATGTGGCACAAAATATAATATTTTGATAACATTTGGTTGTAGATTGTTCCGCCGTCTGACCCCTGAGTCACTTAAACATTCTGGGTTATCCTTGTTCAAGAACAGAGTATAACCATAAAGCGCATGGTCGAATTATATCGTGAGATGCGACACAAAAACAAACAGATAAAGGTACAAACATACAGGTGTATCATGTACGGCAGCTTCACACGCCAATAAAGATTTATATTTTTTAAAATGATAAATTAAAATATTTTTATACTCATTATTTGCTATTGACTGTTAGTAATTACAATGCTAAATATAAATCAATGACAAATTTATCAATTTGTGTGGATAAATTTACTACCTTTGAAATCTTACGTCGTTCAACGAAAGCTTTGGAATTGTACAAAGTTAGCCTCTTTGTAAGTACCCATTACCAAAGACCATCTCACCCATGTATAGTGGCCATCTTATCAGTAATTTCCGAACAGTATCCGATTCTGCAATAAACTAAACCCATTATCGTTACTATCCTACTCGAAAACCCATAAAAAGCGTAAATCCGAAACCAAACCATAGAATCAATACCTAAAACCTTATTTCCAAAAGTTATTGTCTATTTCGTAAACTTTAGTAGATATAAATCCCTAACTTTATAAGTATTTATCAAGATGAAAGTAGCGGCTATAATTTCCGTGGTGTGCTTGAGCGTATACGACCTGAAATCACTGCGCATTATCTTTCTCTTCGATTTCAACTACTCGGCGGTAAGAAAGGTTTTCTGCGGAGAGATGTGAGAGAGGAGGCTAATACATCAGTTCTGATTACAACGATGTGTTCCTCCTAGCTTACGTTGTCGGCCTCATAGGTTTTTCTCGGACTGATTTACGACCTGCGTTTATTGTTACATTTGTAATTTAAATGAACCGAATGGGGTAGTCGGATTGTGAGGATGATAGACCTCGAGAAATATCGCGGAGATTTAGAGGATAGATAACGTTATGGTTTTAATTAAGTGGATGGATGGTTGTGTGACAATTTGAAACATTATTTTATTTAACATTTCTTTGCGTTATGTGCATACATACAGTTTTTTAATGGCAATTATTTTTAGATCAGTCTGCATGACTTGAAGAGAAATACGTTAAAATAATAAACAAATAAAAATTCATAACATTGATTGAGTCAATTCAATTTACCTGACTGTATTGAATTCTCCTCCTTTGTCAATCAGTTTCTGAAGCTGAATAGAAAATATGTTCAATGTGTAAATTCATGAATAAATATTAATAAATGCACTTATCAATAAAGTAGATTTTTGCTGGTAATTTTTTTTTTATAAAACGTGTACACCCTAAGATATTTATTGACTGGTAATATTTGTGAAATAATCAAATAATTTGTTTAACACTGTCAAGTAATTGTTAATAAGTTTTTATCTGTTAAAATTTTGAATAAACTTGGAGAACCATGAGAAAATTATCAGAAACTCGCGAATATATTAAATATATATCGATTGTAAAAAAAGTTTTCATTGATTGGGAATTGAATCCTAAACCCATTATTAAATAAACTAGGGAAACGCCAAAGTCGTTGTTAGACGAGTGAGAGATTCATGTGTTGAGTACGCGGGAACAAATATTCGTATACATAATAGGGTATTTAAGTTTAGGTCATAGTTTAGGCCATAATGCACCACTGTAGCCTATGATAGTCTACGGCGGCCTACGGTAGGGGGAAGAAAAGGAATGTTACCGGGCACTCAACACATGGCTCACTCACTCGTCTATCAACGACTTTGGCGTTTCCCTAGTCTAGTTGGCTAAGGCGCCCTTATACTTGGAATGTGGGTAGACCTAGGTTCAATCCCCTGGTCGGAAAAGATTTTGTAGTTTATGGATTGTATTTAAAAAATTATTAAACATGTTTTGAAATGCATATAACGCAGTTTAGTCTACATCAACTGTGACAATACTATGGAAAACATAGCCAGTACGAAATACGAGTAAAGATCGCAAGGTTTACTCAATGTCCCAGCGGAAATTAGGGGAACCTTGGTCACTGCTATGCATGTAATCACAGCCTGTTAAAAATTATTCGAAAAAAATGACTTCTTCAAGGCCAAAAGTATTGTTGATAAAATGAAATCTACATATTTATTATTTCTTGTAGGCTTAAATCGCAACGGATTGAGCTCGTTTTGTTAGCAGTTCTCAGTTACCTGGTCACGGATGTCTGTTAAAAATTTCAGCTCAATCTATTTGGCCGTTCGCCCTTATGAGCCCGGACAGACAGACATTGGACACAGTCACGAGAAGGTCCGATCGAGTAGCGTTATAGACTTCGTTTCGCTGCGCTCACTCGTCTAATAATATATTAAAAAATATCCTTAAATATTTTTAAATTAACATTTAATTTAATTATAAGCTGTAACAAAATACAGGGAAACGATTACTAAAGTCACTTTTTAAACGCAGAACGCAAAATTTGTGAATTACCTTTTCAATAACACAAATGTTTATACAGATGAATGATTTACAAGATCTTGTTTGAAACCGCATACATTATCAGTAAATGCATTTTTTGAGTAAAATACCTTCTCCTACACGGTTTAACTTTCAAATTTACCCAAATTTTCTTACCTTTCCATTCCAAGTTTGGTTTTCATGGCCTCGTGTGCATTTTTCGACCAATTAAACTTCTACGCGAGCTTACAATAATAAACCTCTGGAACATTCCTACTGACAGCAGATCTTAATTAGCAGTAGTTAAAACACGTTTTCACTCCCTTAACCTGCAGGAACAGAGACCCCCGGGCACCGAAACTCTCCCCCTCCCTACTTCCAGAAGTATACGTTATTTATCTTGATAATGCAGTTTAAACAGACGTTCTACTAATTAAATAATTAATTTCAGTTGTGGTTTCGCAAATGTTGATCCTCTTTAACGGAACGATAAATTTTAATTAGAAACTTGTCTGAACTGAAGAAGGGTTCGAGCAAGTACATTCAGTAATATGTGTTTGTGAGTATGATGGTTTTGTTATAACATTGAAACACGTATTTTATCTTGGAGGAGAAACACAAATAAGATTCCTGGATGGAATACAAAAGAAAACAGCTGAGGAAGCTTCGTGGAGATTTCCCACATAAACAACGTGATTTGTCACTTTTGCCGTCACGGATTGTGGGGTAAATACATGTAAATATGTTATTGTGTTAGGGGTGGGTTTGTGTGGGAAGTTTGGTAAACATCAGGGCTAGCTAGTGGAGAATGCGACGAGGGAAGCCTTACAAGGAAGGTAAGGAAGAGCTGAGGGATGACGGAGAATATTAAAAACATGATGATACAGGATGGTTAGAAGCTTCGTCAACGTAGGGGGATGTTTAAAGTGAAATGTACGAGCCGAGCTGAAAACATTGATGTTTGGTGGAGGTGCCGGGTTAGAGGGCGAGTTTAATTTAATATTCTTATCCTACCTGAAGAGGGGGATGTAAATTGATATTGCTACACATCTCATCGGGCTTGAGTCTTGACTATAATAAAACTCTCTTCCCTCACTTCTTACTTCCTTTGTAACCGCATCGCGGTGTAGTAGAAGGGGAAATTACTTTTTACGGTGAACAAAATTGAAAATATAATTATTTATTTTTCTCACCCTCTTGAACACCCTAGTATGTAAATTGTTAATTTTGTTTTATTAATTGAAGTTATACTGTTTTAAATACTGCACATAAGATAATGGGTGCGATAGGGTATATTAGTATCTATGGGTGCGATACATATTTAAACTTACCATAATTATTAAAAAGGAATTTCACCAATTATTGTAGAGTGATGGATTTTCTTAATGTTGACTTGGAATGATAAAAACTCGAGTAAAATGAAATCGTGATTGCAAACTACTTGACACTTTTATGAAAAAAAAACTGAATATTAAAGACATTTAATGAGCGAATAAATAACTAAAATTAAAATCAAGTACCGGATTTAGTTACTAAATACATGTTTATTGTACTGGTGAAAGCGATTTTGTTTTACGGTAAGAATCATTAAAAATGTGGTAAATTATTCTCATGTGATCGTATTTATGCGTTATATCATAGAAGAAAGATGTGCTATGGCAAATGATTGAATTCTTTAAACCTGTGGATATTAAGTTTTCAAACCGAAACATATCGAATTAAAGTCGTCATTGACGTTTCGAACCGACATTTAAAAAAATTAAGACAATAATCTCTCGGTCGCGAATAAAAAGAAGAAGATTTATAATTCAGATAAAAGTTAAGAGTACTCTCAGGTTGATCTTCATATAGCCGTTGGCAATAGGCATATAAATTAACGACTACCTTAGTCAGTGGAAAAGATGCTAATTTGCGTAGTAGAATTTCCAAGTAGATTTTTACCTCATTTTTATAGATCGTAAAACTTTTACTATTAACAAATTGACCACGTCGTCAACATTTTATGGTCGAGTCAAAAAGAGTGTTATTTATGGGGATTTTAGTACATAGAAAACCATAAAATGAACAAAAAGCTCCCAAAAATTAAAAAAGTGTTGACATTAAAAGCGCTGCAGCACTTTTACCGATTTTACAAAATAATATGCATATTAACAATAAATAACTCATTGTAATAACATATGTTTTACAAAGAAATAATGGTGTTTAGTTGTGAGAATAATTTCATTGTCGATCTTTGACATTGACATTTCAATGTATTTGATCCACTAAGTCTGTATAGATTTATTTTGGTGGTAAAGAAACAGGTTTACAATAAACATGTGTTTATTGATGAATTGTCTGCCCAATTACATTTGAGATTAACTCAGTGGTCTGGTCAAAATAGTGATTAGTTTTTTAATCATCTTTTTTTTCAACTGCACAAATTAAAACATAATCATGACATTTCTGTATTACTTCCCCTAATCATCTTCCAAAATGCATTCACTCCTGCTATTATTTTTTTTCTATTCTTAATATACTTGAATTAATAATGATGTCTATCGTTAAATAATATGATGAAGAATATGTTTATTCCTCTAGAAAAGCCTATATGTAAAATAAAAGTCACAAAATAGATTACTACTTAAAAGCATTCGTTGACAGGAAAACCACGCTATGTCTTGGTTCAATGTGCTTACAATAAGGTGTTGAATTGTATGTGTATTAAAATGGTGGTTTAAAATATTAATAAAAATATTTATAGCTTCGGCTATTTAAACATAATAAAATATTTTTGATATCAAATTAATTTAAATGTGGGCTGCAATGATTTTTTAATGAAACATATATCCCATATTTCTTTTGTCAGGAGATTTTATTTGCTAGGGTATGAAAATTAATTCAACAATAAAGTAATTAATAATTCGTTTTGACCCTCATGTCAACCACTCTAATGTTAAGTTTTGTTATATAGTTCTCCTAAATGTGTCTAGAATCATTTTACGCCAAACACGTAATTGCGAGTAATTTTTATGCTTGTCTTCAACAAATAAAAATTAATAACAATTAGTTTTGTTCTGTTAAACTTCAAACGAAAAATTGTGGATTTTACTGTACAAGCATTGACTTGCAGGCAGCCATGTGTCCAAATCGTTTGAATTGTAGAAGGAAACCTTTGCATATCTCGCTGAATGACATGAAAAACAAGTATTTGCACACAAGGTTTTCGACTGTAAAATGTCGACTTTTTTTAAATAAACATTTCGTTTGAAAGAGTTATAGATGTGCCAAAAATTTAAATATTCTAGGCTCAAACATGAAGTATTTTAATTAAAATAGTGTCTTGTTACCTGTAATGTCAATTACAAATTTGCTTTAATTCTATCAGATGATTCACATTTTCAAATATGTTATACCACTTTAATTATAAAATTCTTTTACATACTAAAATACAACGTATGTTAAATCTTAGTTAGTAAGCTGATCCTTTGCGCATACTTTACACCAACACAAGCAGGTCTTGGCTACATGCTCCATGTTTTGTGCCCAGCATGTACCCTAGTAAAGCAACGAGAAGTCTACATGCTCCATGTTTTGTGCCCAGCATGTACCACTTCAGGGCTGGAAACGAGAGTATGATTTCGGCCGCGGTGGCTCATTGCCAACTTGACTAGGGAGCTTTTTCTCCGATGAAGAACTCACATCTCACAATGCAGTAGTTAGCGTGAGACATTGGCCATAATGGACGCCGCGTTCTACTAGTCGGCACAAAAACATCGCTAACAAAACAATAAGAAATTACACCACCTGCATGCGAAAACTTTTGAATGACAACCGAAGAGTATTGTCTTCAAATTTAGCACCCACCTCCATCTTAAAAAAGTTAATGCTAATTGAAAAAAAATATATTGTATTATTTTGCAAGCTTGTTATTCATTTATTTCAAACTTAGTGATATAGTATCAATATCATACAAACAACATGCATCAATATCACAATATTAATATGGAAAACAGATTTGAATGTCAGATTTAAGACTGTTATAAAGAAATAATGGTGGCCACATAGGTTCTGCTATGGTTACTAAAATGTGGAGAATTGGAAATGATAGAATTTCTCAGTTAAATTTAAATCTAAACTAGCTCAAAAGTATCAGGTGTACTCGAATGATTATAAAATATTTCAAGAAATTTTTGATACAAAATTAATAAATAAAATAAAATTCAAAATTTGACAAAAAGGGGAACTTTCTATGAAATGTCATTAAAAAATGCAAAATTATTTTCAACTTCACTTTATTCACAATTGATTCCAGCCTTCATCTTCGTACATTAGCAATGACTCATGTCTAATCGTCTATGCAATCACAATAGTATGTAAATTACTCGAGAGCTGCGGCTGACTAGTCTAACATCGACAATTAGTCCATGGAGAGGCCATAGCTAGTGCGCCTGGCATAATGAATGAACGCTGGGATAACTCACGGGCCAGCCTCGAGAGCGGAATGTTCATTGCGGCAATCAACTAATGGGCCTTCCAGCTCAAGACTATTGTCTTAGATCTCAATACCAAATCCATATTAACAGGGTTGGATGCGTCAATATTGGGCGGTGTTGAATGGAGATTGGGCATTATGAGATTAAGCGTCTCAGAGAAGGGTTTAGACCATTGGGCTGCACTTCAGAAAGGGAATCTAGCTGGCCTGACATCAATGACAAATGCAAAACTATGGAGTGTTTATATATTGGTATCAAACATATTATTTTCATAAGGATACCCGAATCTGGGAAATAAGTGTGATAGTGTTAGTTGAAGAAATGCCCGAGTCCTGTTAGTGACTGAAGAAAACTTTGGAAAAAACTGTCAGTCAGGATTATTGGTGACGGGATTTAAATGTGAGCTACGACTGACGACGGACTTTATTCCTATCTTTTCATACAAAGTGTATCTAATAAATTGACAAAACTGCCTCATTTGAAAATTAATTACTGCTATTTTCTGAAATGCTTCATGGAAATTAATTGTAGAGAGTACCAACTACAGTGAATAGCTAGTTTACATTAAAACACAAAATGTAACAAAACATTGCAGTGACTACATACCGACAAAATATTTTGGTTGTATTAATACATACCTAATATGAAGTTATACATTTTGTTCCCGAACATGCGATATTCACAGGTAAAGGTCTCCATTGCCGTATCGAGTACAAAATATAACTGTATTTTGACCATATTTGGTAACATTCCAGCCAAGGAGATACATTTAATTTGCTTAAAGAGCTGAAGTTTATTTTCGTTCAACTGACGTTTTTGCTATGAAATCAAACTTAGATTAAACCAACTTTATAAAATGAAAATCTCCAGGTAATACACTAACTTTAAATCACTTATCCAGCCAATTTCTTTCAAAAAGTCTTAGAGTTGGAGAATTAATTTACTTGGCAATGATATTCCCCGGAAACTATTATATAAAGTTGTGAATAAGAACAAAATTTACATAATATGGTTCTGAGATAAGATAACCTAAATAGATTGCTTTCCTGAGCATTAACTATTTTCAAAATGTGTCGTTAAAACATGTTAAGACGACGAAATCACGTATTACATTAATAAGATTGGCTTTCTCGAGGTTTGAATTATGCAAGCCCTATCTGGGTTGTGTTTGTCTTGCAAACACACAGGGAATGCAGATATGCTAATTTCAAAGACGTTTTGCGCTAAGAAGTGAATAAACATTGAGATGAGTGATTCATACTCTTCGTGAATAAAGAAGAAGTTCATTACCTAATTTCGTTTTTTACTTTTAAACGGAAGTAAACATTTTTAATAAATTAAACATCATTAGGATTTACTTAATGTAATACTTCATCAATGTTAAGCTAAATTAATGTTTTCACAGTTTGAATAGCAAAAATCCAAATCAGTCAAGACAGAATATAAACCCAGTCGTATCACTAATCAAGGGTTCTATATAACGTTAATATTAACAAAATGAAATTTCAATAGTTTGTTAAGAAGCAATATATGAAATAAAGAAACTCATTTTTTGCAATCAGTTTAATTGCTGATCAGCAAAGATATTTTAAAAGTTTTTTTTATATTGACAATGTATATATTAAAACGTTGAATTTGTTGAACCAATAAGATAAAACTTTATTCTTTAAACTTTAAAAGGCATTAAAAAGTACTACAAAATAGTAAGACGCACAGTTGATTGCATTCGTCTATCTCATGGGTGATTGTCCACAGCTTTCTAATTAAGAGGTCGATCCAACGCGCCGCCTAGTTTTCCCGCCGCTCAACTAAATCTCACACATAGAAACTTTCATAGACTGATATTATTCCCCTTCCACTGAATCCGAGGTTTATTTTTCGAAATCGTGAGAATAGTTGGAATGTAACTTGACAAACAATCCGACATTCGCGAAAAGTTTTCGAGTTTGTGGAAATCAATGGTTTGGCAACCGAGGAGCAAAACGGAAAATAATAGTGAACTATTGTCTTTTTCACTCGAAATAATAATTTCAAACATAATTCATAAATAAAAAAGAAGAAGAAACAGAAATCGCAAGAAAACCGATACAGGGTTTCAACCTAAGAATTTTTTTTAACAAACCAAAGACCGATATTTTAGAACAGTGAGAGAAAAAAAACTTTTTAATATTTCACATATTGTTATTATTATTATATTATTATTATTATTTATTATATTATGATTATTATTAATTATTATTATTTAATTTATTAATTTATTGGATGTTTCATACAAACTCGGTCAAAACCGGAGCATAACATGTTATACGGACATACGTCAAGTATTCCTGTGTATCTATATTACATACACTACATAAACTTTGTCTAACTCTAACTAAATAAGTCTTTATAATATAGTTTGTAGATGATGTTTTCTGTCGCTGTGTAAATATTAATATATTTATGTAGTATTTATATTATTATTCCAACATCACATTTAACAATCACATTGTTGGTGGTAAGTTTTAGAGCTTAGCATCATAACACAAAGTGTCTTACCACCGAAACAATAATAATAGCAAAATACTCAATAATCTCAATGTAGAAACACAACAAATCACAAAACATTACACATAAATAACACATAAATGTAATACAAAAATTATGGCGAGTATGAATGTAAATATAAGTATATGTGTACGTGTGAGTGAGTGGTATTCGTGTTAACTGGTATGATCTTGACTGTTGATTAAAGTTATTCTAAGGTCTCTAAGAAATTTAGAAATCTTTTTCTGTGCGAACCTCATAAGACAGTACATTCCAATCACCAACAGATCGACAGAAAAAAATTGCTGAATAACATGAATAAACGAAAAAAACGAATTACTGTATCTGCATCTATGTAAATATATTATTAAGTGTCCTCCTTTGAATCAGTTTCAAATGAATAGATAGAATTTAAATAAATAAATAGAAATAAAGTAATAAACAAATAACACGTAGAAATTACGCGTTTCAGGTACAGGATGTTTGTTTTCTGTTGAACAGACTAAAAATATCTAGTTAAATACTTTTTCCGTTCTAAACTCAAACAATCGAACAAACAAACCAAAATATAAATTTTAATTAACTTTCCATTCTCTTAATATATGATAACATTATTACTTGATTCGCCTGGAATTGTGGTGAAACGTGAATGTCCGTGTTCGTGCTTGATTGTGGCAGACCCGCCCGCGCGCAACATGCACAGAAGATTTATTGGTAGCTTGATGCGGGGAACGCGCGTGAATTTCATTCCGACACACGCCCGTACAATCTAATTAAGAATACCTACATTGTAATTATTTAGTTGCTACGTGAAATCCATGTGAAAAAACGGATCTGTTACAACTGCACCCAATAGGGGTAAAATACAACTGAGGACGATATTGGCAGATAGTACACAGGGGACATTAGAGAGAGAATTTTTTATTATCTCACATGCGTGCAATAGGGGTAAAACTAAATATTTTCTCATTAAATAAATAAAATATAATTTAAAAAATCGTATTTAGAGTCTACCAACTCGGAATATAAAGCCGACCAAGCCAACCATGTAAGCGCCGATACCGTTGATGAATGAACAATGATCAATGATCGGCATATGTAAGAAAGAAATACCGATCAATCGAGCTGGACACGATGGACAGCACTAGAATCAACAAGGCTGATTCAGAACAACTTTATAATTTGTTATGTGCCTCGTTGCTAGAACGGCTCTAAAGTCACCGTTTACATAGAACTGATGGACTTAAGTCTAATCAGAAGCTAAAAAACTTCTGCCTATATTAAAAATCGAACCCTGAACCTATTGCATTAAAAACAGAGACGCTAACTACAAGGCCATTCATAGCCAATTAGTGTTAACACTCAATTAACACAGGAGTAAAATTTTGTAATTTTAAGTGCCTTTTTCCATCTTTGCGATCGTCGAATATAGGTGAAAAGTAACCTCATACACTCATATTTTTACTGTTTTCAGTGTAAGAACAACTCGGTCAACTTCCGTTACCGATCTATCAAAAGACGACAATGACATAAGAACTCCTCACCACCTCTCTTTCTATGTGGCCTCCCACATCTCCTGGCCTATAGTGGCGCATATCACCGAACGGTTGACGCACCCTTCAACCAAATAAACGTAACATTTATTAAAACCAACAAAATTAAAAATAAATGTAATTTGCATTAGCTAAATATTATAATGTCTTGTCGCGAAAATTTTATTTTCTCCACCTCGAAATATTTTTTATTTGAAATGCCATTACTTTCTCAGGACCAATCTTGAAGATTGCATTGCTTCAGAACACACCGGTTACAGCTGAGAGCTGCACAAGAACCTGACAATAAACTAATGGCTTTCTCCTGATGTTGCTACAGAGAAGAATGCATCGTTTATCTATCGGTCAAAAGAGGTTAGATGATTGATATCCTACTTGGAAGGGTACGCAATTCGTTAATAATTCAAATCCACAAATGTAAAATTACTGTAGATTTGATTTAACACATTTTATTACTGCCTATGTATCTGTAAAATTAACCTTAATCCATAAAAAAATATATGAACCTCCATTCGGGAAATATAAAATAATCCAATATTTTATGTTTTCCTTTTCTGTGAGCTTGCAACCTTTGTTTATTTATTGAATAAGTAAAGTTATATGTAAGTTACATTTTTAATTCGTAACGAACGACTTAAAAAATTAGAAATGAGTATTTATTTGTATAAAATGTTTTCATTGAAGTGCCACGCGTGACTGGCAAAATATCAGGGATCACAAACGCAAGCACAGAATAAAAAGCTTTGGGAAATAAGTCATGAACAGACTTCGACACTGTTTTGCTTTTTAGAATATAGTTGGCCCTTATTTAGTGGCAAAGGTAAGAAAATCGAACGAAAATAAAAGAAACCTCGAAAGTGGACATAAAATGGGGGGACAGAGTAAAGAGAGAAGAAGGTAGAAAGAGAGAAAGAGAGAACTCAAGCACGCGATGTGAAAGTAAGATAAAAAAAACACATCTTGAGGAGAAGTAAAACTAAGGAAACGCGAGAGGAAAATCTTTAGAAAGAGAAACGTGAAAGCTTTCCAATATGGCTCCGGAGATGTATCAGGAATTACTGGAACGCCGTATTCTTTCATCGGCCGCATGCCTTCCAGCACTACGCGCCCTAGTTGGATATTAAAACACCACTGATACCACCTCCCTGGTGACTACACTCTAAACACCCTACCCTCACAAACAAACAGTTTCTTATCACAAGGAGCCTCACCCACACACAATCTATTGTAATGAACGTCTTGCGACTGTTGCGCTGTCTGGCGGTCGTGATAACATCTTAAAACTCTTTGTTTTTCTTATCATACAACAGTAAACAAGCCATTCTACTCGCATTAAATGTTTTTTGTACGAAAAAAGTCTTAAGAGTTAGTTTAAAGTTACAAAAACAAACGCGAAACAAGATGTTTATTTCAGACTAGAGAACTGCCTTAAGAAAGTGTTAATTTTTAAATATACACTGTGTAGTATAAAAGTGATTTATTTTTAGGTAAAACAATTACTTTTCATCGCAAATGCAATTTTATTTTTAACCATAAGTGTTGCGGTACTTATCACAATACTTCAATCCCCTTAAAAAAGTGATGATGATAAAAGCAACAAAAAAGGCAAGGGTAGTATTTGACTCCCCGAAACTAGATTCGAGCTCTGGCAGTCGTCGTCAAGAAACCTTACACCCTTTAACAAACTAAACCCCAACAAATTCCTCGACGACGACAACGATGACAACTCTTCCCGTAGCTAGATCTGTCTAGCACAATTTCACCCTACCTTCAACCCCTATTCTAAAATGACGCATAATAATTGTCGCGCTCTTAAAGCAAACAAACCTCAAACTCTAAGTACCAAACAAATTAAAAAAATATATATATATACCAATTTTGTTTATATTTTGAATTTATATCTATGGATTTTATTTTTTTATGTTTTTATATGCTTTTAAATTTATTTTAGTCTATACCTCAATTTAAAATGTCAGCAATGTTGTATTTGAATTGACCAATAACTAAAATCTCTCAAACTCTAAAAGTAAAAAACTCTTAGCACCAAACAAACTCAAAAACTATAAATGCCAAACGACATTAAAAACTCAATACCCACCAAATGAACTCATAAACTCTAAATACCAAACAAAAAAAATAAAAAAAATTCAAAAAATCTCGATTCCAAACAAACTAAAAAACTGTAAATCCCACCCACACTTCGGCGATCTCCGGCAATCTCCGCGTCCCTCCCGAACGTCTCTCCTGCCGCGCGATGGAGTGAACCCGCGGTGGTTTAGACTGTTGTGTTCGGATTGCCATTTACCCCTAGCCGTCCGGCTGTTTCGTCACGCGCTGTAGATATTTCGTCACCGACGCCGGACTATGAGGGAAGAACGACACCATTGACCGACCCCTCTGCGGTTGCCACTCCGCGCAATGGCCGCCGGGTACTAGGCGAGACCGGCGAGAGAGAGTTATTTCAGACTTGTTTATAGGCGAGACGAAGTGTTTTGGCCAGAGTGCGGGGGATTTAGAGCCGAGTGCGAATCGAAAGTAAGTCGGCGGTGGAATTGTTCGTTTTAAGACAAAAAATTAAGCAAGTGAAAAATTAGAACAAGATACCGAGGAAATCATATTATGATCGTTGGTCTTGTGGTTAGCATCTCTGCTTCCGATGCCGCTGAAGTTAGAAGTTTTTTAACTTCTGATTTGGACATAAGTCCATCAGGTCTTGTATTAGGAATTTGTAAACGGTGACTTTGGAGTCATCCTAGTAACGAGGCACATAATAAATTTAAAGTTGTTCTGAATTTGTTGATACTGGCGTTGATCCGTGGGTGTTCGCACTGTTCATACCACTGATTGCTCTATTTCCCATTAAAAATATCGATTTTTGGTTGGTTATCGCTCACTCGTCGATTGCGTCTGGGCCTACAGGGTTGGCCTAGTCTCTTTGGTTTACTGTCCCCTACTGAAAATCAGTTATGAATCAGTGGGTAGACTCAAAATACGAATTAATTAATCAATTTGTTTTATTTTATTTTATTTTATTTTATTTTATTTTATTTTATTTTATTTTATTTTATTTTATTTTATTTTATTTTATTTTATTTTATTTTATTTTATTTTATTTTATTTTATTTTATTTTATTTATTTTATTTTATTTATTTTATTTTTATTTTATTTTATTTTATTTTATTTATTTTTTTTTTTTTTTTTTTTTTTTAATTTTTTTTTATTTTATTTATGAATCGTTGAACCAGGTGATGGAAGTGAAGCTGTGGGAAGTCACGGTAGAAAGGTGTATATTGGTGGTGAAGCCGGATGCAGGATAAGATGAAGAAACGCTGAGCCCGGCAACTTCGGCACGAGACAGTTTCGTGACCTAGCTAGATATCGGTGTCAGGAACACCATTCAATATGACGTCGTTGAAATGTGTTTGGATTGTTGCTATTATTTGATATATTTATATATTTATTTATTGTATAATCTCCTTTACTTTTTTTTTCTATTTTACTTTTTTATCTGGAAGGTCATAATGTGCAAATTTCGGTTTTTGTCTAAGCCTTTTGAATCCTTTTACACTATCGCTACTACTGTACTATACAGAATAGGCACATTTCAAATAATCGTCGCTATATTTCATACAAAAAGCATAATGTGAGAAACATAACGAATATTTCATTCTTGTTTTGGTTTTTATAAACATCACACTTCAAAACAATTAAACAAATTGTGCCTATAGGAATAGATTCAATTGTTCAAGCTTAATTCGCAAGGGTCAAATTGATATGACGCATTTATAGTGTATGAATGTAGCGTTATATTGGCTTGGTCTTCTTTAAGATCTCAATACGTTTGAGTGTCTTACTTACGCTCGGCTGTCTTTTAACAACTTTCTTGTACGCGTATTATAAATTGAAATAAAAGCACCCCACATATCGTTTTAGCTCTTCTCCCTCGCCGACTTTCCAAAGAGCTTCTCATCGATCGTCCTCCTTCACTCGCCACAAGATAAGCTCTTTGCACCGATGTTAGCTTTAATCTTAGGGGATGAATGCAATGAAACGTTCTACTCATCTAGAAGGATTTATTGGAAAGTGATATGGATTCGAAATTTACATAGAGTTCATGAGACGTGGAGCCCAAGGCGTCCCTGAAACTCAATCTTCTCTGAACAAAGTCCATGTTATTTCCAGGCCGCACACATAAACTTTATGGAGACTATTTTATAGTTGAGAATGTCAATCTCAAGTTTTGAACATTTAACGACAAGTGAACATTCATATGTAAAATACACAAGTTCCATACGAGAATACATCACAGATGGATATAAATATATAGGTTTTACGTTCAATGTATTTCTTAAATTGCATTTATATGGCAAATTATTCAACATATTTTTTTGACAATTGACGAGAAACTTTTTTTATTAGTACGAAACTTATTTTATGATTTTTCACCAATTATTATACTAATATTGAACACATTATGTCAAGGTCGCTTCAAGAATTACGCTTAGATGTATTTAGACGCAAATATCACTTACGTATTGCTGTAGTTGACACTTACATTGAGTACAAATCTATCTAAATATCTTTAAATTAATTAATAAATTGTAAAGTACAAAGAACAAAGTGTGGAACCAACATTTTTTTTCAATTCTTATTTAAAAAAATCTATAATGATGTTAATTTTTACGTTGTGATAACATTTTACACTATAGTCAGACACATTTGTCGGGTTGGATTGTCAACACATACGCCAATGGTGTGTACTGGATATAACCGTTTGTCTCAAATACATAACCACATCATAAACTTAAAATATATATGTTACACTTTGTGTTTGCGCTTTATGCATGAATTCTTCATCGCGCCCGACAAATGTAACTGAGCCCCCTAAACACATTCTGACGTGAAGTGTTTATGGAGCAGTAAGTCATTTTCCGAATCCGAAGAAGATGCAGCGTTTCAGGTTTCACGATGTCTTACTCGGCAGTAGAATACGGCTTGAGGAACATGATAAGGGAGGAGAAAATGTTGCGGCTGTTTCTACCCCTTCCTCCGGAGTTTTTACTTTTACTACCGCCCATGACTCTACGACTCAAGATCACTAGAGGCAATGCCCGACATAAAAACTAGGGCTGAAAATTCATCTTTCAAAAAACTTCTCATCTTATTGTTTTGAGATAAATAATTCATTTGTATTAATTTGACAATACAAACATTGAGGAAGATGAACTGATTTTTTCAGTTGTCATTTTTGACAAGATGTTGTATTAATATGTAATAAAGTAAGATATTCCTTTCAGTTAAAACATTTTTTTCGTTGCAATGTGAAATAGTGTTCCATTTAATCCACGTAGTTGTAAATGTAATTATAATTATTGAAGAATTTGTGATGGTTTTTGAAAATTTGGCTTTTTATTTGCGACTTTCTTTGTTAATTTCAATATGTATTTATGGAAAGTGTAAACTTGGTACGTATTTTATTCTGTTCTGTTAAATGTGCATTGTCTCATTTTAATAGCAAAAATTATGTTATTAAGATTATCTACTTAAAACAAAAGTAAAGTTGATACCAAAGTAAATATTATGGAGAACGGTGAAAATGAACTCTAAAAGAAGATCTGAAAGGGATATTTAGCGAAGTTAATTTCTCCGTCAGGAATTGGTTTAAGATAAGTCAATAGACGTAAAGATTAAACGCGAGACAACACACTTAATCATTCTGTTTCATAAAGTTAGCCCCGTGGTTTTTGTCGCCGCCCCAAGAGGCCTATTATCGTCGATCATGTCGGCTGAGACGGACACCCGAGCAGATAACGACCACGCTAGCTTTATTATGACGTCCAAGAGGGTTTCTCTTTCTAGATAACTTACTTTAAAACAAAAAGGTATTAATAACTTCACAAAAAGTAAAAAATAACAGAAACATTTAAAAAAATACTCAGATAAAATATTAATGTTAAAACGGACTACTAAAAGATTGTTTGACCTAGATCGTTATTAATGTTCAAAACGTCCCTTTATATAATTTAATGTAAATTCTTCATTTAAAACTAATTACACTTGCCACACCCACCTCGACATTTTTCATCCCTTCGGGAGTTCATAACTCACGTAAAACCCTTTATTAACCAGGCCTAGTTAATTTTGAAAAAAAAAATTGCTCTTCTGTTTTTGCTTTTACGTATCACTCATTACCCTCGTATCACTCACGTATCACTCTATGTGCTATCATGTTAAGTTTAATTTAGTATAAGTTTGTGAGTAATGTTATTGTGTTTACAATGCACTATGTAAAATGGCATATGGCTCTATTTGTGGCTAGTTGAATAAATAAATAAATAAATAAAATAAATAAATAATTTACTAATCCTTTAACTAAATGTTTAGATCCGTACGACGCCACCTGCCACTCAAATACATTACAGTTTTTTGAGCCGTGTAACGTTACTTATTTAATTAATTATTAGTTTTATGTACGCAGCACTCTTGTTGGTTAATCCATGGGTGAAATGTTGCAATTGACTTCTAGGGTTTCCCTCAACTTTTTCTTCTTCCTGTGTACGAGTTGGATTATATTTTCCTATAGTTCGCTACCACACGAGTTGTCGCACTTTCTATTCCACGCTTCCACAAACAAACAAAACAAACAAAAAAATTCTACTATACTGCATTTATGTTTTAATGTTCATATACTTTGCAGGTTTTTCATATCTAGTAATATTAACGTTTAATTTTAAAACTTATAATTGTCTACTATTTAGAAATCTATCTAGTTTTACGGATTAATATAAAGTACGTAGATATAATAGAAAATTAAAAGAGTAAACTCATTTACAATAAATAAATGTAGAATTATAGAAATAAATTGGGACCATTTCGAGAAAGTTTATAACTTTCTTCTCATTATATTCTAAGTCCGAGAACAACGAAGAAACCAAAATCAAAGCAATATTTTACAAATGTTTATTTGCAAGTCAACTGGCCCGACGCTCAAAATCTATAAACTTTATTTCGGCTAGTGCTCTAGGCAGAATATACTTGTTTAGGGATGGCATTTTTTGTGAAACGTTGTTATAGTATTAGAAATAAATTTTAAAATAGAAAAGTCCATTGAATAAAATCCCTTGTAAAATCAGTCTGAAAATATATATTACCTTATACGATGCTGAGAATGTTTTGTTGTGCGTTATGTTTATTTTGTAGTTCTACATCCTCTGCCTCTGGATATTTACAAACACTTGTTATTTATGAACATTTAGTTGTTGAACAAACAAACTTGTCTCGTAGCAAATTACTCTACCTCCCCTCTTATTTCCCAGTTAAACCACAGTTACCTTCCCCTCAAGTAACGTTAACACTGATTAATACTTACTGAAAACCCCGGAGGACTGTGTGTTGCAAGTGAGGCATGTTTCTCATCTACAATAACAATAATGAAATGTTATGAACTTGGTAACAATGTCGAGAACAATATTTTCAGGAATTTAATACACGCAATAAAAAAAAACAGGTTTTAAATCGAAGACCGCCGTTTGCATAATTATATTAGATGGAGTTTAATATACTCGACGATTCATCTTCTAAGCATATCAAATCTTCACGAATAAATAGGTTCTCAAATAAACACAATGATAATGAAGATTTAGAGCAGAGCATTGAGATTTGACACACCTTGAGTACACAGTCATTTTGTAAAAATAAGTAGCAAATATAATATTAACAGGTGAAGCAGACTACAGTTAATGATTGTCCGGTAAACATAAATTATTAAACAAATTATTATAAACATACAAAAAGACGACATTCATAAAAAACGAGTATTTTCTAGGAATTTTTTTTAAACCTTGGTTTAAATCATAATATCAATCGATTGCTTGAAATATTTGCCATAGAACGTTCAATGCATGTGATAATAAGTATTATTGATTTTGATTTTGTCTACTAGACAAGGCTGTTAGGTCCATATATTATTTGTTTTTCTCATCTTAAAAGAGAGCGCCTCAGTTTTATAAAGCCTATATGAAAAAAATCCCCCTTGAGTTGTGTATACGATATTTGCTATCACTATGGCACATGTGAACTGCCACCAATTAGTAATATTCAAACCAACTCCCCCCCCCCCCCCCTCCTGTTCTAGGGGTTGTGGTTGTTTGTGGCTCGTTCACTCGTCACCCGTTAGAGGCCGCTGCCGTCGTCGATCCGTCTTTATCCTGGATATCAATCCCCAACCCGGTCGGCCTACGTGCCCCTGATCCCCCCTCCTTCCCCTCCCCCTCCCCCACCCGCTCTACATCCCGGAGAGGGCGCCCCCATGCGTAGAGTAACGCGAGAGATACTGGAAAACAACCCGTCCTTTATGCATCCATTCCCACTTTTACTCACGGTAACGGATCAAGTTATGATAAATAATACAAGAGCCACCAAACTGACACATCGAAAGAGTAATCCACGCTAGAGGGATTTCTTGTTTTTTGAATAATAGAGTAACGAATTAGTCTTTTTGAGCGAGGACGAAACGCGAAACTGAAGGATACAAAGCGAGTGTTGTGATTGGTTAATTTATCTACTTCTTTGATTTATTCCACTGAATAAGGTGAGCATTAAATAAATAAGTCTGCAAAAATTTTCAAAAACTTGTTCACAAATAATAAATTACTGTTGTTTATTGATATAAAAAATTTCGTGTGATATTAATAATTGAATGATATGCCATAGCCCATCCCTTATTTTGATTCTATACTTCTTCGTAAAATCGTTGAATGAATACGCGTTTTCTAAATTTTCAAAAATGTTCCTATTTTGAAATATTTATTAAAATTTAAGCAAGCGCTTATATTATCAGAATGCATCTTTCTATTGGCATAGATCACCAGTAGATAATTTTCCACAATACGTGGCTCATTATCAAACACTTCATGAATGCGTATATGAATGCATGTTTTGTCATTAATAAGGCTTTTACATTGTCAGAAACTTATCAGCATTAGAACGATGAACGTTATCATTGTGTGAAGACAGAAAAAGTAGGGTGAATTTGTGGAGAGAAAGATGCACGTTGGAGATGAAGAAACGCTGAGCATGGTAACCTAGGAAAAAAACTGTGTTGTGGTTTTGATATCGGTGTGAGAAACACCACTCAACCTGACATAGGTTGAAATAAGTTTTTATAAACAAGGAAGCTTCGCAAACGCTTTCTTTAGTCGTGTTGATGAATGAGCTTTTTTTATAAGTTTTTGGTTTGCGTGGGATCTCTTTACTTTTGCAAGTCCTTTTTGAACCCATTGTAGGTGATTGTTGCCAAATTTCTATTATTACTTGTTAATTGTTATTAATACCTCAAAAACTTATATTAAAACCTATATTCTATGGATTCTGGCTAACTTCTTCAACTTTCCTTTCAAAAGGTACAGCACCATAACCTTAATGTAGATCCACCCGTTTGGTCAGAATCGGCCCAAGTGTCACTAAAATATCCCACGAAAAATCGAAAAAAATCGTAAAAGTACGATTATCATGAGAAATATTTCTTCGATTGTACCCAAAAAACGTGGCAGATATAAGTTTAAAGATTTTGAAGGTCCCTTCAATTTTCATTAAGATCGCATATGCCGTTTGCCCGGTAGAGAGCGAACAAACAGACAGAAAAACAAAAAAAAAACAAAAATTCGAGTTAAATTTTTTGATGGGTCAGTGAAATTGAAGTCTTCGCTACGCTCATCCAATTATTATTTTTAGTGTTTGTGCTTTGTTACTGGGATGGCTCTTAAATAATTGCACTTCTTTTAGTTTATTATTTAAAACAACTGATAACTTAAAAAAAACTGGCTTTGAACCCGAGACCATCTGCATGATATGTTTCCCGGAGTGGAGTTGAATCGATTATTCATAAACGATATCGAATTAAACAAATAACAATGGCATATAATATCAGTGAGGTATAAATTAGGTCATGACAATTAAACAATAACCGAAGGTCTCATCAAACAATGTGTCCAATAGAGTCCAGTTAATTGATATTGATAAGTTATAATCAATTGACATGTGTGATGGTTAGACTCAACAAATAAACACATGCCTGCATGGTGGTAGCCTATATTTAGCTCTGCTCAATCCTAGGGGTAATTTATTCATAAAATTCAAGCTCTGTGTTGGTATTCTCCGCAGTCACCTGCATATTCATACTCGTATACATGAGAGAGGAAACAGTGTATTTCCTATTTTATTTTTTAAAATATGAGGCACACACGGAACTTGGTATTTTGAATATTTAATATTTCACCTACAAGAGAAAAATAATTTAATTTTTTTACTGATTAACGTAAAAATAACCTGTTGTAAAAACAAGCTCATTCTCAAAAACAATATAATTAGCAAAGGAAAAATTACAATGTCATATTTTCTCAACCTTAAGATGTATTAGTACAATAAATACAATGCAATTCAAACTTGTATTTTTCCGTACCAGCAAGAATATCTATTTATATTTATCTATCTATTTATATCACCGGGACGAAATGTGAAGCGTACTGGTTTTTGGGGAACAATATTTTTAACTATTACAAATTAAAAAGTTATTAATTTTTAAATTGAAGTCGGTTTAATTATTAATTGTTTGTATTTCACTCAATAATTTTATTGAATTATTATTGTGAGCTGCCATTAAGTGAAACATGTCTAAAGCATGTTGCTACTTATCCTATCGGTATTTAAGGTAACGTGATTTCTGTTGAAGACTCTAAACATATTATTAAACAATCCCTCATTTTGTGTATTCGGAAAATATATTGGTAAAACCAAGGAATTATTTGGAAAAAAATCGTTAATAAATTAAATAAGCATTACATGTTATCAATATAATTTAGAAAGAAATTTACAAAATATAAACTTTTGGTGGAGGTGCCGGGTCCAGATTTGAAAAAGTTGATTTTCTATTTTCGGGTGATGAAAACTGCCCATGAGAAGTTCAAGCCGTCGTCAGGTGTCAATCAGCGTATCAAGGACTTATGGTCATTGTGAAGGGAATGTCCAAGGGCTGTAAAGACTCACTCAGGGAATAGGACACATTAAGCAGTTAGCAAATAGTTATTCGCTCGGCCAAGAAGCATCCGACTCATATAAAACTTTTCAAAACTGGTAATTAAGCATACATGACAGCCCTTCAGACACAGATTTTCAAAATTTGTATTAATCAACCAGAAAAAGTTCATGAATTTAGTCAAAATTTATGGAAACTTTTTTTTTTAAATTATTTAAAAACAAATTTTAGAGTTGTTTTGAGCCCTTCATTCCACTATCGTGACATATGTGCAAAATTTAAAATACCTTTAGTGTCAGTCAGCCAAGCGAACAGAAATTTGCCTAAAACTCGAGTCTTACACTCTCTTAATGTCGAACGACAAACGAGTCTATCGAAAATAAAACTTATAGAAGGGATAGGTTCGGGTATCGAGCTCGGGACCTCCCGAATCAGAGTCACGTGCGATACGATTGAGCTACATATGTTCAAGTTTTTCACAGGATGAGAGAGGTTTCATTCAGACTAAAACTTCCATTCCATAATGCAGAATTTTCTAAATTTAATAATTTACTGCAATTTTCGAACTATTTTTTTTGCGCGTCACAGCGTCTGAAAAAAGGAAAAACTGGTATCTAGGAAATTCGTGGGACAGTTTTTTTGTGTCCCATTATTCACAGGATAAATACTTCATTTGACGTTTTTAGTGGCGCTGGGGAAAAATAGTTCGCCGAAACTTTGCGCAGCATAAAGTCGCTAAATTCGACCCTTTCCCATCTCTTAATTTCGTTATGTACTTTTTCTATTTCATATCTAGTCTGCTATTCATTTAATAAATAACCTAAATTTAAACCTTAAGTATGTTTTTGATTCTACGTTGCCATTATTGGGTCAAATTTCATGAGTTTTGTGTCACTTAAATTGTAAATAGAGGTTTATAACAATCCAATTAATGTTTCGTGTGGCTGCTTTACGAAAGCAAAACTAAAAAAGGTAAATTTGTAAAGTAATAAATGAATATTTATAGAGGGGAGGGAAAAGGTGGACTATTTTATTTAGACGTAGACCTACATTAAAACGAATTAAAAATTCAGAATAAATATGAAAAAAATTTTGGTCAAAAATACCAGAAATGCAGCTCAAATACCGCGACAAAGTTAAGATGAAAAATCACTGCAGCAATGTGATTTTATTTAATGACTTGCATCACTGTTAACTAAGAATAGCTTATATTTTCTTTACAGCTTTGTTAATTTCCTGAATTTCTGTCTGTCGCTGTCTGGTTTGTCTGGTTTGGTAGTTTTCAAAGGTCCTTTAAAAAAATCATTTTTGGTCAACAATTTTCATTGATCTATATCAATTAACGATGTGTTTTGCACCCAAGAAACTACGTTAACCTGTTTATTGAAGACATCAAGAACGCTGTTTACAACACACAAACAATCCCGCCTAGGCAAAGCAAGAGGTCCACATTTCAAGCAACGCTCCATAAAAAACAACCAACTAGTTCGAACTTTGTTCGTCGTCCTCTGAAAGTACGCGTAAAGTTCGATAATCACGGGAAGTTTCTAGTTTCTAGTTGGGATCGAAGATGTTCTTTGAATGCTTTTAGGAGTAATTCCTCGTTCTTGCTTGACGCGCGGCCGGCCGGTCGGCCAGACAGACAGACGACAGACGGACGGGCGGGCGTTGATGACTACCCTCTAGCGGGCTCTCAGCCAATCAATCAATTGATTACAAAGAGATTGGCTTTGTATTCACCCCCTGAGGGTTCGACGCAGACTCCGCGGATGAACCACCCGCGTGACCTTAGATCAGACGAGATTAGATGACATCGCGCAATGTTGGAAAGGCAATGAATCCAGCCAGAAACGATCTTCAAAGAATATAATCTTCGTTTTTTCGATATTCTCATAAACTAAACATAACACTTACTTTCTTTAAATCATGCCTTGAAGTTATATTTCATTCAATTAGATCGTCTTGACAGAAATGGCTTGCTCAAATTATTACCTCTAATTATTATAAATAGTCTCCCTGGTCATATTGAATTATAATCAGGTAAAAATACATTTAAAAACCTCATTGACACAGAATTTCAAAGGCCATTCTAAAGCCCATTCTGTTGTCTTGTTTCAACTGTCATTAAAAACCTGATGAAGGAGGTTGATTAACCTTTGAAATATTGTAATCTTTGTTTTATTTTGAGTAGTGTATAGTCCTAAAAACATCATGATCTAAAGTAAAATCTTGATCGAATGTACAAACTAAAATTGCTAGATTTGAAACATCTTTACTGCCTTGAAAACTGTCTGGAACTTTATAAAACTAGATCAAGTGTAAAGAGAGATTTGTATGCAGGTCTGGTTAAGTCCTGCCTGGTGGTACGATTGTGTGTTGAAAGAGAGGCATGTTTCTACTGACTATGCATTTACGATAATGAAAATGTTATGGTGGGATACTTTGCAACAATGATCAATTTCAATCAATATTTCTTAGTTTGAAAGGCATAGCCTCTTATATGAAGAATACTTTTTCAATTGAGGAATAGTAATTATTATCAATTTAATTAAAAATATAAAACATAGACTTTTGGTGGAGGTGCCGGGTCTACATTTCTAAAATAGAATTTTCTATTGGCGGGAGGAGAATCCTTACCAAGGGCAAGTTTATGCCCTTGTCAGGTGGCAATCAATGTATTTAGGAGTAATGGTTATTGTGGAGGGAATTCCCAAATGCTGTTTAAGGGAACTCACTCACTGGCATTTACATTAACGACTGAAGAAATCATCGGGGAAAAAATTGTCAAGGATTACCATTGGTGGGTATTGAACTCGAAAGACACTGCTTATTGAGGATTAGCTCTCTTTACCACCAGATTTGTGATAGAGAATAAATATAAAATAATTTTTTAAATAACGTATTTAAAATCCACTGATTTTCAGTAGGGGGTTGTAAGCCAAAGCGACCAAGCCAACCCTGTAGGCCCCATTGCAATCGACGATTGAGCGATAACCAACCAAGATCGATATTTTTTAATCGGAAATATAGAAATAAGTGGTATGGACAGTGCATAGTCACATTAAAATTAATGTAACAAATAATAATTTATATTGTTTTGAACAAAATTAAACATTCCATTAATTGATTTTGTTTTTCATATACTATCTTTAATTTCGGAATTAATACTTCTTAAACATAAATAAGTGATTATTATGCCTTATACTCGTCAACAAATTAAAGTATTTGATATAATAATTCCGATGAATTAAAGGGTTGTACAATTGTTTTTGTTATGTGACTTCGAACTCACGTCAGATGGTACGTTGATGTGGCAAATACATGATGAAGTGGTTAAATTGCGATATGGAATTAATATACAAACAAACTGTATTTTGGTGGGGGAAGATTGAATTTGTGTAAAGTTAATGTCATTAATGTTGTATAATGTTTAAGACATTATATTACACAAGTAGTCATGCACTTGCGCAAAATCACAATCAATAACGAGTGATTTGGAAGTTCGTAACCGAGTTTGTTCTGGGACCACATGCCCTAGCATCCTCCTACCTCCTCCTTGTATCTTGGGGCCGAGATGTTTTAGCCACCCCCATCACGTAGAGAAGCGCGGTAACTGGCATTGATGCCGGCAGGAGGACACAATGGGTTATGAACAAGACAAATGAAAGTAAAAGCCCGCGAGGTCGGAGGAACAAAGGGGAGAAGATCAATGGAGACTAGACCGTAAATGACAGCGTCTTGGGAGCTGGCTACACTTGCGTGGCTTTATAATGATGAAGAGATTCTGGAAGAGTGGTTTATATTTTGTCGGGGGGTTATCGAGACGGTGGGAAAAGTTAGTAAGTAAACCAAGTCCTTGGAGCTTTTGCTAATAAGAAAGAAGAAACATGATTGACTACTTGACATTAACACTACTGTGAGTGAAGCATCGGGGGGTTAGAGAAATACCTCCAAAAAATAGTTAGGGTAAATTTTTATTTTTGTTTGTTTGTATGATTTTGATATGTTTGTTTACTGTTTAGCGGACAACTAGCTTTAATTAGTTAAAATGAAATTTTCAGAGAATCTTGAAATATTCGTAGTGTAGATCTTTCACTTTTTGATAACAATCGAAGAAATATTTCTCATGAAAATCGCACTTTCAATATATTTTTCCCAACATTTTCTGTTTGATCACTTGTAAATAAATGTATGCGACAAAAATTAAGTTTTAATACTGAGTTTTCAAAGAATGTTTTTCATTTCAAATTGAAAAATAGCAAAGTAATTATTATTATTTCTAGTAATGACAATGTGTGCTCGAAAGAAATCGTTGTTGATATACGTTGAAACCGACCGTTCTATCACTTCACGTTGATCATTCTACATCGCAGCCAAGCCCATTCATGCTTTTTGCAATTATCGGCATTTAATAATTCGCCGGGTTTTGTGCTTAATTACGTCTATTATCAGTTAATTAAACAAACACAATATACACACTGTGTATACATTGTCTTTCCGTTAAATTACTAAAATTAGCTTCCGCTGTTGGATACAATGAATGGCGTTTATTGTATTCCTCATATATTATGAGGCAAAATTTGCATCTATTTTAGCCTGAAATACATAAATAGAACGAGCTCAGTCCACTTAAACCCAGGGTCACCAAAAATATTCGGTGTCATTCTACTTTAAAAAACGATGTTAAATCTGAGGTCTTGAACGATAAGACACACAGACGATAGGACAGAAAATTGATGAGTGTAGAGTAGCTTCGTTCGATAATCATGTACTTTTTTCCTTTTTTTTAAGGGCTAAAAACCCCAAAAATTATTTTTTAACACGTGATCTATAGCACAATACTACACTTAAATGACCGTTGAAAAAATTATATCTTGTAGCTGTGATTTAAAAAGAATTTTTTAATTTTTTTGATCCAGAAATTGGCGAAAATTGGTGTTTTGGAAGATTTCCTAAATCGGCTTTAACCTGCTTCTTTTTTGGTCCACATAGATACTAGAGCATAGTTCCAATCTAAAATGCCCCTTTATAACAGCGTGTCTTGAAACTGTGCCAAATATACCCTCAAACACGCAAAAATATGCATTCCAAAATCACACCCCATCTTTGTAATCAGCATATTTTGACCAAACTACTTGCCCAAATTACAAAAAAAAATATAGAGGATTTACAGAAAAGGCTACCGAGTATACGTCAATCAGAGCCCATATATTTTTTGGAACAAATCCTCCGAGGTCACGGGGCATTATGATCGTCCCCATGTTATTTCTTATTGGATATTTTTGCCGATGGGACCTAGCTCGAAAAATGTCATGTTTGACAATTTTTTGGGAGGTCATGGTGGCCCCAATAATTTTTCTGTTAGTTGCTAAATTCATTACTAGTTAGCCTGAATGAAATATATTGTTTGAGTTTAGCGGTTAAATACCCCTTTAATAACATTTAAATAATTTGTTCAGGTCATTGTTACTGATTTTTGTGCGTAATCCTTATATTGTTTTAAAGTGATATTTGCTATATGTAAAATCTTTTTGATTATATCACTCACTATATTTACTTCTGTTTTTTCGTAAATGTTTTAAAATAATTTTTTATATATGTTAGAATTTGTATATTGTACTGTTTTTATAGATGTGTTTTTGCTTATATTTGTAATATACTTGATGTAAAATGGCAGTGATGAAATAAATACATAATTTCAAACTACAGATCGCACAGGGAGTTTTAAAATCTGAACTGATTTTAATCTATAGAGTAAACAATATTTTGTAAAAATGGAATTTTAAATACAGAAGTGACAAACTTTACAAAAAACAAATCCGCGGTAATGAATAACCTAGCGAACATATTAACAATTTGTATTATGGTGGTAATAATAATTTGTGAAGCTAAAGTTAATGTTCCAGTATCTAAAAGCTGTAGGCAACACGTTTTAAACATGATCACCCATTCCGGGATAAAACCCTGAATGCTCTAGTTTATTAACATATTTATCCCATCCACGTCGTCGTAAAGTTGATGCATGATATAAACTGTACGTACTCGTAATTAGGTCAGTGGATGTATGCATGCTTTGTGAATCTAAACCGTATTCGAGAGCACGAGTAATATAAATGAAACATACCTGAAACTGTGACGGAATCGAAACATTGATAGTCATTCATCAAGATCAGATTTAGAACATATTTAAATATCTAGCCGTGGTCGAGGGCGATGGCAATTAGCTGGGACGTTATTCTTGTATCTCGTCGGATAATTCAGGCGGGTGGGGGAGAGCTTGGAAATATATGGCAACGTTTGTCCGATACAGGTATCATTGCGAATCAATAGTCAACCATGGCACGTACAAAACAAACACCACGTTCAATGCCCTCCTGTTTTAACTGTAAGTTTCATTTCCAGTATTTTCTAAAATTGCTAGCTTTACAACAATAATCGATATATTAAAGTGAGTGAAGTAACATTATTTTGGGTACATTATGATGGTACTAATAATTTTTCGTGGGAAGCCTGCCCCAAGTGCAATTCATGCCAAGGTATTTTTGGACTTTGGATAATTATGTACATCATTTTTTTATTTTTGTATGCGAGAAATTCAAAAATTTGAC
This sequence comes from Sweltsa coloradensis, assembly GCA_024449915.1. Taxonomy (NCBI): domain Eukaryota; kingdom Metazoa; phylum Arthropoda; class Insecta; order Plecoptera; family Chloroperlidae; genus Sweltsa; species Sweltsa coloradensis. The sequence goes on from JAMZAV010000078.1 coordinate 543,803, forward strand.
GGAATTACACAAATTTAAATTAAATGTTTGTTGCATCACAATAATCTTTGTCTATGGTGCAAATTTGAAATTAATTTATACAAAATCTGACTGAAACAAGACGGCGAAGAATTTTTTTAAATGCTTTTAAAAATGCATGAAGTGTTAGAAGTAATGCAACTCTTGTTTAATAATAAAAAAGCACATTGCTGCATAGTGACAATGTTCACAGATGTGTATTTTAGTTCCACATTGCGATGATGACCAAATATATAGAATTTAATTATTAACGGTAAATAAATAGATGAGAATTCCTTGATATATAATATCAATCAATAAAACATTTTAAAAAGTTAGTTGTATAAAATAGTTATTACGCTTGGCATTTTAACTTTGCGATTTTAGGCCCAGTTCCCACAACCGTGTTTTAGTCTCAAGAAATTGTCTTAGTCTCAAGAAATCCGATATTCTGATTGGTTAGTTATGTTTTATTGGCCTGTCATAATGAAGTTACTTCTTTTCATTGGTCGTCGTAAGGATTATTGACATCTGATTGGTCCGTCGTTAAAATTTTGTTTTTGTTATAACAAATTTCTTAAGACTAAAACAATAACAATTTAACACGTATGTCACATCCCCTTATAACTAAACCAATAAGTGGGAACTGGGCCTTACACAACAATACTACATCCCACTCACATTTGAGACGAAAGTGATTTCGGTTCACGTTATACAAGAGCTTCTTTCTAAGAATTCCTCTAGTCTAGTTTTTAAATGAATCGTAAATTGAATCAGTAAGTCCAAAATTATGGGGTTTGAGTTAGCTATGTATTATTGTAGCGGAGAAATAGACGCATCGTTTTTGTTTGAAAGGGCAGAAGTGTATCTCCATGTTTTAACATTGGAATATTTCGTTTATTTTTGAAAGGGCGTAAGTCCACGACATTTAAAATTCATTTCCCGCCGACACGTTGTGATTTTTAAATTTCTGTTTTCAACGTAATAAAGCTATTCCATACCTTTACTGGAAACAAAAGTAAATTTGAGCCTAAAATAATAAGGTGAATTATAAAGAACATTTACTTGATTATCTCAGAACTATGTTTTTGGACTTATGCCCTTTCAATAATAAGTGATTCAATTGAAAGTTACTCTCCAGCCTAGTGTCTATAAAGCGCCGAGTCTAGGGAGAAACTCAAGAGAGTTCGTTGACTGGTGAACCAGAGAAGTTATGTTTTAACGAGGATCTTTTCATCAGAATATTACGCTACCAGCAACGAGGGGGGGCTGAACTTTTTATTTATTTATTTATTTATTTATTTATTTATTTTTTTATTTTTTTATTTTTTTATTTATTTATTTATTTATTTATTTAACGTCTATATCCTATTCAGTTATAAAAACTGATATAAAAAGGAGGACAACTGAATAAATGTAATAACATAGATGGAGACACAACAATGAACTACACAAAGTAAATATTTGAAATAATAATATTACAACAATGCATTAAAAACTCAACAAATTTAATAACAAATAAAAAGGATATTAAATGGAATTTATGAATGAATCAAATATAAAAAAGGGTGGGGAATAAAAAGGAAAGAAAAAAGAAATGAAAAGAAAGTAAGAAAAAAAGAAAAAGAAAAAGAAAAAACCTGAGTGAAAAAAACTTTCAACAAAGGTATTGTACTAGTATCCATTTGGGCTGACACTGAATTATCAACACGGTAAAATGTGACTGACACAGGCCTTTTCTGATTGCTCTATAACCATTTTGGCGAATTTTATATGTATATATAAAATAAATAAGCAAAAATTACACAACGATAAATGGAAGTGTTAAAAAAATAAATAAGCAAAAATTACACAACGATAAATGGAAGTGTTAAAATAAAATAAAATAAGTTAGTTAACTAGAGAAGTAGAAGGACTCCCTGGTGACTAGTTCTATTTTTAGAAACAGTTTGAATTATTATTGAGCTGCTTTTATGTTTGTACGTTATAAGTTCTGATATAAGGTTTATTTGAAACTTGAAACATATATTGTTTAATATTCCGTGTCCCAAGGCAACAGATTTATCTACAGAGACCAAATCAAGGTGTGTTATTATATGTGAATTATAGCGCTCAACTTCCTTTAACTGTATCGAATATAACGTACAGCTTTTTATTTAGAGAAAATGTCATAGCCTACTATACCTTTACTGGAAACGGAATACAAGATTCCATATCGATACCCTATTATAGCAAAACCTTGTAACTGTATTTGCTGTAGAAATGCTATCCAACATTTCAAAGCTTGTTAAAATGGCTCTTATTATCGAAAAGAGCAGATTCGATTTTTTATTCAGGTTTAAAGTCTATGTTTAATTGTAACACATCGAATCTGCTCTGCGATAATTATAGACATTTTAACAAGCTTAGAAATTCTTCAGAAAATACAGATACGAAGTTTTGCAATTAGAGTATCGATATACGAAAGCGTGACTATTACAACAAACTAAATACATTGTAAGCGCCTTCAAAATAAATGTTTAAGTACCAAATAAACAGATGCATCAATTCTCTAGTGATAAGAGTATTAAAGGTTTTAAATAGAAAATGGTGAAATAATGTACAATGTATTCAAGAAATGGTCACAAACATTATTGTTAAAAGATGCTATATTTTTTTAACCAACCATCTTACGTTTTAAACAGTTTCATGGTTACTTGTGTCATTCTTTGTAAATCTAACCGAATATGGTGATTCTTGAACAGGTTTGTAAATTTTTATTTATTGATAACTAACAACAGTAACTTATTAACCCACAAGTGAAAGTAACTGAAACTTTACAATTAAGAATACAACTATTTAAAACAATACAAATATGTTATACAAAACATTAAATACATGAACAAGTACTATAAAATTAATATTTTACAGCAAATACAACAAGAAAAACTTGAAAAACAACTATAAAACGGCTGAAAACCCAAGATGAGTGAAGAAAAAATGAGGTTATAAAATACAAAATTGGTGAAAAGGTGATAAGGTGCCAAGAGTGATAAATGAGTCATCGTCCGTCTGTTTTGGGGAATGGTCTAGGGGCTCGAAGCCTCTCCCCTGGTATTCTTTAGTCCCTGGTGCGAAGCACCTATAACTAAAATCCTATGTGTGCCAGAGTTGGGCAATGAACAGCGTCCTTGCGCTGCATGGTGATTGGTGACAGGTACCGTCAATGTTGGTAAACTGGCATAAACAGCTGCTTTAAATGATTGAAGTTTCATGTGGTTGATGTCAATTTCTGTAATAATGGCTAATAATTTGTTGTAGGTGTCTTGAATTCGGTTGATGGGGGAAAATTTAAAAACATTAATGTTCGCACATGAAATTTTCCCTCGTACAGTGATTGTATCTTGCAACTCTAGTCATTACATTCCCTCGGTCTCGCAACATATGGAATTGAATCTTAGCTGTGTTGAGTACACTAAAACTAAACTTTGCCAGCTTCCATTTGCCGAGTTGAACAAACATTTTAGCTCCATGGAGTGTATTTAGCACCGACTTTTCCCAGAATCTCGTATCTTCTCTATTTGTCTCAAGATACACTTTGTACCACAGAAGCTTACAGATGGTTACGTTCTCAGCGCAATATGGCTACTGAGAATTTCGTGATACAAGTTGGTATTGTACGGTTATTTTTGCTCGAAATTAAAAACTTTCAGGATAAATCCCGATTTTGGCTATGATGCTAGAATTTACTGGTTCAAAGTTTTATCATCTATTAATATTCTTTGTTTACATTTTCTTACATATATAAACAGTGACTGTAGAAATGAGACACGTTTACTCTTTATTTTATGAAATAATGTTATTTATGATATTTGAGTAAATTTACAAAATATACAAAAATGAAAAAATTTTCCCCAAAAAAATGCCGCCAAGCCCAAAACGGGGATTAAAAATTGCCTAAAATTTTTAAGTTGAGATACATTATTGATCTGAATATTTTTGAACAGTACTGCAAAGATTTTGCCGTCTTTATACTGACAAACCAAACATTATCTATAATAAAATAACCTAACGCAGTTACGAGCGCGGTGTTTAATGTTATCTAACGCACACATATGAATTTAGAAACTTGTCTGTGATAAGAGATGGAATAAAGATTAAAGATAAACAACAGAACAATAACTTTCGCAACATATTTATGATTGTGTATGTGAAAATTAACAATCTCGAATTGTGTACAGTCCTTTTATCAAGATATCTTCATGGCACTAACGAATCTGTATAGTAGCCGTAGGAAATTTTCATGTGAATCGATAAAAAACAATAAAAAATAAAAACATTTCAGCGGGGTATCGAGCCCCGGTCTCCCGATTAACAGTCGGGTGCTTTTCTCCTAAGCTACCAAGACGGTTAACGGCTGGATCTGAGATCTGAGATTAATCTATTCAGATCTAGAATGCACCAACAATCCAGATGTTATGAAGTTAATCGTATCGGTAGCTTAGGGGTAAAGCACCCGACCGGCAATCGGGAAACCGGGGTTCGATACCCTGCTGAGATTGATTTTTTTTTGGATTGATTTAAATAAAATCAATTACACCTACGGGAAGTGTTACGCGATTAATGAAATTTAGCAATAGGTATTTTAAATTAGTAATTTTTAAAACTTGTATGTGACTCACTGATAAGCCATTTGATTAAGTGAAAAAGTGTGTGCTTATTTCGTTGTAATTTTTTCTTTCGAAATTTTAAAATAAATTATGCTCGCGCTCATGGTATAACTGGCAGCTTCGGTGAAGCCAAGTATGCACCCCCGCTCTCTGTTCCTATTGGCTACACGCCGCCGCTCTCTCTGCTCTCCCCTATTTACGCAGCGCCAACCATCAGCCGTGTAATTCCCGCTAGTGACGTCAGCCCGTATATTTGCTTAGGACTCGACGTTGCCGCGTAGACTCGACGTCGTGCAACCGCCGAGAGCTCAATTCACTCGCAAACTTTTTGCAATTCGAGTGTTTCGAAAGTTTTCGGTTGCACTTGATCTAAAAGGTTCATGTCAATAATTTGACTTTTTTTAATAAGTCGGAAAACACAAACGTGAAATTGTTTAAATATAATACAATTCCAAAGTTACAAAATTCAGAAATACCCAGAATTGAACCCCGGTCTCCCACCATTTCCCCAGAAAAAGTCTTAATTACATTACACTGAGCTTGTAACGTAATTGCAGGTTGTGATTAATGCCAATAATTCAACGTTGAGTTTATTATACTGTGTTACATGCACGTCACATGCTCGTATAAAGTAAAATAATACTTTAATATACGCTTTTTATACATTTAAAATTTAAATGAATATTATTACAAATTTAATTTGTGGTTGTGTACGCGTGTCCAATCAAATTTCATAATTTATTAAGTAATAATATTTTATTAAAACGGATGACACAACTATTTATTTTTTACTTTTCTTTGCAGTATCCAGAAGCAGTTTGGAAATTAGTTTTAAATCAGTTTTCTAACTGAATAGGATTTACTTCAAATAAATAAATAAAAAATAAAGTTGATGTATTTTAGTGTATTTGTAGTTGTATCGTACACATTAATCGCAATACAAACAGCATATTTGTTTACTTTTAATTTTTTACATATTTTAGTTACATAACAGAAAATCAATGAAAAAACACCTTTATATGGGTAGAATGATATATAAATTTAAAACAAAACATTTACATTGAATACAAGTATAAATAGGTAAAATATTGCTTTTAGAAGAAGTTCAATTTTATGTTTTTGTTGTGCTCTTTTATAAATAATACGCTAAATAAATAAATGTTTTAAAAATGTATCAAATAACAGAAAAGGGTATAGTTTTGTGAGTAATAAAGTAAATACTTTTAAATTTTTAAAATTTACATTCAAACAGGTCTTCGGTAGCTTTCAATCGACATATAATATAGAATACAGGCAGGGATCTTAACAGATGTGCTGGCTCCCATCCATACCCGTTGTCACAGAGTGTATACATACATTCATTTAAATATGCCTCTCCAGAATTGAATAGGGAATAATATTCCTTTGAAATGGACGAAACCAGCTACGATATTTCAAATGGGGGAAATTGATACAGGGAGTTCCGTTTATAATACATATTCCATTGGCGACGTAGGATACAGTTTTCACAAACGGTTTTTTCTATGAAATGTCTGAGAAAGAGTTTCTTTAGTTGGGAAAAGAAGGAAGAAAAACGAAATAAAAATAATAACGTTTGAAGAAATTGAATCGTTTTCATTCTTTCATTGGATTCTATTCGAGTTTTTCTTTAGAAAAAGAATAACCACAGTCTTAGATAAAACATAAGTGATACAGGTATGTAGAAACTTGAAACAATAAATTGTAAAGTTTACATAATTTTGAGGAGATACGAATGAAAATATAACAAGGTAATATTTTTCATGTAAGTTAAACCTTCTTTTTGAATGAGGTTTCGTTACATAATAATATCAAGTATAATATACAAGAAAGATACAGGAGTACCCAAAATAACGAACGAAGCAAATTAATAACCAGATGGTTGGAAAAGAACACCAGTAAAATCTGATTCAACATTAAAGTCTCTTTTTAGAGGTGCTGATTACACAAAACTACCCGATTTAAAAAGACAAGCCCCGCCCCCTGACCCCCAGGGTCATCAAAACATTCAGTATCATCCTTGTTGAAGGGGAATAAAAAAACGCAGTATAATTATATATTGTATATTATTATCATGTAAAGTGACATTTCTGCATAGTCTGACGGACAGAAAATTGACACATCCAGAGAGCTTTGCCAGCTAACAAAAAAAGTGATTTTATTTGTACCAAATAAGTAAGTATTATTTATTTTAAAATTGAAACTGTGTTGAGCAGGTTTAATTATATTTGAATTTTTAAGAAAAACAATCCAGAAATTATAAAATCTATTCCAACTTAACTTGAATTGTCTTTAAAATAAACAAATACGCATTAGGAGTGTTTCCCGATTAATGAAATTGGTAAATTTTACTTGACAGTTTAAAAAATGAACTTGGGCGTAAGAAATTCAATTGATATTTAAATAATAGCGAAATATCACAACTAGACTAACAACCATTTGCAAACAAACAAAGCAGTATGTAGTTATTTACTTACGAAATCACTCAATAAATTATTAGCGTATGAAACCTAACTCAATAAAAGATTTCAAAACAGGCTTTTTCTTCAAAATATTCTCCTGCAAGTCTTGGTGATAGTAGAGCGGCAGGAATGTGAAATATCCCAGTCTTCCCGGTGGTGCCTAAGACGGGGCGGGGTTATAGGCCGCCTGGGAACGCATGCATCACCTGTCACCCCCCCCCCTCGTATACATTACTAGCAAATGAACCTGCGAGTCACACACAAAGAAGACTTTTATATGAAATTCCAATCGCGTCGGGGATGAAAGACATGGGAAAAACATTAGTCCGCACGACCAGAGAAGATCCAAAGAGAAAGTTTTGCGCGGTTTAAAGAGCCGGAAGGGAATTCTGCGAGTTTAGAAGACCCACAACGAGTTGATGTAATTATTCCAATTTCGTGTTTCAAATGGAAGGTCACTGGAAGGTTTTTCTTTGAATGGACATCATACCAAAAAGTGTTTTTCAATCCTATCGTTTTGACGTATATTTTTTGCAATTCTATTCAAAATGGTGAACTAAGTTTTCTCGAAGAACGCGTAGGAAGTTATGATTTCATAACGGAGATATATAAACAGAATGATCATGAGTTTAAACCAGGTTTCTTGCTTGATATTTTGTGCTTGTTTTTATGCACAGTCAAACATATTATTACATCCATATAAAACTGTTTGTATCCTATATATTGTGTATTTAACATTTAACTTGGTATGAGCTATTATGAATCTGCCAGTAGTGTAATACCAACCAGTAGTCTTACAGTTTCACTACGAAAAGTTTTAAAAGTCAATTTCAACTATCTAATGTGAACCAAACAAAAAAATAAGTCATTTTAAAGTATATTTTCAGAAGTTGTCATTATTTCTTGTCAATTATTAATGTATCTCCCTGTCTTTAAACATTACTTGGGGGTTCATATTAAGTATCGGTAATCTGGGGACTTGGTTGTACATTAATTCTTTACGTTAGTCCTTTCTAAAAAAAAAAAAAAAAACAGTTACTAAATTATATTGTTTTAATTAAACGAGGGAGCGGAGCGACCGAGTGTCTCCATTCAACTCAAACGGCTCACATTCTGTGATTCTATCTGTCTGTCTGTCTGTACGTCGAAAATCAACAGAACCGCTGAACAAATTACGCTGAAATTATAAACAGACATCCAGTACGAGTTTACTGAGAACTGTTAACAAAATCAGCTAGATCCATTGCGATTTAAGCCTACAATAAATAAAATGTGATTTTTAAATTATCGATAGAATTTGTTTAGTAGCAGCTAGCGGGACGGTATCTGTGTGGCTGGCATGCCTACTGGTAAGCATTTACCCTACCGCGCGGAGAGTTTGGAGTTCGATACCCGTTAGATAGAACTTTTTTTATATTTTTACACCCACTTTTTGAGGGGTGTTAAATGGGGAATAAAAAATTAGGTGATTTTGTTTTATCTTGGAAATTTGTTAATGTTTTACGCTAATACGTTTTGAACACAATTCGCATTTTAAATGTACAATTTAAATAACTAGGGAAACGCCAAAAGTCGTTGTTTAAACGAGTGAGTAAACCATGTGTTGAGTACTCGGTATCATTTCTCATACTAAGCTCGATCCAGCCATAGGTAGGGGAGAAAAGGGTTTTAGCAATGATGCTATAGATACGATCAAAGCGTTATTTGCCGAGATAAAAACGCAACATTATGTGACGAAGATTCGAACCTGAAACTTTGAAATATAGGACTTAAACTAAAAAAGCTTAATCTCCCTCGACCACTACTTCGGCTATGAAAGAGACACCCTCCATATAAAATGTATTTTTAGATTTAACCAGTACATTTTACGTGAAAAGAGATACATTTTATCCAGGTGCGATTGAGGCCACTGAGGACTTATCTTCCATCGAACCTAAATCGAAATGTATGGCCGCGAATTACTTTTACATAAAAACATTTTACTTCTCTACAGTCAGCTTTGAACAAACTGATCAGGTCTAGCCATGAAGGAGGACTGTGCACTAGAAATAAGAAAAAGAGTACAACATGTATTGTGACAGTTGATTATAGTATATGAGGACCTCGCACTGTTGTTGTGGTGACTTTAATGCAACGTTTCGATTCTTTTCAAGAATAGTTCTTGGTTGAACTTAAGGTTAGTGAAGGGAAAAGTTTCAACCGTACAAATTAAATTAAATAATTTGAGTACGATTTGGACCTTATTAAAGTATGACGCCTTTTATATTTGCAATTTATGTCAAGTTTTTATTTTCATCGTCATATTATTATGTTGGCAGATGTGGCTCATGGTCAGTGTTGTATAAATGTGTGATTAAAATGTAAAATTAGTAAACTTATTTAATTTTCACGTTGAATAAATTTGATGTTGGTGTTTATTGATATACATTTGTGATTACTTGCAGTTTCTAAACTGTGGATCTAAAAACATCTACCTAAAATCTTAGAATAAGAATAATAGTTATTACTATCGGCAATTTATGATGAGACTAGACATATGCCACAAATGTGTACTTAAATGTTTCCCAGAAACAAACAATGACAATTTAAACGACAATGAGACAATATAAATTAGACACATAAATAGACGATTACGGAGAATTAATAAACAGCTTTACCAACGTCAGTTATCACTTGGAGCTCCGCCATCCCACTCACTAAACATGTTTCCAAGATCCGTCAGAGATTATTTCAACAGCTCTCTCAGACTCTCAGTGTAGCCTTTGACCCCCGCCTCTCAGCCACAGCTCTCGGTAACCTATGTTGATTTTAAAGACAGACGTCCCTCCCAAGTTTTCCGAGTGAAGCGACTTCGTGTAAGACTTGGTAGCTTGAAGCTGTTTTCGTTCGGTGGCTTTGAGAGCGCTCAGTTAGCGCTGGTTGGGGTCACTTCGGCCCAAACACTTGCCGCCTTCATAATATATGAGGACTACACTTGGAATTGTAAGCGGCTACGGTTGAAATACAACCATTGCCAACCTACCGAAACGTAACTCTTTAAATAGAAGCTTTTAATCCACAGCCCAAAGTGTTTGAGCTGGTACATTAATTGGAGACTGAAATAGCAACGTTTTAGTCAAATTGATGTTAATACGGCCGAATGACATTCATTATAGATGCTCACAACTAGCAAGCATGTAAAGGAAACACGAGGTCAATGTTACATGATTCGATTAATGGACCCGGCACCTCCACCAAAACATAAAATAATAAAATATTGAAGATCGATCTATAGACTTAAATAATAATAAACGACAGCAGTAAATACATAAAAACATGAAAAAATTATAAAAAAAAGAAACAGCGGAAAAAAAAATAAATACAACAAACACAAAGTTGAATAAAATGTTTTAGTATATTAATTGGTATAATACACAAACATTGTTAATAAACTACTATCAGGTATAACAAAACCATCAATCAAAAATGTTTATGAACCATATTTTTTTGATATCTCTTCAACAAAAGGTAGCAAATAAATGTCTATTGAATATACCTACTGCAAGCTTTGAACGATTGTTGTCCTCCTTTGTAAATCAGTTCTTTAACTGAATAGGATAGACGTTAAATAAAATAAAATGATACATTAATAAAATAAAATGACTTCATAAAATATATTACAGATAAAACGATGGCAATACTAGAAAGCTATTTTCTCTTAGTCGGTATCAATATTGAGAAATTTGATTTACGGTACATTTTTAAAATCATAACATAATCAGGGGTTACCTTATGACGAATATGCTTACATTATGAGATACAACTTTGTGTGTTATTTTACTAACCAAAAATGTGTTGAACATTGTATTCACATTGTGTATGTACTTGCCCAACGAAAGAATGCACATGCTTGGTAATGGTGGGGGTAGAATGAATGCGCGGTAAATGACATGTCGCCTTTGTGTATGAAAGAGAAATATATTTTACCAACGCAAGCAAAAATTATCTGTGCTAGATCACAGAGTTCCTCCGTGTGCAAGATCCACCCTGAGCTAGCCTGAATAGAATTGACAAAGTTGTTATGTTGGGAAAACAATTCCGAGCCACCTTCATTCTTTCGTTGGGAACACTATAGTAGTATAACTTGCGTGATAATTTATTTTTGTAATCTGTCTTTTCGTGAAGGTTGCCTTTCAAACATAGAAACACATTTACTATTAATTTATATGAACAATCAAATTTACATTTAAACAGCATTAAACATCCCTCACAAGGATTTGTTCCCATGTGAAGTTCTCATCACTTGTAAAGCATGCTGTGTGATTCTTTATAATGGAGTAATAATGAAATTTATATGTTATAAACTACATTTATTTAACAAACGAGAGTTAAATCCTGCTCAAAGATAATATATCGCTAGAAACCTGGCTGCACCACGATCAGTTTGAGTAGACCGCATGACTTGCACATCGGATGCGATGAGTTTGTTTATGACGTCATTGGACGTGAGCGCGGCTGGTGTCCGTTAGTGGAACTAGGAGCTTAGTTAGCTTTGAGTACTGAGCGTACCACCACTGCAAGGTAGCGACATATTGTCGTCGCATCTGTTTTATAGTCATTGCTCAAAGTTCAGACGTAGAAACTGTCAAAGTTTCCCAATCAGTTTGAATAGTTTAAAAAAAAACGTTTCTATCGTTGCTCAGTATCAATTTCGATAAGTTTTTGATTCATTAAAAAATCCTAATATTTCCCAGGACGAGACTTGAAGCGGTGAAGGAGGGTTAATAAAAATAGGAAGACGAAGAAATAATTGGGGAGATTGATTCAATGGGACGTTGAAGAGCGAGGGAACGTGGTGTCAGGTGACATGGGTAAAGCTTTGGGAAGGCAGATGAAGGGTGAAGATGAAACATAGACAACCGTGGGTTAGATTCCCGAAAGCTTCAATTAAACAATTACAAATAGGACAGATTTGGAGTAGGAGAAGAAAGAAATGAGACTTTCAAAGATCCTCAAAAATATAAACACTCGCGTACATTTCCGCGCGCGCGTAAAGAAACCCAGTCGACAAGGGCCGGTACACCTGCTACTACTTCACTCGACATTTAAATTAAGTGAGTTGTGGCGCGAAGGTTCAAAAGACAACTCGACAATGTGGAAAAAGGCCATCAGGCTTTGTTAAAGAGGTCGACTTGCTTTGTGCTAATATTACTCTACTTCATCCCCTCCCCCCCTCCATGGTCACTGGGGTGTATTAACACAAACTGTGCAGTTATACCAAGGAAATGAAAAGAAAGTAGAAAGGTGTATCTCAACCGAAAGATATAGCTCTTTCCGATCAAAACAATTAACTAAAAAAATAATTCTCTTTTACCTTATTGAGGGGAATTTTTATTGGAAGATTTTAATTTTTACAGACAATTACGATACAAATTATTTGTGTAGTAAACTGTTTGAAAAATATTCTGGATTATGGTAATTCTTATTTTTAAGCCACGTTTTTGCAGAATTCAATCTAGTTTTTCTTTTTGAGCGATGCTCCGCTATTTGAGCACTTTGTTTGTCCATCCGCCTGTGCGTGTGTCGCGTCTCAAGATACAAACTGACATGGCCTCTGAATGACATGCGTTTTCTATATTATGTAATTGGCCTTGGAAGAGGATAATACAGAATGATTTTGGTGACCCTGGGGGTTAGGGATGTAGATCTAGCGTAATTCTAACACCAAACATGGAAATATCCGGGACCTCCACCATAAACGTGGATTTAATAATTGTATTCTTCTTTGGCATTATTTCTTCCTCATAACGTTCTCCCGTATCCGTGTTCGTGAATTATAAGGTAGATTGCCAACAGTTATTGTAGACCGATCATAAGACGATTATTATTTACTTTAGAAATTGTATAATTAATTGAAAATTAAGATGCACATCTCCATAGAAAGTTATAACCCCCCCCCCCCCAAAAAAAAGCAGATGTAATAATAAATAATCCAAATTAAATCAGTGAACCAAGCTATGACTTGCCAGTGCTATGGAATAAAGAAGTTTCTATTACTGTAACAGAGAACCCGATGAAGAAGCTGGAATAGCTTCGGAACATTGTTCTAATATATAAAATAAAATAAAACGTTAGGATAGTTTTAAAAAGGGATTCTTTTTAATATACTTTGCCTTAGTTATACCTCTTAAAACATAAAACACAATGCAAATACATTAACAAATGATATACAAGGAGATGGTAAAGGGTGCTCAGAATGGTATTCACATTAATGTGCACATTAATGCGCTGTTGTTGTAGTTGTTGTATATGATATCATGGCAAGAGATTACAAACCCCACCCAGCAGAATAGATTCAATCAACAGGCAAGTTTATCGAAGTCTTCAGCGTTACACCTAAAGTACTTAAATGTCGTTTTCAATAAAGAGTTTTACGCTCGCTTTGATACGTCATAAAACAAACCATTCTCGCAGTTTGTGACTTCGCAGTTCGCACAGCTTTAGGGGAGATATAATTATATTTGCCTCACTTGCGTTGGATGAAGCGGAAGAGCGGAACCATTTCTGAGATTTAATTACACTAATAAGAACACTCGTCATTTGTGGAGCTAGGTGGAACGACCGGGAGAAGCTTTTATTGAAAACTCGAAAGTTTGGATTTTAAATATAATTAAAAGGCAAAAGACCTCTTGACGATTTTGATAAATGCTAAATAATCAGCCCGGATTTTAATATAAAATTTAAAACGTGCATGAACAACTTTGTTATATAATTGAAATAATGATAAGCTTACGAACTGAACATAAAAATGACAAAATTAATTGCAACACTCAATATGCAACAAGTCATTAATCACCATTAATCATCATGAAGTTTCGAATTAATGATAATACATAATGATAATTTTTGCCATAACAGAACAACACTTACAGTTATTCATTACAAATGATTATTAACGTTTTGTAACATTATGGTTATAAGTAACATTTAAATAATTTGGTTTGAGAAGAGGAGGCAGACATGCTCATTTTACGCACATTTTAATTTCCCGGACAATTTTAGTCGAATCTATTTGTTATTGAACATTTTGTAAAAATGAATTATTCAGGCATCTATTATAGCACTTTTTATTAATTATTCGATTTTGAAACTGTCAAAATGATCAAAAACACCCAAATAACTACGCATTTTGTTTATTGAAAATATGATATGTTAGGAGAGTACTTAGCTTAGCTAAGAATTATGCAATGAACTAGCATGTTCTTGATTATTATTATACACTACCTGGTCTGAAACCCTCAAATGTAGGATGATTGTATTACCAGGGGAGAAAAACGCGTTTTGCCATGTTGGTAGAGTGGGTTGTACAGAATATATCCTTCATTATCAATAATACCTTTTATTCAGATGAAATTATTTATGTCTGCAGGACAAGGAACGCACCGAACATCAAATCACGCCGGTTTCCTCTTAATCGAGTTTTGTATATTATTGTGTGCTGAATAGGAAAGACGTAAAACGCTTGTCGCGAGTTATAACATTCTTGGCCGGCCTGTACCTAGAAGTGTGATTTACCGATGCCATCGCAACACTAAACAGAACGCATTTTCGATTACAGCTTAGCGAAGGTTTACGGTTGTGCCTCACTGTATTTACGAGAATATTTTATTTTCTCCGCGTGGGTGTTTTCAATATGGGGCGGTTTTACGAGTGTGTGTCCTGAGATATGCAGGGAGTTCACCGCCATTGCAGAATCAGAAAGTAAAAGATAGATGGTTACTTCAATATCACTCATCAAACGTGAAGGGTGAAGTGTATCGCAAGCTAAATAGGCGCTCACTGAAGTATACTCTAGGAAGGCGGACTTGACTTTTATTAGGGATGGAAAGTGACTTCATGTCCGTCCGTCTGAGTCACGTCTCACGATAAAAACCGAACATGCACAACACGAGTAAGCAACCACGTATACAGGAGTATAGAAAATAAAAGAGTGAAGCAGAGAGAAACAGGTTGTCATGGATACACAAATCATTTGATGGAGGTGCCGGGTTAACCTAGATTTTGTTTTTGAGTGAGGACAGCCTCGTCCCATTGACTCTCAAAGTCATAAAAAAAAACTTACCATCCTTGTTCAAGGACAATAAAAACCAAAACCTTGGATGTCATATTCGGTTTTCATTGTTAGACGTGTGATACACGTATTGATGGACAGAAAAGTGATGCGAATTATGGGGGAGCTTTTCTTCAAGAAATATTCACCCGCGGTAGAAATAAAATTCATTATTGACACTTAGTGGGCAAACTTCAAATACATTTCAGTTTTATATATTATATCGTATCTAGAACAAACATTGTTGGCTCGAGCGTTAAGCGCGCGTCTCTGATACGGGAGGTCCTGGGTTCGAATCCCGTCGAGACCGGCAATCTTGATTCCTGAGTCCTGACTGAAGTGTTTTTCCTAGGTGTCCCTTAGTCGTTAATGCGAATGCAGTGGATCGAGTCCTTTCAAAAATCCCTCGGACATCCCTTCACAATTGTCCTAACTCCAATATTTCTAGTTAGGGGCATGCATTGCACCCTGGGCAGGTTTCCCACGAAAATGATATTATATCGTTTCCACACCCTCTAAAGATTTTTCTTTCTCCCTCTAAAATTGGCAAGTTTGATTATTTATTAGAAGTTTCCCCCTTTTAAACCTTACGAAGGCGGCTGGTTCTATTCACGGTCCAATACACATTCTGCGACAAGTCTCTAACAAAGTGGTTTACCGATAAACTTCCCCAGTGGAACACATTTCAATTTGCACACATAACGAACACGCTCCCTCAAACTATAGCGCAAGAAACTTCAGACACGGACTTGGAAAACTAGACTTTACTTGCATCTCAAGAGGAGGCTTACTTGGAAATATATATTGATTACTTGACAAGGGTGCCAATTCATCGTTGTATACTCAGAATAAATACTCACAACCTGTAATAATGACAGTGTTGGCTCGAGCGCTAAGCGCGCGATTTTGATTCGAGAGGTTCCGCGGTTCAAATTAAACAGCCCTCGTGCATCCCTTCACATTTGACCGAACTCCAATATACCTTGTTAGATACCTGAAGAGGGGCATGAACTGCACCCTGGACAGGTTTCCCAAGAGAAATTAAATAAATACATTTATTTTGTGTATTTTGTATGAACATCCACCGGTAAATCGGTAGAAAAACTTCTGTTTGGTCAACGATTTAAAAATAAAACGCAATTTGCTTGCGACAAATGTGAGTAAAGAACAAATGTAAAAGAATTAGATTGGATGTTGCTTAACGTCTCATATTAATGCACTTTGGCTATTCGAGATGATGAGTGGTGATAGATGAGGATGAAGTATGAACAGAAGGGAGGAGGGGAAACCCGGTACCGGCACGTAGCCTACTCCTTTCGAAAAGTACCAATGGGACCACATGCTTAACGTCCCATCCGAAAGGACGGTGTAACGTTGACAGTCCTCCACTACTCGGACTGCCGAGCAGACGTCGAGGAGTACGAAGCCGTTACACTAGTTCTCGAACCCTCCACATGCTCTAACCAGCGGTATACGTGAGTTTTAGTGCAGTGCGGTCACCCACTCTACCCCTGACCACGCTCGAAGGCTGCTTTCCCTCGGTGTTCGAGTAGGAACCAGTAAAACGACCTCGGCTAAACCGCTGGCTACAAATGTAACAATATGACCTCTGGATGGAGAATGCGTTGGTCCTTGTCTTTAACTAATTGAAACCGTAACAAGGTGTACTATTTTCTCATTGGGTATTTTGCTTTGACAAAGTCTTTGGTTTCACAGACGGCCATGTTTTATTTGAAGTGTTTGCGTCTGTACCAAGTAACTGACTCGGAGAACTAGCTAAGTACAGTTTGGTCTGCTGTCTGTAGTCAAGGGGTAGAGGATGCGGCTAGACAAGGCCAGAGAACTCTCCCATTACTAAAAGATCAAACACTACCGCGGTTGTTTACCACAGAACTCAACACATGCGCATGTTTAATTAGCGAGGCTTCAAATAAGCAAATCTTTACGCTTTTAAAACTCAGTGACTTTACTTTTGTTACAAAGTTTGATGTGACCATTTGTTTGGAAGGTTTTCTTCAGGCACAAATAAGGTTAAAAATATATTGTTAGATTGTTAGTCAAAAAAGTTTTAGCTCATCAGTTTACAATCTATGACCTAAAAATGGACATTTGTTCAGTTTTTGTTACGAGGGCTCTTTGAAGAGACTTAAAGTCGCAGTTTAAATGGGCACATGCTACATCATTACATCATTATGATATAATAATTTAATAAACGTTATTAAAAATACGTTTTATCAATTCCTTCCCTTAGCTACGAAATATGTGACACAAATACTGAGAAATAATACACTGAAAGTAAATTATATACTAAACATGGGCATTACGTTTTGATCGCGTAGGTTTAATTAATTATTACCAAAACTATCGAATAGTTGACGATATAATTAAATTAAGGGTGAACAAGTACGAACATAATCTTGAAATGGGTTTGCAGGTGGATTGCACGGACAAACTTGTAGATGATGGGTTAATGTCTGGAAGTTTTGCAAATTTGTATCTCGATATAATGATTGATTTAACATATCAAGTGTGATTACTAACCAATATTGAAATGGGATAGTTCCTTAATTACGTTTTAGAGAAGTATGTTAATTATTTTAGAATCTAAATAAATAAAGTATAGAAAACATAACAATATGAAAGTGTAGTTTTGTTTTACTAACAATAATGCAAAAATTGACACTTGAAATCTATTTGCTTCTGTAGAAGAGATTTTACAAATGAGTCTTTGAAAAGAGTACAAAATTAAACTCATACAATATAATACACAAAAACCTTGACATGTAGGCTTTGTTACACCTACATTATAGTATGTATTCCTTATATTGAAATATGTTTGTATACAAGAAACTATTTAACTCATTCAATTCTTTTAAAATAATGTTGATTTGAGCGTACATTTGATAGACTCAATATACGTAATATATTTTAGTTCTCATGGCAGTTTGTTAATGATGAATTGAGCTGTGAGCGCTGATTATTGTTCACAATAACTTAGCAACCATATTGTTAGAGTGTGAAATGTTTGATTGTATTGTAGCTATGCGTCGCGTGCGTAACTTGGATTATTGTGTAGCAAAACGTTAGATCCGTGTTGTGGCCCACTTAGTAATATAACAGTAACTCAGGCGTGACCTAATGTTTCATAACTTCAATGAGTTTTGTGCATGTCAAGTCTACCTTTAGCAGGTTATCACCATACCTCTAAATGCCAAAGATTTCTATGTGATGTGAACAGTTCAACTACAGGTATTTTATTAAAAACCCTCATTTTCTATAATGTATTCAGTTTACTATAATTACTAGGAAAACAATAAAATCGTTGTTAGACGAGTGAGCAAGTCATGTGTTGAGTACCCGGTAACATTCCATTTCCTCCCCCTACATAAGGCTGGATCCAGCATGGGTCTTTCCTCCCTAGCTAGGCTAGAGTGGCGCATTATGGCCTAACAGTTGACGCGCACTTATTCCAAACAAACTCAAAACCATATAATTTATACATTATAAATAAGTGAACTAAAATGCCAACATATGGCTCGCTCACTCGTCTAAGAACGGCTTTGGCGTTTTCCTACTCTAGTTGACTAAGGCGCCTTTATACCCAGAATGTTGGAGAACCGCTAGTTCAAACAATGGTCAAGGTAGATTTTTTAATTTTTGGATTATTTTATTATTTCTGGAATATTATAGAACATGTTTTGAAATGCATACGAAACTATGGACAACATAGCCAGTACAAATAACGAATAATGATTGCAAGGTTAACTCAATCTCCGAGCGGAATTTAAGGTATCTTGAGCGTGCAACATTTGATACACCTTGGTCACTGCATGCAAACATTATTTGTTAAAAACGTTATTTTCATAAACAAAAACATTGTCATTAATTTATGTGATATTCTCAGACTATTTCCAATTTATTATTAATTGTGAGTTGAACGGATTTTGCTCAAAATGCCATCTGCATGCTAAATAATCGTACAAGATGTCTGTTTAAAATTTCAGTTCAATCTGTTTTGCCGTTCGGCCGTTCTGCAGCAAAGCTACTCACAGACAAGAAACAGATCTAGTGCCGTTTGAGTTGCGTTGTAGACCTAGTTGCTTCGCTCGCTCCTCTAATAATTAAAGTGTGTGCTTCAAATTCTAAAGTAAACACTTTAAATAATATTATACGATATTTCATAAAAGGAGATTTATATTTTCGTCAAACTATGATTTCTTTTGTGTTATGTATAAACTAATGTATTCACGATTAATATTTCGTTTTTATTAACAACCTTGTTTAAAAGAAAGACAACTAATGATTTGTGCGGAATAAAAAAAAATAAAAAAATAAACTATCTGCAAATTCTTGAACCATGCAACAAATGAATGTGAGTCATATGTTGTATTTAAAAACTGCTCAGACTATAATCATAAAGATGTTCGTTGGAAGAGTAGGTTGGTTTTGGGTTGTGTGCAAGTATGCGTATTTAGGTAATGAGCTAATTATATATATTTTGTAAACAAAACTACGATGAAATGTTACCAACGTTAGAAAATCAAATATTACCACATTCTGTTATTTCTATGACTAGGAAACGCTCAGTTGGACGCGTTGATAAGCGAGCACGTGCTATAGCTAGACCCACATTGCACATTTTTTTAAATTTAAAAATTTGCGACGTTCGCTGTCCACAGGGCCATGTTTCCAATATTATTTATTATTGCCAAGGTATTTAGGTAAACCCGTGTGTAAGTAAACCTTTACTTTGTGGATGAAATCCACCGCCATCTAGAGGACCTTGACTCCTTGGGAAAACTATTTAAACTCTTTGTTGACAAATAATAGACTGCTTCCTCGAAAGTATTTTGATTATTACTTCTAGGTGGCAGTGCATTAGAAACTTCGCGCGTCTTTTCGTTGCCATGGACAACGTTACTTTTGTTATAATGTAATTTCCATCTACACTACTTATCGGATCAAAATAAAATTAACATATTCGTGACCGGATGGACATTCTAAATGATTTGGCTATCTCAGATTTTGTCGCCGTTTAGTTTGAAAAAAAAATCTTTCGATTAACTTTAATGTAACTTTTTAACTTTTTGAACGATTTTGCCACAAAACTAATGGCATTCAATCGAGAACAAAGCTTGCGGATGGTCAAAATTTCAACTCGATCCGAGCCTCCGTTCGAACGTTATGGCGAGACATACAAACAAACAAAAAAACAAAAAAAAAAAACAAAAAAAAAACAGTGACTAATTTTTCCGGCAGAGTCAAATGGAAAACGCTCGCTTCGCTCGCTTAACAATACGTTTTAAAATTTTACTTTCACATAACACGAAAAAAACATTTTGTTACACGTGTGTTTCAAGTTTTAACTAAAAAAATAAAAAATAAAAAACTACAATCAGAAATAATAAAACTTGTGTTCAAAGTTTCGATAATATTGTTCCATAAGAGAATAATGGGACACCAAAGGGTTTCTCTTTTGTGATAATACATCCCGTTAGCTAAAAATGAAAGTGCAAAGACGTATCCCATTACATCCACATCTGTAGATAGGAAATTCATGCTTTCACGAAAACCCATAAAGCTTTATCTTTGTGAGAAAAAAACATATTTTTTCCCAACGTTGGTGTGTTTGTATTGGGATGTAAAAGAACCTATCAAAATTCTGATTTGATTTATGGCTTCGAGAGACAAAGAGGTGTAGGGGGTAGCCAGCTGCTACTTACAGCCAACCATCGCTCACGTGCGACTATCTATCATGGAAACTATCACTCTCATATTGCGGCAAACTCTATTTCAGACCATCAGCAAAATAACGTATTTAAATGCAAATTAGTTTCAAGTTGAGAAACGTGTTGGTTGTGTTGAAGTATTTTCAATTCTGGACATTAAAACGTACTTTTGTTTCACCTTTACATAATACATGACTTACTTCACTCAGATAATAAAATAACATATTTTTTACCGATATAGATCATTGATCATTAAAGGGTTATTTAACCGCTAAACTCAAAAAATATATTTCATTCAGGCTAACTAGTAATGAATTTAGCAATTAACAGAAAAATTATTGGGGCCACCATGACCTCCCAAAAAATTGTCAAACATGACATTTTTCGAGCTAGGTCCCATCGGCAAAAATCTTCCATAAGAAATAACATGGGGACGATCTTTATGCCCCGTGACCTTGGAGGATTTTGATCCAAAAAAATATTGGCCATTATTGACGTACTCTACAGACTTTTCTGTAAATTCTCTATTATTTTGTTTTGTAATTTGGGCAAGTAGTTCGGTCAAAATATGCTGATTACCAAGATGGGGTGTGATTTTGGAATGCATATTTTTGCGTATTTGAGGGTATATTTGGGCACAGTTTCAAGACACGATGTTATAAAGAGGCATTTTAGATTGGTACTATGCTCTAGTATCTATGTGGACCAAAAACGAAGTAGGTTAAAGCCGATTTAGGAAATTTTCCAAAACTCCAATTTTTGCTAATTTCTGGATCAAAAAATTTAAAAAATTCGTGTTAAATCACAGTTACAAGATATAATTTTTTAAACGGTCATTTAAGTGTAGTATTGTGCTATAGATCACGTGGTAAAAAACAATTTTTGGGGTTTTTAGCCCCTTTAAGGCCTCTTATCGCTACTTAGTTGTTGCCATATTTGTGTATGCTATGATTTTATTTATATATTGGTTCACTCAAATACAGTATTGCTGCCATTTTACATTGAGGTATAGACTAAAAAATTTAAAAGCATATAAAACATATCAAGTCCAAAAATATAAATTCAAAATATCAAAATTGACCGCCAAGGGGGTTTCACATACACTTTTACCACCAAGTAAAAGTCATTTAAATCCTGTAGTTTCTTCTATCAGTAGTTTCTAATAGCTCTCCTCTTGATACTTCATTATGTCCTTTCTTTCGTATGCACTTCTTTGACATTGATTAGCTGTTTATATATTTCTCTTGCAAGTCTTGTTGCCCCATATAGTTTATTTCGTTTCACGTTGATCATTAAAAAAATAATAATGAAAATTTTAAAAGTCGAAACTGAGAATTTAGAAAATCACTATATAAAAGGGGAATGAAATCTTAAGATAACGATACCTCAAGTTCTCTCACGTGGAATAGTATTTAAACAATTGTTGCTGCAATTTACAAGTGGATAATCTTATTTCGTGTTTAGAGCGTTTTTTAAACTTTCAATTAAATCGTGTTGTTGGATTAACGATTTGGTAGGATTAGCATGGAGGACAATAACAAAAATATAACATTTAAATATAAACAATTGAACAAAATCTTTACCTAATATTTAATAATTAATGAACATACAATATTTCTAATACAATTCAATTCTCTTTATTAAACCATGATGTGACAAAACACACAAAACAAAGACTAAACAAACATAGTAATTCCAAGATTACAAAAATACTGGAATTACGTTGTTGTTTTCTTGTCTGTGTGTGTGTTCTGTTTTTGTCATTGTGATCAATAACTGAATAGTTTATGAAATATTTCGCGTTCGTTAATAAAATATAAAATTAAAGTGTTAAATGTACAATTTTTTATGTGACCAATAAATATCCAGTGAATTGCCTTATTCGGGGTCCGAACCGCATTCATCCCCAACCGCACGATCCAAGTGCAGAAGGTGTAGCTAGTTCCATATTGCTTAATGTAGTCGTCTCCAGGTTGACGTGCGTAGACTCCCACCTGCTTGCATACAGGCGAGTGTTGTGCCAGCTTGCAGCTTCACTGCGGCTCAATACAACACCAAGCAAAGCTAACAGACACGTGCACAACATTCAGACTAGACGTGACGTGAGCAACGATCGCCTGGAAGCTGAGTTTCGTGTTGTTGACGATTCAACACAACACACAAATTAATTAACAACTGTATTTGCAAAATAAAAGATTACAAAAAAATAAAAAATAACAATAAAAAATTAAATAAAAATAAAAATATATTATACAAAATTACATTGGTCTATGCCACGTTTCTGCATCCTATGGCAGTCACAAGTGTGTATAAAGCTAGAGTTGTATTCACTTACTTCGAATGACCTTTTGACACTTTTCGGCGGCCATTTTGCATGTGGACCACCGAAAACAATTAATGGCTAAATTGAAAGCCTTGTTCATACCAAATTAACGACATATACACAATAAAAAGTTACTATATTACACACATTCATTTGAATTACAAAAAAAGAAAAAAAAACATTTGTACCTTCAACAATTACTTAAATAGTTGGCAACGTTGATTCCATTTCACTACACTGGAGAAAAAAATCCGGAATGTTTATTTTCTTCTTTCTTTCTTTTTTTTTTGTATTTTTGTCTGTTTGTCCACACGATTCCGGCTAAACCGATACTCCAATTGCGATCAAATTTAATGGAGGCCTTCGAAATCTCTGAACTTAGAACTGCCACGTTTATGAGCGCAATCAAAAAAATGTTTTCTTATGAAAATCGCAATTTTACGATTTTTTTCGATTTTTTAAAAATTTCTTCGACTTTTATAACACCTACATGCTTTATCCGATTTTAATGATTTGTGCACAGAACCTGTATTTTATGAATAAAGATATTTTTGTGAAATTTGAGCGCAATTAAAAAAATATTTATCATAAAAATCGAAGTTTTACAGGTTTTTCTTTTTTTAAACATTTCTTTGACTTATAACACCTACATGCTTTATCCGATTGTAATGATTTTTTCGCAGAACCATAATTTAATCAATAAATATATTAATGTAAAATTTGAGCACAATCGAGAAATTTTTTCTTATAAAAATCGCAATTTTTCGATTTTTTTTAAACAACTACGATTTATTAAAAAACAAAGGTAATTTTTTATTTTATTTTATTTTATTTAAAAAAAAATTCAACGTCGTAATGATTTTGCCACAGAACAACAGAAAATTCGCATAACACATGGCAGCTCAATGCACCAATTACGCTCATCCAACAACGCGGCGGGAATTAAGCGTTTTCCTAGTTAAAATATAAGGACCAATGAGAGCTCACTTCAATACCATTCTTGCAAGCCTGATTAGACAGACTGATATCTACAAAATGTTTTTCATTTAGCTGTCACTGGATAGACCTAGGCCTAAGAGTTCCTGCTTCAGGTAGGCCCTTCATCATAGAAATGTTTTCAACTTCTCTTTCAACATTACTTGATCCTTATGAAGTAGTTAAGGTGAAAGCATCTACAAAACACAACTTTAATTTGAACAACAAAATCAATACGCCTAATATGACCAAAAAATTCTGCCGACAAAGTACTTCCAGTGCTGCAAAATAAGGCGGTCATAGCATGATAGCATTTTTAATTTTTCTGCATTGGTTATGCTAAGTTGATCAAGTAACCATTTGAAAAGGTCGTTTAATCTAGGCTGACTTTGAGTCTATGCTCATTAGTACCATCTTTGCGACACATTTAATTATAAAATATGTGTTGCAAAATAAAATATATAAAAAATAAATGTGAGTAGTTGGCTCCCTACCTTGTGCGGGTGCGTAGATGTTGAGATAGAGACAGTCCTCGCTCTGTGAATTAAGGTAAGGTAGCAGCCTCTTGAGGTACTCGAGTCTGCCGCGGGGCATACGCTTTAGCGCTAGCGTCTCGTTGGCGATGTCCGGTAACCGTTGCGGGCAGACCGGTGAGAAGGTGTCTGCCGCGCGCACACCCGACCACAGAGCGCCAGATACCGGGGGCATGAACCGTAACGTGCCCACTGGGGGAGAGGCGTACGGGATACCCTGGAAGACAGAGAACCTGTTAGTATATGGACAGTTTATATGCATATTACTTTTTTTATGAAGGTCTTACTGGATTCTTTGAAAATCAATTTTAAATTGAAAGATTGGTATTTCAAACAAACAAACAAATTCACACACACAAAACAAACAAACAAAAATAGACAAAATTAGACTATTCACGGAGCTCGAAGATCAAAATGGATCTTGGCTGGTCATAATAGACTCGCTATATCAAAAAAACATAGATAAATGTAAATTTATTTTAATAAGTCAATTACACGCTCTCAATCACACACACTTTTTTAACCACACAATCTTCACAAAACACACAAAATTCTCCAGCATTTTTTCATAATTTACTCATCAAAAAAACTCTAAAATGTTATTGATGCTTATAATATGTATCACTTTTTCCGTTTTATTCTTGTCAAGACGAATTATAAATTAACTCGGTGACTATGATTTTAAATTCCACTTTGGAATAAGCTACAGTTAGTTCCTGGCTTGTTCAACTTCAACTAGTATGTACACTTCCTAATGGACTGACTGAACAACAACACTTAGAGCCCGAGTGCTCAATCCTTCTGACTGAGAAGTGTATTTGCGGAAGTCTTCCGTACGTACATAGTGTAAACTTCTTTCACAGACCGATTTACTGCATTCATCCCGAGACTTATTCTCGAAATCTCTTTTGCTCTATTACAGGTACTTTATGTGTATTGGCAAAACAATGTCACATCGAAAGCTAAAGTACTTTATTCTGCTCTTGACAAAGGCTTTAGTCCAATGTTGAGAGCAATTGGCAGAATGATATACGTTTTATAAACACAAAGTAACAAAAACGAGCATCGAAACAATTTGTATTGAATAGATCTCAGAAGTTTGAAATCTCTTTAAATATCCTATAAAATTGGTAATATTTTCAAAGTTCAATTATTGAATAAAGAAGCAGATATATTCAACTGGTGTCGTAGTTAATTAGATTCATACACTTAATAGTCACTATTTCACTGATTCTAATGAAAGTACACCAAATTATATTAAATTCTGCCTTCCTGGAAAACATTTTTAAGTTCAATAATGATCAATTGACATAATCGAAAGCGCGCTGAAATGCTTAAAATAAAACATGTTTGAAAAAAAAATTTAAACAAGAATTATCTTCATCTGTTACAAATTTTGTTCATGATCCTAGTGTGACTACACACATTACACTAATTTTGGTATCGTGATAAAATAGAAAAGACCCGGCACCTCCACCAAAAGTACAGATATTTTTAAATGTATTACAACAATATTGTACGTTATGACTGAATTGTCATAGGGAGAAGTAATGAAAACTATCTTGAATTTGTTTTGAAACAATAAATTGCAACACAGTAAATAAATTTGGGTTTAGGTTGGATTGAGATGAGTGTTATTGGTAATTTTTCGCCGCATTTTTTTTTTTCAATTTGATGAGTTGACCAAAAGAACTGTTTACGTATTCGGTCACCTGTTATGCCACGAAGCAAGATACGAACTCGTATCATATGCCAACGGTTTGTGTCATCAAAAACTTGGCAGTGAAATATATCTCTGTTCCGATATATTGAGAAATACCTCATAGAACTCATTGCGAATGGGTCGTTGCATATTTCATCATCGCAATCGGTTTCTGTTGGATCTGAGCTTTAAATAATTGATAGTTCCAATATTTAAATATTCAATTTTTAAATGGGAATTTTGTGTTTCAATTGGGTGTGGGAAAATGCAAGACTGTAGGTGTACACATTAAAATTTAATACAGATAAATTAATCAAATTGTGCGATACAAATTCGTAATTTTTATTACAGTTAGGGGATAGGACACATTTGGCAGCTGACTTATAGCTATTCGCTCGGCCGATAAGAATCCGACGTATCGTACATAGTTGTCAATAATAAAGCATACATGGACAGCCCTACAGTCGAAGATTTTCAATAATTTAGTTTGTCAGCCAGGATCAATCCACGAAAGTGATCAATTTTAGACAACGAAAAATCTAAAAACCTGAAAATAATTTTTTGTTTTTAAATCTTGAAAAGTGGCACTGTATTTTTCCGCTTCTTTGACAACTGCCCAAAATTGTAAACAACTTTGGTGTTATTCGACTGGGCGAACAGGATTATGCTTAAAACGTTTGTCTTGTATTCTCTTAAGCAATTTATATCTTCACTTGATTGCAACGGTTAAATATACTTTAATAAGTATAAGTAAAGTAAAGTTTCATTTATGATTGTTAACAGAAAAAGATGCACGAAGATTAGAGACTCTGGTTTGAAGCCAGGTTCCGATAGTTATCTTGACTGGAAGGGTCTTCGAAGTTTTCATCAGTTGAGTCCTACTAAAACCCAAGAACAACCCAATTACCTATTGACTCACTTTAAGAGAGTCACATCTGGTAAAACAAACAGCTCACAAGTAACGCGTGATAACTTAATAAGGGAGATTTCGGATTTATCTCTTCACCGGCAATCCTGACCGAATAGTTATGTGCGACTAAAATGATTTTAGGTAAGGCTAGTGTCAACCCCATTGCTATCTGCACGCCGCAATCTATGTAAGATTCCTTCAATAAGAAATTTTTGTAAGCAAGCTAATGTTAAGTTGTTGAGGGGTATGCTGTGTAGTAAGGTGGATGTAGATCCGTCCGTAAGAATATCCATTAGCGAAAGACAGCTACTGCGAAATGATAATGGCATTCCCTTAATACCTCCACGGGCTAGAACATCAGCATATTAAAATGATTTTTATAATCGATCTGTCTCCTTATGGAATGCACATTCAAACGAATTAAAAATAGACAGTAGTTTCAAAAGCGCACTCAAAGATTATTTTAAGTAGGTTGTAGTTCTGTTTTTGTTAGTTGAGGTATTGTTTAGTTTAGGTTATGTAGTGACTTTATAATATTTATTGATGTTGTATTTGATACTGAATTTAACTTGATCATTGTATTTTACTATAATATATTGTATTAGAGGGTGACAGGTACTCGCGTACTATGTGGCAGATGATCTTTCTGTCATTCTCGCATTTATTAAAATCTTACCTGCCAAATGTTGTACAAATAAATGCAAATATTAATAAAAGATTGCCGGCGCTTGAGAACTCTTAAACTACCATGGTACTTTCCATTCTCAATAACCTTAACACTAGTAACTAGGGAAACGCCAAAGTCGTTGTTAAACGAGTGAGTTAGCCAAGTGTTTTGACTTCTAAAACCGGACCGTCTGGTCATCTTACAGGAACTCACTCTGCTTGCCGCAATAATTATTTAAATTGAACATTCAAAATAAATAAAATCAATCAATCAATCAAAATAAAATAAAACAAAATCACCTAATTTTTATTTCCCATTTAACACCCCCTCAAAAATAATATGTGGGTGTAAAAATATAAAAAAAAGTTAGAACTGACGGGTATCGAACCCCATCTATCCGTGCGGTAGGCTAGATGGTTACCACTAGGCCATGCAGGCCACGTCAACCTCGTCCCGCTAACTGCTACGAAACAAATGCCATTGATATTATAAAAAATCACATTTTTATTTATTGTAGGCTTAAATCGCAATGGATCAAGCTGCTTTTGGTAACAGTTCTTAGTATATTCGTACCGGATGTCTGTTTAAAATTTCAGCGCAATCTGTTCAGCGATTCGGCTGATTTTCGACGTACAGACAGACAGACAGAATCACAGAATGAGAGCCGTTTAAGTTGAATGGAGACACTCAGTCGCTCCGCTCCCTCGTTTAATAATAGTGAGGGACCTAACCGAGTAAACCTGATTTGTACCTTTTAATTGATTACCCTTGCGATACCTTGTCTTAACATATTTCTAGATATAAAAATGTTTAGGTTGCGATGCCGGTCTGCATCCACGAGTGGAAATTAGGTAGATGTAGATACTGGTTTTGTTAGGGTCACCAGAGTAAGATTCCATCTTGAACCAACACGGTCACTGCAGCCGGCTGATGTAGGCGATACACATGCGTGTGTTACAGAGATAAAAACTTATGAATAATTCAGCTGGGTAACTAATTCTCGGACACAAACCCAGTTGCACAAGCATTTCCGTTTACCTTTCGCTAGAAATTGAGAATACATACCGGAGATTTTGTTTCTCAGTAATATGAATAAGAGAGTCTTTATTTTATAGAAGAGGGAATGGAACACATTTGGCAGCACATAGCTATTCGCTCGGCCAAGATGCATCCGACATATATGAAACTTTGCAAAGTTGTCAATTAATAATACATGGACAGCCCTGCGATCATAGATTTTCGAAATTTTGTCTTAATCAGACAGAAAAAAAATCACGAATATAGTCAATTTTGGAGTTTTTAACAAAATCGAAATTCGTGAAAACTTTTTTTTAACTATTTAAAAACGAAATTTGAAAATGTATTACTGCAGAGCCTTATACTTCCACATTCGTGACATATGTTCGAAATTTCAAACACCTGTGGTGTCAGTCGGCCGAGCGAACAGCAATTAGCCTAAAACGCATGTCCTATACTCTCTTAAGGCCAAAGGGCCTTCTGTTCTGCTGAACCAAGCACAATACAAATTAAATATAAAATTATTAATCACAAAAATAAAAAATAACCACACTGGTGAACTTTACTATATAAAGTACTATATTATATGCAGTAAGTGCAGATGTAACGTATATTATTTGTTTGCTTAATAAAAGTACATAAGGATGAGATCCCAAAATAAAGAGCAAAGAAACTAAATTATCAAGCAAATCAAGGGCTAGGTTGTACATACAAAAGACGCCTCGATTTACCTGAGGTTGATGTGTACATCATGATTGAGAATCCCTGAGTGTCAGTGAGCGAAACTAGCCCTTCCTAAAAAGGACTTAAATGAAATGTACCAAAATATCCGTTTAAACAATCTCGGACGTTTGTATATATTTCGACCCCCAAGAGCCCCCTCTCGTTGTAGATTACTGGGGTCTAAAATGAAATAATTTCCCTACATTATTGCTTCGCTCCCTATTGTTCTCAGTCTCGTGTCAATATTGTTACAAACTGTTTGTAGTTTGATCAATGCCCCGAAGTGAGCGGTTTTAAAACAAGGGCAATGCGCTTTGCCTAAGTGAAGAGCAGCTTATATTGGCCGGTAGGGGCGCATGTTAAGATAAGTGGCTCCGAGTCTGGAGATCCTGAGCTAAGCTCCTCTGGGAACTGTTTCGATTCATCCCGCTTTGTGTGCTGAGTCCATCTCTCCACACTAGGCCGACGCCACGGTTCATACACAGGGTGTGAGATGACAGGAGGAGAGCGCATTAGGTGTGAACCATTCGTTACCACCGTAACCATATGGCAACAGTTAGTTTAAAAAAAAATTGCAGCTAAATTTTGGGATTTTCAGTTTGACCACTATTTTCGTTTTGTAAATAAAAAATAAATACATTTTTGCCCCAATTTAATGGGACGAATAGTGCCTTTTTATAGAAGATTAAAATATACATCTTCTAAAAAGGCTAAAAACGGGAAAATTTTGGTTAGTCCCGAAAAAGTAATAAATTTCCAGTACTGCTGTTGTTTGAGATACACAAAATCTAAAATATGCAAAAAAAAACAGAAAAAAATCGTTTTAGGAATGAACTTCAAAATGAAATTGAAAAAAGAGATTTTATTCAAAAAAAAAAAAAAGATTAAAAATCATGATTCTTTAAATACAAAAATTCTTATGGGAAAAATAGGAGTTTTGATTGGTTTATTACAATTATCTAATTACACAAATTTAATTCGGTAACTAAAAGGGTTAAGACGGTTTGATGAGCTCGAACCAACTTATTTTACGAAGTGAAATTACTATTTAACAATTCGCTTGACCGACACATCCAGTTAATTTCACGTTCAGTCTGGACCACTTTTCGACCTCTGATTTTCATCTAAAAGTTTTGAATTCTTGAGACGATGTTAACCAGGGATGAGCGCATGTCGCTATCAGAGCACATTTTAACATTTCAAATATTTTCCTCTACGCAAGCTTGAGAAATTACTACAAATCACCTGTTTGGTGGCATATACACGGGCAGTTACTAAAGAAATAGAGTAAGAATTATTGAAAATGTGCTCTGATTGCGTAATTCACACCACACATTCTTACCTAAAATTATGGTGGAGCTTCCAAGTAATCCAGACTAAACCTCTGATGTCTGCGTCAAAGAGAGTTTAAAGTCACACTACACTTATGTTTAAGTAATATAATTCATGTACTTAATGTTACCCAAAACGATGAACTTGAGTAAATGTTATTTTTATATTAGTTTGAATGTAAGGTTTCTAAGCATAAGCCCACTTTAAGGACATTATTAGTCAATGATAGCAGTTGTAATAAAAAAATGCCCCGACTGAATGAATCAAGGTGTGTCTTATGTCTCGGTAGTTAAATTGGCAGAGCTATGGCGCGTTAAGCCAGAGGTTCTGAGTTCGATTTCCAGTCGGGGCATACTTTCATTACATGTGCTTTTATTGACTAATATTGTCCTCAAAGAGGGCTTATGCTTAAAAACCGTATATTCATACTACCAACTCATGGGAGATGAGAAGTGATTGGATTTTTCCATGTGTTCTTTCAGTAATGACAGCTACATTGCAGTCTTCTGTTCGATTATTATCATGGATGTCAACAGTCACAACAAATAGCAGTTTAATGAAGGTGTGTCTTATGTCTTGGTAGCTCAATTGGCAGAGCTATGGCGCGTTAAGCCAGAGGTTCTGGGTTCGATCGCCAGTCGGGGCATACTTTTATTATAACTGCTATCATTGACTTAAATTAGTTATCATATTATATTGTATTAATTATTGTTAACTTATTTATACATACATATGAGATACAAATTTACTCATGATGGATATTTAAAATAAAATTCCCAGAATATCAGATTTGCTTTCTTTAAACTCGTGTCCCTCAGAACTATCAATACACCAATAGTTAACTGACAATTGTCAAAAAATTGTTTTATAATTTGAAATAAACTCGGAATAGCAGAAGAGTACCTGTCACATGTGTTTATAATCTCGATATATTTCCATGATTTCAAATGCTTTCCTACACACACGAAGCAATATTAGTTTAATGTTTTGGAAAGAGATTTCCAATTAATGTTTTTATTTTTATTTTGTGTTATCATCAATGTTTAAAATAACATCACGAACCTTAAAATCACACGCCAAATCAATTCGTTAACATGAAAGATAGATGAAAATAATAACTGTTTATCAATACATTCGATGTAATAGCCTGGAAGTTATTTGCCTAATACAGGGGATAATGCTAATCCGTAAACAAAAGGGGTCCGTGTGGTTGGTTCGTTTATCAGAATTAATCAACCTCTCACAAACAGTAATTAACGACAGAATCAGACGCGATGTAACTAAAAATATAATCACAACCAGATTTTTTTTCTGGATTTTTTTTATATTTTTAATGGCAATGGAATTGAATTGCGTGTTGGTGAGTGATCAAGTTTAGGTAACAGTAGGATTTTTCTTATTAAGGAAATTATCTGTTGATACTTAAGATCACAAACTACGACGGTTTCTGAACGAATCATTTCGTGAAATGATAAAGAACAATTGAATTGACCAATATTTCAATAGGAAAAGCATTTTTATTTGATGGCATACATAACCAGAAACGTAAAACCAGTAAGTTCAGTGTAATAATAATAATACATTTTTCCATTAAGATGTCAACATGTCAAATGCACCGGAAAGCAATAAATAACGCATTTAAAGCAAACTTCGGAAGAAGATACGGTTAAGAATTCACCAGTAGTCCTCTGCTTGAGCTAGAGCCAGGAAGTGTTTGCATTTATTAGCACTATCTGACCCTAGTAAGTATAATTTAATATGTATGCATAGTATCCTAAAACCAGTAAATATGAACGTCTTCTACTAAAATGATTCGAACACACTCATCACTCTCTCACACAATACATATTATCATATTTAGTTGAATGGGCCACTTAAGCCAATGTATTGTATGTATGTATGTAGTTATAACATTAAATAATTAACCAATAAATACACATTTTAGTTTCCGGAAATATTCGTACCTCCAAATGGTACTCGATAGAATTTATGCTGAAATTAGAAAAATGAATAAAATGTAAACCCCTGCAGTCCCGAATTAAATTGGTGCAACTTAAGTAATTTTAAGCAATTTAAATCTAGTTCCAGATTTTTTATGAGATTTTTAATGTAAAAAAAAATTATCACGTTTTTTACTGAATTTTGGGAAATTTTGGATTCTTAATAAGAGTTTCATAAAAATTTAAACAAAAATTTTCAGACTATTTCTTAAACCATATTTTTTCTGAATTTTTAGCACATGTTGCATTTTTTTGTATCTAAAAATAAAAACAATACTAGGGGCAAAACCCATTTTTACCCTTATTTCTGATGTGTTTTTTCAAACTTCTCTAAAAAGGGCACTTTTGTCCCATTGACATGGGGAAAATGTATTTATTTTTATTCACCAAAAAAAAATTGGGGTCTAAATTGGAAAACTTATCATTTGCCCGGATTAAAATTTAAAATTAATGTCCATTAAAATGGACGCAGGGACTGAAGGGGTTAAAACAAAAATATAATTTATTATTTGGTAAAGAAAAAATAAAATTTAAAATTCAAATACGCTTTTTTGTCTCTTACCCTGAACACCTCGACCGGCTCCAAGTGCCTGGACTCGAAGGTGACAATAACTCCATTGACGTCACCGTACTTGGTCCTGACAGTCCTTGAGTTGAGGGGCGAGGTAGGGGGGGTAGCCATGACGTCACGCACGACGACACACAGACACAAGCAGACACAACGCGGCCGCCATCTTGGATACGACACACGATACGCAAAAACACATTCGAATTTAAACTTGATTTAACACTAAAATACAATAACCGTGCGTGAAATTGATTAATTTTGTGAAAAGACGCAAACACACTGATTTAATTAAAATACCTTAATTTGTGTCAGTAATTATTCATATGACGATGATTATAGATATTATTTGATTGAGCAAATGTACACATTAATGTTCGACAAAATGTGTGTTTTAATAATTTTTTTTGTTCCTAGATGAAATACTTGCTAAGTTTGGTAATTTTTGTCTGTGTGCCCTTAAAACAAAACTTTCGGTTGAAGTAAGATTAAGTTGAAACTTAGTACGAGTAAAGCTATAATCAGTACCACACGCACTTAAGAGTGGTGTACATTATCTACATTCTCGTAGTCTTTAATAAACGGCGCAGTGTAAAACACTTTGCAAGTCTACTTTGAGTCACTTCAAGTTAAAACTTTAAGCTTAAACTTGATGTTAAAGTTTCCACCAACAATAACCAAAGATGGCTGCTTCCAAATTGCCCGCTGTATTAAGCACAGCGCTATTACAAACAGTTTTAATTAAAAATTCATTTCAGCATGAAATGTATTTTCTAAATAATGAGCAACAATTATCTACGGCAAATGGGTGATGAAAAGTATGGGCTCTTTATATTTTCTTCCAGACAATAAACTGGTCGTTTTTTGAACCACCAATCCTTTTGCATTTGTAGCCGAAATACATACAGAGCCATTTTTAACAAGGTTCGTTTTCAGTTTCTTTTTTTCCAATTCCATGAATTGGTTATGATATTATTAAAAAATATGAGACGATAAAATCAGTTTTATTTTCATTACATATGGGAATTGCAGATGGTTCGTCATGATAGGCTCACATTCTACGAGGTTTCTGTGTACGATTTAGAGTCAATGTGGCCACTATTTTTTATTCATACATGTACGCCGTATGTCTATTTTCATTTCAGTTTAATTGGCTTCGTTGTTTTCCATCTGGGTTAGGAAATCGATTTTGATTATCGATAATGTGATAGAGAATCGATTCTCGGAGTTTGGGAGCTCATCGATTATTAATAATCAATTCCAGGAGGCAGATAATCTGATGGAAAGAAGAAATAATGTAATTTAGTAAAAGGTTTAGTGAAGTCAGAGTTACGTTTCATGCAAGGTATTAGAAGTTACGTTCATTCTTCATCGGTTAAATGCAATCATGTTGTAACATGTGCCTAGTTACGTTCTGATGATTTTAACGTGAGCTTTATGTACGCTATTAAACTGGATGTAAATCGGATTTATACCATTTCGTAGAGACAAAATGAGGGTGGTCTCAATTTGAATTAGTAAACGTAATGTTTGTTAGATTTTGTAGAGGTATGGGACATTCCCTACGACATTTACTGGTCGCAGCGATAAGTACCTTAAACATAAACTGTAACAGGACTTAAGTCACTAAGAGGAATGATGTAGAAGCAAAATAATTATAACATTTACATAAGAAATGCTTTTTATGCTGACAAACGACAATCAAAAGTACCAGTTTATACTTTTTTTGAAAATTAAGTAAATATACTAATGAATTTATACCATATTAAATTGTAGGCGTACAATTTGGAATCACTCGGAAATAAAATTACATTATCCTTCCCCCCCATGCTCAACATTATGTTGAACCATAACCTGCGCAATGAACTAGTCCGCAAATCAGCTACTAGAACTGTGAATGGAAAATATCTTAGAATAGTATAGTAGTATATTATATTTATTAGCCTCTTTTGGTTCATATATACATTTACATAATATATAAATGAGTTGAACATTTGAGTTGTCAGATTATTAATTTTTATAATAATGAGATAAACTTAAACCATATAAAACATAATACGACATAATAACATAATAACATAATTTAAATTTAAAAAATTGGGAGTAACATTAAAAATCCATCAGTAACCTTTGTTTAATTTAGATTTGATTTTGAGAAGCCAATTTAAACTCCTCCACTGAATAAAAACATCTTTCCATGAGAAACAATTTAATTTTTTTCTTAAATTTAATATGATCATTAAGGTTTTTTTTATATTCTGGTGGAATGGAGTTATAAAGGTTCATGCCCGATACCGCAAGCCCTTTCTGTCGCATCGACAGATTTCATTTTAGTGATTTTAAATTATTCTTATTCCTAGTATTAATATTATGGACATCTGAATTACAGGTGAATAAATTAAGATTTTTGTGAATAAATGTTATAACTTCATAAATGTATACACTACACATTGAGGAAACAATCTGTTTACAAGTTTTTTGCAATGCCAAATGTGATGTTTATATATTGATGTATCATTTAGACTTTAGACGGTATTTTTGTTAATTGAGTTTGATGTTACAAGCAAAAATCTTAAAAACATATTCTGACATTCTTAAATGTTTAAAACAAGATATAAATAAAAATTAATATGTGCTTACACATCTTTTATAAAAGCAATAAAATTGTATTTTTTCAAACTTATTCACAAAAGTTAGTTCAAATAACTTAGAGTCAAGGATAATGACAAACTATTTCCT
This sequence comes from Sweltsa coloradensis, assembly GCA_024449915.1. Classification (NCBI taxonomy): domain Eukaryota; kingdom Metazoa; phylum Arthropoda; class Insecta; order Plecoptera; family Chloroperlidae; genus Sweltsa; species Sweltsa coloradensis. The sequence continues at coordinate 580,233 of JAMZAV010000078.1, forward strand.
GACCTAGGGCAATATCAAATATAATAAACATGTCACTTTCAGCCTGTTTATAATTTTTGGACACAATTTACAAAACCAAAAATTAACTCAATTCTTTGAATGTGTAAACGGAGCACGATTTTATATTTTCTCTAAAAAAATATAGTCGAAAATATGTTTTTTGCAATAAAGGTCATTTTATATCAAATCTGACTAGAAATAATCAATTTAAAGTCAATAATAATCACGTACAATATTGAACTGTGGTTTGACCATCAAAAACAATCGTGTTAGATTTAAAATGTCGTTTTTATATTTCCACATGAAATGAAATAACGGAGAGTATTGCTAAACGGCTTGCGTGAGAACGCTCGGGGTCTAAAGTGCACTACTTTAGTACTTTTTGGATTTCACGAAGGAAAATCAACATTGTCTTGTTCTGTTTTCATTCTCCGACAGATAACTAAATACTTATTTCTAGTGCATAGTTCTTTTTCCCAGTTTATTCACAAATTTGTTCGTGTGCCCCACAAAGTCTACCCAAAAAAATCGCAATTTTTGGTCTATCTTTTAAAATTTAGTGTGACTAATGGGAGAAAAAAATTGAAATTCAAACCACATACAAGATCAGTATTTTATTTTGGTAAATATTTACAAAAATCAGTTATTTTCCCCATATTTGGATGAGCGAAGCGAAGACTTCAATTTCACTGACCCCTCAAAAATTTATCTACGATTTTTTTTTTGTTTTCTGTCTGTTTGTTCGCACGATTCCGGGCAAACGGCATAATACGCGATCTTGATGAAAAATGGAGGGGACCTTCGAAATCTTTGAACTGCCACGTTTTTGGGTACAATCGAAGAATATTCTCATGAATATCGTACTTTTACGTTTTTTTTCGATTTTTAGTACGATATTTTCGTGACATTGGGCCGATTCTGACCAAACGGTGGGGCTACATCGTTCATATTTTATATGGACATTGAGGGAATGATGATGTATTGCTTTCTGAAAGAAAAAGATGAAAAGGTTAGCCAGAATTCATAGAATAAAGGTTTTTATATGAATTTTTTTAGGTTTATAATAACAATTAACAAGAAACAATAGAAACTTGACAACAAACAACTACAATGCATTCAAAAAGCACTTGCAAAGGAAAAGTGGTCCCGCGCAAACCAAAAACTTACAAAAAAGCTAATACATCAACGCGGCAGGACTTAAAGCGTTTTCCTAGTAATCACAAATTTGTTCGTGTGAGTCCCAAAGTCCACCCAAAAAATCGCAATTTTTGGTCTATTTTTTAAATTTTGTGTAACTAAACACGGTTAAATTTTTAAATACAAACCACATTTAACGTTCAGTATTTTATTTTGTAAATGTTTACAAAAATCATTATCTTTATCATCGGGAAAATGTAGGCGTAGTTTGAAAAGTACGAAAGAGTATTTTCGGCTCAAATCGTAGCGTTCCCTTGCTAATTTGATTGAGATTTCGTTCGTGCAGTCGTACAAAATGCTGTTAAGTACTAACCTAGTTAGGCCGCTTGCCTTTTTCTTAATAGATCCGTCTAACCCAGACGTTATCTAAACATTTTCCAAGTAGGTTTTAGCGTTTTTAAGTGAAATATTATACATGTTACATTGTCGTGCGTAGTATTACAACGTTATCCGACATCGCATTGCGTTATCGCAAAACTATTAACAAACTCACAACTAAACTAAACTCCCATTCCGTAATTTAAATTTCAAATCGACATCTGATTACTAAACAAACATACACTGGTGTATACATACATTCGAACGGGGCAAATTAAAACACATCGTATATCGCGGCGGTGGCACGAAGTACTATACGCGGGCTTGTTCGCTTCTAATCGATTACTCTTAATAGGGCCTAATTCCACATTAACTACCGGCGCACCCAAGTTACGGCTGGCGATGAAATTACTGTTAGATAAACCCTTATAGGTCAATAATGTACAGGAATTATCACCCATTCTGCACTAGAACGTCTATAAAACTAAAGTCAACGATGAATCCTCTTAAAAGACACCCCTTGAGATAATATTATATATGGAGGAGGGGGGATAACGACCATAGGGGTTAAGTTTGCTTGCCTAACGATATCGGACTCACTAAAAACATAAACTTTTGTTTGTGTTTTGATTGTGTTAGCTTCGCGTGTATGTACTACAAGTATCAGTTATTTATTTGAAAAATAAAATTAATAAATAAATTCGTATTAAGAGTCTACCCACTCAGTCATAAAACTGATTTTCAGTGGGGAACAGTGATCCAAAGCGACCAAGACAACTATGTAGGCCCTGACGCAATCGACGAGTGAACGATAACCAACCAAAGATCGATATTTTTAATAGGAAATATAGCAATCAGTAATATGGACAGTGCGAACACCCGCAGATCAACGCCAGAATCAACAAGGCTGATTCAGAACCACTTAAAATTTATTATGTGCCTCGTTGATAGCAATATTGTCAATAACTGATGGACTAAAATCCAAATAAGAAGTTGAAAAACTTCTGACTTCCGCGGGAAATGAACCCTGGACCTTCTGCAAGTATGCCGCTTTGCGATCGCTTTTTATTGGCGCATTGGTGGATGAGCATATTTGGTCTATCTTTCTATGTTATGTTTGAAATAATATGTAAACACTGAGATGTACATGAATAATATTTCTTTGATTGAACCCACAAATGTGGCGAGTCTAAATTCAGAGACATCAAGGTTATCTCAAGTTTCCAACATGTTCGGAGTAACCGTTTTAATAAATATCCAACATACAGAAACAATTTTTACGAGATATCGAAGAAAATCGATAAAATTCCAGTTTAAAACAAATCGATTGTACCCAAAACTGTGTCTCGTCGTCTTAGTTGATCATTTACGGAGGTCCTTTTAAACTTTTAATATAAATCGGAATTTCAGTATGTTCGGTAAAGAAAAAACAGACAAAACTCTAAAACTAAAAAAAAAACACAAATGAAAGTTCTCCTGATAGTCAAATTGATGTTTTAGCATCATTTACTAAGTTCACTAAATATATATATATATATATATATATGTTAGCACGTAGGTTTTCACGAACAGTCATAGATACATCCAAATTTGGTTTTAGGGTTTTTGTTCGTGTATTTCCTCTTCTCTCTAGCAGGCCTACACAAGGACCATTGTCAGCTGGTCGACGTTTCGGCTGAATCACATCAGCCATCATCATATCATATATATATATATAAATAATTTGTATTTAGAGTCTACCCGCTCAGTTATATAACTGATTTTCAGAGGAGGATAGTAAATAAAAGCGACCAAGCCTACCCTGTAGGCCCCGACGCAATCGACGAGTGAGCGATAACCAACCAAAGATCGATATTTTTAATAGGAAATATAGCAATCAGTGGTATGGACAGTGCGAACACCCGCGGATCAACGCCAGAATCAACAAGGCCGATTCAGAACAACTTTGAATTTATTATGTGCTTCGTTGCTAGGACGGCTCCAAAGTCACCGTTTACAAACTCCTAAGACACGAACTGATGAACTGAAGTCCAAATCAGAAGTTAAAAAACTTATGACTTTGACGGGAATCGAACCCTGGACCTTCTGCATGGAAAGCAGATACGCTAAAGACCAACGAGCCACACACAAGACCAACGAGCGACACAATTTCCTTATTAATTAATGATTTTATCATAATGTAAATAAAATTTCACTTCCAATATCAATTTAATTAATTATTTTATGTGCGTCATATTTTGGAAAAGGAAATTCAAAACAATGATATAACCCTTGGCGTATAAATACTCTGTTAATACTGTACAAATAATATTTTGTTACGATACCAAGAATAAAAATTAATGGATGATAGAATAACAATGTTGAAAAACAAGCCCCATGATTCCCTGAATAAAGCACGGAATGTAGTGGCCGTGGTTTACGAGGGAGGGCAACGCCTATAGTCGACCAAGACTACGTCACGACTTCGTCTATGTGATCACTCGTAGTAATAGTTTTAATTAAATCGGAATTCAACTTAATGATAATCTTTTTAGGTTTCAAGGGATTCTATAACGAACCAGAATTATGCACTTTTATTTACAGACGTTTTTCTCAATTTGAAGGAGAGCTGATTTGATTCAAGACCTTAAAGACTAATTGGTATGTAACATTATGGGAATGTCGTACTCGGGTCGTGTTGCACGTACCGGTGCTCGCTCAACAACGCGACGGGACTTTAGCGTTTTCCTAGTTGTATCCAATTCATAATTATTTACTTTTATATAAGTTTTGTAGGATATCGAATTGTAGGTAGAATACAAAATAGTGAGTCACGTGTTTAAATCTTAGGAAGCTGGTCAAAATAATAGTCAAAATAAGTAAACAAAAACATTTGATTGATCAGACAATAATTTTGAACAATAAGTTGTCATGAAGTTATTGGTGTATATTTTTAATAACTCGCAAAACTCCTATGATTGTCATACAGCATGTACGTTGGTTTGTGGTTTTATTGTTTTTATGAGTCGACATTGTTTAAAAACTAAATAATCCAACATTCAAACATTAGACGTGGGAAATTGTGCAAACAGACCGGTCTCTTCTCACTCAAAAGCACGTTGCAGGTTAGATTGGTTTAACCGTCGGTCTACTACGGCCAGCACAGATTTAAATCCAAATTGGATTGTTAAATCCAGCTTAATTTCTCTATACGAGATAGAATCTGTTTTTCGTTCCTTTTTCCAATATACATCCACCATAATTCGTTCCATAATGAAACCGTTAACTTCATTTTCGCAACCGATGAAGAATGAACGTATCGTTCTTAATTTCAAAAGCAATCACTATCATCAGTAATAGGCCATGGTACCTAGGGGATTGGACGTTGAGTTTTGACGGTATTAATTGGCTATATCCACATAAACACTCTCGTTTCTCACGTGCTTCGTAGCTTGTCACACCCGGTCACACTTTGTCACACTTCGGCGCGCACTGATGAACTCAATTGTGCGCGAAATACGAAATAAACTTTATATTCGCGGTTGTTCGCCTTCAATATACATTCATCTTAATTGAAAGAAAGGGTTTCCACTTTAATTAGAAGATTTTTGTACACATTCGTTTTTGAAAAGTGAACTGGAGAAAGTTATATAAATATTATTTTGTTTAAACAAATTCGTTTCGAAAATGATTAACAAAAAAATCTACTGTGTGTGATGGAAAATTGATTAAATAAGTAAGTTGTGATAAACGAAATATTCACTTAAATGTTTTCGGGTGTTTTCGACACGGACATACACAGTACAACCCCGCTTTAACCGCGTGGGTTGTTTGAAAGAGGGTAGTTTTCACTCGTCGCGTACTACCTAGGTACGGTAGTTGACCGTAGCACTGCCGCGCACTGCCTGAGGGTGAGATAACACGCGCGTGGAGGGTGGGTGGTTATGTCAGTTCACGACGCGCTGAACTGACTCGCCCGGGCGGCAACCACCAGACTACTGACGCGGGGCTAGTCGATGCACTAGCGCCGGCGCTTACACTGCCACCTAGCGGGAGCGCACCGAACTACACCCTGGTGTGTGGGAGATAGAGGGTGTTCAGTGGGTGGTGAGTCACTAAAGACAGGCAACCACCAGACTACTGACGCGGGGCTAGTCGATGCACTAGCGCCGGCGCTTACACTGCCACCTAGCGGGAGCGCACCGAACTACACCCTGGTGTGTGGGAGATAGAGGGTGTTCAGTGGGTGGTGAGTCACTAAAGACGGGTATAATAAGTTATTTAATAACTTTAACATTATTTACTTCGAGTGCAACTAATGAAAATGCAATAATTGTTCTTATTAATCTAGGGTTAAAATTTAAAATAATATGTCGAGTTACTAGAATAAATATATTTTATTTTCACCTTTGTCAATAAAGAAAACCGCAGTATTATGCTCCCTTATTTATGTTTATCCGGTAAAGTTGTTGAAGCCAGTTTACAAAGTAAGATAAAAAATGCAACATTATCTATTTAATACATCTTTTAAATGAATAATTTGGAATGCTTACTACATAAATCCAGAATATGTAAGGGACGGGTTTTTCGTTAACACAATAATGATTTTTATTTTACTAGGAAAACGCTTAAGTCCCGCCGCGTTGTTGGATGAGCGTAATTGGTGCATTGAGTTGCCATGTCGTGCTATGCGGATTTTCTGATGTTTTATGAATTATAACTAAGTTCAAGATTTTTTTAAAATTAATTTAAATTAAATAAAAAATAAACTTAAATTTTAAATTTTTTAAACCAATCGTACTAATTTAAAAAAAAGAAAAAATCGAAAAATTGCGATTTTTATAAGAAATAATTTTTTGATTGCGCTCAAATTTCACACGAATATATAAATTTAAAAAATTAAGGTTCTGTGAAAAAATAATTACAAAAGGATAAAGCATGTAGGTGTCATAAGTCAAAATATTGTTTTAAAAAGAAAAAAACCCACAAAATTTATATTTTCATGAAAAATAATTTTTTGATTGAGCTCAAATTTCACACGGATATCTTAATTCATAAAATTAAGGTTTTGTGAAAAAATCATTAAAATCGGATAAAGCATGTAGGTGTTATAAGTAAAATAAATTTTCAAAAAATCGAAAAAAATCGTAAAATTGCGATTTTCATGAGAAATATTTTTTTGATTGCGTTTAAAAACGTGGCAGTTCTAAGTTTAGAGATTTCGAAGGCCTCCATAAAATTTCATCGCAAATGGTATTATGGTTTAGCCGAAATCGGGCTGACAAACACACAAAAATACATAAAAAAATAAATTCATTCCGGATTTTTTTCTCCATTGAACAGAAAAAGAATCTTCGCTTCGCTCGCTACGCTCATCCAATAAATTATCACAATAAATAAAACAGCTATTTATAATATTTTAAATAAAATGTTCTAGTTATTTGGTGGAGGTGCCGGGTCCTCACAAATAATTCTACTGCATTCATAGTAGAGACTGCCAACCTCTGGTAAGCTTGTCGGATGGACGGTGTTAAAAACATTATTTAAATAATTAATAAATAAATCATTTTCTTCACAAGTTCTAAGATGGCCAGCAAATAACTTGTACATTGTTTTTTTCTCAAAAGCTACTGTGTCAATTACATCAAATAGTAAATAAATGTTCTTATACAAAGTATTGTTGTTTGAATATTTGACACGTTACTCATAACGTTATTCTTCAATAGGGAATTTGCATAACATTATTTTATGGCTCTAGTGGGTTAAGGCCACCTTCCTTTACACAAAAATATCTTATTTTCTTGATTTTGAGAATATTTTCATTTATAAAATAAGGGTGAAAGTTTCCTACATATTTTGGCGGGAAAAAACGGGTCATACGTCACCAGCCTTCATGATGCCAATCAACCAATCACGTAACGATATATCAAGTTACTCGCTTTCGGAGATTATCTTGGCTGTGGAAGCATATTTTGACATCTAGTTTGATCTAATATGATAAATATTTTATTTTATACATTTAGTAATATCACAACGCTAGCTTTAACTGCATTTTAATTCATAAAAAGTTAAAACATAATGTTGATTATAAAACTTGGAAAAGGACATCAACTGTTGTTTATTGTTGCCCATTGTTGTAAGAACCAAAGACTTTGGTAAAAGGAGGGAATTTCGTTGTTTATCTAGGCGGCCGTGTTCGTCATGAAGGCCGGTGACGTAGGCAGCCGTTTCAAAATAAATGTGCGGGAAATTTAAAAGGTCAAACTTTGACCCTCAACAGATATTGAACGATTAACTTAAAAAACCTGAAATTAACGTTTATATCATTGTTGGACGAATATCTATATATTGCACATACTTTTACCGATATCTGGAACTTATGCAAATTCCCTATTGGTACATTTTTAACTAAAGACAAACAAACTGTTATGCCTTCTTCGTCTGACCGTTTGTGATTGCACTTGTGTAAAAGTAAACATGTGTGGGAAATATTTCACTTATACATAGTGCGATGAAATGAAACTCAACTTGTCGTCAAGAAACGAGATCTCATATTTTACTCATTTTGATACCTAATAGTTTACTTTTAGGAATCTCGTGTCGTGTTCGTTTTAAATTATTACAAGTATCCTAAAGTCCTCAGGGTTGGACCAAGTTGTAAACCCCCTTATTTTTAGCGCTAACATCCGAGTTGTCAACTTTGTGCAATCATCATTTTTTATTTTATCTAGCTTGATCCTATTCGAATAAGATTCTGTTATTTGTTGTTTACTACAAAACATATAACATTTAGCCACGTGTTAAAAAAAAAGTGTTGGTGAAGAATTGTATATTTACATTGTTTCTATTTTCAACTTAAAAAAATACGATTATTAAGCAAAAAAATACATTAAATAGGGGGAAAAGTTATATGGTGTATTTAACAAACCATTTTTATGTTCGCAGTACTTTAAAGTAATTAAATTCTATCTAAACATAAAGTCACTACGATTTAATCAGAACAAAATGATTAAGGTATTAAAACTCACATTTCATGTAGTTGTTGTATCTGACGTTTTAGAGAACATTTCTTACAAATTGTTACCCACTTCATGTTTCGTCGACTACGTCTGAAGTGAGCTGACAGGACACTGTGCTACTATGATGGATGGGCGGCGAGCAGTGTGTTCAACTTCTTTATCGACTAGAAGGATGTAGTGTAACAGAATTGTTTCATACATTTCGGTCTAGCTTGCAAGATTAAAAAGATTTTAAAAGATTTACAAATAAAAAAGACTAGTACCAAATATCTCGATAAAAACTGAGGTGTAACATGCCTTCCACTTAAACAGAATTCGATATAACTGAAAACAAGATACCGGTTATGTTTCTTTTTTACCATCATTATTAAATAATTGGATGAGCGTAGCGAGCGTAGCGAGCGAAGCGATGATTCCATTTCACTACACTGGAGAAAAAAATCCGGAATGTTTTTTTTTTTTTTTTTTTTCTGTATTTTTGTCTGTTTGTCCACACGATTCCGGCTAAACCGATAATCCGATTGCGATGAAATTTTATGGAGACCTTTGAAATCTCTGAACTTAGAACTGCCAAGTTTTTGAGCGCAATCGGAAAAATTTTTCTCATGAAAATCGCAATTTTACGATTTTTTTCGATTTTTTAAAAATTTCTTCGACTTATAACACCTACATGCTTTATTCGATTTTAATGATTTTTGCACAGAACCTTTATTTTATGAATTAAGACACTCGTGTGAAATTTGAGCGCAATTGAAAAAATATTTATCATAAAAATCGAAATTTTACAGTTTTTCTTTTTTTAAACAATTCTTTGACTTATAACACCTACATGTTTTATCCGATTGTAATGATTTTTTCACAGAACCCTTATTTTATGAATTAATAGATAAGTGTTAAATTTGAGCGCAATCGAGAAGTTATTTCTTATAAAAATCGCAATTTTACGCTTTTTTTCTTTCTTTAACAATTTCAATTAATTTTTAAAAAATCAAAAAATGAAAGTTAATTTTAATTTAATTTAATTTAATTTAAAAAATTTCAATTATGTAATGATTTTGCCACAGAACAACAAAAAAATTCGCATAACACATGGCTGCTCAATGCACCAATTACGCTCATCCAACAACGCGTCGGGACTTAAGCGTTTTCCTAGTTATTTAAATCACTTCAGATGATAAAAATCTTGAATTTGATTTAATTAAATTAAAGGTACGTTTATTTAGTTGAAAGGTGATAATTTTGCCATCACCTTTATTAGTCAACTTTTAAAAGTCACTTTACTGTGAAAATTATGTCTACCTTGGCTATGGTAAAAAATGTAATGGTTGAATTTTGAATTTTTTTCACCTGATGTTAAAACTGGTTGACAGTTTCCGAATCGTTGTTTTGTATGAGAATTAAAGAATTTCTATCAATTGAACATCTTTTTTTAAAAATAAAACTGATTTAAATCTACCAACTACTTCATCTAAATAATTGTAATTTACTCCGGCCAAAGCTCATAAGAGACATTTAAACATCGTTTGTCAAGCACCAACATTGAATAGTGTCAAACTTTATAAAACTCATTTCTTGTAATTCAGTATGAACACAATTACACACGTCTATATTCATAGATGTAGTTTACATATTAACCTAAGACTTTAGTTTCGCTCAAGAGCAAGTTTGCTCAACACATACAAAGCACATAGAGTCAAGAGCATCTGAACCGTTCAAGGAGAATACATAAATACACTATGAGATGTATTTAAGTTAAGTTCTTTGCCTGGAGAAAAGCTACATTCACTAGCTAAGATGTCATCTTCATTCTACTTCAGAAGAGCAAATAGTTGTATATTATTCTAAGAAACTTAAGCAGAATTGAACGTACTATATTTACTACCCACATCAAATGTACTTATTAATTAACTATTGAGACATAAGGTGTGCAACTAGGTAGTTTGGAGTAAACACACTCAGGTGTATAATTCTTAACCTTATTTTTATGCTAGCTATTTTTGCTAATGATTGTTAAACTGTTGTTGAAATTTCCTTTTTTTAAGATATACGGTTGGTAGTCTCCAAGTGAGTTTGAGCTAAGCTCTTTTTTGCCACCTCGGGACACATTTAATTATTTAATGTTTTGCGGAATAAATATTAAAAACATAATAAATAAATAAAAATAACAACAAGTAACAACACATTGATTCGTTAGATATCAAAATGGATGAAACGTCAATTAACTTTCTTTGAATCTACCATCAATATTATTCCTGATTCTGTATTTCTGATCCTATTTTATGAGTGCTTTGTCAAAAATGAGCGACACGTCTAAATTACAAGGGAAATATAATATTTTGACGACCCAGTGGACTTTGACGTCAAATTAACCATAGAGGTGTCAGTCAGTTGGTACGAATCGTTATCCGCAACAAGCAATAGAATATAATATAAAACAAGGTTTAATTTAAAAATCCTTAATTAATAGGATAAAAGTGAGTAACTTTGGTTCAACTTAAGAGGGACATGCGTGTTTGTTAATGTACTCACATGACCCATGATTCATAACAACCACCCATCAAACTCTGACACTGGGATTGTCTGAATTGAATAAACATGAGACGTTTACCTAGATTAGGGGATCGATAGAATTGGTCCCGTGAGTGATCTTCATGATATATTGCATAGAGAGGTACTCATGCATATGTTTACTCGCATGTTATAACGCATGTTCATGAACACTATATCACGCATTGTACGTAGAATATTCACATTGACTTACACACACATCATACCTGCATTCGCATATGTTTACATGCATGTAGATAACGCATGTTCATAAACACTATATACACGCATTGTACGTAGAATATTCACAGTTGACTTGCATCTGCATGCACATATTTCAATGTTCTTAACTAGCTTTAAGTGTATATGTTATATGTAGGTTACAATTAAATAAAAAAATATGCTATCTGTACAGAAAAACTCGAGTTAACTAGAAGTTCTAATTTTCTCTAGTCTGGCAAACAATATTATGCTTCAAACTGTTTAAAAACCAAAAATAATATATTTGTATATATTTATGTATAAGTATGTATTTTGTGTCTATATGTTAATAAAATATAAATTTATCTTATAGGTGTTTGTAGGTTATTTCATTGTAGCTTCAATTTTTTAAATTGTGATAGTGAACAGTATCATAAGATCCACCAACGACTGGAATAACAAATCTAGAAGAAAAAATAATTCCATATACCATTTGGTGGAGGTGCCGGGTCAATAGAATTTCAACTTTTGGACAAGACTTCCGACGTCCTCCTGCATCCACGTTCCACGGTTTCAGAAAAATAATTTTGAATTAGTTTTGTTGGAAGAAAATGAATACAAAAAACATGTCAAATGGAGGTTTTGTTAAGCCATCATGAAAAGCGAAAAACGTAGAAACTGATGAAGAGAAAAGTTACTCTTATATGGGAGCTTCGATCGTCCCCTAATAAATAATAACAATATTGGCGTTGCCATCTTTTAATAAATGGAATAACATTCAAATACGATAATTTATCTTTTAATTGTTTGTTGCCATGGTGAATAAAATAATTTGTAATATCGAATAGTTAACTTTAAATATTTAATATCACACCTTGCAGACACCAAAACACAGTTTTAATTTTTTTGTTCCCTTTACTTCAGAGAATATCCGAAAACGTGTTGTTTACACCAACTCGACTTGTGCTTACAGCAAGTTCTTTTAATGGCAACTCCAACAAAAGAGTTTCGAAAGTTTTCCCCTACTCACCTCACAAAACTTCACATTAAAACGATTATTACCACCTCGTCCACAAGTATGAGTTATTTTCTCCGTGCCCATGAAAATGTCCCATTAAAGACATTAATACTATATTGTTTCCTGAAGGTATCCTTCAGAAAAGTTTTCTTTTGTCGCTAGGTAGTCTTCGCATTGTTAAGGAAACTTTTCTCTAGTTTCGCCGCAGAATAGGGGTTGGAAACGACGAGGGTGGGGTGGGGGTGGATTGTTACAAGCAGCGAACTTCGACCCAGGGACAGAGACAATAAGATCATCTTGTACCACGTTCACACGAATAGAACCATTCACTACGTTTTGAGTGGGTTTGTACCGAACTTTCGTAAACTTTTTCAATAATGAAAGAGTTTTCAAAGTGATTTATAAACATTGATTTATTTGAAACAATCTTCATGTCGAGCGATATTAATAATACGCGTATGTGGATTTTCATCACGCGTATATAACGTTGTTTAACCTTAGGAACTTTGTAGAGCTGACTAGATGAACCATTCAAAAGTCTTGAATTCATCACTTATTGCTGTTTCTAAGGGCTTTATAAGGGCTTTGTACAATACATTTCTCTCCGCAGGGAATAAACATCGATTTATTATTGCTCACCACAAGAAGACGGGAAATTTAATAGGATTTTTTTTGCGTTTTAGCAACAATCTAAAGTTACATTTTAAATCAATTTTTCCACATTAATGTGACTTTCAGGGTTTTAGATCAAAGTGTAAGTGGATGTTTTAATGAGGATTTCAAGACGTTTTTAACGAGTACTTCGTTTCATTTAGTCCATGACAATAATGGAATAAATCCTATAAATTCTGCAATGGTATCTGTCAAAAGTAATTTATATCTTTTATAAAGATATCATGTTTGCACATGTAGTTTCCACTATGTTTAATATTAAAAGAACTACATTCTGCAAATATTTGTTTATATTTTATTTTGGTGCATAACATACTTTCGCAGATTACATTATACATTTTTATTATAAATTATCATTAAATTTTCATTATAATTGTGAATAAGTCAAGGAAGTATGCATTCATTATTTTCATTGTCTTTCGGAAGCACAGTAGGTTAAGTACGAACTCGTGTAAATAGGAAGCGATGCGGTTTTTGCTCTTGATATTGATGTAGGTGGTAATTGCATTTAAATCTTACTGAACTGCAAAATATGCTTGGTTTTAAACTAAAATTACCATTTTAAACCACTTTATAAACCAACAAAAATTGACGACGCGCTTAATATATTGTATTTATCAATTTCAATCACCAAAAGAAACAATACGTTGATGTAAAAACATATTTTAAAAACTATTTTTTTTTAAAGTACCCACTTACATTAATTTCAGTACACGTTTAAAATGCTACTTGTACTTAACATTCTTAGTGTAACGTTATGACCTATGGATGTTCATCAGTTTGACTTAACTTATACACGTAAACTACTCCGCTGGCGTTTACAAATTGTTCTCTCTCTCTCTACATTGCCGCAGGTGGACTTTAAAAAACAAATCACACCAATGCTAGTTTCGAAAACAAAACAGGTCACCGATTGCTGGATTCTTGAAAAATGGTTTCACAGCAAATGTGACGTTGTTCCAAAACTTTTGGTTAGCCGATATCACTTTATCAACGTTTCTGAACAGAGAGTACACTTAATGACGCACATGTTAACCATTATAATGAGGGTTCAATGAAATGTTAATAAAGTATCAGTTTACTATCGTCAGCATAAAAGTTTTAGTAATACTCTATGCCTCATTTACTCATTCATACAGAATGTTTCATGTTTAAGAAAGTTGCTCTATGCCCAAAATGCCAATAAGTTTCTAGAACTTTTCAGCGAATACGTCGTTGAAAACAAATCGTCCATAAAAAGGAACTAGACTTTTTCCCTTACTCGAATATATTAACAAAAACAACTAAAATATAACTTTTAAAAAAAATTGTTTGGGTTAGAATTATGGTTAATATTAAGCAAGAAAATTTGAATGTGGGTTCCGCCAAAAGACAACACGAAAAGTAGTTGACGTCTCGAGGTCTACACAGTGGCGCAGACTCAAGGAGCTAGCAGACGCTCCCTGCTCCTGTCAGTGTGTTATCGTTTAGATTTATAGATTAAGAAATGCCGCGTTATAACAGCTACCATAAGGGCATTTACATTTACGGTTTAAGGAGCTTACCTTGTCAAAACCCTGTTCATTCATTTTTGTAGCGCACAGGCCAGGCTTACCAGTAAATTTCAAGGAGGTGTGAATAATGTTAGGAGGCAGCATGCGCTATCTGTGGCTGTACAAATGAACGTGGCCGTTTTGAACGACTCTGAGTTTTTCGCAGTATTTACTGCTTCTCGTTTCATGCCGACCAATATGGCAGCCACCATCGGCAAAAATGGCGGCACTGAAACAGCTGGTATTCTATTTTATAGATTGATAATAACTCTTGTATTAATATGAGAATGAATAATAAATTGGTGAAATGTATTTTTTGTTCATGTGCGTCGTTTTTGTTTGTTTTGGAATGTTTCTAGCTTCAAAGATGACTTATCTTTGTACCGACGACCTGCGACGACCTTTCTTTGGGTTCGAGGCTCTCGCCAGCGTTCAAAGTGGCTACGGTTTTGATGACGTCATGCTGCCTCCTAACATTATTCATACCTCCTTGTTAAACATAAACAACAAAGCACTCATTTTGAAATGGCCTACGTTGAGTTTGCTGCAATCTGGCGCGGGAATTCCAAACCCTATAACACTTTGTTCACCCGTAGTTACCACGGACTTTTTTTTCAAAATTTCATTTAGTTGTAAAGATTCCATTTAACTGTGTTCTATAAATGATAAATAATGTAAAATGTAAATTTGAAACCAAGGCTAGTTCCATATTAGTAAATTACTAAACAATAGTATTTTAACTTCAGTTAGATGATAACTTTTGGGTGTGAGGCTCGTCTCAAAATGTAAATCAAATATGACCTTTGATTGGCACACGATAAGTTTTCCCCTTAACAAGGGTAATACAGTTTAATTCGTGCACTTCTGGCTTTACACACATTATATTTCCACTTTAAATCAATTGTGTATTGTAATTATAAAAACAAAGAACAGTAGTTAAATAACCGTCAAATGTACATAGCTAAAACTGCCTGATTCTAGTTTAATTTGCAAACTCCAATTACAATGGTTATCAATGATGCACGAATAACTACCACATATATTGCCAATCAGCTTTGTATGCATACCGTGATATCGTGACAGTAATTGCCGCCAATTAAAATAATTACACATTGTTATTTATGAAATTGAAGTATCAGTGCAATTGAAAACAACTCGCGCAGAGAATTCGTGGTGGTTGTGGTATTAATTGTGAAGACAATACAGAATTGTCAGCCATTGAAATGACGAGGGAACAATAAGTCGCAATTAAATATTTATCGACCATTTTAAAACTGATTAGTTGAGTTTTGTGATTAGAATCAATAGGTTAATGTGTTGTTTATATTAAAATTAAATTATTGTCACTATTGAAAATTTTTAATTTGTAATTTTATAATGTTTTGTATTTAAACTAGTATATTTATTCGATAAGTCTAATGTGATAATTAATTATATATAAAATATTCTTCACAAAAAAATTTAACCAGTTTGAATTTCTTGTAAATTAACTAGATTATTTGATTCATTGTCGTAATCATTATTTTCAAATGTTTTCCAATTTGATTTAATGAATGAAACATCTCTATCTGATAATTTAATTCGTTGTTATACATTTAAATCTTAATTCACATGTTATCAATTTGTTTAATACTGCACATATACCATTTTATTTATTTGCAAAATTTAAATTTTATTATTATGCCATTACACCACCAATGTTATTTTCGATTTTAATCGGAAACAATCCGCAATTCAGAAATTACAGAATCCATCTCAGCGGGGTATCAAACCCCGGTCTACAATTCACCAGCAATCCAGTTGTTGCCATGTTAACCGTCTCGGTAGCTTAGGGGTAAAGCACCCGACCGGAAATTGGGAGACCGGGGTTCGATACCCCGCTGAGATAGATTTTGTAATTTCTGGATTGATTAACATAAAATCTATATTCATTTACTGTTCTTTTTTGTAAATAACTTTTTTATATTAGTAAATATAACAGCCGTTAAGTAAATAAACACAATTCGTTTCCAAGGCATTCCCTGCTTCACAGTCTCATCTCATTTGGTTTGAATGGTATCGCACAAAGTCCTCGTGTGTTGAAGGTAATTCAGTTCTTTTATAAGAACGAGTTGAAAACGTAATCTCTCCGCTTCTTATTCTCGAAGTAATGGAGTGTCGCTATACAAGCGAGAGTCCCATACGCTTACTAATATGAAGCCCGCCTTGAGTTTCTCCTCGTAATCTGAAGACGTGTGGGAGGCTCTATCGGAAAACGCATTAGTATCTCGTATTTGATTTCATTTTAATGCTTCAAACTTGCGTAAAAGTCAGCTTAGGAATATTACGAGATAACATGTTTAATACAGCGGAATATTTCCTTTTTTGAAACCATTGTCATCCAGAATTTAAAATGGGAGTTACAAGAAAAGTAATCAAATTTCGGTATTGGCATGGAAAGATCTTTAATATTATTATGACATAATAGCGTTGCAACTTTCTTATTTGACCATCATGATTATGATTATGATTGTGTTATATACAATATATATAAGGGGAATAAGAGGAAATAATTTAAATAATAAGGGGATTAGGGGAAATAACTGTGAAAATGAGTGTGAATGGTTAAGTAAAAAGTTGACGGTAAAGAGATTGTTAAGAGATTTTTTATGTGTCCACATGTACGAAAATAGATTTATTTAGTTGTCCTCCTTTGTTAACAAGTTTTTTTAATTGAATACGATATACTTTAAATAAATAAATAAGATGATCATTAAAATGTGTCAGGTGGAACAGATTGGAACAGGTTGCAAGTTTTATGCACCGAGTATTTTCTGACAGATAACGACACGTTATGTCAATTATTGTAAGATGAATTTTTCCAACTTGATGAAGTTAAAAGGGTATTATGTGAAAACATTATTAAAATAACACATTTTTAAATAGTTCATGGGTGTACGGATATATATATATATATATATGTGTATTTATATATAAACTTCCAGGCTAATAAAACTTCAATGATTCAATTTGGAAACGTAATGTAAATGTCCTACAACAAATGATTAGCCATTGACACAGAAATTGACATCATCATCATTATCATGAAACTTCATTTAAGGCATCTTTTTATGCCATTTTACCAATATGACTCATTTATCACTCTTATCACCTTTTCAACAATTTTGTGTTTTATAACCTCAGTTCATTTTTCATTCATTTTGTTTTATCAATTTTCTTTATAATTCTACTTTTGTCATTGAAGTTTCTCTTAATGTAATTGTTGTATAATTTTAATTTTATAGTACTTGTTCACGAATTTAATGATTTGTATGTGTTTGTATCGTTTTGTGTTGTTTACTTTTAGTAAGCTGACACTTGTGGGTTAATACCTGTTGTTAGAGGTAAATTAATATAAACGAGGAAACAGTGAAGCGGCTATCCTTTCAAACTTACAACTCATCAAACAAACAGGACAATAACGACATCAAAACATAAATTACACATACTTTGCTTTGCCCATAAAACAACTGTAAACTTTATTATAAACAACACTAGCTACACATTATATTTTAATGAATTCCATAGTCGTTCTCGTTTCCATTTTCCAAGCGATTTCAAAGACATCTTATTAAATAGTTCTAACGTTCTGACACACATAAAACTTCTACTAACGACTCAACTCCTTCAAGACAAATAAAACAATACAATAAATTTAATTTGAAATCCATTCAGAAGTACATAGTGTATATTTGCGACCGGGGAACTTGTTTCACGTGTGTAATTGGATTCTTCATTAAACTTTCCAAGCTTTCTAGAAGTTTCCCACTTCCTCGTCATTTAAGACGGCAAGTTTGACTCGAGAATTCGATCACTTCTCCAGAGCTACGTTGTATGGAATGCGATTGATTCAAGTGTCGCTGTCAGTGGATACACAAGGAACTCGATTGTGACATCGCCGAAACCGAACTGTTGAGTAGACAAATTGAAATTGGAAATCTCAGAAAATTGCAAACATAAGAAGGAAGAAAAAGGGGGATACAAAACACCGACAGAAACTAATCCTATTTGGGTTTATAAGGTGAGAAAAAAAGACACTTACGGGGGTTGGGGGGGGGGTATAGTGTTGGCGTGGGAAAGCATACGGATGCTTTTATCCTCATTCCTAGCAAGGAAGGATCAAAACAACTAAATCAACCACAGAGTTTCGTTACATGCAAACTATGTAAAAGCATCTACTCTCTAAAGTATGCATTTATGTATTTTGTAGAAAGAGGTTCACAACGTTTTTGAAAATAAAACGTTTGTACTATACATTAGCCTATTTTAATACGATCGCTACGCATATGTGCCAATGAAGGTGGGACAATACGAATTTTAGTGGGCTTTTCATGTTAAGAATCATATTCAGTTATTAGAGTTAATTATGGTCACTAGCTATAAAAACAACATGTGTAATGATAAAAATAACGATTACAATCAAAGATTAATTGTGTTTACTCAGCTATTTTTTAAATAGCTATCTTACGAATTCTGTAATTAAAAGATACATTTAAGAGTGAATTTCACTTAAACTTTAGATAATTCATCACTAATATTGCATAAACTTAACTGTCTTTTTATGATTTATTTAACGTATATCCTATTCAGTTTCATTAAGTGATTTACTAAAGAGGAAAATAAATATAACTAGATTTCATGAATACATACAAAATAAAAAATAAAGAATAGTATATTTTTATATCATACACATTTGCGATTGAGTTTAACTAAATAGCAGCTTCCAACTCAAGCTAAAGGAGCTTAATTTTGAGGTTATTATATAACGGATATCGTGATGCAATACTTGAACTTCCACCTAATCCTGTAATCACAATACTTGCTCGTATGCTTCGCGAGATGACTCTTCAATATCAAAGTGGCCCCTAAAGTGTCAATTTAAACCCAAAGCAAAACGTTTGCCATCCCCAAACAAGACCCCATTTCTGACCCCAGGCTATCTGGGACACCCCAGATAACGAGTTGTCTCCCACAGGCTTCACCAATCATGCCGCCTTTTATGGCCATCAGAGGCCGACATAGGCATTTCATCTCATGGGCAATGAGCCCAATGAGTTTTCAGAGTCCCTCAATATATCCCATCAATAACATCATTTCATCGAATTTTCCAATCAGAAATTAAGAAATTCAATCTCATAATACTGGGAAATATACGGAAGGTATAGAAAGGGAATTTTTGATGAAATTGCTTTCCTTACAAGCATGCGCGGAGTAGAATTCGTTAGGTTTAATGCTGTAGCCAGCGAACTTAAATAAATTGCGTGCGTATTCAAGTATTTCAATCGAGGCTTTTTGAAAAATACTTGAAAAAATCAAATCAAAATCAAATTAACCAGAAATCGACTATAAAAAATAATATGTTGACAAAGCAAATCAAGTAGGATTATTTTGTGATGTTTTAGTTGAGTTGACGAGATACGAAAATATGATAATCGATTTTGAACAGCAACATTGGCAATTTGAATTTTTTTAAGAGTAAATTAATATTTTATTTAATGAGAATATAAAAAAAAATCGTATCACGAGTCTATATAGTCAAAAAACACTTTGGTGGGGTACTGAAATTTTAAAACTTCCCAATCCAATCCTGACGACGACGAAGCCTTCGATGTGCGAACAATTACCAACCACAGACCGATATTGTATATATAAGAATCACCGACTAAACAAGTAGGACACGATTCAACCGCGGGCGACGCCAAAATCAACAGGGCTAATTCAGATCAATTAAATAATTAATTATGTGCTAGACAGCTAGACGGTTCCGAATTCACCGTTTGTACAAACTCGTCCCAAGAATTTATAGATTTAAGACCAAATTTAAAGAAACAAATCGTTTTTCTGAAGCGGGATTCGATCCTGGGTCCTTCTGCATTGGCAACAGGGATTACTTTACCAACAAGGATGTAAAGTGATTATTTTTTCAATTTTAATTTATTAATTACTGTGAATTAAATGACAAGGCGAAGTTGTTGTTCTTATTTTTATTTAGTTGTAATGAAGGGAATCGGGCATAACTTGCTATGGGGCTATGCACTCTCTGATTCTCTTCAACATTTTAAGTTTTTGTATATTTTAATTTGTTAAATAAATAATAATATTAAAATATTATGTAATTCAGTCCCATAGTGTTGTGAACAGCGAGCTTTCTTCCAAAGTAAGGATTTCTGTACAGATTATGATTTTATTTAGATGCAACTACACTTTTTTCACAATCATACAACAAAACAGACTATTTATAACGATAGGCTTGAAGTATTTCGTGGACTCGTATACGCAAAAGATTTTGAGCCACATGCGTAGATTCTGTTCTAGTAAAAGAAAATGGGAAAATCAGATATTAAATGATCGCCCAGGGTTTGACAAAGACAAAGTTTGTCATGTGACGCTGGAGAAAAGAGATCGCTATTTGTATACGTGTTTCTGTTATATTCCGTGCTTTTGACATTTCCATCAACTACGGAGCTCGTCTTCATCAGTCCCGTCTTGCAACCTACAGGGATGCACGATATTCATGTTAGTATACAGGGATGCACGATATTTATGTCATGGACATGGCCTACAGGGATGCACGATATTATTGTCTGGACAGGACCTACAGGACATACAGGGAGGTACGATATTCATTGAGCGAGCGTAGCGAGCGTCTCCACTTGACTCTTATGGCTCGAATGTCTGTTTTTTTTCTGTTACTGCTTCGATACAGTTCGCACCGTTTCTCTGATCGACCTGAAATTCTTCACACATGTACATACCACCTAGGCGGGTTGCTGTATAGTTTTTGAACAAAATCCGTTCGTTGGTTATAAAAAAATTTAAAAAATTAAAAAATTAAAAATAAAAATGTTCCGATCGTTATGAAATTTTGCAGGGTCAATAAGTACAACATTCTCTCCTATTTTACAAATTTTCAGCTAAATCGGTCAAGACCTTAAAGACTTATTGGTATGTAACATTATGGGAATGTCGTACTTGGGTCGTTGTTGCACGTACCGGTGCTCGCTCAACAACCCGACGGGACTTAAGCGTTTTCCTAGTGTTAGTATACAGAAAGGCGCAATGCTCATGTTACTAAAGATTAGATTTCGAAGCAAAATGGCCTGGTTTCAATTTATGGTTCGAGTAAAATTCTTTGAACTTCTGTATTGGGTTTCAATCCATCATGTTGATTGTAGAAATAGATTATAATATGAACAATGTCTTTAGCGCCACCACCAATATGTACTCAAATGGGTTTAGCTGATGAGGCACAAAATAAATTTGAAAACGTTTTATGTCGTTTTCGGCATCGACTCATGGGTTAATTTGGAGCTACTTTATTAATAAACCGTTAAAATATTTACTTCCCGAATTAGAGTTTTTAGAATTAATCAAAATATTTCAAAGAAATATTATTACCAAGACAACAGGACAACCGTTCTAAGATGATTCTGGGTTTTTCATACTTATTTCATGACTTGGTAATAATATTTGTTATCTTGGTCGGTAATAAATTAAATGTCCTCTACTGAAAATCAGTTATTTGACTGTGTCTCAGTAGACTCTAAATACAAATTTATTGATTTATTGCAGAATGATTTTGCGTAAATTCTCACTTTTGGCATGTTGTACTTGTACTATTCCTTTCCCTCGGCGAATACCCCTACGCCTACACAGCCGAGCGTTAGTATTAAACCGCCACTATAACCCTCACCACTGGTGCCCAAAGTAGTGAATAACAACAGTCGTGACGCTTTATGTACACAGGTTTATTGTTTCGCAATGTCTCATTGTCATTGCTCTGTTTATCTTCACTTACCGTTTCTATTCACACGAATAATAGTGTAAACTACTGTTGTGCTGATGATAAATAAACAATTGCTTGGTGTAAATAAACATAGTTTACTCTGCGCGTGGTTTAGGGGCGATGCTGGAGTTAATTATATTTCCACAGGATTGACAATTTTAGAGTGAACCTAGTATAAATACACACGACTAAAGTACACATACACGCGAGTAGAAGCGTTAAGGCAACTTTTCGAATCCTTTACCACATGTCAAGTAGAAGTTGATAAATTTTCTGAATAAAGACATCAATTTTAATTGTTTATCGTTATATTTCAACAATTTTAATATCACAAAATAATACCATTGTTTATACTTAATGTTTTCTTCATGTCCTCATGGTGCGTTAGGTAATCTTAACTTAGCTTAGAGTTATGCAATGAACAAGCATGTGTTCTTGCCTACATATACATTACCTGGGCTGAAACCTTCAAATGTAGGATGATTGTATTACTAGGGTAGAAAAAACGCGTTTTGCCATGTTGGCAGAGTGGGTTGTGGAGCATTGAGAATGTAGAGTTGACATTCTGTCGTGATATAATTACAATCCACTACAGTCAAGTACTTTGATTTGTGGGCATGATTTACTGATCGGAACGGGCCTCTATTCCCGTCTCTTCTTAGATAATTTGTTGGTCCTGGCGATGATTTGTTTCTTCGCTTTCCTCACACTAGCGAAAGATGAAAATTGGTAATAATGACAATATAAGTAATGTTTAGTTGGTCAGTTCAAAGGCAACAGAATCGTTGCCGTTCTGTTCAAATCCATTCTGGTCTATAATGCACCAACAATACTTGCAGATACATCTAACAGTGACATGAGAAGCCCTTTCTCCCTTGTTCCCACCCCTCATCGCCCGTGATAAAATAACTGTTATTATTAACCTGATTTTATTTAATAAAACAACACACGAATAGTATCCACAGTCATAAAGTAAAACCCTTATCAAAAGTGCGTACATTTTCGAGAATTTCTCTCATTTCCGTCGGTATAGATACTCCTACCGATCAGAGAGTCTTGGTTTAACATAAAATACATCGTGAAAATTCTCCATTAATAGTTTTACACTATGTTATTATTTCAATAACGCTTATGAGAGTGGAATAAAAGTCACCAAGAAATGATAGAATTATATCTTCCTTTTGACACATTTGTCATAAAGTTGATAAAAACGCTAGCGTTGACGGCACGGTAACAGCTTGAGTCTAGCTACGCCAAGGCTCTAGTTTTTAAACGTAGGAACGACACTGGCTGTGCGTTCTGCTGACTGCTCTGAACTTCTTGCTCAGCAGCGAATACGAATTTAATGAAGCTTATTTAGATTCAATCGAAAAACAAACTAACAATGAGAATAGTTGATTTTAATTACACATTTCCAGGAAATTTCATTTTCAATTCAAATGGCAAATAGTTAAATTTAGTACAAAGCAAAATGTTTATTTTAGGTTTTTAAATTTGGTACATGTGATCCTTGTTCAATTTATTCATAAACATAAAAAATTACATAATAATTATGAGAAAAAACACATTATAGCACATTTACAATCTTTAATAAAACCGTAACATTTCTTGGACTATTCAGTTCTTTTTATCAAACGATGACATTACAAAAACACACCACAAAGACAACATAACTGCAGGATGACAAGAAAGCTATTGTACAAGCAGGTCTACCAACTGACAAATCAAACCGAATATTAATATTAATACTTACCAGATATCATTTATGAAAATTATTCGCCTACTTTCGTAAATAATAATAACATTAAATAAATATTTGTTATTAGTTGTAAATTTCCAAATATTTGTTTTTTTAAAATTAACAACCTGTTAATTGTTTCATTTTCTTAATAATAAATATTGTTTTATTTCGATACGAAACCCATACGCGAAGGCTGGTTTTTCTATATCGACTTAAATGACGAGGCGAAGTGGTAGTGTAACACATTAAAATTTATTAAAGGATGATTATAACCAATAAAAAGTATATCTAAAACATAAATACAACAATAAATCAAATTTATCTCAAGTATTGAAACAAAAACTATATAGTGGAGACCATAAGCTCCAGTACATATTATATATATAACAATTGTGCAAATCGTAAAGCAAGCATGAAAATTTGCAAATTTACTAATATGATCACAAGGAATCCAAAAATCAACGGCTCCAAGTTGAGTTCTTGTAACTATTAACGAGTATCAAATTGTTATTGAGGTTGACTGCAGTTTGATTAATATTGTAAAAATGTCGAAAAACATTTAACTTTAAAGCATTTGATAACAATAAAAACAACTGCTGAAAAACTTTGGTAACGGTGGTGTAAAATAAACACATTGCCTCCTTGCAGAAATATACCATCTGTTTCCAATAAGTCAGAAAGTGATGGATGTGTGCAGACTAGGAACATAATAAAGTTCTGGAATACGAGTGAGGAACTGGGTCAGTATGTGCTAAGAAATGAACTGTTCTACAATATTATCTTCAGGGAAAAGAGCAAAACAAAACGAGAAGAACATTCCCATATTGACGGAGAATAGATCAAAATCGGATGTCCATTTCATTTTATCTTGGAACAAACACCCGAGGCCAAGAAAGGAATTAAACCGTCAAGATATTAACCTAGGGGTATTAAGGAAGTAGAAAAACTTATGCTATTGATTAAATGATTTTTACACCTCATTTTCAATTTCTTCATGTTTTTTTCATTGCTTGTAAGTCGTGTATTTGTACACCAAACTATACTCCCACAAGGCGTTACCATTACATTTTGACGAAATTTTAATATTATGTATTGAAAAGTAAGTTCTTTAAAGTATTAAAAGTAGGCAAATTTAAATGTATATATTATTTGAGAATGGAATAAAAAATAATCGAAAACATTTAGGGTAATATCATAAAAGTCAAAAAGTAGGTGAGTAAAAAAAAACATTCCGTACCATCCTTGTTGAATAGAAGGCCAATCTCATTTATTTAAATTGCATGCTAATCGGCGGTCGTGTTATGTTTTTATCGTGAGACTTGACACACGTACAGACATACGGATGGACAGAAAATTCATGCAGCTTCCGCTTCCGCTTTAAAAAAATATATACGTAATACACTTTATGCAATATATTGTACATCTTATTTGCGAACGATCAACAGCTGTCAGTAACATTCTCTTGGTGTGACAGCCTTCACACCTCTAATAATACAACAGCAAGGTATTGTATTATACGTACTATTCGTTTTATCACGAAGAAGTCATCTAACTCACAACCTAGCAGACGATATTTCTCATACCACGGACGCTACGATTGTTTACGACGATGTATGCAATTCTCTGTGTATAACGTTTCCTCGATCACGCCCCGTTGCATTGTTGTAGAATAATAGTCTATTGTTGGGGGCGTCATCAGACCGGCCCATTACTTCACGGTAGGGGCGTCGCTTTGAGTCTAGCGCAACCGTTCGATGATATGTTTGGATTTAATTCTATTTCACAATTTGTTTGTAGACAATTTAAAAAAATATATTTACGGTTTGACTATGAATTCCTAAAGAAAATATTTTGCCAACTAATGAAATTTTTCACGAAAACAACCAAATAAGCTATGCTAACTTTGGAGCCACATTACATTCAAATTCATTTCAAAATTAGTTTTCGAAGATGAGTGGATAGTACTGTCAATATGCATTTATATTTAAAATCTTGAATTGGAATTATTTGTTTTTTTAATGACCTTTAAGCAAGGCATGATTTAGTAGAAACACAAGAAAATCTTATACCTCCACTTTCAACCGGAGTCGATGAAGAAGTTTCCCCGTTGGAGAGGTACTCCAACTCCCAAATCAAAACGGACTCTGAAACTACTAAAAGCACCGCAAGCTAATTAATACGGTCAGTAGATTATCGATGTGTAGTGACGCTGCAATTAGCAAATGACAGATGAAACGTCAAATTTCAATTTAATTGCAATCATATTAGCCCAGGGCCCTAGACTTTTTTACGAATTACTTTCGATTTATTATTGTACTATGAAGTGTTGCGCAGGCGTCACTGACATTTTTATAAGAAATACATTGAGATAATACTTGGGAACGTAAGTGTATTCTAGGCCCAAGGCCACAACACAGTTTTCAGACGTAAGTACGCCCTTGGCACTCAAATCAAAATCTTGAACAATACTTGTTGTCGGCCTAGGTCCTACGCTTACTGCATCAGAAATATTCATATCAATAAAAAGAGTTTTCTTTATGCCAAAACATTTGCCCACATTCGACCGTATTTAATATTTTGACATTTCATGGTATTCGTTGTCAACGACTGTTAACTTCTAGTAGAAAAGTGACGTATTTTTTATTGAAGAACACAGTCACAGAGTCGCGCGTAACGTTAAAGTACAAACGTCGAATTAAAACCGACTTTTTCTTTAATCCAGAGCGGGATAGAGAGTTGGAGGACCTCCCCAATGGGGGAAACTTCTTTATCGACGCTGCTTTTAGCAAATTTAAAGGTCCTCTATAATATTTAATATATTTTTACGTGTTGTTAGTTACAAAAAATTCAAAACAAGCCTTTCTTATGGCGTGTGCGTTATTAATATAATTCTGGTTCTAGATCCTTATCCAAATCACTTCTCAACTGCTAGATCCCGAGGTCGTTGGAGAGAAGCCAAGTGGGTGTATGATGGCGAGTAGGGGAGGGGGGGGGGGGTTCAGGGCAATCGAAAACCTCCAAGCTCTTCTTGGCAGCTTTCACGTTCATCATCATCATCGTCAGATACAATGACAATGTTGTGTCATAATGCCGATACTATTTCAGGTGGACACTCGCTGACGGAAAATCTAGACTCGCATTTCGTGAATACACTTAAAAGTCAACATAAAACACTAACACACATTTTTCCAGCATAAGAATGCCCGCTGTAGGGTACACAACAAATAATTTTATCCGTGTGATCCTGTATTATGTAACAAAAAAATAGGTAATTAGGGTTATTTTGATGAAACTGACCAGGACTGTTCAAGAGGAAGCATTTGTTTTTATATAACTTAGGAAATTTTTCAGTAAACATAACGGTGGGATTTGCACCCGGGACCTCTCTTATTAGAAATTAACGCTATACAAATGAGACACCAATGTAGCTTAACACATATTGGTGTACTTGTAAATTATTGACAAAATTGTATGCACACTCAAAGTAATACCAAAAATACAAGCGTTTTTCGCGTTGGGGGGTGGGGGGTGGAGGAGGTGAGGAATGGATAATCAAATATAAAACGCAGATCAATAATATTTTCTAATTCGTATCAGTTGAAATAACTACATACACAGGATGTGTTAAACATGTATTTCTCAGTGTAAAATTTCTTCATGGCAATTAGCTAAGCTAAGGTACAAAACACACTGATAACTATCTGTGTTCAAAATATGCACTTCTTAAAATCCAGAACAACTGAAAGACAGCAAAATGCAAGCCAGTTTAAAAAGTCCAACAAAGCAGAATGCAGTTTGTTATATTTTGTCATAAAATGTGTCATAATAGAGAAAACGCAAGTCACCCACCGCAAAGTTCAAAACATAGACACACCCATAATAAACTATAAACTTTAGCCCGTCATAAAGAATTAATCAGAGTATGTCTGTCATACATTTCCATTCTTTACACCCTGAAAACATTTCCTTGAAGGTAACCGCGGTCTAAACACAGGTTTCAAGCATATCCTGGAGTGAGCCTTCTTCTCCCGTGGGAGGTAAACCTTGACGCCTCGACGTGTACGTGGCCGGGTAGTGAATATAACTCTCACCCTCACACGCACGTATCTCATGCGCAATGCACGGCGCTCGTGGCGGAAAGTATTTATTTATTATTGTTATTATTTATTTTAAATTATGGTAGTTCATTTTAACAATTAATCATTCACATTGCTAGAAGCTTCATTAGGGCGAGGCCCCATAACAACTAAAAGAAATAAGTTATTAATTAATAATTACACTTTTCGGTGTACCACGTTATTGGATTTTGAAAAATGACTTTTAATATAATATTTTCGTCTACCACTGAGCATAGAATGATATACAAAATTTTCGAATACTTTGCAATTTTGGAGATACCGTACTGTAAGATACATTAAATTTTCGTTTTAATTTCAAGGTTATGCAAAAGTAATAAAACCAGATGAAAATAAGCAACTTGAGTCATTTTTGTTGAAGTTGAAAAGTTGCAAAGTTCTAAATGAAAAATACATATTTGGGCATTTGTTTTAAAAAAGTTTCGTCATCCCTACCTTAGGTTTAAATTAAATGACACATTAATTTTATTTTATTTTAATCCAGTCCACTGACATGTACGTTGCACATGTATGGGACAAATCCATAATAAACGGTAGTTACAATGCAACTAAATAATAACAACACTGGTACAAATTACAAAAAGTTAATAACAATGCTGATGCAATTGTTATTATACAATAATAAATAAAATAACATACAAACCAAGTTTCAGTAAAACACGATTTCATGTATTTTTTTTTTAAATCAAACTGTAAAGATTTATAATTTTATTTGATATTTCGTGAGTAATTGCAGGCTGTAGTTTTTGGCATTTCTTTAGATCTTTTTAACAAATCCATTAAGTGAAAGGAAAAAAAGAAATCAAGAAGTTTAATTGTGAAATGATTAATAATGATGATTAATGAGTTATAAAGAAGAAAGTCTTTCAATTTATGTTAAAAGAATGTAAGTGAATTGAAGAATTAATTGACCGTATAATTTATTAAATATTGTATTTCTTAATACTTTAAATATACTCAGTCAATGGTCACCAATATTTCTTCTGTCCCAGTTCTGTTGTTATTATATTTAGCGTGCGCAAATTAAATCACCTCATTACCCCACCAAACAGCCATCCATCATGGTATTATAGATTCTGGCGACAGGTCGCACCGACACGGGTTAATTAATACGGAAAGTGTCATTATATGGACGGCAGTCCCTGGTCTTATTAACATGACCGCAAACACAAAACGGTGGCTGTTTGCCAGACTCTTTTCAACGCTCGAAACTTCACAGACGCGAAAATCTCGTCAAA
Organism: Sweltsa coloradensis; assembly: GCA_024449915.1. NCBI lineage: Eukaryota > Metazoa > Arthropoda > Insecta > Plecoptera > Chloroperlidae > Sweltsa > Sweltsa coloradensis. The sequence continues at coordinate 609,656 of JAMZAV010000078.1, forward strand.
TTAGTTCAACTTTCGCAAGGCTAAGGACCAAAGCCCCATGGTGGTGGCTGCCAGCCAGAAAATATTGCGCGCATAGGCCACATTCCATACCTTTAAAAGTGTAATGGGAAGTTAATAGTTATAATATTAATGGATCATGCATCTTTATCATCAAAGATCGAAGTGAGAGTAGGTAGATGAATGGGATCGTCTAATAAATATAATTTTTCGTTTCGTTTTTTTTTCTTTTATTGTTTTATTCCTTTTCCCCTTTCTTTTCCTTTCTTTCTTTCCTTCTCTTTTCTTTACTTTTGTTCCTTTTTTATAGATGGTTTATTAATTAATTTCACTAGCCCAAATATCCATTTTGAATATATTATATATATTAACCACATTAACCACACATTATATTAACCACAGTCAATTACAATACGAATTGTATGGTAAGAACCAATACTATCCTGAATGCGTGCGCGAGCATTTCCCAAGAGAACTGTCGTCGGAGTGGGTGACTGGGCTGAACAAGAGAGAGATTGCTGTGGAACAGGGGCGTCCAGCAAGAAGGGGGTATCCAGAGTTACCCCCTTCTTGCCGGTTAACGTTTCTAGCATGTCGTCGTTATAGTAGGAACCTACACCCAACATCTAGTTGATGCAGCAACGCACAGATGGCAGTGGTATGCATTTTGCGGCGCGCTCCTGTAGAGCGGCTGGCGATCAGAGCCGAGCCAGAGTTAGGTAGCCTAAACTTGCTACTCAAGAGATGTTTTGGTTGTTCTATTTGATTTTATGAAAGCACCCAAATAGGCCATCGGTGTTTACTAAGGCGCTAGTGTTTACACATTATACTAGCATTGCCATGAATGACGAATCATTTAGCGATGATGAAGACAATGTCGATATACGATCAAAGAAAGGAAGAAAAAGGAAAAGTAATCCACAGTCCTGGGAACGAAACAGGAAAAAGAAATCCAATGACACAATAAGTTGTTATAATTTTCCGTAAGTGGGTAGGCCTAGGCCCTATGCTAGACTAGGCCTAGGGGCCTAGGTCTAGGCCACTGTTTTTCTTTCTAGCCATAGTTTAGGCTTTCATAACCTCTGTCTAGGCCTAGGCTCTTGAGTAATGATGAGTAATCCAGTTGCTGAAAACATTCCAAATGATACCAATGAATCAGATTCAGATACATCTGACTTGGACTAGTAATAAGTTACATTTTTATCATTAAAGTTCATTGTTTAAACCAATTTTGATAATTATTTAGTGTTCGGATTTGTTGGGGGGGGGCATGTATCCCCCCCCCCCACAATAAAAGGATTTGAAAAAAGCTTTTATTGTGGGGGGGAGTAATCACCCACATGAGGGTTACCATGAAAAGCAACATTTCTCCTTCCTGAAGAATGATTTTAGATATTCAACTTTAACTCCTGCATTTATCTCAGAACCACTTTTTGGCAGTTACCCCCTTCTTGCTGGATGCCCCTCGATCATTGACTACGAGATCGCCAGCCGCCGCCTTGTACTCACCGTGGGTTTGAGTTTTTTGATTTTCAGAAGGGTTTATCCCGGGAGGCGTGGCCGAGCCGAAATTACGAGGTGTGTCCACGTGCAATAGAGTGGGGTGTCTACGATTACATTGTTTACAAGTGTACTTGGAGTTACACTTGTCCGCCATGTGCGAGCTCGCAAAACAATTAAAGCACAGTCGCATCTCTTTCGACTTATCACGAAGTTGGGTGGGAGAAAGAGAGAGAAACGCTGGACAATGTAAGAGACTATGATTCTCGTGACAAAGTAGGCACCGAGAGTCCGAATGATCTGACGTAGAAATGAGGACGCGTGGCTGCTTGGGAGTTGAGAAACTAACAGGAGAACTCTTAAGTTGGGGTTTTACCTTGGTGATGTGAACGTTGCAAAACACTCACGTAATCTTTGAGAAACGTAAGTCAATTGATTGACAGTGGCGATTTGATGTTTATCGCATTGTAACTTAAATTGTCGTTTGGTATTTGTATCGAGGTTACATAAGCCAATGTAAACAAGAAGATAGTCTACGATATCCATCTTCAAGTTCTGAAGGGCCTTGATGTTCTCGTGGTATGTTTGAAAGTAAAGGCTTAAACTTGAAGCAGATTCTAATTGTTGAAGGGCGCATTGCAAATAGTTTGTCTAGAATACTATTAGCAAGATTGCTCACATTCTGGTATTCTTCAAGGAATAAGTTCCACACAATGGCATAATTAGCTTCTGTGACGGGTAAACCCTTTACTAGGCTCAACGGAGCGCCTGTCAGCGTGAAAATTAAATAGTGAAACTTTTGAACTGGATCAATATTAAAGTCATTGTGCACCAGACTACAAAACATATCATAATAAGGGGGCCAGTTCTCAGTGTTCCATCGAACTTGACAAGGTCTATCTTAGGTAATCGTGCGCGACCTTGTGTAGACGAGTGCATTGCTCCGTTATCAGATGTCACTTTCGGCTTTGACTTAATGCGCTCAGCGGCGATATGAATCTCGAAGTACAACTCATCAAATGCTGTCGACGCTTGTTCGTTAATAACAGATTGGGGGTCAAGTTCAAGTTTTATACCGTTAATGTCAGAAATTATGCTTTCAAAATCTATTCTTGTTTCTTCTAATTTTGAAAACCTCACATTGAATTGAGGATTTTTTTCTACATTATCAACTTCTTTACTCAAATCATATAACTTGTAACTACGGAAGAGTGTCTCTTGTCTCGTCTGTAATTTGATGAGCTCTCGTTCCTTCTCCTTCTTGGCATCTGCCATCGTTGCTTGTATTAAACAAACTTCACTTACAATAAACACATTTTTAAAACTTTACACAGGTTATATTTTATTTTTTATATTTGAACAATGTTTCAAAGCGACTCCAGCTTTTTCTTCAGGTTCTTGTTATAATTCTTCTGTTTACAGCCATAGCAACTTCTTGTGGCAAGACCTATTTTGGAGAGTCAAAGAGACCTTTAAACATTCGTACGCAAGAACACAAAAATAATGTTAACAAGAAACTATCAGCCATTTCATTGCTAGCTAAACATTAAGAAAGTCGACAACATCATTCTATAGAATGGCATGAAACCAAGTTATTTTAAAAGAGGAAGATATGTAAAAGAGGAAAATCAAAGAAGCCGCTGTAATAAATAATAATTTAAATTCAATCAGTCAACCAAGCTATGATTTACCAGTGCTTTGGAATACAATATTAAAATTATAAAGAAGTTGCTATGGCTGTAAACAGAAGAATTATAACAAGAACCTGAAGAAAAAGCTGGAGTAGCTTTGAAATATCGTTCAAATATAAAAATAAAATATAACCTGTGTAAAGTTTTAAAAATGTGTTTATTGTAATATATCCAGGTTAATAAGTAGTGCATTGTGTAAACTTCGCTTACTTTCTGATAAAGGGGGTGGAAGAAAAAGCTAATGACACCTAAAACTACACAATAACAAGAGCGACAAAATGGATACTACCACAATCACAATGAGTTAGATCACTGAAATTCAATACTGCTAGTCCCTGTCACAATCATCCCAGCCCGGAGGACCAGATTTGCTATGTAGTGGAAACGCTCGTCACTACACGATTAAACAATAGGGGGGTTAAAGATTGCTTGGAAACTAGCCTGACTAATAAGGGAGAGTGTGATCTAAAAACTTCACTTGAGTTACTCAATCCATGGAGGATAACACAACAAAAATATCTACTTTCAGGAGAGTGCATATATAATGATAATAACTTTATTCACCTTGACTGGTACATTGCACAAGTATAACTCTTAATGGAGAAAGTGAATAGCCTAGCCTATGGTTAAAAATAATAAATACATTGTGAACTTATAAAATTATACATAAAATTTAAAATTATACATTTCATAATATCTTCCCTTCTATTTCTTTACATTATAGGTACTTATTTTTGTATTGAATTGCATTATTTTAAATTTTATTCATGTTCATACATACAAGTGTCAGGAATGTGAAGGAATTTGAGTGAAGCAATGGATGGGTTTTGATGTCCGGGCGCTCTAAATTAATTTAAAGTGCTGGTGAAGGTATTCATGATGGTGAAAAGAAATGCTCCATTAAAAATATTTCAATTGTTTTTGAAAGAGTTAGTGACTGTATGTTTTTAATTTCTGGTGGTAGATGATTGTGATTTTTAGACATTGGTAATGAGGTCCTTTGGAAAAAACGCGTTTTTTTGTATTTGGGGACATGAATTTTTGATTGCGATCGTGATATGGTCAAAAATAGTGATTTTTTTTTGAAGAGGGAGGGTTTGATTGAAAAAGACTGCGAAGTTGTTTTAAAAGTATTGCTAAGGTCAAAAATTTTTTTGGGTAGTAAAGATATTTTACACGACGTACGCCAAAGGTCCTACTAAATTCGAATGAATAGGGAAAGTATAGCCGGGGAGAGAAGGAGGAAAATCTGTGTTTACTCGTCTAATTACCGGGGTTTTGGTGTCACTCCGAGGTCTGCCCGTAACTGTAGTGAGTTTTGGGGTATGCCCCACTCTCTTGATGTGCGCGGTTTGATACATACACTTACTATGATGCACTTGAAGACGAGAAAAAAGTGGTGAAAGGGAGGGAAAAAAACCGCAAAGGTTTTGAAACAGGGAATAGATGGTTTACCAAAAATATAAAAAAAATCCTAACAAAAAAACAAAACAGTCTAACATGAAAACGCAACAAAAACAACATTTTCGGAAAAACTCAAAAATGAGTTTTCTTGTTTTTTTGTTCCGTAAAATTTCGTTTTTTTTTTAAAGTTAGACCGTTAAAATATCAAAAACGTTTAAAATGGTTAAAAAATATGTGATAACATTAACGCATGTTTTTATAAGTGTTATGTGAACTGAAGAAATCTTTAAAACACGCGCCACGCGTTTTAGTTCGTTTAAGTATGATGAATACTCTTTAATTTAAAAGGGGTATAACCCCCCCAAAAATATTTTTTTACCACGTGATTATGCACAAACTACCTAAGGGACCGTTTTTAAAAAAAATTATTCTTGTTACGGGATTTAACACGATTTTTTTATTTTTTTGATCCGAAATTTTCGAAAAATGGTATTTTGGAAAATTTCCTAAATCGGCATTAACCTGCTTTTTTTTTGGTTTCTAAAAGATACTTAAGCATAGTACCAATCTAAAATGCCCCTTTAAAACATCGTGTCTTGAAACTGTGCCCAAATATACCGTCAAACCCCGCAAAAATATGCATTCCAAATCACAACCCCATCTGGTAATCAGCATATTTTGACCGAACTACTTGCCCAAATTACAAACAAATATAAAGAATTTACAGAAAAGGCTGTCGAGTACGTCAATAAGGACAATATTTTTTTTGGGTCTAAATCCTCCAAGTCACGGGGCATAAATATCGCCCCCATGTTATTTCTTATGGGAATTTTTGCCGATGGCCCTAGCTCGAAAAATGTCATTTTTTGACAATTTTTTGGAGGTCATGGTGGCCCCAAAAATTTTTTATGTTAATTGCTAGATTCATTACAGTTACCTGAATGAAAATATTTTTTGAGTTTAGCGGTTAAATCCCCCTTTTAAGTGCGTATTGTAAATACGTAGTAACATTGATGATAGAAACTCCACTAGTAATGCAAGGACATCCACATAACTATCGTCCGTCTAAACACAATAGTACGACAATTCCGTTAAATTCCCTTACCCCAAACCGTGCTTAAATTAATTGATGTATAGTCAATAAATCCCTTGAAACTTTCCTCAACTCTCGTCCATCGAAGCCAATAAATTGATGGCGTGCGGACAAGCTACAAGCCTCCCTATTCTTAGCCTCGGCCGCACACAAAGACATAAATTAGGGGGTTGGATAGCTTGACCACCGGAAATGCATAGTCGACTTGGGTCGGTGAGTGTCCGTCAACTTCCGGACAGCTCGTATTACACGAGTAGAGGGGCTTAAGTCCACCCCACCGCCCTCTCTGACGACTCTCGGACTAATCTAGAGACGATAAAGAAGGCGCTGGATTTAGTCTGGTTGTGTTCTGTCGTGGATAGAGCCCACACACTCTTTAATAGCTTACCAAGGTGTTCTATAAAACAATATGGTTGAATTTGACACAAATGTTACATTTTATTTATGTATCTGTTTTGGATCGCACTAGAAAATAGCTTTCATGCCCTGCTGACAAGTAACGCAAAATTTTGAATGAAATATGGCAAATAATTGGATGAGCGAAGCGAAGACTTCAATTTGAATTTGTGTTTTTTTGTTTGTTTTTTACTTACGTTACCGCAAGAAAAATAGCTCGGGTGTTTTGTTTTTGTTAGCTTTTTTGTCTGTTTGATCGCTCTCTACCGGGCAAACGGCATATGCGATATTGATTGAAATTGGAGGGGACCTTCGAAATCTCTGAACTTAGAGATGTATTGTTTTTGGGTACAATCGAAGAAATATTTCTCATAAATATCGTACTTTTATTACGATTTTTTTCGATTTTTAGTACGATATTTTCGTGATATTTGGCAAACGGCTTCTCTGATATTGATGAAACTTTATAGGAACGTTTAAAATCACAAAAATCATATATGTTATGATTTTAGAGACATTTTTAAAAAATAAACTCTTATAGAAATCGTACTTTTACGATTTTTTCTCCGGTTTTTAATGCGATATTTTCGTGATATTTTGGGCCGATTTTGACCAAACTGGTGGGGCTACAACGTTCATATTTTACATTGACATAAAGATTATGATGATGCAGTGCCTCTTGAAAGAAAAAGTTGAAAAAGTTGGTCAAAATTCATAGAAATAAAGGTTTTAATATAAGCCTTTTACATGTGTATAATGAACAAGTAATATCAAGTAACTATAGAAAAAGTAAGGAGATTTCACATAAAAACGTAATCATTGGACAGAAATATTCCAAAAAAAAGCTCATCCATCAACGCGACTGGAAAAAGCGTTCGCGAAGCGGCCTAGTAATATTAACAGAATGTTATTATACAAATATTGGCGTAAATCATATAATTTATGTTTTCCGCACACACTCTAGTTTTGTACCAAGTTGCTATATTAACTAAAGATACAATAAACGTCAAAACAAAATTAAAAGTTGAAACCAAAATCTTCCATTATGGAGAGCACAACTAAACTTCTTCAATACTTAATTGATGTTTAGTGTAAAATATTAATGAAACACCAAATTTATAATATTTCTGGACTAAGTAAAAAGACGACTGTTTTCCTTACTTTTTGTGATCTTTAAATCATTTAAAAATTTAACTTTTAGGTCATTTTCTTTTATTACATCCACTGACTTCCAGAATCTGTATTGTTTTCTTGTATTTGATGAATAATAATTGTTATTTTGGTGATTTAAAAAAAATCGTAAATTTTGGTGGAGGTGCCGGGTTTTACGCATTGTTCTATTTTTATGAAACTACTGTACGAAATACCAGGCACCTCCACCAAAACGCTTCTCCCGAAGAAACTACCTTCTAACATCAATCCTAACGTGTCCATTAAAAGCCCACCCTTAATCTTTACCCAACGGAGACGACCAATCACACTCAAGACACAGAAATATAGCCGTTTAATATTTTGACTTTAAAAAGTTGCACTCATTTACTCTAACGATAAGCTTATTAGTAATTACACAGGGGCAGATATTTTGTTTCTGCAATTTTATCATGCTCTGCATTGGCAAAAGATGATGAATAGTAAAACCTATATTAAATTACAGTTCTATTTTCCGAGATCCGATTTATTAGAAGTTTTCCTAGTTAAATCATGGCATTTTGGCTACCGAAAAATCAACAACACATTAGCAACCAATCTTTCGAACAGAACAAATAGATTTATTACATAATAGATTTAAAATTCTGATAAAAGCAACATCAGTTAATAATTAACCAGTTGGATTCTACCTTCATTTTCTGAATGTTAAGCAAAACATAAAGCTTTTAATTCGCAATATTCTTGTCAATTGCATTCGAATGCCAATTTTATAACTCGAAATGCATGAAAACTAGCTTTGAAAAATAATCCAATTTTCCCTTTAAATCTAATCATGAAACTAATTCAATTGGATGTAAATGTACTTGACAAACTTTTAATTGTATCCTATTTTTATTTTAGTATTTGTATTATGTTTGCGAGTTTCGTAATAGGTTTTCCTCCATTCACTGCATCTCGTTTAAAACTTTTGCCGTTTTCACCATACGTAAACTAACTTCGTTACAAATGCATATCTTCCAAACTAAACGAGTATTTTCAATCAATTTATCTTTGTGAAAACTGGCCAATTACAACTTTGAATACTTGATCAGTACTTATACGGTGATTATTCGCGTTTTTAATGTTGAAATAACTACAATAATATTTACAAACCAGAAAATAAAACTACGAAACGACCTTAATTATATTTATTTCTGTAGCTTTTTTTACTAAAAATTTACGAAAATGTCAATTTAAATTTAATAACTTTGAGCAGTTTAAAATCTCTGTACTGGTACTATTCTAAATATTTGTGGTATGCGCTACAATTAATAAAAAATAGTTAAATTATATATTTTGAGGTATTGCTAAAAATTAGCATTATAAAAACCTAATTATGTTTTAAGTTTAAATAGTTAGAAGTGATTAACAAATCGATAATTTTGACATAACAAAATGAAACTGTTTCTACTTGAAAATTATAACCTTATTTTTAGTAGAAATGTTATCCTATTTCAATTATATCAATAATTTGTTTTCGATGAAAATTTATGTAAAAATATTTTTATTTATTTTTCACAAATGAGATATTTAAAGTTAGATTTGCTATTATATGTAACCTTAACTCTCGAGTGGATAAGAGTGCATAGTGCCTTGTATCTCTAATTCAGCTTTTTACAAGCTACAGCCCTTCACTCCACCTAGCAAAGTGGTTCATCCCTGGCGCCATCTCAAACATGAATGTTGCATTAAATCTAAAAGCCACTCATACAAAATCAACGCGTTTCAAGACTCCAACCCTCTCTCTAACCGATCGATATCATTATAGACGATGCCTTCATTCTCGAAATAATGAGTTTCATTACCTCTGGCAGTCGTAAAATCTTTTATCACTTTTCACATTGTTTTAATCTTTGGATTTACCGTTCCACTTTGAGCACCATGCATCTTTCAATTACTTAACACAAAAGCTCTAAGGAGCTACCTTAGAAGCTTCAGTGCTTTTGTTGTTTACTTAGCTTAAATATTTTAAGGGTTTGTAAATCTTTACGTTTGCAAACTTATATTTATGCATTTATAAAGTTATTGTCTCGTTTATATTTTTTATGAACAGACTATTTAACCTTGAAACTAATACAAATATTAAATATTAGGTAAAGTCCCCTTGTAGTGAGTGTTCATTGGAAAGAGAGGGAAAAAATAAGATGTTAAAGACAAGAACAAGAAGATATCAAACGTCCTTATTTTCTGGTAAAAACTTAGAAATTAAGTCTCATCTTCGACGGAAAATTTTCGTTTAGATATTAATCGTAATTAAACGTGCTAAGTCTGAGTTGCTTCCGTCAAGTTTCTCGTTTAAGCTTCTTATGAAGCTATACTGTTGGCAACAGTTGCAACTGTGCATAAAAACATTTATTATTAAACGCTAAAAGACTTTTCAAACGAGATGTAAGCTCTTTCTCCGTAAAATTTTCATGAAAGAATTTGTAGAGCGCTCATGAAAACACGATTTTTAAACGAATGTTATTTTATTTTCTACAGATGAATAATAAAATCATAAAACCTTTTAAAAATTCTACTCAAACAAAATGCCTTGCAAATTTTGCGCACAAAGTGGACTAGTTTACTGTCATGATTCAACTGTGGTTGTTAAAACTATAAACATAAACTTGGAATTATGTTATCACTAGTACAAGGTGATCTATGATAGTGGATAGAACACAACGCATATACAAGAACGTTCTAGATTTTAAGAAATAAATCAAACCATCGTCAATTTTGGGGTAAATAGTTTAAATTTTGCATCATAACGGTCGAGATGTTTGAAATAATTGCTGAAGAATTCATTTATCTTGAACAAACTATTAACGATAACTCCTAGAAAATTTACTTCTTTCCAACCCATTCGATGTAAGAATACTTCAGACATTCTATCATAAGATACAAAGGTATATCATAGATAGACTTATTATGGAATTATTTTTAAAAGGAAACATAAGAAATAATTATTTTTCTTTTAATAATAGTTTTCTTAGTATTCTTAGTCTTGGACATCAGATTTACAATATAACATGTATATAAGATTAAGTATATAGATACTCATTTAAAGTAACGCAAATAAATAAACTACCAGGACTATAAAGATAGATTTTATCTGGCTCTATACTATCAGGCATTTATTAAACTATAAATTTGAAGGATTTAATTATAAATTTTATGCTTGGTTGTTGATACGTAGCCAAATAGGTTAAGTGGGTAAGATAAATATGACAGGGATGTGTTTGACATTGGTTGGGGGATGTTCGAGTGAATTATACGTATTTGGATTTGTTTTAACTTTTTCTCAGCTCAGTACATCTGATTAACAAGAAACTGTTCATGGATGTTAGATGGAATCCCTAGACCTAAATATGATTTATGAAGAATGCAATAAAGACGTCTGAAAAGTTAGTAGAATAAAAGAGTCGCAATTTACGATATTTTTTATTTTTTATTTTATAACATTTCTTCGACTAATAACACTTATGCTTTATACAATTGTATTGATTTTTTCACAGAACCTTATAATATATTCGTGTGAAATTTGAACACAATCGAAAAATTACTTCTCACGTAAATCGCAATTTTACTTTTTTTTTAAAAAATATTTCGACTTATAACACCTATATGCTTTATCCGATTGTAATGATTTTTTATGGAACCTTAATTTTGTGAATTAATTTATTCAAGTGAAATTGAAGCTCAATCGAAAAATTATTTCTCATGAACACATGGTAGCTCAATGCACCATACATTCATCCAACAACGCGCCTGAAAAAGCGTTTGCGAAGCTTTCTTGTATATTTAAATTGCCCGAATAATTCCAGCTACTTTGAAATTGAATTTTAAGCATCGGGTTGTTGTATATTGTTCTACCTATTTTATCTGCAATCTAAATATAACGTAAACTGGTTGTCTGTAGTTTCAAGCATTGTACGATTTTATTCGTTAAACGGTACGAAATTTGTAATTGTACAGCAAGCAAAAAAAAGGTGCAACGCAAGAAAGTTTAGAAAACCATTAATCCTTATATTTAGGTTGTAGATAAAAGAGTGTGTAAACAATATACTAAAAAACGATGGTAAAAATCAATTTTGAACTACCTGGATTGATTTAGGCAATCTAAATATAATTGTTGATTCTGAGGTTCTGCCACGTCAAACAAATTTCAATAAAATAATCTGTTCTTTTATTAAGTCCCACTTTCATTTTACTAACTTTTCAGACGTCTTTAGCGCATTATTTAGAAATCATATTTAGGATAATATGTATAATCGTCGTTATACAGTAGCTAGTAGTACCATGAATTTATCCAAAACTATCGATAATTACCAGTTTAAATAAAATTTCAAACTCCCAAATCATTTATTTACAATTTTTAAAATTAAAACTAAAAACTATTTCTACAGACACACACATGCACACACATTGCACATTTGTGCAAAGTTTTTATAACAATCTTATGAGATTACAGGCCAAAGAAAATTGTTCCTAAAAACACATTGACATTGCTGTATTTTAAGTTAAAACAACATGAAAGTAGTTTCGTATAACTAAATGTTCATACTTATACTCAAATGATGTTAGTATGCAAACTGTTTCCTTTTAAAAATCTATTTTACCTGACAACGAAATATTATTTTAAATGTAACCTATAAATATGTGAAATATTAATAAACATATTTATTCAATTATCAGAAAACCCATATCGTCTTAACAAACATTTCTTGTAATATCATGAAAATCAAATCACAAATAAAAATTAATAAGTTAGAGATTATTATAAGTATTCCAAGATGGTAAACTTTCCTGACTCCATTGTATTCTCTATTCATTTATCTCCCTCCGCATGGCTCACTAGATTGCCAGCTTGAAATAGGGGAGGTGTTTTAGGACTTGCTTTCGCATAATCTTGTTCCTTGTAAGTTGAACTAGAGTTTAATCTATTTATGAACCTTACGCAAGAAAACAGGGCACAAGTGGAAACTTAGTTGCTTATTAAATACGATCTCTCTTAGTCGCACGCCAACCTGTATTATCTCAAGTAGTTTACGCGGGAGATTATTTCTTGACGAAATTTGTACTTTGATTACAACAATGACTACTCAACTAGCTACGATGAAATATTAAAAGGGGCTATTACCCCCAAAAATATTTTCTTACCATACTAAGTTTAGATAAAACTACACTAAAATAACAGTTTTAAAATTTATATCTTGTATTTGTGATTTTACACTAATTTTTTTCAGTTTTTTGATTCCGAAATTTTCGAAAATAGGCGTTTTGAGGAAATTCTTAAATCAGCTTTTATCTGCTTATTTTTTTGTTCCACATAGATACCAGATCATCGTACCACTCTAAAATGGACATTTACAACATTGTGTCTTAAAAGGGCTAAAAACCCAAAAAAATATTTTTTACCACGTGATCTATAGCACAAAACAACACTAAAATGACCGTTTAAAAAATTATATCTTGTAACTGTGATTTAACACGAATTTTTTTAATTTTTTTGATCCAGAAATTTGTAAAAATTGGTGTTTTGGGAAATTTCTTATATCGGCTTTAACCTGCTTCCATTTTGTTCCATATAGATACTAGAGCATTATACCTATCTAAAATGGCCCTTTATAAAATCGTGTCTTGAAACACTGTTCACAAATATACACTCAAACACACAAAAATATGCATTCCAAAATCACACCCCATCTTGGTAATCAGCATATTTTGGCCAAACTATATTTGCCCAAATTACAAAACAAAATATAGAGAATTTACAGAAAAGACTGTAGAGTACGTCAATAATGGCCAATATTTTTTTGATCAAAATCCTCCAAGGTCACGGGGCATAAAGATCGTCCCCATGTTATTTCTTATGGGAGATTTTTGCCGATGGGACCTAGCTTGAAAAATGTCATGTTTGACAATTTTTTGGGAGGTCATGGTGGCCCCAATAATTTTTCTGTTAATTGCTAAATTCATTTCTAGTTAGCCTGAATGAAATATTTTTTTGAGTTTAGCGGTTAAATACCCCTTTAAAACTGTGCACAAATATACACTCAAACACGGAAAAATATGCATTCGAAAATCACACCACTTCTCGGTAATCAGCATATTTTGACCGAACCACTTGCCCAGATTACAAAACACAATATCAGATTTACAGAAAAAGCTTACATGTACGTCAATAAAGGTCAATATTCTTTTGGATGAAAATACTTAAGGTCACGGGGCATAAAGATATTCTCCATATTTTTTCTTATGGGAGATTTTTGTCGGTGGGACCTAGCTCGAAAAATGCTAAGATTGACAATTTGTTATCGTCATGTGGACCAAAATTTTTCTGTTGTTATTTAATTTTATAACTACTTGTTCTGAAGAAATATATTTTTTGAGTTCAACGGTTAGATACCCCTTTAAAGAAGAAACATCATTTTGTTGTTCTTTGGTTTTGGTGCATGCGTGGATTAAACTTGATATTGTTTCATACATTTTTGTTTATGAAATAAAAAAAAACACACATTTCTTCACAACGATATTCTAGGAAAAATTCATAGGAATGACGTTTGATAAATAAATATTTTATTTAAGGCAGAATCATTCTATAACTCGCATGCCGTTTGCGTTGGCACATACGGTTAGGGCGCTCGTCCGATGCGTTTGGTTCTGCGAGGACTTCAGTTCGATTCCCGCACAAGTCATATTTTTTTAAATCTTCCTTCACCGTCATCTATCACCACTCATCGTCTCGAATTGACTGAATGCATGAGACGTTAAGTAGCAAATCATTCTACAACACACTCTGATGTACTTGTTATTTCTTTTGACGCACTATATAATTCGTCCCCCCTTTTTTAAATGTATTTTTACCTGTCCCATGACGGTGCAGGTCGACCATTCTTATTGTGCATTGAACTATCGTATAAAACCTGTCAAGGTATGATTTCATTCTAGTCTTCTATATATAGTTTAGTATTTTGGGCATTAACTAAATAAAATGCATGTCTACATTGTCATGTGTATCGTGTGGCATTACAATGATATGTATTAGCCATACATGCAAACCTAACATTAAATTAAAGTAATATCTAGTTAAGATGACAATAATTTCAAACACGAACGCCAATTTGATATACATTTTGAAATTGTTAAGTCTACTTAATGGTAAATATAGTATTTAAATATAAGGATTGTTGTGAAAGGAATGACCAATGAAGGACTAAACTTTCATGACTTAAGTTATATTAAGAAGCAACTTTAAGTCAGGATTGACAGTGGAGAGTATTGAACTGGGACTTCCGAATCAGAGTTAAGCACTTATTATGTCAATGTAATATATGGTACTGTGATTATGTCTCACAGTTTTTCCTGTGTTATTCTCGATTATTCATCTAAATTTCGTAGGAGATTATAAAATTATCTTGGGTTAAAAATCTATATTAGTGTGTTCTTAATTCAGTTGAAGCTGAAAAGAAATGTACAATCTAGGCCAAATTTTACTTCTATTTTATTAATAATACCTACATTTAATGGAGAGTAATTATCTCTTGACACCAATAAACTCTTTTAAACCGAATCAAGCGTAGAGTTTCCTACCATACAAAGTTATATTACATTGAGCCAGGTACTACCTGGAAATATCCTTGTACTCGAAAAATCAATACGAATTCCTTGTGGGTTGAGCTAATTGTGTTACAACAATAATCATCAAATTGACGAGCGACTCCTATGCTCGTAAATTTGTTTGCGTAATGAAGTGGTCCGTTAAATGGAGTAAGTGTCTTGTTAACCAGAGTGCTTGTATCTATTACTAATTACTAATTATCTACCCACCGCATACCAGTGGTCTCGTTAGGTAAATATGAGTATTGGTTCAGACAAAGCAAGTAGAGGTGAAACGGTAGATTTGATTGGAAGACTAATTGGAAGAGGGCCAACAGATTTGGATCAGACAAACAAATCAAAAGAGAATTAACATTATATTGACAACGCGGTAACCTCCCTGTTTGCGTTTCGTCAAGAAATAACTTGAAATTACAACAGAGGCGGAACCGTGGGTTGCAACGAGACCACAGAAATCGCTACTGTTTCTTAAGTATTCTAATTGTATATCAATGATATGCTTTTAATGAAACGAACTATTCAATAAAACACACCTTTTTACCAAATTTATTTACCTTACATATGTTGTTGGTGATATGTTGACGAAAGTTTTTTTTGTTATCAATGAATGAGGTGACAATCACTTGCATAATTAGTTTCAGCAATATTTGTTAAGTTAAAAGTGATTTACCGTTTTAAATTATTTTGGCTACACACGTGTATTGAATGTGTATTTAATATTTATATTATGTGTTCAATTTTGTATTATGATTCCAATACCTAATTACTTTTTAAGCTGTGTTTTTAAACAAAAATATGTATGCCTAAATTTAATGTTGTTTTTTGTAATTTTAATTTTATTCATAAAAATCTTTTTTGTTCATAATTTGGTACTAATACACAGTCATATTTATATTTCTCGATTAAGATAGTCGGGAAACACTCCCGTAGGTGGAATGGTTGATATTTAATTCAATCCAAAAATTAAAAAATCCATCCCGATCGGGGTACGAACCCGAGTCTCCCACTTTCTGGGTGGACGCCTTAGCCAACTAGACCACCGAGACGGTAACTATTTAACTTCTGTATTGTCGTGACATTATAGAACTTGAATGAATGGAACAATAAAGCATCGAAAAACTGTTGCTAAAAAAAAAAACGATCGGGATGGATTTTGTAATTTCTGGATTGTATTAAAATATTAATATTCTTTGTGAAATGTTTTTTGTCCTGTCTGTTGTGGTTTTTTAATTGTTAGTTTGATAAAGACTCCTGTAAAGGATTCGAAATATTACATTTGAAATAAAAATATTAATAACAGTGGAAAGTCCAATGATTTTTACTTACAACAAAAATATGTGTTTCAATAATTCAATAAATTTTATACCGGCGTTGATTAATTCATCGTTACTGAAAACGTCACTGCTGTTTAGTATTATGCAATAGATTTGTTATTGTCATATAACAATAGTATCAAAGAATCTAATAACTATAACAATTTTCTCTGTATTAATTTTCCTTGTATGTAAAGCCCTGAAATATATCGACATCGAAATTTAAAAACGAAACATTTGTTTCGACAAAATGGACAGAATATATTGAATATGGCAGTAGTAGCAAGCAACTTCTTAGAAAGTACACGAAAAGACCTGGCAGTAGACAACACAATATTCCATTCGAAGCAAATCATACAGTTTAGATACTTACACACAAGAGTATGTATAATAGCCTAGAATTATACGGCCTAACACTATACAAATGTGTATTTCTTGAGGCAGGCTTTGCGGTAAGCCGTCACAAACTGTACGCTTAAAACAATAGGTGTCCGTGTATAAGTGATGTCTTAACATCTTTGCATACTTCAACAAAGTCTCCATCTTGTAGAAGTGAATCTTATATAGTTAGGGGTGTACAAACTAAGAGAGTATCATATTAGATAACTAGCAGAAGGTTTTTATCAAATACTATTGTATACAACCTGCGGTTGTAAGGTATTTGGTTTTATTATCTACTTTTATTTTCATCTACGAATTGACAGTTACAATCTTCGTTTCGTTCTAAGTTTAAAATTCTATATGTTGTAATTTGTTAATTGCGTGTTAACGTAATTTTATAATGTCCAACTAATCTTCTGCAGGGAAAATTTTACAAATGAGAATTTACTATTTGATCATATTTTTGCAGTAACCATATTTTGCAATTTCGCCATATCATAATCAATGTTGAGTTTAGGAAAATGGAAAAAATAGGTACTCAATTTTAAATTTGGCACTTTTTCTTCTTTCGAAAACTTTTAAATCGAGCTTATGGGGGGGGGGGGATTATTTGTACTTTGCATGGAATTGTCTACTATAAAATATCCACCATAGAAATACTCAGTTAAAACTAGACAGTAGTAAACTATACTGTGATTCCCTGCAGACCCTCTTAAAAAATGGCCAATACATTGGTAATATCACTACCAAACTTTACATGGATGTTAATAAAGTATTTGTTTATTGATATCCTCAATTGGTTTTAAAAACATCCAAAACATGGATTCCAATTGTTGAAATTCCCTCCAAACTGTTTTCTTACGATAAAACCAAAATAAACTCCTAATCCTGTCAAATAAGATCGTATATTGACGCTTGGAGGAAAAAATTGCGATGTCGCTGAATTTTTGCAGAGACCTTCCTTATATAATACTTAACAACATACTAAAACTCCCCTACAATCGGACTGGAGCTTCGGCCGCCATATTGGAAAATGGCGGCCAAAAGGTGTTTGTTATCGAATATCTCCAAATTGGTTTGAGATAGACAAAATATCTCAATGGTAAAAATAATTCCCATTAAATTCCCTACAAAACATATGTCTTCTATAATTTTGGTAGGGCAACGGTTACGTCACAAATTCGTGGTTTAAATGTTGCTCATTGGAGTACCAGCTTATTTACAAATTTTCACGCCCAGCATCAAACAATGCCCAGTAAATCCGTAAGAAATCGATTTGAATACAAAAGGACTTTTGTACGGGGTTCATGAAAGCTTCCATTAGTATTTTAAAAATCAGGTCTGTGAAATAGAATTTTGCATTTACCCGGAATTTGGGTTTTTCCATTGTTGGAATTTCCTAAAAAATGCCCTTTTTGACTGTCCATTATTAAGCACCAAATAGCATTGGAGGAAAAATTCTTTCTACGCACATTGAAATGACTCAAATAATGATCCGATTACAACCAAAGTTTAAATCCAATATGGCTGCTAATTCCTAATATCCACAACATCAAAGTGAATTATGTAACAAAAAGAGTGTAAAAACAGCACGAAAACAGTATTCATATTGTGAATATTAGGAATTAGCAGCCATATTGGATTTAAACTTTGGTTGTAATCGGATCATTATTTAAGTCATTTCAATGTGCGTAGAAAGAATTTTTCCTCCAATGCTATTTAGTGCTTAATAATGGACAGTAAAATATGTCATTTTTTAGGAAATGCCAACAATGGAAAAACCCAAATTCCGGGTAAATGCAAAATCCGATTTCGCAGAACTGATTTTTTAAAATACTAATGGAAGCTTTCATGAACCCCGTACAAAAGTCCTTTTGTATTTAAATCGATTTCTTACGGATTTACTGGGCATTTTTTGATGCTGGGCGTGAAAATTTGGAAATAAGCTGGTACTCCAATAAGCAACATATAAACCACGATTTTGTGACGTAACCGTTGCCCCTACCAAAATTATAGAAGACCCCTGTTTTGTAGGGAAATAAATGCGGAATATTTCTGCCATTGATATATTTTGTCTATCTCAAACAAATTTGGGAGATATTCGATAACAAACACTTTTTCGCCGCCATTTTCCAATATGGCGGCCGAAGCTCCAGTCCAATTGTAGGGGAGTTTTAGTATATTGATAAGTATCATTTAAGGAAGGTCTCTGCAAAAATTCAGCGACATCGCAATTTTTTCCTTCAAAAATTCTTATTTGACAGGATTAGAGGTCCCAGTACGCAAATTTGAGTGAAATTTCCAGTACGAAAAATCTGTACACTTGAAATAAATTCTCGAAGTTGACCAAAATGGAGTAAATTTCCGTGATTTCAATAATTTTTTATTCAAAATTAGTGAATTAATTTAGGATGACGCGTCCAGGATAGCAGTGATTTATTCATTATTAACGTTAGTGTGAAATTTGATAACGGTGTTTTAAACCGTTAACCCGAAAAAAACAGAAAGCTGATCGCCTAAACTCGTCTCCGCGCCAAAAATAAAAAATAACTCTGAAAGTTTGTCAAAGAAATGAATACGAGAGTTTTAGACACTTCTCCAAAGTTCCACCCAAGTCCTAGTGGAATATCTTAGATTCACAAGGCTAAGCAAACTGTTCATGTGTTTCTCTCGTCGACTATACGTCACGCTGTCATCTACCGATGGTGGCTAGTTTGGATCCCCTAATGTATAACCCGATGCGGATGGCCCCCCCCAACACCCCGACCCCCCCGCGACAGCTCAACAATCGCCCACTTGTTTACAAAGTTAAGATCCAAGCGAGACGTTGAGGCCGAGGCGAAATATTACACGTGCTAACTTTAGCAGAGAGTCAACAAGCGGGGGGGGGGGGGGGTCGGTAATGGATATAACAAGAAATTGCTTTATGGTTTTCATCAAGTGGTATCCACTTTGCATTATTATTTTAAGAGTACTCGACAGACATTCAACGGGACTAGATGGCGTCGAGTTATTTTCATTAAATTTTGTATGTTACTATTTATATAATTTTATCTTTGTTCATCTTATCCAACTTTCTTCTTCTTCCTTCTTCCTTCTTCCTTCCTCATTCTCTACCTCCTCTACCTCCTCTACCTCCTCTACCTCTTCCTCTTCCTCCTCCTCTTCCTCCTCCTCTTCCTCCTCCTCTTCCTTCTTCTCCTCTTCTTCCTCTTCTTCCCTGTCTTCTTCTTCTCTTCTTCTTCTTCTTCTTTCTTCTCTCTCTCTTCTTCTTCTTCTTCTTCTTTTCTTCTTCTTCTTCTTCTTCTTCTTCTCTTCTTCTTTTCTTCTTCTTCTTCTTCTTCTTCTTCTTCTTCTTCTTCTTCTTCTTCTTCTTCTTCTTCTATATATATATATGTATTATATGTAAATATATAAATAAATAAATTGTATTTAGAGTCTACCCACTCAGTTATATAACTGATTTTCAGTGGGGGACTTTAAATCATAGCGTTATACACTAAGGGCTCGCCAGTTTTCAACTTGTACCTTAACTTTATAAAGAATTATGTTCTTTTATGCACCTTTCCAGACCTATTTAGATTTTATGTTTTAATATGATATATTTTCTTATAAAGTATTTTATTTGTTGATATTCAATTCCAAAATCACACTTGGGGCTCTTCTTCTTCTTCTTCTTCTTCTTCTTATTCTTCTTCTTCTTCTTATATATATATATATTATATGTAAATATATAAATAAATAAATTGTATTTAGAGTCTACCCACTCAGTTATATAACTGATTTTCAGTGGGGGACTTTAAATCATAGCGTTATACACTAAGGGCTCGCCAGTTTTCAACTTGTACCTTAACTTTATAAAGAATTATGTTCTTTTATGCACCTTTCCAGACCTATTTAGATTTTATGTTTTAATATGATATATTTTCTTATAAAGTATTTTATTTGTTGATATTCAATTCCAAAATCACACTTGGGATGTTCTTGGTGGCCTTCTATTGTTTTTGTCCTTATATGAATAATCAAATAATACAATAACATAGAATAATTTTATGATAACGGTTGTTGATTCAAAAAAAGCTTCAAATAAAACTTAAATAACAAAATATCTGACAGAAAAAAAACAAATCCATTTAATCTGTTTCTTGATTTGTCGAAATAAATTAGTATGGGATAAACTTAACTTACATAATACGTCAAAAAATAATAAATGAATAAACCAAACAAAAATGATAATAAACGATAAGAAAATAAATAATAATAAAAATAAATAAGGTAATAAAAGTGAGGCAAGAATTATGAGTGGCAAAGAAAGAAAGCGCCATGCCTAAAAAAAAATTATATATTTGGTGAAGGTACAGATAATTCATGTAAGTTTATTTGTATCTGGAAGTGGTATATGGTATGACTGCCTATCAGAATAATGTTTCTGCCTCGTTTTAACTCGAGGTAGGAAACATTGTGAACGTCAGTTTTTTAACTCTGTTACCGTCATACTTGGTCGCTGATATCATTAAGCCGTGATAACACAGCGTCAACTAAATATCACCGGCTAAGACGAATGACTTTCGCTCCCGGCCGGATATTTGAATAAAACAACATGGCTGCCGTGGATTATTTCATTAGGTTTTGTTGACGGAGGAATTAGCATAAGAAAATATCATTACTTAGGACGAGCCACGCAGGCCTGTGGGTTTTATCACCAGTGCTTAGTTTAGTAGCAATCCCTCATCTAGGCAGCCTCGTATGTGCTAGGAGGGATAATTATTTAGAGAGAGAGGGGAGAAAGATAGTGAGAGATAGAGAGAGGGGGGGAGTGTGGGAGGAGAGAGGAGAGAGAGGGAGGAATGAAGAGAGAGTAAGAGAGAGGTATAGTCATTGGTTTAGGTAAGGCATACACAGATATATGCTTAGTAAACAAAAATTAACGAATAATATGTGAGTTCGTTCGTTTTTAAGTGTGTTTAAAAAGTGACAGATTATTATTTTGAAGTATAACTTATCATCATAATTCATTTATAGAAATGCACTTATATTCTTACAAATTTTAATTTAAAAGCTATTAGAATAAAAGTAACGTGGTTGAATTCGCTATAATGCCAAGTTACTAGGTAAATTTAAAAATTTTCTGCTCATTTTAATGTTTGTATTTATATAAAACGCACGTAGTCTTTTTAAAAATTAAATAATAGACCTGGTTTTGGACCCAGACTTCATGGATTCAAACCGCTTAGACTTATAGCACACCAAATTCATCAATCCTAATCTAATTTAATTTTTTTGTGTTTATACAACACAAGACACACGAACCACAAACTACAGACAATACCAAGACCACATAGTGACTACGAAATATCTTTTAGGTATATAATGCACCAAAAATCCAGAAAATCTATAGTCAAGAGCCTAGCTATAGCTCACCCAGCTGAGATGATTTTTGTATACTAGATTGATTCGTTTCTAGAACAATTTAAGTCGTAAAATATTTTTAAAAAATAACACATTATTAACACTTGCAACCAAGATAATTTGAGCTTTTTTATATCAAATATATTCATTGTAAGTCTTAAAAATATGCGATCCGTAATGCAGATCAAGGCTAAGAAGAACAGTAGCTAACAAGTAATTGAAGGCACTTACCCTTTCAGCTTTGTCATCGGACATTTAAACATTTCAACTAGATTACTTTTACACATGACTCAATCCATTGTGCACATATTTGTCGTTCGAAGCTGTATCACTGTTAATGGAGTGTTGATCATTGCACTTTGTCCACAGTCCACAGTCCACAGTCCACAGTCCACGCTAACGCGTCAATACTCTTTGTCACGGCACACGAGTATGCTAGCACAGACTACCTCTATCGCAACTGAAAGACAAAGATACCACGTGACGTGATGGTTCGCAAGCTGAAGAAAATTCGCTTCTAATTCGTACGACAGTTGGATTCCTGCATTATAGATTTGCGAAATAAAACACATGTGAATTATAATGTAAGGAATCAAAACTTATAGGAAAGCATAAATTGAACCATACTGTGTGAGAGCGTCGGAGAAGAGAAATTTCAGGTTGTTCAAGCAATAAGTTTTAAATAAGATTTATATACATTTAGGTATTATCTCAAGTAACAACAATGAAAACTTATATATGAATGAAGAATATTTGAATGCTTACTATAATATACAGTAATAAAAAAATAATAAAAAATTAGTTCGGTTCATCATAGAATTTAAGTTTTTGTTGGTAGGAAAAAACGATATGATTTAGGACGGCAAAATTTCGAATCAAATAATAAATTCTCTGTCTAAAAAATATATCGTACAAGTGATTTTAGGCTAATTTTGAGAAGTTTTAAAACTTTGTGCACAGAGAGTTAAACAAAACACGGTGTCCACTTCGGTTTCAGGTGCGAAAATAAGTATAATGTAACATTACATACAAAATGCGAATGATCTGTTAGCAGAATTTAACGCATACCTGATAAAACATAATTGTGTATCGTGATTGTCAATGATATCCTTCTCGCAAATTAAACACTCGTAAAATCCCCGTTACACTGAATGTTCCCGTGCGCCCGTAGCTTACCTATCTCTCTCGAGCTGTGAGCCGCGGCATTGTAGCACTGTAGACGCGCACCTCTCTCTAGTAGCACTGTCGGTGATATGACAAGGTAGCCAGAGCTACTTATGTTACCATCTGCACGGACAGACTACCCCCACTCCTCGGGTGTCGTCTCGCCACGTTATGCTGTCCACTGTCTTGCCTTGCGGCACTATAGTTACCAACTCGACATAGATGGAAGTTAGGACAAAGCATGCGGGGGGGGGGGGAGACTATTGAATATTTACATATTTCTAAAATTTTAAACCATAGATTTATTTGTCCTTAGTTGCTTAACGTAATTTTTATTAGAAAAACGATGTCGTGTGTGGGTTTCGAACCCGCGTCCTTCTAGTGTCAAACACTTCGGAACTGTTTTAACCCCCTGACTGTCAAGCACCAAAGGGTCACTCTTCCAACACCTGTTAGATCATTAAAGTCAAACTCGCAACGAATTACCATCCAAAAATTCTAAATACAGTTTTTTATCACAATTTTTTCCAAAGAACTTTTAAAATGTACTATCCCATCTTCCTCCACAATGCATTTATTGCAACTCTGTGAAACCAGAGGCGAGCTCTGGCCACCCACTGCTCCCCACCCTTATCTACTTCCTTGTCACTCATCGTGCGTGTTTGGTTTCTGCTCCGGAGTGTGCAGGGTGCACCCAGTGGCGTAGGAACCGGGGGGGGGGGGAGGGGGGGGGCTTAACTAAAGTGAGGTAAATATTAATCCCAGAAATTCCGTAGTAAATATGCATATACATTTATAAAATTCGACAATCACATTGGTAAAACGAATATGTTTTCCTGTATGCTTTGTCATAACATACAAAATTAGCCTGAAATTTACTAAAATGGGCAACTTCACGTTAATTTTTTTCAATTTTTAGATCGCAGGAAGTTGATGTCCAACATCGTTTGAAGAGTCAGTGCATGCAGTAAAACATGACGAAATAACTGTAGAATGGTGACATTTATTTTCGTTTTCGGCGAAAGGGCCTCCAGCGGCTGGGGCTTCCCCCCAGACCCCAGCTTGCGCCCACAAGATCTGCTAATAAATTTGCCCCCCCAAGTTTCAAAACGTTCCTACGCGCCTGTGTGCACCTGAGGCTAGATCTTACCAGAACTGGCTTTCTGAATTGCGTGGACAATCCCATCATCATCAGCATCATTCCTCATCATCATCATTATCTTCATTTCTTTTATCAGCCCTTGCGCATCGTTTTGGTCAGCTCAAGTTCGCATAGAAAGACGTTATCACCAAATTCATTCAACTCACCACCAGGCCTATAATCAGTGGTGTGTCTTATCTAGATAAAATTATCTAGATAGTCTATCTAGTTAAAATCCATTATCTACTATCTTATCTAGATAAGTTTTTTGACCTTATCTTTTTCTATTATCTAGATAAAATAAAAGTTAATCTTATCATAGCTTTTTAAATTTTAGATAACATTTTTTAGTAAAATAATAAACAATAATGTAGACAAAATATAATCATTCATCACTTTCTTAAATGAAATCTACTTTTACTTGTTGTTATTGTGCGTACCCGCGGGTAATGTCAACTTGTCAAGTCTGACAAATATTACGATTGACAAGAAAACTATTGTTGGGGGAAAATTATATTTAAAAATCACGTCAATCTCAATCATTATTATCTTTTATCTAAATTTTTTATCTTTTTTTTTATCTAGACAATTTTCTGCTTTTTATCTATTATTTTATCTAGATAAATTTTTAAGGAATTATCTTTATCTTCATAAAAAAAAAATTATCTAGTCACAACACTGACTGTAATTGCCACAATCACCTTCAATTTACTGCGATTTTAATTTAAATATTGTAATTAAAAAGCTATATATTTCAACTGTGAGTAATTAAATAAAGGTCAACTAATTCGCATTTTGTACATTGATGCATGTAATGCCCTTGTCCAAACAATCAACCTTTTATTTATTTTTTGTTTACTGAATGCAGTGTTAATTTTTAAAAGTGTTCTATACCGGAATGTTGATTTTAATTGAATTTAAAACAAAATATTGTAAACAGTGGAAAATATCCGGAGGCTAGCAATTAATTATCCGTGATTTAAATAAATTATTTAATAAATAAATTGTATTGTAACAAATATATTTATGTTATACACTAATTATAACGGAAAATATCACGCACAGTATTATGGAAAATTACTTTTATTCCCAACATTTCAGGAAACCAGGTTTCCAGTTTCAAGGGAAGGGCAAAACAAAAATCAATATCACAAACACAGCATTATAAAAATAAACAAATAGAAACTAAAAACACTACATTGCAAACACAGAAAATTACAAAGATCCAATTGTCATCATCATCAATCACTTGGTTGCATTGTGAGTGTGACTTCTTGTGACCATTCTAGCTTGCTTATCGCTGTCTTCATGTCTTGGTACCACAGGCGGCTCAGTCTCATACTTTTCAATAGCTGCAGTATGATATCTTATCATCATTCTGCTTGATTCCGTATTTCTACACAAGATGGTTGGGTCCGTCCGGACCATCCCACGTTTCTACTAGAAACTGCAGACACTCTATCAGTTGTTGTACTGCTCTCTTTGACCAACCTCTCAACCAAAGCAGGCTTCCACGATTGAGCCAAACGTTTGCCATCGTCTCGTTTGTTAAGATTGAGTGGGCGCTTATCAATTTCCGCTGCCTCTCTGACGATTCAAATGGATAGATGGCTTACAATGGCGAGACACCTCATTCCGTCAAAATCAATGGAATGACCCTTCTTTTTGACATGTTGTGCCAAAGCAGATGTTGCTTCCATCTTGTTGACGGCTAGCTTGTGTTCCTGTAGGAGCATCGACATATTTCGACACGGTTTGTCCAACATATGTCTTCGAACAGTCTCCACACGGAATCTCGTAGACGCCCCAACCTCAAATGGAATCGTCTTGTTCCTTTTCTCCTAATGTTCTGTCTGTCAAACAAAAGCCGTATTGCCATTCGGCCGGTGGTCCCTCGAACATACGGCAAATATGAAGTGGCCCTAGGTTTGACTACTGGATCGACTTCAGCTGCAACAAGATTGTTTTCTACTCTGGTTCTTCTATTCCAAACCTTGCGAAACAACAGGTTAGGAAACCCGTTATGAGCAGTGCCTCACGTAGATCATCTGCCTCTTCTCTAAATGTTCTTCGTCAGTTATTCTTCGAGAAACGTGTAGCCAAAGTAAAATGTGTTGATCGAAGTTGGGAAAGATGATGTTGTAAGAGGCCTGAAATACATATTGGTATGAGTCGGAGTCGGCTTCTGTACACAATGTGGCCCAATGTCATTCATCAGTTTCCTAATTATCAAGGCAACAAGGAAAGGCAATTTTCTGTCTTTCAACTTCCATGGTGAATTGAATGTTAGAAACGAATGAATGTCTGGATCGTTGGGAATATAAGTAATTTTCTATAATACTGTGCGTGATATTTTACGTAAAATTAGTTATAACAGTAAACCATGGGTAATGAAAGCTTAAGATAAAACAAATATATTTATGTGTACATAATAGTAAATGTATTTACTTATTTAAAATTTGGGCAACACATTATTAGGTGTGTGAATTAAATCCAAAATAAAATATATTGATTTCGTCGATTTAATGCCGGAAACCAGAAATGTTTTCTGGATCTTTTTCAGGATTTTCTAGCTTAAATATTAAATAATTTCCTGATCCATTCCAAAAGAGTACTTTTGTATGCATCATCTAATTGTTTTAAAGTGAATTATCCAATCGTTAAAGAAGTGATTTTTGTTTACATTTTGATATGTTTGGAAGTTTAACTATTGATTTACTCCAGAGATTTAAAATAAATTCCCCCACCCTCCTCCCCGATATTATGATTTAAGTTTATTTTTAGAGGGGTGACGAGGTCGCCAAAGTGTGCCCGATAGTAAACGATCCTCGTGTGTTTTCACCCTTAGCTGCTTGCTGCATGTTGAAACCAGTTCTGGTGCTATTAAACAAAATTATGATGGTGACTGTTGTTTTTTAGTTTTGTTGTTTTTTTAATGTCAGTTAATTTCATATTTATGCTTATATTTAAATAAATGATTTAATTTACTCTTTTGATTTGACTCAGGTGTTCTCTTTTCAACATATGTCGTTCACATACTGAATATATTGCAGCCTCTCGTATAGGTAGCTAATATCAAATAAACGCACCCTCCACAAAACCTCGCAATTCCGTCACAAGGCAACAAAGTTTATGGTTCGGGAAACGAAACGAGATCTATTGAAGAAGTTTACAGGAAATAACAAAACTTGGAACGAGGAAGAAATTTGTCGATAATCAACATTTTAGAAATTCCCCAAGTTGGAATCGAGTTAGTGGAAATTAGATTTCCGCTCATGAAGGAAACCGCGTCTTCAGATGTATCCCAGGGAATTAATTTCTAATCAAATCATAAATTGAATCAAAAGGGGCTTTAATTTTCTATTACTTCAAGAAAAGCTTCTTCTTTACAATTCATAATAAGTTGTTTGTCGATGTTGGAGGAAATGTCATGTGTTCTTGAGCTATTCTTTAAACTTAGTACGTTTATTTCAATTATATTTTTTTAGCAATAATTGTAATAATTTTTTATTTATTTAACTTGAATGAATAATAATGTCACGATTCGTTTTTTTTCACAAGTTTATTTAAAAATCAATTTCACATAATATCTGTTCACCCAATAAATAACCGTGTGGTGTATACTTACAATTAAAGTCCAAATCGAACAGCAAAAATAATAATAATAAAATAATTTAGTTGCATGTTTTCTCTCCACTAATGTCCTCAATACAATATCACAGTTTGGTATAAAATAATAACTTAGATCCATCAATGAAGGTCACCTTGTCTTCGCACTTTGAATTTTTCACATGTTCAGCAGAATCGTACTTAGGAGTCGAGATTTTCGCTTCTTCTTCCAACTGTGAAAAATCCCATCATTTACAAACTTGTTCTACTTCCGAAAAGTTACTCATTTTTTTACTTATTATAATTTCCCCATTACCGGCCGTTTAAAAAAAAGTTACTAAAAAAAACAACCAAAACCTTACCCAAACTTAGCTTAGCATCCTGTATTGAAGACTTAGTGAATTCGTTTGATTCAATGATTAAAATCGTGTAGAATAAAGTTTCTAATTTGTTCCCACGTCTGTGTAAGTTCTGAATGGAAACTCTGCTGGCATCAAGTAATAAAACAAATTATAAACTGGAAACGTTGAAACTCGGAACAGCTAGGAGAAGGGGGGGGGGATAACTCACGGGCAACGGGAAATGGTGATTGTTTTTTGCGCCTAGTCTTTCTAATTGGCTACTAATTGCAGACGAATCAATTCTCGTTATCTTAAACAGTCCCATAAGAAACAGCGGATGATCACTTACTTTAAGTGGTATAGTGTGCTCAGCTGAACAATAGAGGGAAACAATAAGATAAGTCCAGCTTCTGGATCAGCTAGAGCAATGTTCGAAAATATGGTTCCCGACCGGAGATAGAACCCGGGACCTCCGCCTTTAGGTAAAACCTTCAGAAGGACCAGTTCGACCCGGTCGGGACACTCTGTTTAACATGTATATCTTAACCTTGTCCTTATAGCAGCAATGTTGGGAAACAATAAGATTAGTCCAGCTTCTGGATCAGCTAGAGCAATGTTCGAAAATATGGTTCCCGACCGGAGATAGAACCCGGGACCTCCGCCTTTACGTAAAACCTTCAGAAGGACCCAGGTTCGATCCCCGGTCGGGACACATCTGTTCTAACATTGTTCTATCTTTAACCTTGTCCTTATAGCAGAATGTTCAATACTTTCGAGTTTAGCGTATATCCGTGTTCATTCTTAACAAAATTAGCTAGTGATTACTTAGAAATTATTTTGAATTTTATTACTGACAACAATGTGAACTTTTGAAAACTGTATAATATGTATCATGTGGAACATATCAACTAAATTTGAATTTATAAGAGGACATGAAGAAACATGTTGTACTGTTTTGTATTACAAACAAAAGTTCTACAAGTGTGACTCACGCGACTTGGTTCGAGAGTCCTGGGTTCGACGCACACCACCGTTAAAGCTGGTTTAATATGTTTTCCAAGGTTTTCCTAAGTCGATAAACGAACGCAATTCAGTGAGTACTTTTAATCCACACAAGGACATTCGCTCCTCAATTACGACAAATCTAATATATCTCGTGAGATAATGTGAAGAGGACCATGCAAATGTCCCTGAATAAGTTCCTCAGGAGAATTGTTTTTTAAATTATATTTTATTATGTTGGTGCCCCTTGGAATTAGACTTACCAACCATGAAAACATTGGCGGGTTTACTTATTTTACAAAATATAGTCTATGTAAAGAATCCCATTAGAAATTGCCATTAGATATATAGCAACACGTTGATGTTCTAAAAGAGCATGTAAAAGTATAAAAATTGTTTTTAAAAAATTGTATTTTATTAAATAAAAATTAATTCATATAAATCTCTTTAAGATGTATATGTATTCACTCTTAATGCATTAGTTCTTGGGGCTTACTAATCATAATACCCACAACCCTCGTGGACTTTGTCCCAAACGTATGAGCGTAAATTATAATTATTCAAAATAATTTGAGATTAAAATTGATTTGATTGTTATTATATAACTGGAAATAATTTCGTCATGACCAATTAAACAAAACAATAAACAAACATCTACCCTTAAATAAATAGAATAATTAAACACACATTCAAAGCTTTGTATTATTCTGTCAATTATTTTTTTATTTTACGTGTATTATATTTTGACAGGTGGTGGTTATATGTTTTATTGTCATTCAAAATAAAATTAATGAAATGAATTTGACATAAATTAAGTAAATGAATGCAATTATTTGACAAATACACGTTTCAAAATCATGAAATAAAGCATGACAATTTTAGAAAGAAACTCGGGTATTGTTTGTTTTATTTACCAAACAAGGTGTCTAAAAACATAACAAGAACTTTGTCCGTCGTTATCTTCCTCCTCCTCATCATCACGCATTCTAAACGGGCCTCTTGTTTCTTCATCCCTTCTTGAATCTTTTCGCGCCATAAATTATGAATCCTCCTCCTCCATGCATCCAGGACCCGGTTAGTTCCCGGACGTCCTGCAGGACACGGCTGGAGCTGTTTACCGGCCGTACAATGGCCTATTATTCCCGCCTAGTCAAGATATAGTCCCCTCGAGTTATTAATAAACCTTGGCGGGCTAGGCTTAGGCTCCGATTCTTGCTGCGTGTCTTGTCAGTAGTGTTACGAGAGGCGACGATGATACAAGTTGTCTGTCTGTCTGTACGATGATGCGAGGACAGATGCGGGGCGGTGCGGGGAAATATTTGAGTGCGTTCAAGTGATGTTTTGTGTTGTTTAAAAATGTGCGTGGATAATTTTTATGTTATGTTTCTCACTCCGTAATCTAAATAAACAAGGCCATCTAAGAATATGGCAGTGAAGGACATTATTCGATAACTAAAAAATTTTGACATAATATTTTTAAATAATCTTATCAAAATTTTAAATCGGCAAGTTGTGGAATTCTCAATTTTGAAGTCTAAATAAGCAGTTGGAAGTGCGGGAGTAAAGAATATGGAGAATATGTTTACACGCCTGTCAAAACTTACACACCTGCTTTAATGTAAATGAGTCATTTACACGAGAATTTGACGATTCACAGTGAAAAGTGTTTTCTTATAAATCTGTTGTTGAGTGAAGCGAGGCAACGTTTTTTCTTCATAAGTTGGCCAAAGTAGTGATTTTTCAAGATTGTGTGTTACCGTCCTTGAATATTTTGAAACCGTCCAAAAATAACCAAAATATAATTTTGGTTTTTATAATAACGTTATTCGTTCATCAAAAACTTTAACATAAATGCATTGCATTTAAGACAAAATATACAACTAATTTTGTGCTTGAACGATAAAGTTATATTTCCAATTTTTAATTAATGTCTTTTGTGAGTGCTTTTTTTAAGAATAAAATGTCACGCCGAATGACAGTTTCTCTCACAAATACAGCAACTGCTGCTTGTTAAATAAATTATTTTTACCGAAACGTTTTCTAAGCTTCGGTGGATTAACTTCATTTCAAGAAAGATGAACAAAAACTTAAAAGCATACAAGAACTCTATTTTCATAAATTAATAATCTTTCTTAAAAGTCAAACATTATTTATTATCGTCGCAAAGAGCCTCGTGTAAAAGGTATACACACATTTTGCGAGTGTTTTCACAATTCAGAACTTCAAAAAACAAACTTGAAAACTATTAAGTCAGGAAGACATTATTTAAACAAACTGAACATTTTCCCTCCAAAACTAAGTGCATAGCCAAGTGTACGGTTGGTTTATTTTCAAGTTTAAAGTGGGACTGATAATGTTTGGTTTGCTTTGTTAATTGCCTTGATGGACTAGTTTATTGGAGCAAGCGCTTCCAAAACAACCAATAGGAGTAATTACTCCATTACAAAGACAACTCCAGAACTTCTTAGATAGAGCGGAGATTTCTTACGGCTATAAATCTACTTGACGCACTAAATATATCCTCAGGTTGAAGTTAATTTTAGTCAATCTCACTTTTGGAAACGGTTCAAATTTATGTTTACTGTATTCAACTGCCTTATTTTGCCAAGGAGTAGACTTCCGAATACTTTCATTGCGTTTATATAAGTTCTAATACAGCATTTCTTTGATCACAATAAATTTTAAAATAACTAGAGATTTCGTAGAGGATGTTTTGACAGATAAACAGTATTAACATTTATTCAATATAAAGTATTATCCCTTATTCCGCCTACATTTTATTCCTCAAGAAAAAATCACAATATACCGTGAATACACTTTTGTTATCATAAAATCATCAAGACACAGTTATATACGACTTATAACTTTAAAACGTCAGTACTTAACTTAATAAATTGACCAAGACCAAGTAGCAAGTAAGGCAAAATTAAAGCTAGTTGTTAATCGTGTTCCTATAACTGAATATATCAGTACCAACCAATCGTTCCTTTCAATACGTTTACTATAACAATTTATCAACTTTGTTGCTTTACTATACTCGATAAAGAATAATTGCGCACGTACATAGGTAGATATTCAAACCGATACAAGTTCGGTTGTTGAAACTCCTCAACTCATCAAGACCATCACTTAGACAGTTAATTCCACCCAGCCAATCAATGATGTCACCGGTGCGTTCTAGAACGCTTCTTCTCTCGTTCACCGCTCTGTTCGCTCTCGCTTCTTGCTCGGCCGGGGTGCGTTCCCTTAACGACTCTACACCATTTAAAGAATATAATGACCCCATTACTAACGCCAAAGTACGTTCAACTGTTCGCCAACCCTTGCAAGACCAATACATTACGAATTCCATTGTCGACGAGGGGGGATCCCCGACTAATGTCGTCCAGGGAATCCAAGCTAAGGAACCACAATCAGATTCAGGGGTGCGTTCAGTAAGCTCGTCCGATAGTCAACACGTGGGATCCGCTAGCCAGCCGCTAGACTCGTCCGCTCAGGACGGGGTGCGTTCAGAGTCTGGAAGGGTGCGTTCTGCTAGCGAGAAGGAGCGCTCGGATCGCAACACGCGCTACGCGAGCAACGAGGACCGGTCTTCGGGAAGATACACCAGGGAGGTGAGAATCAAGCAGGGCGCACTCAGGGGACTTGTTCTTGAACCAAGCATCATCGAGAATCTGCAGAATGTAGACATGTATCGAGGTAAGTTCATATATTAAATTATATATTTTTATTTATAAATATATTTGAAAACAACTTTCTTTTGTAGGTTATATGATACATCAATATATCTGCATTTCAACTAATATGTAGGTAATGGAGATATCATCATATTCGTGTTTAAACTTGGTTGAATATAAATTCATATAAAAATATAATTGTTTTAACCTTTTTATTTTTTGAAGATAATGTCTTATTAGCATATATTTAATTTGCAAATTTTGTGAAGGGAAAATGCAGATCATATAATGTGTTATAT
This sequence comes from Sweltsa coloradensis, assembly GCA_024449915.1. NCBI lineage: Eukaryota > Metazoa > Arthropoda > Insecta > Plecoptera > Chloroperlidae > Sweltsa > Sweltsa coloradensis. Next base: position 642,863 of record JAMZAV010000078.1, read on the forward strand.
ATATTTCAGTATAATCGGCAGTGAGGTATTGTCAAATTCATTGCAAAATAGAATCCAATGAATTTGTTTCATTTTTGTCAGAATACGTTTTTATAGTAAACGTTTTCAAAAGTGCATATATTCGGTAAATGGTTGACATTTTGATATTCTAAGGACTGAATTAGAATCATGATTTTAAATTTATCTTATTATGTTCTTATTTTGTTTTTATGTGTATTATTAAGTTAAAATCAAAATATTTAAACTTAATAACTTGAACAAGTTATGTCATTAAGCTGCTATAACATTGAAGTGTCGTTGTTATAATTAAATTAACCTAACAACCATATAATATAATTTACAATAATTTTAATTTAACTTTTGACAAAGAACCGATGCGGATGCTTCTTAAACTTTAACAGTTATTAAGCGAGCGAAGCGAGCGTTTCCATTTGACTCTGCCGGAAAAAATAGTCACTGGTTTTGTTTGTTTGTTTGTTTGTTTGTTTGTTTGTTTTCCCCGTTTTTTCGTTTTTTTTTTGTTTGTATGTCTCGCCATAACGTTCGAACGGAGGTTCGGATCGAGTTGAAATTTGGACCATCCGCAAGCTTCGATCTAGATTAAGTGCCATTAGTTTTGTGGCAAAATCGTTCAAAAAGTTACAAAGTTACATTAAAGTTAATCGAAAGTTTTTTTTTAACTAAACGGCGACAAAATCTGAGGTGGCCAAATCATTTAGAATGTCCGTCCGGTCACGAATATGTTAATTTTATTTTGATCCGATAAGTAGTGTAGATGGAAATTACATTTTAAACAAAAGTAACGATACCATGGCAAAGAAAAGTCGCACGAGGTTTCTGGCCACTATGCACTGCCACCTAGAAGTAATCAAAATACTATCTAGGAAGCAGTGTATTATTTGTTACCAAAGAGTTAAAATAGTTTTCCCAAGGAAATGATGTCAAGGTCCTCTAGATGGCGGTGGATTTTATCCATAAAGTAAAGGTTTACCCACGGGTTTACCCAAATACCTTGCCAATAATAAATAATATTGAAAACATGGCCCCGTGGACAGCGAACATCGCAAATTTAATTTTTTTTTAAATGTGCAATGTGGGTCTAGCTATAGCACGTGCTCGCTTATCAACGCGTCAACTGAGCGTCTTTTTTGTTTTTTTCCTAGTAACGTCAATACAGACACATACATCATAATAACCACGGGGTGGTAACAAGCATAGCCGAGCGGGAACCATCAAGCTACCGTGTTTACCAAGAAGTTCGGAAGATTAATTCACAGAAAGCAGCACCATCGAAGACCGTAACCATGGTAACGGTGATGTTTACCGCGAGCGCCGAGAAGGCAGTGATAGGAATTTCTTTTTTCGGTTTAGTTCCAGCCTGCTGTCAGTCTTTGCTATTTGTGTTGTTTCTCGTTTTTTTAGTGCCAAAATCAAAGTTTTGAGTTGTTTGAGAGTTTCTAAAACCACTCTTGCAGCGCCAAGTGCATTCGTAAATACTCGTTAGTTCAGAATAAAACGCGTGTGTACTGATAAAAGAACTGGCTCCAGCAAGCTGGCCTTGGCCTAGACCTAGGCCTAGTGGTGGTGTTTGCAATATCGGATATTGATGAACATTTAATGTCCCAATAGGTCTCCAAAGTCCCAGAAGTCGTTGAAAGAAATAATAAAAGTGTTATTGGATACTCTCTTCACGCACTTTTAACATTTCTTTCAATTACATGAACAAAACCATGAAATAAAACGGAAATCCCCCCACCGGCGCCACGAAAAGCCTAGATAGTCCAAGCAGTAGTCACTAGGTTGCGCTAGTTGTTACTTGATAGTTGGAAGAGTCATTCATAGATCGCGACACTAAAGATGTTGGTGCTGCTTTCTATGAATTAATCTTCCGAACTTCTAAACTAATTTTTGCGGTTCCCGCTATTTAACATTGTGTTTCCACTCTTCCCCGGTTATTTCTCTATGATAATAACGATCTTGATAATTAAACACTGTTCTATATATTATTTGAAACTGTCAGAAATTGAGCCAGATATTTTTACTCTCATTTTAAAATTGATTTAGTAAATCCGTATGAATTTATTGAAATTTAATTTTAAAATGCATTCTGATGTAAGTGGTATGTAATTGCGAACTGAGGCCAAATGACATCATCACAATGTCCATTAGACAAATGAAGCACAAGCATAATGCACGACACTCTGATTCGGTCCGAGGCCAGAGATTTTCCAAGATTTTCTACTATAGTTAATACCCCTAATGAAAAAGAACTACGAAAATGCGTAGTTTTTTAAAATAACTACATCATTTTCGTAGTTTTTCTTAATAACTACCATTATTCGGTAGTTTTTCTAAATAACTACCATTATTTGGTAGTTTTTCTAAATTACTTCAATTATTTGGTAGTTTTTCTAATTAACTTCCATTAGTTGGTAGTTTTTAAAATAATAATTATTATTTGGTAGTTTTTTAAATAACTCTAAATAAAAAATGTCAAAGTTATAAAAAATAACTACAACATTTTCGTAGTTGTTTCTAAAAACTACAAGCTATTTATATCTTTTCTATTTTTTCTTCGATTACTTGGTAGTTTTCCTCAAACAATGCAGGAAATGATATATTTTAAAAATAACTTCGAACATTTTAAAGTTTTTTATAATAACTTAGAAAAATTGCGTTTTGAAAATATCTGCATTATATTCGTTGCTTTTTTTCGAATAACTTTGACGAATTTAGCGATATTAAAAATTAATTTATATATTTTTTTTCTACTCCGAATACTTTAAAGTTTTTAATAGAACTATAAAAGTTTTTTGGTGTAAGAATATTTATTAACAATTCGAACTTATTGTAAGCAGCAATATAAACTTTGTGTGTTTTACAAATAGCTACGGCATTTCTATAATTCGTAATTAAATATTATTTTATTTTGGTAGTATATACACGAAGTTTTTGGAAAAGAAAGGAATGTGTACATCTCGCCCTACGGGAAGGATGCCAGCAAGATGAGAGGCCACATGCAGACGAATGCTTTGGGGGCGCGGAAGCAATTGTTGTTGCAAAACGCAAAAATTGTGAAATTACATATGTATTTAGAACTTGAAACTGTTTATCACTGCGATGGAAATCTAATTTTAATTTTGCCGTGAACAGGTATGATGAAATAATGTCGATATATGCTGCGTGAGAGAGAGAGAGAGAGAGAGAGAGAGAGACGAGGCACCTGTCTTTGTCTGACCTGGCGGTTGAGGGAGGATGTTTTTCTATGGACTAGACAAGAATGGGGTGGGGGAAACCCGTTTGAATTTTGAATGACCAGACCGGTCCGTTACTTAGTCGCAGATGCGTTGTCAAGATGGTAAGATCTATGCCGGTAAAAATAAGGGCAATACAAACGCATGCGATAATACAACCCCACATATATCTACCACACAGTCTTCAAACTCAAGATAAGACCTGCGCCCGCACCCGAACCAGACGAAGTTGCAGATTACATACAAAGGTATTATATTCGCAAGCACCTAAGCAAGAAGCAGATTCCATTTTAAGGTATAAAATATTCACACGATCCCGAACCAGAAGCAGTTCCAGCACTAAGGGAGTATATTTGCACGAGCCCGAGCCAGAAGCAGATTCCATACTAAGGTAGTATATTCGTACGAGCTCGAGCCAGAAGCAGTTTCCACACTAAGGTAATATATTCACATAAGCCACAGCCAGAAGCAGTTTCCATACTAAGGTAGTATATTTCGCACGAGCCAGAATCTGTTTCCACACTAAGGTAGAATTTAGATACTCTAGATCTGTAGAGAAATCACAAACCTCTGGGGTGTGTTACAATGCACGCATGTCTGAATGTAGAACATTTCGCCGCACACCCTTGTCTTTAGTTGTAGATTAGCTATACCTAGCCTCAGTGCATGGTCCTCTATTCTTACTCTGCATCCCATAGTTTAAGCCCGTAGTATTGCTAATATACTAGTAATTTTAAATAATGTTCTGTAGTTATATCTAGTAGTTATTTCCCATAGTTATTGCCAGTAGTTATAGCTAGTAGTTATTTTCCGTAGTTATTGCCAGTAGTTATAGCTAGTAGTTATTTTCAGTAGTAATATCCCGTAGTTATTGCCAGAAAGTTATAGGAAGTATAGTTAATTTTAGTAGTTTTTCAAAGAAGTTTTTTTTCCTGAAACGGTCCGAAATTACTACTCTAAATAACTACAGTTATTTTTAGTAGTTTTTTTTTGTAGTTTTTCGGTAGTTCTTTTTCATAAGGGACGAAAAACATTAATTTTAGCAAATAATAATAAATAATTCCCTTTACAACTGCCTTAACTTAAATATGCACAGTTGAGCACCTGAAAAGGGGCATACAAAAAATAAATTGTTTTCATTATAAAGTAAAAACACATAAAACAAAAGAAACATCATTTCACAAAACAAAAGTATTCCACGTGTAAGAATACAACCCTCGCGTTTTGGGCTTAGCACATTCTTAGTGGTTTTCTAGAGCCGTTTCAAGTCTAATTTCATTTGAGTGTTAACAGCTGCCAAACATCACTGGCTACGTTAACTTTTCTAACACGTTATAAAATATTTGAGCACAGCTGTGGAGATAAAATGTCTATAACATTACCTGAAGATTATTTCAAACAGACAGAGGATGTAGTTCATAAAATATATATTTTTAGAGTTAGGGCAACGACTTTGTTTTTATCTTGTGTTTCTCTCAAACATTCTACGCAGTAGCAAAGAATTATACATTGTATGAACTGCAAGCAGTGGGGGCTATATAGACGAGATCTTTTTTTACACGAATTAAATATTTTGTGTAAATTGTGTTATTTTTTTGGAACTCTTCATTACAAAACATTTTCGTTATCTTGAGTTTACACTCTTTAATTATTAATTGCAATGTATAGATGAAATAAAACAGATTATAATTCGTAGTATTCAAAACAATGAATTACGACAAACGTCAATTGTTGTTGCTATTTTTAAACACATGTTGAAGGCTTTTGTGATTTATTAGTATTATTCTTATTTTAAATAAACGTTTTAAATAATTAGATTTTGTTTTCTTTGGAAGGCATGTGTTTGTTTGTTTTTATTTATTGTAATTTGACTTTTTTTTTTACTTGTATACCCCCTACTTTTTGAAAATCAAAACCTAGTCTTTCAAAACTTAAGGCTTTTCTTAAAATATTTCATAAGTTATAGTGTGAGCACATATAAAAGTGAAGTTTAAAATATAAAAATGTCAATAAAGATCTAGAAAATCAATTATTTATAAGATATTCATGATATGGTTATTCCATAAAAACTAAATAATCGTTTCCCCAACTCTTCAAAAATAATAGTGTAGTAACACAACTATGGTTAATGTTTTATTTTAAACGTTGAAAATAAGACGAAATATAATTACTAACTTTTCAGGCAGGGTAACTTTGTGGGATAAACGTTTTGAAACTGTGAAGAGTTGTTAAAAACGAAATGGAAGTAAAGTACGGGAAGAATTTAATTCTAATAGATGAGCGTCCACAAAAGAAAGATGTGACGCACCGAGAAATATTAAAGGGGCTAAAAACCCCAAAACTTATTTTTTACCACGTGATCTATAGCACAATACTACACTTAAATGACCGTTTAAAAAATTATATCTTGTAACTGTGATTTAACACGAATTTTTTAGTTTTTTTGATCCAGAAATTGGCGAAAATTGGTGTTTTGAAAAATTTCCTAAATCGGCTTTAACCTGCTTCTTTTTTGGTCCACATAGATACTAGAGCATAGTACCAATCTAAAATGCCCCTTTATAACATCGTGTCTTGAAACTGTGCCCAAATATACCCTCAAACACGCAAAAATATGCATTCCAAAATCACACCCCATCTTGGTAATCAGCATATTTTGACCGAACTATTTGCCCAAATTACAAAACAAAATATAGAGAATTTACAAAAAAGGCTGTCGAGTACGTCAATAATGGCCAATATTTGTTTTGATCAAAATCCTCCAAGGTCACGGGGCATAAAGATCGCCCCCATGTTATTTCTTATGGGAGATTTTTGCCGATGGGACCTAGCTCGAAAAATGTCATGTTTGACAATTTTTTGGGAGGTCATGGTGGCCCCAATAATTTTTATGTTAGTTGCTAAATTCATTACTAGTTAGCCTGAATGAAATATATTTTTTGAGTTTAGCGGTTAAATACCCCTTTAAGAAACACAGTTTTAAAGTTCATTTAACTTGTTTGTTGTAGACCTATCCATGGGTAACACGGGTCAAGGCAAATGTGCAAACTGCAAAGTTTTATATATTATGTATATGTCGACGATATTGTATTGTATTGCATTGTAACTTTGTAGTACTCAATCCAAGCATTTTCAAAACGTTCATCAGGACTGCCAGTAGTCAATCTCGAACCAACGACCTCCCAAGTCAGGACCCCAACGTCCCAACTGTCTCGGTAATGATATTTCTCACTAAATACGTTATAATCCTGGCAAGGAAATGATCACACGTAATTGGATGAGCGAAACAAAGACTTCAATTACACTGACCCCCGAAAAAATTTAGCTCGGGTGTTTTATTTTTTTATTTTTTTGTCTTTTTGTTCGCTCTCTACCGGGCAGGCGGCATATTTCGATCTTGATGAAAATTGTAGGGCACCTTTGAAATCTCTGAACTTAGACTTGCTACGTTTTTTGGTACAATCGAAGAAATATTTCTCATAAATATGGTACTTTTACGATTTTTAGTGCGATATTTTCGTGACATTTGGGCCGATTCTGACCAAACGGGTGGGGCTACAACGTTCATATTTTACATGGACATTAAGGTTGTGGTGATGTAGTACCTTTTGAAAGAGAAAGTTGAAAAAATTAGACAGAATCCATAGAAATAAAGGTTTTAATATAAGTTTTTTGAGGTATATAATAACAATTAACAAGTAACAATAGAAACTTGACAACAATCACCTACAATACATTCAAAAAGGACTTGCAAAAGTAAAGAGATCCCACGCAAACTAAAAATTAATAAAAAATCTCATCCATCAACGCGACTAAAAAAAGCGTTTGCGGAGTTATGTAATTATTCTTTATTTATTGCTAGACACAAAAGGCACAAAACAGGTAGTCCCTGCTCGGGAATAGAGCTTCGCAACAACTCGGAACCTTCTTTGCCAGGCCATCCACCCCTCCCAGAATACCCCTCTTACACCGCAGACTTGCGGAGGAGGGGGAGGGTGTTGTAATGGCACAAGACTAAATGAATTTACTGCAATCTGATCACGATATCTCTCAATCACCATAACCCCAGTTTGTCTTTCTTCCTTCTAGGCCTGCCGTACGCGGCCCCTCCCGTGGGCTCCCTGAGGTTCATGCCCCCCGGGTCCCCGCCCCCCTGGACTGGGGTTCGGACCGCGGACCGCTTCGGCCCCGTGTGTCCGCAGACCTTGCCGGACCTGGGTTCGGAACCCGGCAAGACCATGTCCGAGGGGCGGTACAACTCACTCAAGAGGCTGCTGCCGTATCTGACCAATCAGAGCGAGGACTGCCTGTACCTCAACATCTATACACCAGCACAAGGTAAGACGCGATAGCTATACACAGGCACAAGATAAGAATGACAAAGGTAAGTCATGGTAGATATATACCAGTACAAGTATTAGTAGTTTTAGGGCGCTTTAACCAGCTAAGATTATTCGCGACACCAGTACAAGATAAGAATTACATCTATACACAAGCACAAGGCAAGACACGGTAGCTATACACAGGCACAAGATAAGAATGACACTATACACCGGCTAAAGGTAAGTCACGGTAAATTATACTAGTGCAAGTATTAGTAGTTTTAGGGCGCTTTAACATCTAAGATTATTCGCGACACCAGTACAAGATAAGACACGATAGCTATACACAGGCACAAAGGTTAGACACGATAGCTATACACCAGTACAAGGTAAGAGCTAGATCATACAGTTGCTCAAGTGTCGCCCACGGTGGCTCATACGACTAGGGCGCTGTTCCGATGTATACGAAGACGTGGGTTCGAATCCCACTGAAAGCATGTTTTTCTTTTTTAATCATCCTTTATCGTCATCTTTCGCCACTCATCGTCTCGAATAGCCTTAGAACGTTAAGTGACGTTATAAGCAACAAAATCAACAGCACAAGGTAAGCCGCGATATCTACAAACCACACATGGTAAGACACGACTTCTATACACCACAAAAGATAACAGTATAATAATACAAAAATTTAAAAAATGCACAGTTCAATAAAATTTGGTTGTGTTCTCTAAAAGAAAGAAGAAAAAAAGAACGATTTGACAGATCTGCATTGATTACAACTACGGATTTGAACTACATAACGGATAACGGATTAAATAACATGTTTCGGAGTGAAATATTTGTAACAAGTTAGTTGTTGGTGTGTTTAAAAAGATCACTTATCACAACATTAAAAACACATTTATGCAAGAATATACATCCTAAGCTTATTCCATATGAACTGTGCACAATTACGTCGGTACAATCTGTTTTTAACGTGAGTAATTTAACTAAGATTAACCGTATAATAATTATTGTAATGCAAACGCTGTAATGCAAAGCTTGTTACATATTTTCCTCGGGTCGGATATCCAAGTTTATAAATGTGTGTTTTATCTGTTCATTATTAACGCTATTCACATAACAGAACGAGATTCTCTGGAATCTGTGTTTAATATAGTTGTAATAATTCATTAAATGTAGTAACACGGGAAATATATACGAGGGAACAGAAGAGCAAATGTTTAATTGCACGTTTATAACAAAGAAATGAAGTAAATTTAATAATTATTTTTCAGCGGTATTGTTTTAATAACGCTACCATGAAACCTTTTTGCAAATAAACGTTTTTTTTAAATGTAAAACACAATTTGAAAATGTATTAATTATAATTTCATAAGTATACTTGTACTGTTTTCCAGACCAACGCGAGGAAAAATATATAAAACATTTTTAAGGAGCAAATATGGTAAAAAGTATTGTTTAATTGTTTGCTTCTTTATTGACATCGGGGTTCAAAATCTTGAAGTGACGCAATCAATACTCATTGTGATAAACAATGAAATAAATGCATTTAAATTAAGAACAAGCCTCGGGTTGTATAGGACATCAACAAACTAAAGCAACAAATGTCCATAAATTATGTCATGAATCTACCCAACACTTTACATAAGAGAATACAAAAGTCGAACTCTTTTGTAGTTTCTTTGGTCGTGACGCTTAATTTGATACATTTGCTTTGTTCAACTTAGTGTCTATATACATATAATTATATTGTATGTCATTTGTGTAGATATTCGATTCATTGTTGTGGTAAAGTGTTGGTATTTCAGTTACCAACAACACACAACAAGCATTGACAATTTAAACTGTGAGTATAAAAATAAAAAAATACGTAATAAATAGAAAATCAGTATTTCCAATTTATACATAAAACCGCACAAAATTGGATCCAAAGACAACATTAAATGCATTACTATATACCGACTGTAAAATTGAAGTGATTGAATTAAATTATCATAATGGTAAAGTGTCATAAACATCGAATTAGGTCATGGGGGTGGAAATCTAAAAACATAAGTTTGAGCACGACTTCTTCAAGAGAAAAATGTGTGTTTCTCGTTTGCGTGGATGTAAAACAAATTTCTGGTGCAGGTCTAAGTCTATGAAGTTTTGAAGAAGTTTGTACAGTTTTCAATAAGAATCATAGAGTTAACCTATTCTTACTAACAGATCAAACCTCTGTTATGCATCTAGTTGGGCATTGAAACCCCTCGAAAAAGCTTTACAATTTGAAATGTACAACACGCAAACTGAAACTGTAATCCAAATAAACCAGGCAAGCTCAAATATATGATTGCTCTCTAAATAAATCATGTTTTAAATTTCAAATTAAAACAAACAGAACCCGAATAACTAAAGAGAAAACATAAACACATATTTTACTATAACTGGGTAAATACGTAGTTTCTCAGAACGAATGTTTATTTTCATACCTTTGTTATTCATTGTGTTACATTTATTTCTGCGGCCATTTAAATGTTGGCTCCTCCCACTTGGCAAAGGCTTGCGGGTTACTATTGGCCAGGCAAAGTTCCAGCTGTCAATTAAAAAGCCCGCGATTTAATAACCTGGTTCAGCATCACCTCATTTAGACGCAAATTGCAAATTAACTGTTACTGTGAGTAAAGTATATAAACTGAATCGAAGTTTTTCTCAAAGGTAAACATTTGATGTTATGTGCATGTGATGCATATGCATATTTAAAATTTAATGCACTTTTAAATCATATCAGTACATTGCAATATTTTTCCTAAAAGTTTGTCTAATATTCTGGTATCTTACATACCGAAATCATAATGAAATACATTCCATATGTACATAACAAACATTATTAATATATTACAGTGGTAACAAAAATTACTCAAAATGTCGGCTACACCTTATAGTTTCTTATTTTTTGTTTTGCCTTAAGGTGATTATTATGAAAACGGTATGTACAAGGAAGAAATTTTAAATAATATGATTATTTTAATAATAAATATATATTTAATGCCAATGCGACACAATAAATGATAATCCTTTTTACTTTTTGTAAGCTATCACTAACGGTTTTTTAAAGTCGATTAATGCTGTTTTGTTCCCTTTTTAACGTGCATGTACATTTTTCATTACACAAGTTACCTCTCCAGCTCAGATAATGTCACGTTTAATAATTCAATACATACAAAATATTATTTCATTGTTTTATGAAGTCCTTTGAGTTTCTGTATTGCCTTCGATGTCACATCATGTATTTACGCAAGCAGGTTGTATTTTATAATACCCTAGATTGGGCATTGACCTGGAACATAAAGCTAGTCTGTACTGCTCAGGCAAATGCAATATCGCTCGTTCGTATTTATGCCCGTTAACTTTGCGTCTGTGGGCGGATATTAAATACGTATTTCTTAAGTCTTTCTTGGATTTATCTTGTCTGAAGTCTGAAGCAAAGGTTTGCGCACAATTCACTTGGAAAGTTAAAACCTTCAGTGGGGTACATAAATATACATTTATAGAGTGTCATTCACCTCATTGTCATTTCCCGTAAACTTAGACTTCAAAACTCAAAATATAAATTAAAAATAATTAGAATCATTAATAATTGACCAAATTAAATTGAAATAGGGATATAATTCACTGTATTTTATCAACGTGTCAGCTTAGATTAAGTTCTGACATAAATCTGTCAATTATGTCAATTCTGAATGCGTTTTTAAGCTAGGTTGTTGCTATTGAAATATACCAAAATATGATGATGATGATGTCATCGATATGAAAATGATTCAATTCTAATAGGTAGACTCTGCATTCCAGTAAAATATTTTAATTAGACATTCGGCATAGACGATGTTTTTAAGTTTCTCATTGGAAACCTGCCAAGGGACGACTAGGTGTCCGTCTACAAGAGTTGAACTATTAAATTCGGACTTAGGGGAGTTGTGAATGGAATGTCCACGGTCTGTATTAGAGGACTCACTCCCTTGCATTCGCAGAAACCTTTAAAGAAACTTTCAGTCATGGTGTCGGTGGCGAGTATCGAACATGTGACCTCCTGAATCAGAGACTCACGGTTTACGCTTAGTCAGTTGGCACTAGGCATAAAATAATTCTAATGTGGTCTTAAGATTTCACACATAACAACATAAACGTACAATTAAACGATTTAAATAATTCCTGTCAAGTTCTTTTGACAACCACTGTGCGTTCGATTGATTTGAAATCATAGCAGGGCCAACTTTGATTGTTTATTGACATTACACATTGCCACCTCTATTCTTCTTCATTTTCTTATGTCAAGATGGCTGTGGTACGAAATGTGGCAAGAATTTTTTTTACGAATTATTATAAATTTTAACCCATTCAGACCTGAATAAAATTCGCTAAAATTTGATAATTTAAGCTAAAAATTTAACATTTCGGATTTTTTTTGAGATTTTAGTTTTTTTAACATATTTTTAATTGTAATCAGGAATTGTGGGAAATTTTCGATTTTGAATGAAAGTAAAATTTTATGTTTTAATATATATTATAAATGCATATCTTGAACCAGATTCCTTCCTTTTTTGTGTGCATAATCTAGGTGCCCGTTAGGGCGCCGCAGCCAAGCCGCGGTGCGCTACACACTCAAGCACCTTATACACCAAGCAGAGTTGGGGTGATTTCGAGGTGTTACCCAGCCGTCATGTAACGTGATGTGAACTTGAAAACTATCACAATCGAGGGGATTTAGGTACCTGACAACACATGCCAAATTTTATTGGGGTACGATTATTCCTTCTTGGTGAAAAAATGGCTTGAAACATGCTCAAAATCACTTTAAGGATGTTAGCTACTGCTACTGCCTACTACTGCCTACTACTGCTAACATCTAATACGTCGGCCCGCGATTCTGACCAGACGGGTGGGACTACAATGTTCATATTTTACATGGACATTAAGGTTATAGAAATATAGTCTCTTTTGAAAAAAAAAGTTGAAAAAGTTTGTTGGAAGGCTTCCAAATAAAGGTTTTAAAATAAGCCTTAAACACTTGGCATACAATCAACAAGTAACCATAGTTACTTGACACTTGTTGACGGTATAAGCAGAGTTAGGCGGGAAAGTGCGATACGTAAACAAATAGCGGACATTTAAAATTTTTCTTCTTTGTGTGGAACGAGAAAAGGTGTCATTATACTCTCATAAAACAAATGAGAAACCGTCCCTGGCCTAGGCCCAGATGTGGAAAATTATTTTAATGCAAAAGTGTAGGTCTAAAGTTCCATTTGGCTATAGGACTAGTAAAATTCATACTTACATTACATGTTTGACAAGCCTAGCCAACCCTATGCCAGCACAACATTGTTCTGATATGAACTTGCTCATCTGTTTGTTTACATAATTGCAACAATCAAATCATTTCATACAACTTGTCTTTCGATTGGCCCGCGTTTATGAAGGCACTGCCATCTAGAATAAATATAGAACTTTTTCGAGCTCTTTGCTATACGCAAATCTTTTTAAAGTGTTTGGATTTCGTGATACTCTTTCAACCATAGACATCCTATATAATTGGCTAGACCAGCAGTCGGTGGTCCACTTCCGGTACAATTAGAAGCCATCTTAAAATGACAGTTTACATGTTAATCAAATGGGAGCGATTTGTGGCCAAATAGTTCTCAAGATTGCCGCCAGGTTGACAGGTAAGCATACTAGCCTTTAACACCAAATGATTACTAAATTCCCTTATGCAATCACTTCGTATTGTTTCTTTTGTTTAATACCATGCTGCACAAGCTAAAACCATATCAAACAATCCAGTAAAATACTTTATTGCATTAAAAAAGCATAAATTAAAACACCAAATCGCCATCTTGAAATGGGCCGGTTGAGTCTTCAATTTGCTACGCTTGCGCCTGTGCGGAGGTATAGGAGACTGCTAATCTAGCCTACTATAGGGGTTTAATATCAATGCTTTCAACTCACAACCCATGACGTTTTCCACGATACCGTTCAAGAATACCAATTCCTTCGAAAACGAAAACGACTTCGTTTTCAAATTGCGTTTTCAACTCATCTCCCACGAACTCAAGAATTGGGGTCCAGTCCTTATACCGTCGTTATACCATGGTTATACCACCTATACCCAGGATGTACATGAATCCGGGTCTAGATATTTTACATCCTATATTGTTACTGCTAATACCATAGAATTTAAATCAACTTTGATAAAAATATTATATTTTAGCAAATAATTTTGTAATGGAACTTGAAAAAGTAATGAGATCACACACATAACAAAAACTTGTAGAAATACAGCCAAACCTTACACACTCAAAAGGAATGAGATCTAAAAAAAGGGCCAAGCTCATCTACCCTTCCACATAAACGTACAGTGTCCCATAACAGCATCCTCGAAAAGCTTGGCAAAATAGAATTTGCATGTTATTACGTTTAAATTAATTAGAAAAAAAGAACTTGGATAAACTATTACGTTAAATTAATAATCGCAAATTCTATTTTGCCAAGCTTTTCGAGGATGCTGTTATGGGACACTGTACGTTTATGTGGAAGGGTAGATGAGCTTGGCCCTTTTTTTAGATCTCATTCCTTTTGAGTGTGTAAGGTTTGGCTGTATTTCTACAAGTTTTTGTTATGTGTGTTTTAATTTTCTGTAACTCAAAAACCAGCAATACTAGAAAAATTTCATTTCCGGGGAAAAAAGCTAGTTTTTGCCCGGTTTGGCAGATTTCTATTTTAAATCTTCTCTAAAAAAGGTACTATTTGTCATATTGAAATAAAAAAAGAAACATATGAATTTAAATTAAACAATAAAAAAATGGGTCAAATTGAAAGAAAAAAACTGTGATTCAAATCTAAAAAAAATCAAAAATGTTTTTTCCATTATAATGGACACTTGGCCTGACTTGGTTAAGTCAAGTTCCAGTGAATATTGTGAATGAGCCTCAATATGTTGCTCAAAGTCTTGTACTAAATGAATAAGCAGGGTGCGTGTTTGTACAGCGTGGTTATAACATGTTAACGATAATGGTAACTTAATTTAATTAACCAATAAATATCACGCTCTGCTGACCATATTATGTTTGTATTAGGCCTATATCAATAGGCCGAGGGCTGTGTGCAAATATAAACAAACCAGAAACGCCTTTGAGTTAACATTTAAAGGGGCAACACCAAATTCTCTCGTGTTTATATAGTGTAATAATTTATGTAGAAGGCTATGCTGATACGTTGCGTATGCCCGTTGAAAGTATATATACAAATAATGTAGTACTAAAACAATATTATACATAAAAAACGTCTACAAACATGTATATCATCAAAAAGTAAGTTAACTTAATTGAGATGAATATAATATATCTAATTTTACTTGTTTCTATGACGATACAGAATCTGAGCACATTAAAGGTAGAATCCAATTAAAAGTTGTTTAAAGTAAAATATTTTTAGAACGGTAGGAGCTGGACAATTAAATTATAACGGGCAAAGTTTCAGTAAGTTATATCATATAGTTTACGGAGAGTAAATAATGAAATTGAACATTCTCAAACCCAAATGATCCATCAAAATACGAAATCGATATTATTGCAGGGATAAATCGACATAAAAACCAACTCTTCTTTACCTGTGTAAATTCATGAATACTTTGTGGTTTTATGCACGAAATACAAAATTCATTGGCTACCAAAAGCAAATAGTTATCATTTTGGACAACAAATTTAGTGCATAAAGTTGCGAAAATAAATAAGTTTTCTGTCTCTAATCTACAGTATAATTGAAATATGTCTACAATTTGTATACCTTGCATAGCCCCCAAACAAATAATAAGTAATTAGAAATAACTTCTTGTTTTATCGCCATTTGCAATTTTTTTATAATAATTTAAATTGGAAGGTTGGCAGAAAATGGCAGTAAGCCACAAATACAAGGTGTCTACCTGACTTTTCACTATACACAAATAATAATATTTAAAAGTCCATTATTTACTCCCACAAAAACAATTAAATCAGGCACTAATTATTCATCAAAATTTTTAATTGCCTGTGGAAAACATGACCCTCTTCGGACTAGTTATTTTGGAATTTGGACAATTGTGAATGGAATGTCAGGGGGCTGTTTAAGAGGACTCAATCTCTTGCATTGTTTGTAAAGTCAGAAGAAAAATTCGAAAAAAATTGGTCACTGTTGCCGGTGGTGGGCTTCAAACTCGGGACCTCCCGAATCAGAGTCTCGCGTCTTCAACTTGAGCCAACACTTCAGTATTCCTAACAACTGCCTACACACAACACTCAATCGAAGCAGAAACTCTGTACAGTTTAAGTTAGGTATTGTACAGAGTATGTCTTAACAGATATGCCTGATAATCAATCAAGAAAAGAACTTCGCACAGCATTCGTATAACAGTCCCAAGCAACGCCCGTGGCAGCCTCCAATAACTATAAACACGACAGACGAGCGAAAAAGCAAAAATGAAGATTGCAAAGTTTGTAGCTTCAAGATAAAATAGATGTTATTTGACAAGAAAGAAAACAAACAAAAATCGCATAAAAATATAACCGCAGTACCATGATGTTTTGTCGTTATTTATTTGTGTGGCAATTCGGAGCCGGGATTTACGAGTGTACGGCCATACGAACAGGAAAGCAGGAATCAATAGGAAGTAGGTTGTTCCCTTGGGGAACTGAAACATGGAAATAAAATGATTCGAGATCGCTTAAATTATTATTGAAAGGAATCAAAAATGAACCTATAGTCCACGATGTAAGGATGACGAAGTTAGCAGCAATGATGTAGGTCAAGATATTGTTGGGTGAGGTTTCTGACCACAGAACGAAATATCTAGCAAAGGTTTAGATTGTATTCGGTGAGAACAAACTTGTCACCTTTGAAAAACTTCTTGACATTTATTTACTACTCTCCGTCGTATTGTTCTCACTTATTTCAATATTAATGTCTCAATTTCATTAATCAGGTTTAATTGATTATGTGGAAATTAATGAAGAAATTACAAAATCCATCTCAGCCGGGAATAGAACCCAAGATATTCAGATTTAAAAAGCATAAAGCACGCGACTCGCAATCGGGAGACCTGGGTTCGATACTCCACTGAGTTGGATTTTTTAAATTCTGAATTGATTTTTATATAATCAACTACACATACGGGAGGGGGTCTTTATTAAAAAGATTGAGAAATTAGATTTGCGTACCGCTTCACTTAAGTGATTTCAGTGGTTTCAATATGTTTCTTACCGCAATGTCAATAAGGTAATATATACAATTTTGTTACATTTATCCCGAAAAATAGTATTTTGGAATATCCCAGTAGATAAGCATTTTTTGAATTTGGAAAACAAACGTAGAAGAATTCAGGTAGTACGACGGAAAGTATGACTACATAAATTCCCAAATGTTGAATGTTGATGTTGATCTTTGCAACCTGGTTATGTCTATTAGGATACTATCTGTAGAAAGTTGATGGACATCCAGCCATATTTTGGCATATTTTCTCCGAATATATTTCGCATTTGATGATTTGAAGATAATTTGTGTACAGTTGCTAGTTTTTATAACCTGATCTTGGATGGCGAACATAAAACCTTCAGCTCTTCTGTGAATCCATCTTACTGATTTAGCAATGTCGATATTTTCTGCTTGATGCTGTTCAGATATCTCCCATGAATCGATTTAGTGGTCTATAAATTCACCTTCGTAGTTATCTGCTATGCATACTTCTGTATTTAAAAAACTGTAACTTTGCCTGCGAGGAGTCATGTTTTATCACTCTAAGTATAAGTTCTTTCTAATAATGGAATGTAGAACACAAACTAAACGAAGGTCTTTGTGACAACTGTACATCCGAGTACGACGCTTTGTCAGCTCAAACGAGACAAGTTTTTTCTCAAAAGATGAAGTATTTTTAAGTTATAAAGTGGTTTTTGAGCGGACGCTCGCTTCTAGAGAGCAGTACATTCGGAATTTCCTAATCGCATGCAGAAAGATCAACAGTGTTTGGCTCTGTGTTCTAGATATAGGACATGGCCATGCGTTTTAAGGGGAATCCCTATACCCAAATATGATTTCTTAAGAATGCAGTAAAGACGTCTGAAAAGTAAGTACAATATAAAAGGGACTTAATAAAATAGCGGATTATTTTTTTGAAATTTTTTTGACGGGACATAACCTCAGAATCAACAATTGTATTCAAATTACTGGAATCAGTTGCTCAAGCTCAAAATTGAATTTTTAGCAGGGTTTTTTTGTATATAATTTCTACACTCCTTTATCTACAACCTAAATAAAAGGATTTTTGGATTTATATGGTTTGTTGCGTTGCACAATTTTTTCTCCTGCCGGTACAATTACAAATTTTGTACCGTTTAACGGAAAAAATCGTGCAACGCTTGAATTGAAACCATATAAAACCAATAATACTTATATTTAGGTTGTAGATAAAGGAGTGTAGAAATAATATACAAAAAACCGCTGCTAAAAATTCAATTTTGAACTTGAGCAACTGATTCCAGTAATTTGAATACAATTGTTGATTCTGAGGTTATGTCCCGTCAAAAAAATTTCAAAAAAATAATCCGCTCTTTTATTTAGCCCCTCTTACATTCTACTTACTTTTCAGACGTATTTACTGCATTCTATAGAAATCATATTTGGGTCTAGGGATTCCCCTTAAGCAAATTCCTGTTCGCTCGGTCTATGCAGACACCACAGATCTTTACAATTTTAGGTAGTTGTCAAGGAAGCGAAAACATAGGGCTTTACAGTAACACTTTTCAAGAAACTATTTTTAAATAATCATAATTTAAAAAAAATGATTTTCTGTTTTTTTCTTTTTTCTAAAAAGTCTAAAATTTACCACATTCTTGCATTGATCCTGGCTGATAAACATTTAACATTGAAAATCTACTACTGTAGGGATGTCCATGAATGCTTTATTGACAACTTTGTCAAGTTTCATATACGCTGGATTCATCCTGGCCGAGCGAATTGCTATATGCCAACTGCCAAATGTGTCTTATTCCTTCTTCATCCACATCTCTCGATTGTACATAATCCTTCTTTGTATCCTGAATTTTAATTGAATTAGAATTTGTATTCTGTGAGTCCTCCATGTACATAAAAAAAATTGTGCCCCAACTAAACTTAAATTTAAAAACCAAATCATGTACGAGGGTAAATATCGCCTTTTTGAGTATGGTCAAGAAAAATTATCTTGGTAGACTGAAAAAGGTAGACGTAGTTTGAGAGGTACAGACTACTACAGACGCATATTTTATGAAAAATTCATGCTTATTTGACTATGATTCAAATTTTGTACAAAGCTGTAAATTCATTTCCTGAAACCCTGATCATATGAATGAAATATTGGACACACGAGATACGACTAACAAGTTGTATATTCGTTGTTTATCTGGTCTAAACTATAAATGACAAGGATTTACCAATACTCAAACGGTATATTGTTCGTCTCAAATGACAGCAATGATCTCCAACCATAAACACATCACCCATCTGTGAGTAACGACGTATCTAAACGTTCGGTTATGTTGCGAATCACCCGTCAAATCTGTGAATATCAAACACATAATAAAACCGGTGGATATTTGTTTTAGCGTGCGGCTAACTCTGCTTCGGGTATAACACACTGGAAGGTGTAAACGTCCTCCCAAGAATAGTTGACGAGGCGCCAAATATTCCCTACAGCCTTCGAACTTCACGCGGACAAATACGCGGCCAACAAACATTGGCTTCAATTCAGTAACACGTGGTGACAAAAATACGAAATTTCAATGAAAAGTTATATTAAAAGTTATAGAACTTGTTTAATAAGGTATTATATATTTGAAATACATTTAAGTAAATCATACTAAAAACATTAAAAATACATAAAACAAAATAATTGTTTTGTGTATAGGCCTATTTGTACAATTTGCGTGGTATCATTCCAAACAAAAGGACCCGGGAAATAAATTTGTTTTAATTGTTGGTGTCAGCAATGATACAGTCTGCTGGAAATACTCCCTTTGTAGCGCGCCAATATTCTCTTTGTATATATATCTAGCAACTTTTGTCTTGGTAAACAGCATTTTTGCCCATCCGACTGATGGTGTGAAAAGTAGACTTGTATTTATCTATTGTTGAGATTCTATAAATAATAAATTACAAAATAATTTTTTAGATATCAAATTATATTATAGATTATAAGAACAATGATATTATGTATTTAATAACACCCTCACCAAAATTTTCTTCGCCCTCATCTATTACCACTCATCGTCTCGAATAGCAATATTGCAATAATAGCGACGTTAAACAAAAAATAAACCAATAAATGAATTGCATTGACTGATACTGTCAATTGCACGAATCTACTGCTTGTTAACTAAAGAACAAAGATGTGGGAAACCTCTTTGAAAATTCGCCGAAAACCAGTGATTTTAAAGAAACCTCAATAAAAATAAATAAAAATGCCAAATAGCTATGGAAAACACCAAACTTAATTTTATTTAATGACACTTCCGTAGAATTCCACCCGGCAAGTGCGAGGCCCGGGTTCTTATCCTGGTCAAGTTAAATTGTGTAATAATTCCTGGATTGTATTAAAAGTGGTTGTTTCCCGACGGATAAAATCGAGTCCCATACACGATATTTTAAAGCATTGTTAATCCTATCGAGGATGTGCGTTTAACATCACATTGTTCGCCCTAGCAACGCGCATAGCAACCACGTGATCGTCGTCATTACAAGGGTCAACACCAGACCAGACGTCCCCGTCCACAAAGAACGATGATTCACTGCTTAACAGGCTGATCCAGTTTTCAACACGTATTCGCAGGGACAATAATTAAAGTGTGAATAACGAGCCAGAGGTTAAAGCCTTAGTCAGTAGGCTATTAATTGTGTTCATCATAGGACGTAAACATTTCGCGGGATCGCTCGTGAATTATACTCAACCGACAGCGCATTGTTACAAGCGAATATTGAATCACGTGGCACATTGCAGATATAGCTTGTTTTATTCACATAATGTTACTGTTTGGAATTGTTTAGTTGAACTTTTTTTGTAACAAGGGTAACTGTATTTTTATAAAATTATGTACTTGGTACTATTCAAAATGTACAATTCTCGAATAATCCATGGATAATACAAGTTAACAGTCTCGGTATAGTGATAAAAAAGCACCCGACTGGCAATATGGAGACCGGGTTTGAACCCCACTGCGATGGATTTTTTGATTTCTGGATTTATTTCCATATACTTGGCACTGATTGTACGTTGGACTTCTGGTGTTATCAAATACCAATTGGTCAACTTAGTTCTAATGAACTTAGTCATAAACAAAGAAGGAAATGTTATTTAAATGCAATACTCTTCATATGAAGGCTAGGGTGGATCATGAAGGATCTTAATTATGTTTAAATCAAATTTATATTTTTAATGTTAAATTCTAAATGTGCACATCAAAAGAGTACAAAAACTAAGAACTCGCATAAATTGCCAGTAAAATTTTACAAAAATGTGTTTAATAATAATAATATCTAGGACTGCGCGGGTAGAGGTTTTGACAGTCGGTTCGGGTTCAGATGCTAAACTGCTCGGGTTTTCGGTCAAGGTAAGGACAATTGACAGCCGTTATATTATTCTGCCAATTAAAATGGGTATTGAATTTTACTTGTGAAGAATCTTACATTATAATTTTAACATAATTCATTTCTTGTTGGCTTGACTTTCATTAAATGTAATTTTGTAGGTATGTAATAGGACATAGAAACAAAATTGTCTGGACCGGCACCTCCACCAACCTCGCAAAAATATCTGTTTTCGTTATCCGAAAATTGGTTAACTTTGTTAGACTGTCGAGTCGTCCCCCAATTAACCAACTTGACCGGTAAATATTTTGTTATTTATTATAATAGGAAACGCTCAGTTGGACGCGTTGATAAGCGAGCACGTGCTATAGCTAGACCCACATTGCACATTTTTTAAAAAATTTAAAATTTGCGACGTTCGCTGTCCACGGGACCATGTTTCCAATATTATTTATTATTGCCAAGGTATATGGGTAAACCCGTGCGTAAACCTTTACTTTGTGGATAAAATCCACCGCCATCTAGAGGACATTGACATAATTTCATTGGGAAAACTATTTTAACTCTTTGGTAACAAAATAATACACTGCTTCCTCGATAGTATTTTGATTACTTCTAGGTGGCAGTGCATAGTGGCCAGAAACCTCGTGCGACTTTCCGTTGCCATGGTAACGGTACTTTGTTAAAATGTAATTTCCATCTACAGTACTTATCGGATCAAAATAAAACTAACATATTCGTGACCGGACGGACATTCTATGTGATTTGGCGACCTCAGATGTTGTCGCCGTTTAGTTTGAAAAAAAAACTTTCGATTAACTTTTGAACTTTTTGAACGATTTTGCCACAAAACTAATGGCATTCAATCCAGAACGAAGTTTGCGGATGGTTTAAATTTCAACTTAATCCGAACCTCCATTCGAACGTTATGGCGAGACATAAAAAAACAAAAACAAAACAAAAACAAAACAAAACCAGTGACTATTTTTTCCGGCAGAGTCAAATGGAAACGCTCGCTTCGCTCGCTTAATAATATATTTCATACTTCGTTGCAAATCAAAATATTAGTAACACGAAAGGTTGGTTTTAAAAATAAAAGTGTAGTGTTTCGATACTGATCAAAATTTCTCTCACGGCAATCTCATAAAACAAAACGGTCGGGCTCTTAGCGTGGTCTGGCCTCCGCCACCTGCAGCCTGTCTGGGGGCGGATAAAGCATTGGGGGCCACCCTCACAACTTCAACCTTCACGTTCTACTCCGGGGTGGGGGGGGGGGAGATATACACGCAGGAATACAAATAGCTAGGCCCTTGTATGACGCGTTATCACTTTCAGTCAGAAACACGACTCTGATTACAACACTCGACGAACATGTATATATTAAAAAAATATACGTGGCATTATTCCCGAAAAACCGAGTTCATTCGTATATATACAACGGTATTATAGATAGAAATTATAAAAGTTACTTCCACCGGGGATTGAACCCGGGACCTTGGAAGTCCGGGCCATTGCTCTTACCAACTGAGCTATGAAGACACCAGATAAGATTATGTCTATTTCTTGCCTTGTTTGACACAATGTTAATAAAGTGTGTCTTCATAGCTCAGCTGGTACGAGCATGGCCCAGACAGACAAGGTCCCGGATTCAATCCCCGTTGGAGACACTTTTTAATTTCTGACTATAATACTTAAAATAAATAATAAATAAATAAATTGTATTTGAGTCTACCCACTCAGTTATATAACTGATTGTCAGTGGGGGACTTTAAATCAAAGCGAACAATCCTACCCTGCAGGCCCCGACGCAATCGATGAGTGTCAGCGTCATAGTCGCCTACTATAAAATCCAAGGTAGACATATATATTATATTGCATGATGAACCCTGTCCGTGGTGGCACATTATGATTAGAGCGCTGGTCCGTAGAGTGTGGCTCTCCGAGGGCGTTGGTCCGAGTCTCGCATAAGGCATGGGTTTTGTGAAATCGTACTTCATCGTCATCAATCACCACTCATCGTCTCGAACAGCCTTAGTGCATTAATATAATTCATTAATCTACACAAATCATCATCACTATATAACGAATATTCTGGTATCGTAACTTTGTGAGTTTTTAATGTAATAGTATCTTTTATTATTTCAAATAAATATCATGTTTATTAAAGAGCAAGTTTTTCAGATTAATTTGATAAATGAAGAATTATATTTCCAGTTTTATTCACCTATAGTGTTAGATATTACAGTTTATATTTATATTACATTATTAATGGTTTATTGGATGATTCAGCCTAGAATTCTTCTTGTTGTTCCAAAACGCCAGCACCCTCTTCAATCTATTATAAATCAAGGTATTAACAGGAGTCAGCAAACTGCCATTTAATTAAATTCATTACAAGCACTCGTAATAGATTTTATATAAAATATTTTCAAAACTTATCTCAGAAATAAGTTTGTCCCCAAAAAAATTAAAATTAAAATTCCAGAAATTTTACCGATGTTATGAACCTTCATGATTAGGTGCATAAGGTTTCTAATAATAGTTATGTATTAAAAATAAAGAGCTGTTTTCCACTAATGTGATTTAAGTATTGTATCATAAACTCGTCTAACTTTAAAACTACAATAGTTTTTACAATATTTTCAATTTCTGTGCTTGGTGTTGTTCAGAATCGATAACCTCTGGCTCGCAATAAATAAATGTATCCACTTTTTGTGAAATAACAAAATATCGAGTCCTTTTAACGTTGGCGGTAGTTGCTTACTAATTCGTAACTACAATCATATAAATTAAAACTAAATAAACAACTATATCACACGAATGTGTATACATCTTTCTAGCCGTTTATAATTTCCTCACACTTGTAAACCACCCTTGCGTGTACTGTGTTCTCGTTTAATCCTAATGTAACTAGACTTACCCCCTCCCCCCCCCCCTCCACCTAGCAAAGCCGCCACGCTCCAGCTCGGTGCCTTGCGTGCGTTTGTGATTATCATTGTCTCGACCTGTTATTCCAGCCATTAATTACCCCAGTCTCTCCCATGTCAGGCCAAACACTAAGACGCACGGAGATAAACCAGTTACAGAGTTATCAATCTGCTTTGGAGCGATCCTCGGTACAATAATTAGTCATATCTCCTCTCGCGCCCTCAATTACTGTTGGCGCTCTGGTGTGGTGTGGGACTGCGTGCAGGCTCTACCTGCGATATAACCCACCCCCTCAACAACCCCTATCTGAACCTAGACGTGTAATTGTTTATGCATTATTAAAACATTGCTCAGCCAACAAATTTTCACACTAGGTTGTGTACGACCGTTCAGTGAGATTGAAATTAATTGCATTGTTGGGGTTCTTAGAAAATTATAGGATGTATTTATATAAAATATTGTTTACTTGATTATTAAAAGTCACTGAAAATCATACACACAGACAGATACTTCAATACCAGCAACCAAAGATATTGTTTCAACAAAAGTTTCAAAGTTTTTGTCAGCCATTATTGCGATTTAAGGGATACAGACATATAAAACATCCTTAACGGTAACTACAAATTACATAATTACTAATAAGACACCTGAGGCATGTAATTGCTCATGGTCGGTTTTTACAAAAGAAAATTAAAATCATAATTTAGAAAAACACAGATTAAAAATGTTTAAAAGGGTGGTGTGCAATTTTTTTTAATGATTTAACAAATATCCAACATAATAATATATGTTACATTTTAAAATAAGCATTCCCCAAAATATGACTGCAATAAAATTTTAAACTTCCTAATTTTGAATTTACGTCTTCTTAGTGAGATACTGCGCTGTGGCTACATTAAGGCTATTCCAGAGCACTCTTACCGATATTTTGAAAGTCAATGGAAAATGGCTAAAAGTTGGTTGGATGAAAGATGAACTTGAATAAAAAGGATTTTTTTATTTTATTTTTTTGGACGGGACAAAAGCTCTATTTTGGCCATTATATGCAAATTTTGGGTCATTACGGAAATGAATGTTTTGGACGAAATATTTAATTTTTTGTTATGATTTTTTTTATTGCTTCAACACACCTTTGTCTCTGGACTGAGTATAAGGGAAAAAAATTTTCTGAAATAATGTTCGATGTACGATTTTTTTTGTCACATGGTACACAAAAGAGTTTTGAACCGGAACACGAAAAAAATCGTTCATCAAAAGTTATTTCATAAAATTAGTTTCCCTTGTACTCAGTCCAGAGACAAAGGTGTGTTGAAGCAATAAAAAAAAATCATAGCTAAAAATTAAATATTGCATCTAAAACATTCATTTCCGTAATGACCCAAAATTGGCATATTTTGGCCAAAATAGAGCTTTAGCCCGTCAAAAAAAAAAGTTATTTTTTCCCTTTTTTATTCAAGTTCATCTTTCATCCAACCAACTTTTAGCCATTTTCCGTTGACTTTCAAAATATCGGTAAGAGTGCTCTGGAATAGTCCATTTTGGTTTGTGCTAGCTACGGTTCCCCGTTTACATTAAGTACAATGAAATACCAAATAAAAGAATCAAACTAATACTCTATTAAAATAAAATATTGTTTTTCTATCCTTATAAATAGTAATACATACAATGTATTATTTCACACACTATTGTTAGGGTATTCGCGAAATAGCACACGTTTCCAATGGTTGTGGCTGTTTAATATTCACAAACCTTTACCACACTCGGAACAATCGCCACACGAACCAACTGCAAATCATATTTATCTCAGAGCGTGAATTAGATTTTAAAACTATCATTTTAAATCTGTATAACTGTAAGTTATAACCGCCCATTGTGACTGTAAGCGCTTGTTTTAAAATTATTTTCCAGTTGGCATATACATTAACAAAACGCGAAAAAGAATTTGAAATACCTTTTAATTATTTGTCCAGGTTTTGTTTTTTAATTTTGCGAAAACTTCATTCCATGGGCGAACACAATGTATGTGGCATTTAATCATAAGTTGTAGCTTTGTTTCATGGTTTTATTTTGCTAAGAGTCAAACTAATATTATTATTGTTTAATCTTAGACAAAAATCATTTCGTAGAAACTCGTAACTCAATTCTTTTGAGACGTGCAAGATTATGTTTCCCTTTTTTAAAAACACTAGCAGAATCGCTCATCTTTTAGACACTGTTCCGTCTTTATGTCGAGAACCAACGGGATACAACAGTTTTTTATTTACCCTGGAACAGTTTGTGGTTTACATTATTTACCACCACTTTTCAAAATCTACAGAACTAAATCTGCAAGTTTTTCTTACTCTTAACACACGTAAAAAGCTGATTTTTTGTTTTGTTCGGAATTGGTAGAATTCTGTCTTACTAAATTCTAATGATGAGAAGAATTTTTGTAATGGTTCAATAGTGAAAATGTTTATTAAAACACAAAAATACACAAATTTCTGGGATGTCCCGGGTATTTTGTTTGTCTGTGGTAGATTTAATTTAAACACGTTAAAACAATGAGAAAAAAAGTATTTTCGAAAAAAAACACAATTTTTCACCCAACTTTGATATCAATTTAAAATACAAAATCAGCATTTTTTCCCTAAAAGATCAAGGAAAAAATAAATAATAAAATAAAAATTACTTTTAAAAAGTCACGAATTTTAAATTGTTGAGGTAGAAGGAAAAATTTTTGACCCAACATCTTGCCCTGTGAATGGTTAACAAAGCCAAATGACATATATACCATACAAAGATTAATACATAAATTAAATTGAACAGTATAATAATAATAAGTATTTTTAGACATTTTGCGAAAGGAAAAATTAGGATAATTTTTAAAAAGTGTGAAGATGAAAATTAAATTGTAAAATGATCATCAAGAAACTCCCTTAAAAGCGTAGTAAGTTTTATTTGTAGGAGAAGGGATTTCAATTTATATTAAAAGAGTTGAATGATAAAGGAGTTGGTAAGATCACCAGATATTTGGCCAGAAGAACGCACATACACTGTCTGAGCTGGCCAGTCTCTTTGTGACAGTGGATCGCATCGAAAGTAATTGCCTCAGTAATCAAGCGGGTCTGACGACTTTGCAACATGTCATATCAAAGCATGTCCTGCCTCTGGAGGTTAGCGCATGTCGTCGAACTGATTTTTGTCCAAGTTTGAAAAAAGTAATATAATGGCTCAATCCTATCGTTCATATTAACTAGGAAACGCTCAGTTGGACGCGTTGATAAGCGAGCACGTGCTATAGCTAGACCCACATTGCACATTTTTTAAAATTTTAAAATTTGCGACGTTCGCTGTCCACAGGGCCATGTTTCCAATATTATTTTTGTTATTGCCAAGGTATTGGGTAAACTCGTGGGTAAACCTTTACTTTGTGGATCAAATCCACCGCCATCTAGAGGACCTTGACTCCTTGGGAAAACTATTTAAACACTTTGTTGACAAATAATAGACTGCTTCCTCGAAAGTATTTTGATTACTTCTAGGTGGCAGTGCATTAGAAACTTCGCGCGTCTTTTCGTTGCCATGGCAACGTACTTTTGTTATATGTAATTTCCATCTGCACTATTTATCGGATCAAAATAAAATTAACATATTCGTGACCGGACGGACATTCTAAATGATTTGGCTATCTCAGATTTTGTCGCCGTTTAGTTTGAAAAAAAAACTTTCGATTAACTTTAATGTAACTTTTTAACTTTTTGAACGATTTTGCCACAAAACTAATGGCATTCAATCGAGAACGAAGCTTGCGGATGGTCAAAATTTCAACTCGATCCGAGCCTCCGTTCGAACGTTATGGCGAGACATACAAACAAACAAAAAAACAAAAAAACAAAACCAGTGACTAATTTTTCCGGCAGAGTCAAATGGAAACGCTCGCTTCGCTCGCTTAAAAATACTAGGAAACGCTCAGTTGGACGCGTTGATAAGCGAGCACGTGCTATAGCTAGACCCACATTGCACATTTTTTAAATTAAAAAAAAAAAAAAAAAAAAAAAAAATTACGACGTTCGCGTTTCCAGTATTATTTTTTATTGCCAAGGTATTTGGGTAAACCCGTGTTTAAATCTTTACTTTAAAATCCACCGCCATCTAGAGGACCTTGACTCCTTGGGAAAACTTTTTAAACTCTTTGTTGACAAATAATAGACTGCTTCCTCGAAAGTATTTTGATTACTTCTAGGTGGCAGTGCATTAGAAACTTCGCGCGTCTTTTCGTTGCCATGGCAACGTTACTTTTGTTATAATGTAATTTCCATCTACACTACTTATCGATCAAATAAAATTAACATATTCGTGACCGGACGGACATTCTAAATGATTTGGCTATCTCAGATTTTGTCCCCGTTAAGTTTTAGAAAAAAACTTTCGATTAACTTTAATGTAACTTTTTAACTTTTTGAACGATTTTGCCACAAAACTAATGGCATTCAATCGAGAACAAAGCTTGCGGATGGTGAAAATTTCAACTCGATCCGAGCCTCCGTTCGAACGTTATCGCGAGACATACAAACAAAAAAAAACAAACAAACAAACAAACAAACAAACAAACAAACAAAAAAAAAACAAAACCAGTGGACTATTTTTTCCGGCAGAGTCAAATAAAAACGCCCGCTTCGCTCGCTCAATTATTTATTATTGCCAAGGTATTTGGGTAAACCCGTGTGTAAACCTTTACTTTGTGAATAAAATCCACCGCCATCTAGAGGACCTTGACTCCTTGGGAAAACTATTTAAACTCTTTGTTGACAAATAATAGACTGCTTCCTCGAAATGCTCAATTCAATGCTTCTATTGCTCCTGTTTTGGCTGTATTGATAAACAAATCTATTGAGACCGGTATCATTCCTAAGCGACTCAAAAAAGCAATTATTAAACCTATACATAAGAAGGGTGACCATAAAGTTTACTCAAATTACAGGCCAATAGCTATATTACCAAGTATTGAGAAACTCTTAGAAAGGCATGTTGCTAATAACTTGGTGGAGTACTTAAATAAACATGGGATTCTGAATAGTAAACAGTTTGGTTTTCAAAAAGGAAAAAGTACCTCTACCCTGTTATTAGAGTTCTCTAATTTTGTAAATTCTAAATTAAACGACAACATGCACATTCTTGCTTTATTTGTGGATTTTAGTAAAGCATTTGACACGATAAACCACCAGAAACTTCTACAAGCTTTAGAGTCCATTGGCATTCGTGGTATTGCGTTGGATTGGTTTAGAAACTATCTTACTGATAGATTCATGGAAGTGCATGTAAATGGCCACGTTAGTGAAGAAAAACATTGTGATTCTGGAGTCCCCCAGGGGTCTATATTGGGACCTACGTTATTTTTTATATATGTTAACTTTATGTCAAAATGTCATGTATTGCTTTATATTTTCTTATGCTGACGATACTGTTTTACTCGCGGTGCATTTTAATATTCGTGTTGCGCATGCTATGCTACAGTCTGACTTTAACAGTCTTTTACGTTGGGAATAACGATAAAGAACTAGTAATTTACTCTTCTAAAACCAAAATTGTACATATATGCACACCCCACAACCACGAAAAAGATTTTCCAATTAATATTATTTATCACGATTTCAACTGCTTTCATACTATGGCTGAATTGACCGATTGTGAATGTAGTGGGAAAATTGAATGTGTAAATACTTATGAGTACCTGGGATTAACTGTAGATAGGCACTTTTCGTGGAAATATCATATTGATAAATTATGTAACAGACTACGCTCTTGCTCCTCTCGGCTTTATATTCTAAAATATGTATTACCTTTTTCCTTATTTAGAACCGTGTATCAATCCTTAGCCGAATCTTTGATTTTGTATGGCATTTTAGCTTGGGGCAATGCTTCGCGGTGTCACATTCAAAGGGTTGAAGATTTACAAATAAAAATGTTAAAAATGGTAATGTGTGACTTTAAAACCGATTCTGAACTCTCCCGTAAACAAATATTTCTTTTTGTAATGTGCTGCCAATATCTTCATTGTTTATATATAGATTTATATTACACTTCTATTTTAAATCAGATTTCAAGATTCTGTTAGACTCGTGCAAGGATACAAGGCTAAAAGTGGCGGGGGCATTCAAAATTCCCAATTTTAACAACAAATATGGCCAACGTTCACTTTCTTACTCGGTTCCTTCTACGTTCAACTTGATGCCCTCCTCACTGAAAACCTTGTCTAACATTTCAAAAATTAAAACTGAACTAAAATCTTATCTTCTTTCTGACACCTTTTGACAATGTTTTCCGATTTATTTATTTTTCTAAGCTCTTTGTTCTTTTTCTGTATATATATATATATATATATATATATATATATATATATATGTTCCGTTCTCTGTATTGTCACCATCTTAAATAATTTATTAATTGTCTTTACCCCACAGTTAAGCCTTTTTCAGGCTTTGTGGGTTTTTTTATTATATTCTTGTTAGATTTATTTCTGTAGGCCTATGTAACATTAATTATTTATTTGTACAATTTTGAAAAAAAAAAAAAAAAAAAATAAAAAAAAAAAAAAAAAAAAGTATTTTGATTACTTCTAGGTGGCAGTGCATAAGAAACTTCCCGCGACTTTTCGTTGCCATGGCAACGTTACTTTTGTTATAATGTAATTTCCATCTACACTACTTATCGGATCAAAATAAAATTAACATATTCGTGACCGGACGGACATTCTAAATGATTTGGCTATCTCAGATTTTGTCCCCGTTAAGTTTTAGAAAAAAACTTTCGATTAACTTTAATGTAACTTTTAACTTTTCGAACGATTTTGCCACAAAACTAATGGCATTCAATCGAGAACGAAGCTTGCGGATGGTCAAAATTTCAACTCGATCCGAGCCTCCGTTCGAACGTTATGGCGAGACATACAAACAAAAAAAACAAAAAAAAAACAAACAAACAAACAAACAAAAAAACAAAACAAAAAACAAAACCAGTGACTAATTTTTCCGGCAGAGTCAAATGGAAACGCTCGCTTCGCTCGCTTAATAATAAATAAAAAATAAAATAATAATAAATTATAAATATTCAAAACAACACGAATAATGCAATACTTCTCAGCAATGCACGTTCTATTGGACTAAAATAATAATCTAAGCCACAAACTTATAAAAAATTTAATTTCTACTCAATTACTAGATCCTTAACTCAATTAAAAGGCGCCATTGTTATGAACAAGGATCAAACGGCTTATTTACTCTGTAAACACTGAAATTTCTTTGTAAACCCTCGCAAACACAGAACAAAACTAGACAAAATAAATAAGTCAACTCGGTGTGCACTGGTGTGCACTGGTGTAGGCATAGAGCACACAAGACACAACAACCAAACAAAACAAAACTGTTGCTTACTAGTTTTATATTTACCGTTGGGAATTTATCTTTATGCAGATTATCCGTCAATTCAGCAAACCACTTAAATATTTGTCCATCTCCCTGGAATTGAATCCTAGACCGTAGCGCTCAACGTCTAGGAGAAATCTTAGTTCGAATAGTTACATTTCAAGACAAACACAGTTAAATCAGTATGCGACCACTGTGTAAGTTTCTATAAGGCCACAGAGAAACTGTGTAAACCATTCCCGAGTTCTTTGCATCTGATTGCTTTGCATCCGAGTGCTTTGCATCTGAGTTATTTGCATCTCCAGGGGGAACACAATGTGATTTTAACGTTGACCCGATTCCCTCTCATTAAATGTTTATCAGGTTGGTAATATTGTTTGTCTGCTCGTAGAATTAGGTCGTTTGTATTTGAATGTTTATCGTTCTGTGTCGTTTCAAAGTAATGTTTATGTAATGTGTGGCGAATGGAAATGGGTAATTGAATATCATTGCAGAATGCAAATGCTACATGACCTCTTTCAGGGACAGTTAAACACATATTTATGAATGGAAAATACGGATTTTGAATAGAAAAGTATGTTGGGTTTTTAATTTTGGTTTTTCAAGGATTTTTATATATAGTAACAAGTTTCTAGAAAAACATTTAAAACAATATTAAACCGAGTCTTTTGCATATAATTAGTTCTAGCCACATAAAGGTGAAATAAGATAATGTATTTTCATATTCCAATAGTTAGGTTAACAAGGGCAATGCTCGGTCCGTATTTTAATATTAATCGTAAAATATGTATTTAAAAAGACAATTTTATAATTAGGTAAGAATAGTACATAGTACGCGTACTCCCTACTTTCCACTAGTTTCTTCTTATTTCATAAAATGCGTTTTATCAATGATTTTATACCTATGAGCAATGAGCATCCATAAACTGCCATAGAAAATTGATATGCAATTAATTGTGGAAATGTTATCAGGGAAATTTTCTGAACGTGGTTCTAATTTTAAGAGAATTTTTCACGAACAATACTGACCTTTAGTATGTGAAGACATTTTTAAAAGTCAAATACACTTAGCAATATTTTTTGATCTACAAAGAACTTTTTTCAACATTTTCACTAATTATCACAAAATTTAATTCACATTCTAATTTGCATTGTTTTCATAGTTAAGTATATACGCAAATTTGAAACGGAATTCAACACGCCCTTGTATTGACAGGTTCTTGTGTACACTATTTTCTGTATTGAGTTGCACCGACTTCTCCCAAACCCAGTTAACCCTCCTCCTTTCAACCCCGCATTCTCCACGAACTCTAAAAATCCAGGAAGTTTAAAAATGCCAGGAATTCAAATCACCGACACACGGAGGGCAGGGTATATTCATTCGAAAATGTTTCTTTGGTTGTTTGTTGGTTGCTTGTTCCGTTCGGCTCTCGGGCACGCCTAACCGATCTTCTTTAAATAGTCACCAACACGGTGTATAATTGATGGCTGTCTGTCTGTCTTTCTGTTCGAGATTGCTTCCAGATGAGAGGACGGTGGCTTTTCTTAGATTCTTTTAAGAACGCGCCGTCTCTAATGTTCGCCGACGACTAGAGAGACGACGTTTAGGTTCAGGGACCGGTGGAAAAATATTTTACATAGTTGCCAAATAAATAAATGTGAAATAATATGGAAAAAGCATTGGAATTCCTCCCCATATCCCCTAGGCTACAGTGCGAGTTATGACCTAACAGTTGAGGCGCCCTTAATCCAAATAAACAAAATCCAGAAGTGATTGTCACTGATAAAACAATACTTCAACAATATGACAAAACCTCCCTTAAAAAATATATGATATCATCGAGGCAAATATACATTGTGATGATAATTTATGGATTAATTATAGATTTATTTTTTAATGCACTACCGAATGTGTCGAGCTAATCATTGTTCTCTGGGTTTGTGTTTTGAACCAGCACATCAGGCTATAATTATCTTGCCGGTTTTTCACAATATTTTGTATTTAGTTTTAAATAACTGACCTTATGTCTTAAAAGAGTAATATTTTAGTAATTTAACTATGCCGAAGAGCCAACAACATCAAGAAGTTTTCTTATTTGGGGAGAGGAATTATAGACTGCTCCAGAAATAACTAAAATATTCGCGGATTTGCCGATCAAGAGATTTTTAAAAGAATTTAACACTATTAATAGTTGAAATATTCGCATCCAACAGTTTTATTAATAAAAAATCCCAAATATGCAATAAAGATATAAACAGATCTGCTGAAGAATAGAGATAGATCGCCAAAAAAACGTTGGCAACATTTTAGGGGAATGCGTTTACTGAAGAAATGTGAGCCATAATTGCATTTAACGATTAATTTATTGTAACGAGTTTAATAACACGGGTCGTTAGAGGATTCTTCGTAACAAAATACTCCCTGTACAATAAAGTTAATATAGCGGCAGTTATAGTAGTGATAATATTTCCCCCTTATGCTGGAGAATTACAGACG